>CM023200.3:40031936-40494752 GCA_004115045.4 Sinella curviseta | reverse complement strand
TAATAATTGTTATCGGATGTCTAAAATGCTATAGAATGTTGAAATCAAATTTAATATTTTTTCAGTTAATCGTATTATTTTATTTAAAAAAATTTTGAAGAAAATATCTTTCAACAGCGATAACTGGAAATACATGATTATTGGTCGTATGTGATTTCAAAACTTATAATTCATAGTAACGATTTCAACATATCTCTGATAGATCAGAAAATCAATAGTTTAATGCCATGACATGATAAAGTCAAATGGAAATCTAGCGGACTATGCATTACGACTTTGAGCTAGTTTCAAATTTATCTATTTTAAACCTCCTTGGGTCGCAGTAGAAACAGTTATAAAAGAGTATTTTATTATTTATTATTATCCTTCCTGAAAATGTTTGATATTCTGCTGTTCTACCTGTTAAAACTGTCTGTCATATGAGTATATTAGTAAATAAGTATGTAGATATACAAAAAACTACAATCCTTAAACTTATGTATCTGTGAGTCTATTCATCTTCCAATGCAATTGTCCAACAAGGTAAGGAAGCGACTCAGTAAGCACTTGATAAAAACTCCACTGGTTATTTTTTATATGCAAGAATATACATAGTACAAAGTATATTTTTAATGAAATGTGTTTAGTGATAGTCACGCATTTAATGGTTAAAAAGCAACGCTAGTAGTCATAATGTAAATGTGTACTGTAACCACATTGCGAGTTCAGCGACGTTTTTACAGGCACTTGAAAACAATTTTTACTTAGGCATATTATGTTAACCAGGTATGGATGTACACGTGCTTGTATATTTTCTTCCTAGAAAGTCTTATTCCAATGCGTATAGCTTATTTCATTATCCTCTTTTGGTTTTTAACATTTTGTATTGCCTTTATTTATTGTATATCTGATATACCTAGTTGAGTATTAAAATATTAAAAATTTAATGATATATGTAATTACTGTCATATAATAGTATGGTAAGAAATGCAAAAATGTTCTTTTTTTGTAATTTAGTTCCAAATGTTCGGTTGGCTGGGAATAGATTACTCGGTGAATAACATTGTAGGTATAGAGACTTTAATAACCTGTACATGTATACAATTTATTAGTGCAAGTTTCAATTTTTCAGTCTCAGTTTCTCTGAATGTGGCTACCATAAACGCAATAAGCAGACAATTCTTCTCAGACTATCCTTTACAAAAGAGCTTTATATATATCTTGAGTCTGCACCGTAATGTAATCGAAAGCAAAATAAGCAAAAGAAAGTGTGACTGAGGGTTTTAAAATAAGAAAATTTTATTTCCTCGGTAACTCCATGTATTCTTATGGAGCTATAATTGACCGTGTTCTTATTTTTTCGTGAAAAAAATGACAGAATTTTTGTTATTTTTGGGCATATTTGATTCTTCTTTACTCGATGCAGCAAAAATTGTTTTTTATTATCCGTGCAATTAAAAATAATGTGCATGTCTTACTTTCCCCCAGTGTAAAATAACTATGTGCTCCCCACTTTTAACTTTAGCTCTGGACCTAAACCAAAAAGTAACCGACAAGGTCTACTTTTACAGATCACTAATCGTTTGGAACAGCAGCCTAAAAGTATTCACAATCGAGCGACGATTTTTCCCACACATTTTCCTCTGGAAATTCGTAAACTATGGACCACTGCTCACCATTACCATCCCCATGTGCTTGTTCATCTTTCTGGACGCGCTGCATCACTCGAGAAAGTACCACATTTTCGTCTTGTTTTGCGTGGCCATTCAATTTCTCTTGTCCATTGTCTTCTCCGGATGTGCATTGATCATCTCTACGATATACCAAGATATGGTGGTGTCGATGAACGAATTTCAGCGATTCGAACAAAAATTGAGAAATTTGCGTCCGTCCCGTTCTAAATGGGACTCTATCAACTTTATTAACCGTTTCAAAAGATTCCACAATCTTTCATCGTACGTCTTTGACAACGACAATGGACAGCTGGACTTAATTGGCCTGTCTGCAATTTTTCTTGTACCAACCTTTACACTAATCCCAGTTTTTCTCTGCTCGGTGGTGCTTTTTCTGAAAGTGGACGCAATATACCATTTTACTAATCACTTTGTTTCTATTGAATCCCAAACACCATTGGCTTGGGGATTGATTCTCTTATTTCGAATCATCTTGGTATTTTGGTGTACCATTGAAGGCTGCTCCTGTATTCGAACCGTAACGCTATATGCAATTTTCGTATTCCGGCATTGTAGAAAGTGCATTCAGTACCTTACTCTCTGTCCCCCGTCCATCAGCAAATGGCAAATGCTTAGAATCGCATTCATCTGCGCAAACAATTGTTGCTCAGAATTGTTAACACTTTCCCTTGGTGTCATCTTTTATACTGTAATGCTGTGTCTAACATTTTCGATTATTGCAATTGGACACGTGGTCTGGTACCTGTATGTATTTTGTCCGATGATTGGAGGGCTAACATTTCTCATTGTCATCGTCGTCTTTCAGTTGCTCGTTTTCATGGGTGACGAAACAATGCAGCTTAAACGAACTTGGATGCACTCCTGTATGTCATTGGGAAATCAACGTGGCGTGTGGAGAATGAAGATCATGTTTAAAGCTTTAAAAGGAATACAGCCATTGGCTTTCACGTATGGTTCTTTAGGCACGATTACCGGTGCGACAAGAACTGACTACATCCATTCGTTAATTGTTAATTCTGCCAATGCCATTTTAGCAGGAAGAAAACGCATGACTGCGTTGTAAATATGAATTTAAATTTATGTACAGAAAATTGACTGATTGACTTAGGTAATTAGAAAATTTGATGGGACATGCAATTGTGTGTATTACTATAACCTAGTAAATAACTTTAATTTTGACCTTTCAAGTTTATATTGCATACATGTATCCATTTATTATATTGCATGAGAGAATGCATCTCCAAAACTCTACAAATTTCATCCAGTTAGAAAGTGGAACTCGACCGGTCAAAAATTTCCATAAGCGCTAATGCAAACCGAATGTCCGCCTGGCTGTATCAATGGTGATTCGTTGCATTCGATTTTATAAAGAACCCTTAACGTGGAAAGTATTTTCTAAAAACGGTTTTATGTAAACACGAATACTCTCTTTCTAAATATTTTATTGTGTTCATCAGTAAAAGTAACAGCAACCAATGTGAGTAATAAGTTAATCTATATTAGCAAAGTATTACATACGTGCCCAAAAAATTTATATTCAATATTCTGCATTGTCAGTAACAATAGGTAAAAGTCGAATTCTATTCAATTTGTAGTTGCATAATACCAGACTTCTACCCATAAAACATATTTACTTACCCAGGTATTACCAATTTTTGCGCAAAAAATTATATAAAGGTAATCTAACAATAAAATATGCATTGATATATATAATACTGTGAATAAATGATGCCTTGGTACATTTCTAAATAATAAAAATAACATTCGATTCGATTGTTCGATGTACAAATGTTAACCCACTATACCCTTCGGAGAAAAATTTTCTAAAAATGATATGGATCTCAGATAAGCAGGATGCACTTGACTTTTAGACCGAGAGTAATGTCTATAAGCAAGGTCACATAGTATCCATTGGATACGTCTAACGATGTATCTGTAAATAAATCGTGAAAAACCATTCATAAACTCTTTTAAATTGTGTCAACTAATTAACTAGTACACGTGAATTAAAATGCAGCGTGACATCTGATATCAAATAGTAAAGTAGTTAAAGATTCAAAGTCTCATAGTACCCCAATATATAATGATTTTGATGATGACCCTCTACTAACAAGAAATAATTTTCATTACGTACATGACGATTAGTGTATAATTCTGTTCAAAATTTGTATGCATATGCTCAGAATACACATTTTTTGTCGTATTTTTTTATTTTGTGTTACGTGAATAAAGCTGCCAACCACATTAAAAGATGAATAAGCAGAATAAGAAATGACGACCCTTTTATCACACAAAGACAGCCCATGGGAAACGATATACTGTTTCGAGGGGATGTGATTGTGGTGGCAGATTGTATCCTTCCTGACTATTAACGTTTCTTTAACCTTTCGTTTTGTATTTTCCCGTATTTTTTCGAAGGCGGTTTCAATTAATACATGATGAATATGTGTTTTCGTTTCATTGCATGACCAGGCTAAAATAAATAATGATCATTCCCGATGTAGAAACTAGAAACTATCAATTAAACTCGAATTTGATAAGATGAAGGCAGTGCCACGAATTTACTTAACATTTGAGTAATTAAAGTATTTTGAAATTTAAATGTTTTGCTATGCTGTCAGGTTGATCAATATCAACTGTTTTAATTAAATTGTTATTCCTTTTACAAAAATTGCATCCGTCCCGTGATCGGGAGCTACTTTTACGCTAGCGTAAGTACCAGAACATAGCACTGCTATGAGTTGATTTCACAATTTACACATTTATAAAGTAGGTAATGACATTCTTTCCTCGGGGACAATGAAATCATAACGAAGGAAAAACGTATTCTTACAGTTATCTATACTTTACGCATGGGCAATGCTTTATACACTATTTATAAAGGAAATTGAGATTCCCAAACGTCACCTCCCGTAATATTTATTATTTATAATTTAAAGGTAATTCTGGTGATAAACTATACTACATTAAACTTATATGCTAAGTCTTCATTTCTGCTAGCAGTGCATGAAGCTGCTAAATAGTTTCACTTTCTGAAAGTTTCCAGTGCACCAACACCTGTAGATCCAGAAGAAGTAATATAGCCAAATGGTGGTTCCTTGATCCTTTCCAAATACTTCACCAGAAAGTGACCACTCATGATGGATGGTTCATAGACAGAATTCGGAGATGGTATAACATATCGTGAAAAAGTCTGGATGGAAAGAAACAAACATGATTTCATGAAGTTAGACCAAATGAATGTGTGCATTAAAAAATATATATGCACAATTTAATTTACCCGTTTTGGAAGTGCAAATTTTGCTACTCGTTCGAATTCTGCACTGCTTGCTCCTTCCTTATTATCTCCAGGATATTTTCCTCTGACCCACTGTCTGCTCATGGTAATCTGTAAGTCATGCAACGAAGGCGGTACGCACTAATTAGTTACTTGTGAATGGAGGAGACGATATTTTATTTAAATGCTCTTGTTTTGGGGCCAATTGAGATTCACGTGTACTTGATACCTGAGCTGACGCTACCGCAACAAGAACAAAGAGTACCAAAAGAGACCCGGTAGCCACCAAAGTCCGTTTACCTCTGCTTAACTCCATTACGAATTTGTGAAGTATATTTTTTATCAAGTAAACCGTCACCAGTTGAAGTTAATAAAGATCAATGATTTCACTTGTTTGATTTTTTCACTTTGATGCTCCTCTTGTCTTTGTTGTCGCTACTGAAACCGGCTTCTGCAAAGTGAGCTGTGATTCATTGACAACTTTGCCATTTATAACGATTTATATATATACCCGCTCGGTCCTTCCTCACTCTTAACCGACCTGAGTAAATTCTGAACACTGGACTTATATACTGAAAGCATGGTTCAAGATCAAGAACCATTCAATAAATCTTGGACACTTATAATAGCATACGAGGTGAAAGTGGTTCCAGTGTCAAGCAGAAAACAAAGCTCAATATCACAACAAATTGGCTGGGATAAAGATTTACGATACAGGTGCGATGCCGTCTTTCCTATTGTTGTGCGTGTACTACAAGCAAGAATCAGGTAGGATCTTTATGTGCCGCAGACATATTTGCCCCTTCTACCCGCATTCGAATAATCACATCTAATCCTAATCCAATCCATCATATTATGCCAATAAACCAGGGGTATTTTTGCTTCGTTACATAACTTTTCTCCAGAAATAGTTTTTCATTCTCACTTTTCATAAATTGGAATGATATAATGGGGGAGATTAGTTTATTTAAGGAAAATATAGTAACGTAGACAAGTGTAGATCCCCAGGGTAGGGTTGAGTCATTCTTTTTTTAGTCTCACATAGCTTTAGTTTTATTCTTTTTACTAAAAATACTTGAACAAATCGGCCAGGATGACGTAGGTATGTATGTTGAAAATTACAAGCATTTATAATATTTTTCACGTTTCGTAACTTTCGGATCAGCTATGGAGCTGGAGTGCCAATCTTCCGTGAAAAGAGAAAATCCTTTCCTTTCAAGTGAATTGAATCGGTATTGTGAAAGCAAAGAATTTCCAGTTAAGATACTGCACATCCGCCATCGTCATCAATCATCAGCTTTTGTTCATTGCCATGGTTCAAGTTGGGATACAGTGTATACAAGTGGACACTATGCCGGTAGAGATGCTGATCTAACAAAGTAAATTGGTTGTTTATTTTAAAAGTAACATCAGTAAGGCTTTTGTGCACAGGGAGATCCCATTGTTGACTGTATGATGTAACTCCGCTCCCACGCAACCGGTGGTAGGGCACTGTTTCGCCAGGTTCTCGTTTCATTTATAATTACATAATGCCAAAAACACGTAGGGAACGAAAATTTCCGATCATTGTAATTTAAACCTGTGGTTGTGTCAGCGGGTATAATTGAAGTAAATGTATTAAGCCAAAACGGTCAATGGCAATATTGAGTTATCGGTCCCCCATTCCTAATTGCTATAGAACGCGTGCTGGACACATATATCAGCAGAATCACGCTTGGATTTCCGATAAGAGTAAGAACCTTTCTGAAATCTAAGAATAGATTAACCTTCACGGTTAGTGAGTAGGTTTAACATGCCAATTACCATGAAATCCAAAAATTCTTGATAAAGATAGTTCCAGATAATGAATTTTTACTCCGTCTCAACTTGCCCCCAAAAAAGTCACTTCAAGTTTGCTTACCGTTAATTTTAGAGCATTAAAGAAAATAATTTTTTAATGCAAATATTTGTGACCAACTCGACAGATATTTCATTTTGTCAATGTTAATAAATGTTCAGTGACACTTTGTAATTCAACTTTTCGATAACAAAATCTTAATGATTTGCTAACAACTTCAAGCAATGTGTTATGTAAATAAAAACGTACAACGAAAGCTACAATGAAACAAATAAATTGAATATCATCGTCAACATTTTTGCAATTAATATTCTAGTTACAAGTTTAGAGACGCTTTTCACAATCCATTCTACTATAAAAGCAGCCAGTCCTAAGCTTAGACCAGCAACCAATATGAAAAATGTTGGTTTAATCGCTTCAAACTGGAAAGATTCTGGAACGGTTCTTCCAGCAACCATTTTCTTTTCCAAGATTACTTGTCTCCGTCGGAACTCAGCTTGTGTCATCAACTCTCCCCTTACCTTCCTTACATCCATCGCCATTACTCTAATCCATAAACCAGTGTCAAAGGATTGGCCCGCAATAAAGTTAATCCTGTCATCGAATATTTCCCCTTTTCTTGTGGACCACGACGTTGGAAGCAATTTAATGTTACCTTTTATGACATGGAAATCAAGACGATGACCATTTCTATAAACAAACTCAGTGTCTCTGATGAAGTCGAGCATGCCGCTCCAGTGAAAGCAAGCGTAGTTTGAAGTAGCTGCTTTCTCCAAACATTCAACGGCATTCTTTTCATGCTCCAAATTTGCATAAATGGATTTAATCACCGAGTTTTCACTGCTCTTTAGCACTTGCTCACCAATCCCGTTTCGAAATCCAGCGGGGGCTCCCCACTTAAATTTTGGAAAACTAGCTATTAATTCCGACAATGTATCCGGGACGAAGGACTTTCCTGGTGAGATGAATTGCGTTTTGAGGTTGGATAGATACGCCGTTCCGATCACAATTGAAGCAATCAACCAGATACCATAGATGACCCTTGAGGATGACGACCTGGACCTTGAGGTCATTGGCTGATTTATCAAATTGCCGTACGCATGCAAAAGTAAATATGGAATCGAGTGGTGCTGCCGCTGGGTGAGGTAATATGTGACCACGACGGAAATGAGAGAAAGCATCACGAGACAGCAGCCCAATAATGAGTCGGTAATTGCATGAAACGTAATTTTCCACGAGTGGGCGCTACTGGGTGGCCTCGTTAGGATCATAATGTGACCGTAGCAAATTGGGTTCATATATTGCACCGAAGCATATCTGTGGTGATCCTCAGCGCTGGTGGCAATAGCAAGGTCCGCTCGGTTATAGATAAGATCTGCTACACAACCAGTCCATGTTCCGTTGGAAAGGAGCACTCCAGTTTTGTCGTCGGTGCATGGGTGAAATGTGTACGAAAAGTTTAGTCTTTTCTGGGCCAAATGAAAAATGTCTGCAAATAGTCCTCGTTTAATGAAGTAATGGATTTTGAATGGTCGGGCCACTTCGAAAATGGAGGGGTACTTTGTTGGACCGACGATACGGAGGGATGTCCCTTGCATGTCTTTAGTGGGATCCGGAAATAGCTTAGCTAGCGGTGCTAAGATGTTTAAATTTTTCGAATTGGCAGACAGAATCAGTTTAAATCTCATGTTCTTGAATTCCATTAACCTTATTGACAAATTATCACTAAGCTCATTCGACTTTTGGTCAGTTAGGAAAATGAAGTAGTCGCTGTCTCGTTTTATTAATGGGGATTTTCCCCAAAAGTGTGCAAAACTCCCTACGTCGGCTGAAATATGCGTGACAATTAATTTGCAGTAGGAAGTTTTCTCGGACCGTCACTTCCCCTTGGCTTGTGTTTCAGATTTGTTTTAAATATCTGCATGGAAAATCGAGTATTGATTTGAGGAAGCATTGCTTCAAAGGAAACAACAACTTCAAGTAAAACGACCGAACAATTACAGAAATGCTCCATTGCAATTTGGTATACAGGGAAATGCAATGACAATTGCTCCCGACCAGTATCGCATAGCGAATGGTGTACAGTGTGTAGAAGTACAAAGATAACAAAAGTTAAAGCGGAAGCCATTTTTTGTTCGGTTTGTCTTCAGAGAGTCTGCATCGAAACAAATCTGTTGACTTGTAGATTTCGTTATTGTGAAGACTCTGTTTTGATAACAACGGATGTATGTTCTTTAGAAATCAAGCGGTTGTTATGTCGTTTAAAATTAAGGACCAGACCACTTATTTGTATAGCGTAGCGTGTGTATAGGACATAATCAGTTAAGAGTTCATTGTCAACGTGTTATGGAAGTTTGCGTAACTTTCGTTCATAAATTTTCACGATGAGCGCATTTTGTTAATGAAGATAGGAAGCACAGAAGGGTACTCAAAACATACAACGCAGCATTTAGTTTGCATCTTGGATGTGGACGACAATTTCAAGGAAATTTCATGAAAATATCAAAACTGTTGATGAATGATACTATAAATCTTTCCACGCGAAACCTCAATTGCTGCTATTTGTGTTGTATGTCAAGTTTATGCAATGGCAGTTGCATTACACCCAGTTGCCTCGGAAATGCATAAAATGTCAATTTGACAATATGGTATCATTATTTTCTTACAATTTCATAACTTTAACGAATAAATGAACTACAAAACTTTGAATAGATACTTCTTGCGTACATTTGCATCACAATACCGAACTGTGAATGCGCAATATATTGGTTTATGTCATGTAGATTGCTGACACCTCCAGGTTTTCAGCAGTAAATAGTAAATAATAAGCATCTCCGCATCATACTTAGGCGAAAGAAAATTTGCTAAGAGATTATGCGAGAAACGGATTTGTCTGTCACCGTGGAAGTTTTATTATCCACGAGAACATAGGATTTTTAAGGATGAACATACTCAAACTGGAATTGTAGCAGGCTGGATTCGTTTACTTAACCTTAACCCATGAACTCGGACAATCCGATACGGAAAGCAACAGAAAAGTGTATGCGACTGAAAATTAAGTCGCATACGGACCAGTTCGTTTCTCGTTTTAATTAATATAATAATAATTGTAATTTGATGTCATTTAATTGCATGAGAAAATACAATTTTATTATTCTATTCCCCTTGAATTTTATGGTTGTGTTTTGGCAATAAACATGACGTTAAAAATACATAAAGGACAGTTTACTTGACTGTCTCGTTACATTTTATCCACCCGTAAAGAATTTGTTTTGACTAGTACATGCCAATTGCAGTAAAGATACTCATATTTTATATTACGTAAATGAATGCTTTCAACTGTTTCATTTTGACAGTAATTACCCTTGTCATTATCTTCACCAACATTTTGACCAAACCTTCACCCAAAAAGGCCAATAGCGCTATGCTTCCCCCTCCCCATAGAAATGCAAAGGCGGCCTTGACAGTTCCAAACTTGAAAGGTTTCGGACCATCGTAATCGTCGTCAATTAACTGAGATCCCAAAAGCGCCCCCCTCTTTCCCAATTTCGCCTGTTCCCTCATGTCGGCCCTCACTTTGATGGCGTCTCTAGCCATCACTTCCTGCCATAGTCCCGTATCAAAGGCCTGTCCACTTACAAAGTTAAATGCTCCGCGATATATCTCACGCTTCCTGGTAGTCCACGTCCGTGGAAGAAACATGACGCTATCCTTAGCAAAGAGAAACTCAACGCGATGACCATTGGTGGCGACAAACTCGGTGTCCATGATGAATCTAGCCATGACGTCCCAGTGAAAGCAGACATAGTCAGAAGTTGCAGCTCGCTGCAGGCACTCGGTAAGATCACTGTCCTTTATCATAAGATGATACGCCGTTTTAATCCCCGGATTTTCACTGTGCTTCATAACCTGCTCCCCAATCCCCCCGTGAAAGCCCATTGGAGCTCCCCAGGTGAACTGAGGAAAGCTGCTGACCAGCTCGGACATGGTCTCTGGGACAAATGTGGTTCCCGGTAAAACTATGAGTGCCTTCAGACTGGATTCGTATGCCGTTCCCAAGACGATCGCAGTCAGCAGCCACATTCCGTAAACGAACCTAGATGACAGAGACTTGGGATCCGAGGAAATTGGCTGGCCCAGTAAATTTCCATAGATGAAGAGGAAGAGATAGGAAAGCGAGTAGAGCTTTCTCTCTGTGAACACAAATGTGGCAAAGGTGGCTACGAGAGTGACACCAACGACAAATAGCCAGACGGCACCTTGGAATGCTTGGAATGTGATCCGCCACGAGTAGCCGATTTGGGGCGGGTGGGTGAAGAACATGATGTAGTTGTAGCAGATTGGCGTAAGATACTCCACGGCGTCAAATCTGTCTTGATCCACAGCACTGGTTGCTATGGCAAAGTCAGCGCGTCCATAGAGAACGTCGCCAACGCAGCCCGCCCATGTACCGTCGGACAAAAGTACTCCCGTTTTGCCTTCCCTAACTGTCCCAAATGCATGGCAGGGGCGAAAGTTGTAAGTAAAATTGAGCTTTTCTTGAACCATGTGAAATATGTCGGCGTAAAGACCCCGTTTCATTAAATAGTCGTTGGACCTAGTACGCTTCACCTCAAATACTGAGGTGTATTTCGTGGGACCCACAACCCGAAGGGGATATCCCTGCATGTCTTTTGTGGGATCCGGAAATAGTCTGGAAATTTTGTTAGATGTGGGCAACATTTTTATTGAGTTGGGGCTTAGCACAAGTTTAAAGCGGATATTACTTTTGATCCAACTGAAGCTCAGGCTAAAAGCTAATTGTCTTGAAAAAGTGATAAATATAAAATAATCGCAATCCCTTTTAATTAACGGAGTATTAGATAGTGCGAGTATTTGAACCAACTTTAAATTTGAACTTGAACTTGACATAACAGTCTTTGAGTCCGTGTTTTGGTGGATGGTGGCAACAATGAGTTTGCAACATGAGCTGTATTTTCTCACGTCTTTCGATCCATTTTGCTCCAGATTGAGATTTGAACCAAAGATAAAGGTGGACTGATTAGTTATTTTTGGGAGTATAATTTCCATGAACTTACTTGTTCCAATAAATATCACGGAACAGTGGGCGAAATGTTTCGATGAGATCTGTTGTGCAAAGCGATACTCCCTGTCAAGTGAAGGTGGCTTGAGATTTTGAGAATCAGGAGCACTGACACCAAATGTTACAAGTGCTATTAGCACATGAAAGTTTACCCGGCAAAATTGGCAATTCATTGCTTTCCCGGAATTTCAAGTTCCAGGAATTGGCTTCCACGAAACTCAAGTGTGAAATGGTTTCCTGGCGAGAAAAACGGAAAAGATTGTATGATTGAATGGACATTCGTGCGTTATGTAAATATCAAGAGCCATAAAATAAAAAATGCACATGACGAACTTCTAGCTTAAATCCATTCCATTTTTAGCCAATTTTTGTCAGGTTTTTTTATTACTTTTTCATAAAATTGCCTAAAAACTCGTCGGTATTCTTTAAATAAAGCATGTTGACAGAATACAATCCACACGCCAGTACAAACCAGTTGACAACATTACTGTGTAGGCATTCTAGCAACCAAGAAAAAATGAGATAAAAAATGGGAAAAGAGAAAGACCCTGAAACCGACCACGGGAGGAATCAATCAAGTTTGACAATCAGGTATGGGCAGACCTTTCATTGAACGGAAAAGCTGTAATATTTTATGTTTTGTACCGGATTACTGTGAAGTGAGGATTGCTTTTTAGGTAACTTACATATTTACAAGGCATGTGATTTTCCTGTCGTCGTTGGCGAAATGGGAAACTTTGTGTAATGCTTACTAGATAGATTCACTCTTCACTGACAGGTTAATTTTTGCTTTCCAAAATCCAGATTGGCAGAGAATATACTATTAAGATTGTCAGTTTGGACATGCAGACACATAGGTAATAATTTTGCAATGTGTTTAAAGTTGTCGTATGTAACATATATTTCAACACATGGAGAACGTATCTCGTATAATAGTATCAGCTATTTTTAATTTCAACTAGCTAAACTTGTAACCAACCGTCGAATGCGGTAATGCTGTCAACAACGCAAAACTATATTTTATCTTTATCTCTTGAGGTTCTGAATGTGAGCAGTACGAAATGTTAAGATTTTAATGAAATTTTTTACATTGTAGTTTCGTTGTATTGCTTTAGTTTGTTGTTTGTGTATACATTAGTTAAATGGTTTGTTTCTAAGCGTTGAAATTATTTATGATTGCATGAGTGCGCAAACTGGAATATAAAAAATTGAACGCACTTCCTTCACATGAAATGTATGTAGAGTGGCAGTGACACTAGTTAGCATTTATAGAGACAGCTACCAGCGTAGTGGAATCCTACCACCACACAGTCTCCAGAACTTACCTGACAATAAAAGATAACCAGCGATGATAAAATTTTGAATTCAGATATATTTAATTTTAGAGGAATATTAAAGCAGGCAAAGTTTCATCGTAGATGTTGAAAAACGATAGGTAAGCATGCACAGGCTTGCCGTTTAAAAGTATGGGTCCAAAATAAAAACAGGAAATAATTGTACTGGCGAATGTGTATGGATATTATATTTTGACGAGTTTTCATAAATGGTCACTTTAAATTGTTCTGGTATATAAGAACTCTAAATTTATTACATTGGGTCCTAAAGATGAATAAGTTAGATAGGTATTTGTAATAATGGTTATTAAAGAAGTGGCATGGACAATTTGTATTAAAAACAACACCATTGACAATGAAAAGGTGTGTGGATTATTATTTACAAATAAGTAGTAGTGTTGCGTTAGTTTAAAAAGCAACAAGTATTTACATATAATTAGCTATGATAGTTTTTAGATTATGAGTATCCGCCAAAACTACTTCCTGTTGGAATGACGTGTATGTCTTCATTTATTTTCTGCTAAAAATATACGTATTAAAGTGTGCAGCAGACTCCCCTAAACTATTTATGCATGATTACTTATCAATTAACATACAGATTAGCACTGAAAAGGTGTACAAATCAAAATCCAATAATTACTCAAATATAGTATTTTTTATTATCAACATGGAGCAACGAGATGCCTTGGGTAGACATAAAATAGGAAGTTTCGCAATTCTCTGGAGATCAACCTGAGAATGCGCAGATTTTAAGGGCTATGAAAAATTAAGAAATATTTTGTCCAGGAAATTCATTTTTTAACATGTTTACCAACTAATTTTTATGTGTGTTTATTTCAGGATATTCAAAATATAATGCTTTTTACAAAACACTGAATCGGTAACATATTAAAAAAGCAATATTCCGTATCAGGAAAGCAGTAAAATTCTTCACATAATCTTACTTCTTATACTTTATGTACTAAATTTTAATAGTAAATTAATCTAGCTTAACTTTCAGGATTACAATATTTCGGGTATCGGGTTACTGGTGCAAACGCATTTTGTGAATTTCAATACAGCAAACTGCAAATTTCACGAAATTAAGAGGCGTGCTCACGGGCAGCGCCTGTTTACCGTGAAGCCCTCCTTTTGTCAATTTAACGAGCTTTTTGATATTTTATCAATCACTGCAAACCAACAAACAGCCTTTTTACGGTATGTAATCTGGTATTAAACAGCAATTAAAGTTGTTTACATGAAACAGTGTCGAAATAAAAAACGCTTTCTGTATAAGGCCTGGCACAATACTTTCAGCTTGTTATTCAAATGACTTTTGTTGAGTTTCCGTTTGACCCAGATTACTTCCATAAATTTTGCAGAGACTCACAGTAGTCCATTTAAAAATGTTTCTTCTGATTTTCAGAAGTTGCGTGTTCATTCTCTTTGCCAGTACAAGTGGAAAATGTTCGGCGGAGATACTCGTGCAGGATGGTAAGAAGCATATCATCACGAAAAAACTATATCTTGTATAAACCCATCTTCATAAAAACAAAAAATGTATTTTCCGGTTCTTTGGACAAGGCCATACGACGAAATATTTGAAGAGAACTACTTCGGCACTTGCCGCTTTGTTCCCACTCCTTGTGGCTCCAATAATGATAATGATGGCGTCTGTGTTCCCAAGTATACAAAGACAAAGTTTGTACAAACCTTTTACATCAATTATTTACGAACAAGTTTAATTGATAACCCTTTTGGTCAGAGGTAAATGTTCATCTGCGGGAGGTGCCAGATTAATTTTTGGCGGTTGCCAAGATGGAATTGGTGAATGTTGCACTTGTATGAATGACAAATATATGAACATTTTATTTGAAAATTGAATATAATTGACTTTTTAATTAGCTTTGCCCATTAATGTATTTTGAATGTAGTTACTCAGAGATGTAATGAAAATTTAACTGTGGTGAACGTTGATAAATTGGTAACCGTTCTGGAATCACCTACACCTACAGATACCGAGTGCACGTTTAACATAAGAAAGATTTGCGTTATTTTTAAAAAATCCTACTGAACTAAGGTGCAATTAATGGTAAACATTTTTATCATGAATTCGTTACATTCTTGTAAATTGGTATCAGGAAAATAACATTTGCCAAGTACGACTTGATTTTGAAACATACTGCAGCGCAGGAGCAGAGCCTGAGGGAAATTGCCAAGAAGATCGACTTCATATCAGGAACAGCATCACAGTTGACAGGGATTTTAAAACTTGTGGAGATCTCTCTGGCCAACACAGTAGGGGCAAATTGCATATAAAAATGTAGGTAACCTAAGTAATTCATTTCTCTGAATTGCTATTGACAAAAATATGATTTTTTGCAGTGTACCTCACATTTGGGTCTCAAGATACCATTCAATTGACTCCGCTACTGAAAACAGCAAATAGCCGATACAAAATAGTTGTGACAAAAATTTCTTGCCAGTCAAGGCAACGAGGTGAGCTGAATGGGTAGTTTTTAAAAGAACGAAATGCGTGATAATGTTTTTTGCGTTCCATTTCATTCTAAAATTTATATTCTCATTTAGCCCCAGACTACTGCCTCCAGTATTACACAAAGACAACGGACATTGTGAAAAGTTTTGATTTTGGGGGACAGCAGCAAAGTCATCAACAGTACAGCGTTTGCGTCAGACCACACAGCCAAAGCAGTGGGATTCAATGGAAACATTGTTCATCCTTGGGAAATAGTCAAGCTATAAATATCATCAGCAATGTCCAAGCATCTTCTGCCATTTGCAACACAGACTGGCTACAAGTTAAAGGATTAGAGAAAATCTGCGAGCCATTTCATATTCAGTCGACCACCTGGAAATCTTACGAGCTTTTGGTACACTTTGATCAACAGGAATTGCCTCCTCCCCCACCGTCATTTGACTCTCCTGTTGACGCTGAAAACTGTGAAGCGTCCTGCGTCAGCCAGCCGGGAGCGTACATTTGCGCTTGTTTCCCCAATCCAGACTTGACGAATCAAGTTTGCCAGTGTGTTATTGATACCCCTTTGGCGAGTGTACAGGCAGACTTTAATAATACTGGCTTTTGTCTCGAGTATTCGCAATTTTAAATGCAAGCCATTCCTGATCCATAAAAATTCAGGTTAAAACAATGGTGAATGGAACGGTTAACAATATCGTAATGATAACTGATTGTGAGCATGCTGATTTATTAAATATTACTTTATTACTATATCAAACAACTGACAATGTGAACTATACATATTAAAAAATCTTTCCAATTTTATTGAATGCATGTCAATTACAAATCTTTATTTACAATTTGCAATACTTTCACAATCGTTTTATTTGGTCTTCTACCCAAGAAGAGTAGAGAGCCATGTTCATGAAAGCGTTGGGAAGGGCAAACTCGCAGAGTCTAAATATCTGCACTCCACACAACACATTCTTTCCTCCCCTTCCCTTACAGATAAGCCCGCCTCCCAATTCCCTGTCGCAGGTAGATCCTCCCGAGTATTTCTCCACTCCACAGAGTACGTTATGATCTACCTTCTCGTTCAAATTCATGTAGGACATTCTATCCATCCTAGTCTGGCAATCCTGCATATCCAAGACCCTAAACTCTCTGGACCTTAACTGGCCTGATTTGGAGATATCCCGTGGAAATGCAATCTCCGTGCCTTCATAAAAAGTTTCGCCAAATTTAGGAAGAACGGGAAGCTTGTCTTGGCTGACGGATGACGTTCCATCAAGTTTTAAAACGGCCAGGTCATTTTTGTAGTAGTCGTCTGTCTTGCGCACCCGATTTCCTTGAGCCGCAATATTTACCGGTTTCCCAAGCATCCGGAAGCCAGACAAAGGCATCGCCCATTTAACACCAAATGTTTCTTTCCCACCTTTCCTCAAGTCGTTGATGCCAGTGGTGACCTCCAAGCCGGAACGCCTCTTTCCGTTACTATTATATGCGCATTGCGCAGCAGTGACAACAACATTGGGACGAATCAATGTGCCCCCACAGGGTTTTCCATTGGATGATGTGATGTGGACCTGATGCTTGTACTCGCCCTTTGTAATAATTTTTCCGTACAAATAGGGCCTGTAGAAAGTGCTTGAATCTTGAGGGCCAGCGGTGATATTAATCCAGTCATTAAAATGTGCAATCTCGGTGTACACACTCGGAGGACAGTGAGCTTCATCCCAACTTGCTGCACAGTATTCATTGGTTACTCCAAAGGAACTGAGTCCACACAATAGGGGATTGCCGTCCTTGTTTCTGCAAATAGCAGGACCACCGGAATCGCCTTGACCAGCGATATAGCTGAATTTACCGTCCATTATCCCACCCACGCAGAGAAGTGAGTCTTCCAAGCCAACCATATCGCTATGCTTTTTAAAGCACTTGTAATCGTCCCTCAGGAGAACATTTCCCTTCTGCAAATGACTAACTATTGCAAGTGTATCCGTTGTCCCCCATCCAACCATAATGGCCTTTTCCGCATACTTAAAAGGGTCAAACTTTTCGGGTGCAATTTCCAGCGCTTTAACTTTATCCGTAAATATAATATCCCTGTCCAGCCTCAACAAGGCAATGTCATTAAAATACCTTGCGCCGTCTCCCTTCAAAAACTCTGAATGATTCCAATTTCTGCTGTAGTTATCATGCACAACTACGGTTTCTACGTTATATGAATAATCTACAGTCTGCACATCTGCAATGTTTGTTCCAATGAAGACTTGCATTGGTACATTATCCACAGCTCCATTATTTGCCATAACGCAATGTGCTGCAGTGAGAATCCAACGCTTGTTGTAGATGGTCCCTCCACAGTGCTCTGATGTCGAGACCTTGACCTGATGAGGAAACTCGTTTTGCTCGGCCCCATAAGTAGACACTTGCACAGCTTCAATTGAATTTGGCTGGCAGCACAAGGCTACGAATCCTTGATCTCTGGTCCCAGGTATTGTGCATGGGTCACGCATAAACTCTTCATACTCCAGTTTCCTCCCGTTGATATACCTGTCGTACAGATTTGGTATGGAGCAAGGATTTCGGGTTGTGGCGGAGAGGCACTTTGTAACTCTGCAAGCTGTTGCAGCGCTTTTTCGGTCTTTTTCTACGAGATGACCACAAAAGATTTTCTCTCTGTAGTTTTCGTTCTAGAAACTCTTTTGTACTGAATTAGTAGAAATTGTGCTTCTTACCACCCGCTGAGCCCTTCTTGCAACAGAGTCGAGAAGACTGATCGTAGATGAAATCTTTATATATTTCCGTTTGGGTTGCGTTACAAGGCGTGTTTGCATAACTCCACGTTGTGAATGTACAGTCTTGCTCTTGTGCAGTTGTTCGCAGTGCCTGTGGCGTCAACACTGCAAATACTGTAAGAACAGCAAAGTACCTTTCCCTTAAATCCATGGTGACCTTCTCAATAAGTCGGTCTTTGAAAATTGAAAACTTGTGTCAAGCAACAATGATTGGCAACTGATTTTCTTTCCAAACCATTCTAATTATTTATATAGGATTTCACTTTGAATGGAACCCGGATTGTATTTGTTCTCGTACCACCGGTACTTAGCACGATGTTGTCCATGACATAAAAATAATCCAGGAAGATTTTTGGAAAATCAATTCATAACCTTCGAATTGTGCACTGTGTGTAAATTTGCTTGCAAATTTTGTAGCTGCATTATGTATCTATTTATCAACGTAATCAAACCCTAATGGGTTCTTGTTTTTGTAATTGCGTAATCCAAGATAGCTATCTTGCGCTAACATATAAGATTAGTTTAGTAGCTCCGCAGGTTATGAATTCTACCTAGATGTATAACCTACGACAACTAACACATATGTAGTCACACACATCGTCAAGTTCTCAGCGGCGATTCCAACCAGGTATATTAAATGAAGATAAGTTCACTTGGTGCTAGTATGTACTAGTTAGTATGTATCTAATTTACACAGGGTGCAACAGTATAAGCAAAGCGCTGTGTTGGCTTTGTTCAATTAGTAGTTAAAGAAATACATCCTAATTAGGTAACGCTATATTTATCGGGTAGGTAAGTTCAAGAGCTAAAATATGCATTTTCCTCTCTACTTTCAAATCACTATAGTCACATGAAACTTGCAGTTGAATTACTTTATGACTAAACCGTTCCGGCAAGCATGTCCAGAGTCATATTTCAAGTATGTATGGATATTCGTGATTTACCTGTGACAAAACATTAATTCAACGTTTTACTAGTTTAATTATATTTTTAGTAATACACCTGCTTCTTTATTTTTAATATAGGTAAATGCCATCATGAGTTAAATTGCTTTTGCTGCGGTAGCCCCGGAATTCGGTAGGAATATGAATAAGATATTTTATGGTGGGTTAAAAAATAAGTTGATAAAAGTTGATTGCGTAATTGTAATGAAAGAAATTGTATCTCATGAAAATGTCTGCATTTGAGGGTTTATTACATTCGCTATGAAAAAATGATATTTTCTTCTTAAACTTTCCATATTGAACCATAAAATTTTGCATGCGCAACAAAACTAGACACATGAACTACTGACAGGCATTGTGCTAACAGCATTCCCACACGATTATAGCTTCATAAAAGCGCAGTGGCAATTAAACTCTATGTATCATATTATGCGGAAGCAATCTGTGTATGAGACTTAGAGTTGAGCTGAGTTTGACCATAAAATTTTTTTGATGTGCATCTTATTAAGTGCTGAATAGCCCAAGCATGCTAATCTCTGGATGCAAAATTAGCGATATGGTCAGTTGATTTGGAATTATCATCACCAAAAGTAATAGCAGTAGCAAGAGCTTAGTACCAGTTGGAGCGTGAGAATTTCCAGTGGTTGCACCCAAGTCCCAAACCCAATACCAAGGTTGTACTTTAAATAATCTCTTAATTATCTTGCCCTTTGAATTTAATAAAAAATGATACAGCGTTTAAGTTTCAACAGATGCTACATTTTTACATTTTTTATGTTGGTGTTGGCAACCACGGTGTGCTTGGTATCAAATAGAACATCAGTGCTCCCGGTCTTGATAATATTTAGTTTGCAATTTCGAAATGACTTTTATGATGGAGGAAGACTACAAAGAAATTAGCTGCCTTTCTAGAGTTTCTCAGGCAAAAGTCAGTCGGTCGATCCTAGTAGCTTCATCTCTTAAAAACTTGTTCACATTTGCAAATTACATATTATGTGCCTCTATATATCTCACTCATAATGATTTTTAGCCGCCATCTTGTAAATCAACATTTAAAACTGATTTAGCTATGTCTATTCTGTAGGTTTTGGGGCAACCATGAACCAATAGACAATTATATACATAGTATACAGACCAAAAAATGACACCGTGCCAAATAAGGGTTTGTGCATGTAAATATTAGAAAACCGTTGTGCCGCGTACATCCATTCTAAGCAGATTCAGAAATACTACGTAAATATTAAGAGTATCATGAGCCCCAAAAATTATGGAGCTGATAATTCTAAAATCCTAGTGGTACATTTATAGATGCTATGCATGTTGGAAATAAAGTAAAAAAGCTTTTACATTTTAAGAGTTGAAATTCATAAGAAAAAACGAATGCTCCAAACGTTGCACATATTTTACAATGAAAATATCCAGTATCTGAGTTACACCACGCGCAAATACAACTTGAATGGAGATTTAAAAATGGCATAATCTTTGTCTCGTTTTAAAGTTGAAAGTGTTTGTGTAAAGCTAGAAAGAAATTACTTTCCTATACATGCGTAGCCTGATAATGACGCGACGTCCAGGTTCACTTTATATTCAGTGTCTAATAGGTACATATATTATGTTTCCTCAGGATGTCTACTGGTTTCTCTTCCGGAATCTCAGCAATACAAATTTGTAAGACGGTAAAGAGAGTGAGTGAAAGACGAGTTCTAAAGAAATATATCGCCCTTCATCTGACAGTCTAGGGCATGCTTTGGAATTGAATCAAATGGAATTGCTTTTCAAAAATAGTCGTACAGCTACAAATAGTTCCAAGGTGCGGATGATAGAAATTGATGTATTAAGTAAGGATCTTTTTCTCCAATTTTCGCAATAATGGTTAACTTCGTGTTTCGCAGTAAGGTACGCACGCGAGATAAAAATTCTTCCAAGAAGAAACGAAAAATATAAAGAAATCCGTTGCTTTCAAATAGATTGAATGTTATGCCTTAGGCATTGGATAGAGTAGAGAAGCCAATAATATGAAATATAAGTATGATAACTGGGCTACTCACAATCAATTAATTCTATTCTCGTCGTTTCGTTAAATGCTATGATTGAGATGAGGTATATGTTGTAGTATGTGGAACATGTTAACTCTATTAATCCACTACTTGTGTTCATTATATCTTTATCAGACAATAAATCACCATTGACCATTCAATCTGCGTTAATTCTTCTTTTGTAGTATTTTAAAAATTATATAACTTTATTTTCCCGAATAATAAAAAAATATCATAATACCTACCTCCTTGTACCGGCAAGGAGTGCAGGAGAAAGTCTTAAATTATTTAATGTTTAACAGACATTTCGCAGCTGTCACATAGGTTGTACTACATATAAAATTGTTTCCATAATTGGAGCAAATTTATTTCTAAGCTTTTCTGTGGAAACGATGCCAGCCAGCCACATGATGGGATGAAAGTGGTATGAAACCGAAGGATGTATTCCTGTTGATCCTTTTCAATAATTGTTCCAGAGTTTTGGTATTCATGAGAACCGGAAAATACTCCGAATTCGAAGCAGATGGTCGAAAATATCTTCTAATCACCTGTTTCAAATTAAGAAAAAGTAGTTAAATTATTTTTGGCTTTAAAAAAAGAGAATTTCGAATGTGCAAATCTAACCCTCTTTGAAAATAGTGATTTGGGTTGTCGTTGCAATTCTCCATTTTCCACTTGCTTATCATCTCCAGGATATTTTCCTCGTATCCATTGTCTGCTCATTGTGATCTTTAAGGAACAATTAGAGCAAAACGTATTGAGAATGAAATAAAAATTTCTGATATATATTTATTGGAACAGATTGAAATATTCATCTGGCGTGTCTAACCTGAGCTGTCGTTACCGCAACGAAAAAGAAGAGCACCAACAGTATTCCAAAATTGTTTCCATGTTTACTCAGATACATTATGCTTTAATATTTTCAGAAATATAATATTTGCAGCGCGATAAAAATAAGTTGTACTCGTCAATCCTATTTTCTGAGACAGAACTGGCAAAGACTTTGAATCGCAGTGATTTTTAACCTGTCTGACTTTCCACACCTATAGCTCTGCTCCTTCTGTTGTCGCCACCGCGGTCCGATTTTACAAACTGTGTTCTTGTCACTTGGTCAGCTTGGTTTTTATAATGCTTTGAAATCTGCTCACTCAAGGTACTAAACTAAATGCATTGTGTAAAAAAATAACCTACAATGAAACAGGTGAAAGGAGAATAACGAAGTGACATGGACACAATCCCTTTGTTATCGCAATCTCAGCAATTACATACTTTCTCCGTCAGTTTTTTTTCTGGGTTTTTCGGTAATGCTCTCTGTAAGGGATAATCGAACGGATGAATGGAGTATGTGATGAAAACATGGAGATAAAGCTTAGGGGCAATGAAAGACATTCCATTTTGATCGGAACTAATAGTATTTTTTATTATTTTTCAACAGTAAAAATACTCTGAAAGTTAAAAATAGAATTGCGATGACGCTCAATAAACTAAACCACAATCATGGATAATATTTTTCATTTCGCAACACTGCACTGCCGGAGGGAGTTCCCGGCTCATGATAAAAAGAAAGCCTAAAATAGAGTAAATCCGTTTCCCTCAATTCAATCAAATCATTACGTTTGTTTACACCAGAATTATTATATTATTCATTATTATGAATGGATGACGTATCCAAGAAGTGACGTATCGTGAAATAAAATAACAAGAAGATTAATGATTATGTTTTAACGATTGTTGAGGATTTATTTGACAAAATGAAAATGTATATCATTTGATATAAAAAACATGTGAACACAATTCCTTAAAAGTTTAACATGGACAAACGCTAAAAATTAAATTATTCTACAACTGAAAACTGATCAAGTTGCTGTTGCTCCTTGGGCCGATGCGTTTTCTTGTGAAGTCCCAAATATTGCTTTGTCGCAAATCCCTTTCCACACTCGTCACATTTAAACGGTTTGCTCTCCCTGTTTGTGTGCATGGCTTGAGTGTGACGAGATAGTTGAGTATTATTACGAAAGTTTTTGCCACAAAGTTCACACTGATAAGGACGCTGGCCCTCGTGCGCCACACGAATGTGCATTTCTAGGCGACGCTTATAGTCAAACGATTTCGAGCAGCCTTCCACTGAACACGAAAATGTAGGCAAATTTCCAATTTTGTGTACATTGTACATGTGCCGCTTCAAGTAACGCTGAGAGCCGATTGTTTTCCCACACATCTCACAAACCACTTGGTGCTTCTTCTCGTGCACACCCTCAACATGTCGCTCCAAAGAACGCAAACTTGACAAAACAAGGTGACAAATGGAACATCGGAATAAGTCAGTGTCCTCACGTTCCTTTTTAACGTGAACTTTCTCCGTGTGCCATCGAAGTAATTTCTGGCTGAGAAAATCTTTACCACATTCTGAGCACTTCACAGGTTTTCGAACTCGCCTTTTCTTTGGCCCTTCTTCAGTATTACTTTGATTGCTGGGATGGGTTTTCCTATGTCGAGCTATTTCGCCCTTGTTATCAGTTTCCCAGTTGCAGATACTGCAACGGTACAGGTTAATTTTATGAATTTGCATTTGATGCTTCAGTTGTTGATAAGCATTTTTAAATGCAAGGCAGCATTCTCCGCAGCTAAAAAGTTCATTTCCAGTTACTTCTTTTGTCCCTTCTTGTTCAGTTTGCTGTTGTGGTGTCTTTCCATGCACTCTTTCTGCATGTCTCTCAAGTGCACTTCGAATCCCAAAGCTCAAATCACAGTCAGGGCACTTGAAACGCCTCCGATTACGGATTTTAGCATGAATCTTTTGCCCTGATCTTATTTCTTCAGTAGAAGTAGGATCCTTCTGTTTGTGTAAAGTCAGATGCTGTTGGAGGCTACCCTTACGTGGAAAACTGCTCGGGCAAAATTCGCACTGGAAGGGTTTGGCCCCTCCGAGTTTGTGTATATGGACATGTGCGGACAAGGCGGACTTAGACTTTAAAAGTTCTCCACAAATCTTACATTCAAGACGGGGAGGCCCATGAGAAAGCTCGTGGTCAGCAAGCTCACTCTTCTTGTAAAAACCCTTCTCACATCCTTCGTAAGAGCACTTGTACCGCAGCGTCTTGATCCCGTGCGCATAGTTCAGGTGGATCAACAGATTTTCTTTTACGCTCCAGTTTTTATCGCAGTGCTCACATTGAAACTTTGGTTTCTTGTCATTGTGAAGTCGATCGAGATGCTTCATTAGGGACGTAATGGCCACCACCTTGTGACAGGCGGGACATGGCACTTCCTTTTTGTCGCCATGATGAAGTTTCATGTGATCGGTGAACAGTTTCCATGTAACCCCTTTCCAGTCACATTCAGTACATACGTAAAAGTTGGTTTTATGGATTTCCATTTGATGCTGGCGCAAGTCACTCCTCCTACTATACGTTGATGGGCACTGGTCACACGTGAACCATCTGGTGCGTTTCCTTTTGGTGGTGGAAGCATTCCTATGGGCGAATTGAACTTTTCTCTTAGTTTTCAAATCCTTTCTGCTCGTTTTTACGTATTCATTTTCAGATAACCCTGTTTCTACTGCAGATTCGGAATCTGACAAGTTGCCAGCATTCCAGTCGTCGTCTTCATTGGAAGGGCTGGAATCCTCGCTGATAGCATCTTCGCTGCTTGCTAAATGTTCTTCTTCTTTCGCTTCATCCTCCTTATTCTTATGGCTATTGTCACAAACATCAGAATTGTGATTGAGGGCCTTCCTTTCGCCACCAGGGACCGGTTCAGGTTCGCTAAAATCTGCTGTGATGAAAGGGTAAATGTCAGCAGCACATTCATCTAAAAGGGGTCATAATATCATAAGACATGTTTTTCAATTCTATTAAGTAGGCCTTTTCCAGTTCGTCAATGAGTCTATAAAAATTAAATTGTGTGGAAATATTACGTTAATCCAATACATACCATCAAAAGGTAGCGTAGTTTCGAGTTTAACATCATCACCCATCGTATTACCAATCTCGTCAACCGGAAATGAAGTCGAAGAGCAGTTAATCGTCCGTTTCTCTGAGATGATAGCTGCTAGTTTTTCACTGGCCAACAAGTCGCCCGAGACGAACGGATTGATATTGACATCAGGGTTTACATATTCATCTACAAAATTAAAATATATGTTGGAACTAACAGAATGATAACCTCAATCAGTGTTCCCGTGCTCAAAAATAAAAAAACGTGCTCTTTAAAAATGATTAGTGAACGGTAAATCAATGGCTAGCTCTGATAGCATAAACTATCCTCAAAAAATAGTTAAATCAATTCAGCTGGATATTTAAAAGTAAAATAAACCAGGAGTAGCATAAACTACTAACGCTCAAGTAATTAATAATCTCAATTATCTTTATTAAAGAAACTCAACAATAATTAACAACAATTATTACAACTTTGTGCTGTGCACTCTACGAAAGTTGAACAAGAACAAAAAGCGAACAACTCACTTCTCCAAAGTCGAGAGTGATAATGATACGAGAATAGAAAAGTACAAGTCACTTCGCTGAAGGCGAGTGCGATAAAAATGATAACGGACAAAAAATATACATACTCAAGTTTACAGTTTTACAAAAGATACATAATATGATGTAACAACGATATGCAAGCTCGAGTTTCTAGAATGAACTGAGCTGCAAGTTACAACGAAAAACGAGGGAAAATATTGGTTAATCTCATGTTGCCCCAACTATGGCAAAAGTTGGTTTAAGGTTGGTTAATAGCTGGGTTACAAGTTGGTTAAATGTTGGTTAACCTATATATAACCCACAGGACTCAAATACAAGCATGTAAAGACTAAAAGAAATAAAATCTAATAAATTACAACTCCCATTTCCAACATTCTCCCACCAAAATACATTGTATTTTAAAAAACCGGAAATGGGTTATCTTCATGGCTTCCTTTTACGTTGCTGCTCCCACCATTTGGACCGCTCCATCTTTCTTTCATCCCACCTGCCGCACATGTGTAGAGTTGTATGTTCAGCTGAATCCTCCCACCATGTCGATGCCGGGGTTATCGATGGGCGTCCTTCACGCCATGGAAGCTCCATTGGATTTGCTCCTCCAGTCTTCTCTTTAGGTCCTCCAGACTGCTCGGGTCCTTTATATTTGCTTGTTTTCTTTAGGATTCCACGAAGCGCTGGGGATTTCTCAACTTTGATCACTTCTGCGGAGTCTGTGGCTATCGCGTCCATGACGGTCATGCTGTGGTTATCTTCTGGTGGCTTCTTATTTTCTCCGGAAAGGACCCATCCCAATTTTGTCTCTTGCGCTGTGATTCCATTATCCAGCTGAATCACATTTCCGGTTAGAAGTCGGCCATAAACGTCTCCTCCAATAAGTATCTCGATCTCCGGAAGGACGGTGTCATTGGCTTTCTCCAGATCGTTAACATAAATTTTATTTTTCTTCAGCTGTAACATTAACTCTTGGCTTCTTCCAATACGGGGAATGGGATTGCATATCTTCCTGCTTCCTCTCGTTCTCAGCTCGCATTGGACTCCGCCGCCATTTCGTTGAATCTGAATGTTATACAGCCTGTGAGATTCGGCTCTAGTTTCCAAACCTCCAAATAATGAGTGCGTCGCGAGTTCCTGTCCACAAGGCTGGATTCCCAACTCTTTAGCAGTAGATTCCAAAAGATAAGATCGTTGGGATCCTGGATCCAGGAAAGCGCGCATGGTTTTCGTCCGATTGTTTACACGGACGTCTACTACTGTCGTCATTAGCATGATTTTGTCGGTGCATACCTGATTGGACAACCCAGCTAAATTTTGTGGACATCCCCACCCTGTCTTGTCATCTGCCTTTAAAGGGGCGCTTGTACTCGAAGTCGGGATTGTATCATCCTCATAATTATTCTTTTTCGGCTGAGCCCAATCCGCACTCCTCGATAATGGAGCCGACTCCGGACTCATCCCCGAAAATTGCTGCTGGGTGCCATGCTCTTTATCATGATGATTTGAGCTGCACATGATGTCGTAATGGTTTCCTCCACAAAATACGCACATCACCTTAGCCCTGCACTTGTCCGCGCCGTGTCCTATCTTTAAGCAGGCAAAGCAGGCCTTTACTCCTTGCAGACATCTTCTCTTCTCATCAAATGACATTCTCATAGCGGTGAAGCAGTCTCGACTTGGATGACCCTTCCCGCAAAATGAACAGCTACGTTTATCGCTGATGTGAAGTCCAACAAGAGTTTCAGCTTCATCCCCACTGGAGTCATCCTCGTTACTTGAACTTGATGAGCACTCCTGAAATCCAGTTTGAGCGAGCCTTATCTTCCGTTTAATTGAGACTTCCTTCTTCAAAAAATCCATTAGGATGTCAAGTCTTGTACGTGGAGGACTCTCTAGACTTCCATCCTTCTCTGAAAGGGGGCTGTGCTGCCAATTCTTCAAAATCTCCACAGGTAAGCTCGACTCCACCATTGGGAACAACCATGTTGATGGATCTGTTTGATCCAATTTCAGCGTCTGAAGCGCCCTCAAATGTGAATTAAGCTGAATTACTAACGTCTCCAGTGGAGTCTTGACCTTTGCATTTACGTTAGTAATTACCAGCTTCAATAGTTCTCGAACATAGACCTGGAGAAGCACGTCGTCATCGCCGTACTCAGACAAAAGGGCGTCCACGACTTCTGGGTAGTTCTCCGATGTCTGCTGGAAACTCGATACAATTTGATGCGCTGTGGTTCCAGGCACCATGCTCTGCTTTAGGTAGTGGAATTTGTCACAGCCTTCCAAGTTGCTATCCTCGTGGATCTTCTTGAACTGTGACCAGAATCCTAGCCACTCCTTCAGCTCACCATTAAACTTAGTTAGCTCAATCACTGGAAGCCTGACGTTAGTTGTATGAACACCAGTTCCAGCTGTACTAAAACTCTGGAAACTTCCGGGTGGGCTCGGTGATCGTGGTGGAGAATTTGCTGCAGTACGAAGAGAGTCCAGGAAATCCTCCAGTTGTATCTTCTTTTCCAGGAAACTAACTTGGTACTGACTCATGTCATCAAACTCATTCTCCACCTCGTCGTCTTCAAGATTATCATCAGTCATTTGGACTTTAATCTTATCATCCCACTCCTGAACCGTGCTGTAGAATTGGCATAACAATTGCAATTTCGCTTTAGCCTTGTTAATTTCCGGACTCCCTGCCTTGAACATGGCCTCCACCTCATTTACGACTTTAGTTAATTGACCACGATACGGGCGTCGTCCTTTCTTCAATTGCTCCATCGCCATCTTGATAAGATTCTTCTGTTAAGCTGGATATCCTCTCGAACTGATGATTTGATAGCAGCTTATCCACTCTCGAACTCTCGTGATGATTGGCAGATGAAGTACTCTCGATCAAAATGTTTCTTTGGTGCCACTAATTAACGTCACTAGTCACGTCGGGGTCACCATATGTTGGAACTAACAGAATGATAACCTCAATCAGTGTTCCCGTGCTCAAAAATAAAAAAACGTGCTCTTTAAAAATGATTAGTGAACGGTAAATCAATGGCTAGCTCTGATAGCATAAACTATCCTCAAAAAATAGTTAAATCAATTCAGCTGGATATTTAAAAGTAAAATAAACCAGGAGTAGCATAAACTACTAACGCTCAAGTAATTAATAATCTCAATTATCTTTATTAAAGAAACTCAACAATAATTAACAACAATTATTACAACTTTGTGCTGTGCACTCTACGAAAGTTGAACAAGAACAAAAAGCGAACAACTCACTTCTCCAAAGTCGAGAGTGATAATGATACGAGAATAGAAAAGTACAAGTCACTTCGCTGAAGGCGAGTGCGATAAAAATGATAACGGACAAAAAATATACATACTCAAGTTTACAGTTTTACAAAAGATACATAATATGATGTAACAACGATATGCAAGCTCGAGTTTCTAGAATGAACTGAGCTGCAAGTTACAACGAAAAACGAGGGAAAATATTGGTTAATCTCATGTTGCCCCAACTATGGCAAAAGTTGGTTTAAGGTTGGTTAATAGCTGGGTTACAAGTTGGTTAAATGTTGGTTAACCTATATATAACCCACAGGACTCAAATACAAGCATGTAAAGACTAAAAGAAATAAAATCTAATAAATTACAACTCCCATTTCCAACAATATAAATTTTATGAACCATCTAAATATTATTACCTAACCATTTTCATTTTTGTAAAAAAGTTGTGAGTTATATCTTACTGTTGGTGTTGGTCACGAAACGTTGAGTCTCTTTGTAAATAATCTGCTGCATCGAGATTGCTGTGTTCCTACCAGGCTTCTTCACTCCAGTACAATGTTCCGCTGACCTTTTGATTACGCTGATTAACTGAAGTCTCGCCTCGGTAAATCTCCTCTTCACCTCCATCAACTCCACAAAAATCCTCCAGCACTTGCGCACATAATTTTCACTGCAAGCCCTACAGACGCTGACCCATTCCTCCAAAGGACGCTCACAAGTTTTCAGATAATTTTCCAACCGCTTCGAAGGAAGCTCGAGAACATGTTTCAGGATAAAGTAGACATTAAGCTCCTTTGCCAGGAGTTGTGAGGATGACGACGACAAAGATGAACATGATGGACCTTCATTTGCAGGAGACTTTGTCATATTAAAACTGTTGCTGCCACTGGACTGACAAACTAAACATTGTTTGCACTTATCACCAACTTCACCTCCTTCATTATAGTTATTGTTTTGTGGTGAATTGGGCGCGTAGTTAATAAAATGCTCCATCTTCTTAGAATAGTAATACTATGATGTATGACATGACATGTATAGACCAATTTAGTTTAATGATGCAGAATGCAGGTGGTTAAAACTGTATTTTTTGTGGAACTCTGCGAAATTCGACACACAGTTATTATACAACCTTACAACTTTTACATGAATGAATAGTGAAGTATCGAGAAGTACAAGAAGGAAGTCAGCTGGTAAGAATGAGGAACCGGAGAGAGCAGACGAGCGAGGGAGAGAAGCAAAAAACGGATTGGTATAGCGCATTTTGGCTGAAAAATGCATGGACTTGGGCAAACGAAAACTACACAAAAGTAACTTGTATGTAATAAGATGTAACAAAACAAAGAAAACGCGTGTGTGTGTGGAATGATAATATTCCGGAAGCATGTGCGTTTGAATTGTTGGATGAATGACACTATGCTTTTATTTAGACAATAATTATAAATGTAATTAGTAATAGGTAAATGTTGTTTTCGTCAATTGACCGACAAATGGGGAAACTTGAGAAATTCACACGAAGCGTCTAATCTAACTCACTAACAACGACTGACTTGGCTGGCGACAGTATTCATGCACGTATACAAATTGTTTAATTTTATCAATAATATTGAAACATAATAATGTTAGATCGCTTATCGCTTCACAAAAATCATTCTAAAGTGTACGCATCGACTTGGCCGCAATCTTGTAACAGATATGATATTAAATGGCATGAATTAGTAAGATTGTCATACAGTAAAACGTTGACTTGCAAGATGATGATGATGATTTTACAAATGAAAAGTTGAAATGAATATGCTGTATAGTTTTTACTTTTTTATCAAAGTCAGTCGTATTAATCTTTATATATTTTGGTACTTTTTCTCTCGAGTACTAATACAATATAATTCTTCATACATACAAGTTAAATACTTTTGTGAAACTGATCAATTGGGTGTTAGGTCGCTTTGTCTTTTCTGACGAGATGAGATGGTTTCATGGAGTCGTTTTCATGGCAACATTTCAACTGTATTTTTAGGTCTACAGGTTTATTGTGAAACGGCTTCGCTTTTTAAGCCTCTCCAGCCTGAGGATTCCGGCATTGGGGAACACCGAGAAGTGGCGTTTCCTTGACTCGATCCTTTCCAGTAAATCTCCGAGAGCGTGTGTATTCAGGAGAGCTGGAAAATAGTCCGAATTCGCAGCAGGTCTGAAATATTTGTCAAATGCCTGTTTGGGAAAAGAAATAATGAAATTATTTCGCGAATAAAATAATTTTAAATAAAATCATTTACTATTTTGACTCAGAGCGGTTACCTTTTTTAATGGTACGGATTTGGTCTCTCGTTCAAATTCTGCACTTGTTGTCTCTTTATTGTCTGAAGGATATTTTCCTCGGACCCACTGTCTGCTCATTGTGATCTATAAAGGATTAATTAACCCAACGAAATAATTAGTATGTATGATTGTAAATAATCCGAAATATTGGGGTACACTGAGATTTGCAACTTCTCACCTGAGCTGACGTTAAAGTGGCTATAAGGCCGAGGAGCACCAAAAGAACAGCAAATATTCTTCCATTTTTGCCAAACTCCATTTTAAATATTATTTTCAAAAAACGATATACTATATCAATGAACGAGTTGAGCTTTTTTAAATTCTGGGTTTGCAATAGAATTGTTTTGATTTAAACTGTGGCTAGTCTTCATGTCACTTGTTGTGATCACTTGTGCTTGCTTCCGCCAAATGTGACGACTTCTTTCACCAACTTCCGTATTTATAAGAGGCTAAAACCCAATTCCACCCAACCCTCTCTCAACAATCCATAATAATCGAACATGGTGTATGATATGAGAGAAAAGAAATTGGAAATAATGGCTTCAAGAAGTAAACGCAATAAAATGATACAACTTCCAGTTGCGTAGAAAGGAGATCAAAAAGTGACACAATCTTCTGTTACATAACTCCACTGACATGCTTTCTCTTTCGGAATTTTCGTTAATGCTCTTTGGAAGATGATCTGAAGGGATGTGGGAACCCAGTTATTTAAGACAGACGTATTGATATAAATAGTGGATATTTAATAACCCTTGGGGCACTGTGAGGCAGTCATTTTTTAAATTTAAGTAGAGTATTGCTTTTATTTTCGCACTAAAAATTCCCCGATAGATAAAAATAGCATTATAACAATCTTTACGAGATGACGTTCCGATAAAATAACTTATACTTCATGTTTCGTAATTCATAACACATAAGAAAGTTTCGCAATATGTGCGTGGTGGTGTGAGCTTTTGGATTACCATTTTTCAAGTTGCCAATTCAATAAAGTTACCAAAAAGACGTCAAGACGACAATCATTGTAGTTTCGTATTAAATTTTATTCTGTACAAACACGTTAGTAAAAATAAACATCTTTAATGAATAAATTAGCACAATTAATACTTTTAATGCTAAATATAGGTTAATTCCGCTACTCTACGACTTCCGCCCCTTTGGCAAATGAGACTTCATGTGCGACGCCAAATAATTTTTGACCGCAAATCCCTTCCCGCACAGGTCACACTTAAAAGGCTTGCTTTCCCTGTTTGTTGTATGCAAAGCTTGAATGTGACGAGAAAGATGAGTGGTCGAGGTAAATGCCTTTTCACACAGGTCACATTGATGAGGACGCTGGCCTTCGTGGGCGATAAGCACATGTTTCTCCATGTGGCCCTTACACTCAAAAGTTTTCAGACATCCATCTACCGAGCAGGGGATTTCAGGAAGCTGGATATTTCCAATTTTGTGCACTCTAAACATGTGCATCTTGATATGGTTAGGATTGGCCAGGATTTTTCCACACAGCTCGCAACACACTTGCTTCTTCTTCTCGTGAACTTCCTCAGTATGTCGTTCTAAATTGCGCTTGCTGGATAATACACGCCCGCAAATTGGACAACTGAATCCTTCCGCTTCCTCTGCTTTCACTAGTTTCCTTTTTTCGTTATGCAGATTTTCCACATGTCGCTTAAGACACTGGTCGTTAACGAAGCCCTTTCCACATTCTGCACACAAGTAATCCCGGGAAGGTTTTGCATCACTTTCAGGATCGTGTTTGATTTTTATGTGTCGAGCAAGGTTGTCTTTTCTTCCATATTTAGCGGGGCAAAGTTCACAAATGTACGGTTTCTTCCCATCTCTAAAATGCTGGGTCACCATGTGCCTTTTTAGCAATTTCCTGGTCCTCACCAACTTTCCACATTTATCGCATGCGTAATGTGGAGCATTGTGCAGATCTTGATGATTTTTCAACTGATAATTCAGATAAAATGACTGGTCACATCCTTCGACAGTGCAATGAAACCTTAACTGGTCCTTGATTCCGTGCGCAGAGCCCATGTGCGTGAGGAGCACCGGCTTTTTGAAATAAATCTTGCCGCAGTGCTCACAGGGAAAAGTTTCCCTCTGCCCCTTGTGACGTTGATTCATGTGAACTTTTAGCGTGTACTTGGAGGTTAGTATTGTCTGACAGATGGAACACGTCGTTTCCTCCAAGTCTTCTTGGTTGCTATGATGAAGCTTCCGGTGATTATTCAGCAGGCTCACAGTGTGCGATTTGTAGTCGCAGTCGTTGCAGTAATAATAGCTGGTATTGTGAACGCGCATTCGGTGCAGTCGTAATTGATGTTTGGTTGTAAACACTTGGGAGCATTTTTCGCATGGCATTTCTTTGCCACTGAGTAGCCGGGCATTTGCTCTGCTACCATGCATCTTTTTTGTATGTCGTAAGAGCACGTTTCGGAATGCAAATGTTAAGCCACATTCGGTACATTTGAAGCGTGCTCTCACTCGTGAAGAGTTAATGATGGTTCTCCTAGTAGTAGACCCTTCTGTGGCACCGTCCTTGTGTACCGTTTTAATGTGTTTACCGAGGTTATCCTTCCGTCCAAAACTGCTCGGGCAGAATTCGCACTGGAATGGTTTCTTTCCGTCAAGCTCATGCTGTGATACAATGTGCCTTTTCAAGGCGCACTTTAGCGTAAACGTTTCCCCACAAATATGACAGTCGTATGGTGGGCTTTTCAGGAGATGGTCATGATTTGTCCGCGGTAGTTTACTTTTCTTGTTTGTCGTTGTCCTGCGTTCGTTAGTTACGACAGGTTCGGAATCTGACACGCTGTCAGGAACCCAGTCGGTGTCTCCAGAATCGTCGTCACTGCCTGCTTCCATGGTGTCACCAAGGCGTTCTCTTCCTTTCTTATTCTTAGTTTCTTCTTTCATTGCAATTCCCACCTCGTAGATGCCTTTAGTTTCGTCAACCAATGGAGTGAAATCTACAACGCTGAATGGATCTACATCATGATGAGCATCTTCACCTAAAAATTAATATAAGCCCATCAGATTCTTCATTCACGGCATTGCATTGCTGGCATAAGTATTTAAACATTACAAGGATCAAAAATGCTATTTAAAGGTAGTTTATGTACCATCTAAATAACAATTATTGGTTTCCAGTTTTACTTCTACACGTTTTTCTTCTTCCACGCTGACAGAGGCGGCTTCGGCGTTTTCCTCAGTGGGATTTTTATCACGTGGAGATAATGACGAGGTGGATGGATTACTTCTTTCCCTTTTGTTGGCAGTCAGTTTTTCTCTTGCTAGCAAGTCCCCAGCAATGAAATGATCAACACCATCACGATACTCGTCTGAAATACACAAATAAACAAAACTTACAATTAGCCACACATCAATTAAATGCTTATACAACGTTACTTAAATAACTGATATTAAATTATCTTACTCTGTGCCACGAAATGCTGAGTTTCCTTGCAAATGTCAAGAATCATGTCCTTATCCCTTTCTGCTTGTACTCTAGCCCCCACTGAATTTTTAATTGTCCCAATTAGCTGCATTCTTGCCTCCTTAAATCTTCTCTTCACCTCCATTAACTCCATAAAAATCCTCCAGCACTTATCCACATAATTTTCAGCACAGCTTCCACAAATTTTCACCCAATTCTCCAAACACGGACAGTGTTTCAAGTAAAGTTGCAGCTGTTCGGAAGGCAGCTCGAGAACGTGCTTCAGGATAAAATAAACTTGAAGGTGCTTTCGAAGCAGTTCTGGGGATGATAACCATGATGAATGGTTATTTAAGTGATCCGATGATTTCCCACTCCCATGGCTTTTGCCCTGGCAAATTAGACATTTCTCGCAAGACTCCACATCACACTCTCCACCTCCAGCACTGCTTCCATAATTGGACACGAAACTACAATTTTCCATTGTGACAATGTTTTCTCATCTTCGGTTTTACAAAGAGTTATGTAAATCACTGATTATTAATGACAAATTACTAAAAATTGAATTAACGAAGAGAACGAGCAGTTTGCGTGTGAAATGAGAGCATGGAAAATGAGCCGTCAGCTGTGTTGTTGTTTGGGTGCATCCGTCAAGCCAAAAGCGTCACTTTCCTTTTTGTTCGCATCTTTTGCCCTCTCATGCATCCACCACGCATTGTATGCATTTCCGGCGATCGTACTTAATGTATGTCAATATAATTAAAGTTGTTGCAATGTAAACTGCACTTCTTTCTTCGGTCCATGTCCATGCGTCTTGGTCTTGTGATATCTTAGATACTCCTTGACCGCAAATCCCTTTCCGCACTCATCACACTTGAACGGCTTGCTATCCTTGTTTGTATGCATCGCTAGAATGTGGCAGCGAAGATAGGTCTTATCTTGAACCTTCGTCCCACACAAGTGACATTGATAAGGACGATGACCTTCGTGCCTGATGCGAACGTGTTTTTGGAGTTCACTCTCATACGAATTTCTTGTCGCATCCTTCCACAGTGCACGGGATCGTTGCGGGCTTGACACTCCCAACCCTGTGCACTCGCCACTGATGCTGCCTTAGCGTTGGAGCACCTGCAAGAAGCTTTCCGCAAATGTCGCAAGGCACCATGTGCTTCTTCTCGTGCACCCTTTCAACATGTTTGTCCAGGCAATTTTTGTTTTTTAGCACCAGCCCGCAAACCGAACAGCTTGAATGTTGATTGTGCTGATTTGTCACGTGCGCGTTGAGCAGGGATTTCGCTGCAAATCTCGCCGGACACAACTCGCACAGAAATTTCTTGTCCTCGTCACTGCTGTGCAAGATTAGCATGTGAGTCTGGAGTATTTTTTCGGTGCGAAGTAGCTTGCCACACTTGTCGCATTCATAATTGGATGTCGTGGTTTTATGCACATTTGCATGCTGGTTGAACTGACTCTTTAAATAAAACAATCTTCCACATCCTTCGAAACTGCACCGATACTTCCAGTCGTCTTTGATGCCATGAACAACGCCTTTGTGGTGATACAGCTTCAATCTCTGGCTGAACTCAACGTCACAGTGCTCACATTTGAATTTTGTTTTCTGCTGAATTTTTCCGCTGTGCTTCCGGTACGTATGAACTTTAAGCTTCTGTTCAGAGGTAAATTCTTTTTGACAAATGTGGCATGTTTCTTTCTGAACACTTCGGGATTTGTTATGCTTGAGCTTCACATGGGAAATCAGTTGTCGTCTAAAATCAAATTTGCAATCGCATACGGTGCATGAGTACAAGTTTGTCCTGTGGATTTGGATTTGATGTCGCCGTAATATCAAATTTGATTTAAATTCTTGAGAACAATCTGGACACTTGCGAAGAGTATCTGTTGGTTTTTCACTTCCGGTTTGCTCCTTTTCTCGCCCATGTACCTCTTTGTTGTGTTGTTGTAGTATCTTTGGCCGCAAGAATTTCAAATTGCATTCAATGCACTTGTAAATTGTATTCTTTTGCCGATTGAGCGACCTCCGAGCGCCGTCCTTGTGAATTTTCCGCACATGGAAGTCAAGGTTATCTTTCCGTGTAAATCTATGTTGACATAGATCGCACTGGAATGGTCTCGCTCCATCAAGCTGATGTGTTTTCTCATGCCTCAGAAAGCTCCACTTTTGAACGAATTTCTCCCCACAAAACCGACACTCGAATTGGGGAGGCTTGTGGTGGCCCTCGTGAGTTTCCAGCTGGCTCCTTTTAAAAAATGATTTACCACATCCTTCAAAAGTACAGTGAAATTTGCACTTATCCTTGACACCATGAACACAACCCATGTGAGTGAGTAGCTGGGATTTGGAACGGTACACCTTGTCGCAGTGCTCGCAGCTAAATTTTCGTCTTTTTCCGCTGTGAAGATTAGCAATATGACTATTCAAGCTCATTTTACTTGATAGTATCTTGTTACAGGTGGGACATGTCAATTCCTTCAAATCCTGCTCGTCACCGTGATGTCGCTTCATGTGATCGGCAAGTATGGTCTCACGGGGAGTTTTCCATCCGCATTCTGTGCACACGTACAAGTTGGTCCCATGCGTGAATATTTGATGATCGCGTAGCAGCTTCTCTGTGGAAAGTGTTTCCGAGCACTGGTCACACTGGAATTGCTTCAAGATCCTGCTCATGGTTGCAGTCCTATCCCCAGTTGACGATTTCCCTTTAATCACACTTCTTCTTTTGCTGCTGTCTTTGACTAGAACTTTCTCCTTGACCTCCTCGTCTTCATAATTACATTCAGGTGAAGAATCTGCTTCTGTTCCTCCAGACTCCGACTCTGATGTATTTTCAGCTACCCAGTCATCCTCTTCTGAATCAGCTTCGCTATAAGAATCGGTCTCCACATTTTCTCCTGTGCCATTGTGGTCAGTTTTGTTCTGATTCGTTCGTCTTGACCTCTCCCGCACTTTCACTCCCTGATCATCACCAGTTAACTGATGAGCCTCTACATGGTTGCCGACATTCCCGGCCGCTTCATCCAACTCTCCGGATATGAAAGGATCAAGATGGACATGGCCATCTGAATAAGAAGAAAGTAAAATGTGAACAAAAATATAATCATTACACTACTGAACTTGTGGAGCAGTTTCGCATGAGCATAGATTAAGGTCAGTTTAGTTATTTTATTATCTCACTGTCAGAAGAATATGGTCCTGTTTTCACTGCATCATCACTGACGTCACTGTCCAGGCCGGTAGGAAAAACTTGATTAGATAGGGATAACGATAAATCATCATTCTCCACCGCTTTCTTTCCTAGGTCCACAAGCTTCTCAGTAGCCAACACATCCCCAGCAATGAAAGGGTCGATATCGGAATGCTCATATTCACCAAAATCTAAAAATTATGAGAAACAATAGGCACCATTATACAAGCACGCTGGTCATAATTAAAATTTTCCTTAATATTTCTTATAAATCTTATTCATACTTACTCTGTATCACGAACCGGCGTGCTTCTCTGCTAATGTCCAAAATGTGCTGTGTCTGCCCGTCATCATTGTCACACTTGCTCCTTTCCCCGTCAACAGTCTCACCCTTCAGAGAACTTTTAATTGTTCCAATTAACTTCATTCTAGCTGTGGCAAACCTCCTTTTGACCTCTATCGACTCTACAAAAATCCTCCTGCACACCTCCACATGGTTCTCTCTGCACGCCCCGCACACTCTAACCCACTCCTCCGGATGAGGACAGTGCCTCAAGAAGTTCTTCAAGTATTCAGAAGGAAGCTCGAGAACGTGTCTCAGAATGAAGTAGACATCCAGTTGCTTCGATACAATTGGCGAGGAAGGTGGTGGTTGTGCATCCGGATGAATTGAATTGCCATCACCTACGACGTAATTGCTACTGGAATTACATATTAAGCACAAACACACTTGACTAAAATTTCCATTGTCGCAATTATCGCTTGCACTATCATTGTCCTGGGCAGTAATACTAGCCATTTTGATAGTAATCTATGTAAAATTATAATAACAATGACATAACACACAATTACAAATGACAGGTGGTAATGATGTGGTGGAAGTTGGCACCCGCACCCACGGAAGTTAGCACCCGCACCCGAATAGGTGGAAGTTGGCACCCGCACCCAGCACCCGTGGAAGTTGGCACCCGCACCCAGCACCCGTGGAAGTTGGCACCCGCACCCAGCACCCGTGGAAGTTGACACCCGCACCCAGCACCCGTGGAAGTTGGCACCCAGCACCCGTGGAAGTCAGCACCCAGCACCCGTGGAAGTCAGCACCCAGCACGCACCCGTGGAAGTCAGCACCCAGCACGCACCCGTGGAAGTCAGCACCCAGCACCCGTGGAAGTCAGCACCCAGCACCCGTAGAAGTCAGCACCCAGCTCCCTTGGAAGTCATGAATGGTAGCACCTTACACCCACCAGCCTTTATGAATGTTAGCACCCACCACCCAAAATGGATATCAGAATCTGCACCCACCACCCAAAATGAATACCAGAATCTGCACCCACCACCCAAAATGAATACCAGAATCAGCACCCGCCACCCAAAATGGATAACAGAATCTGCACCCAACATGTATATTAGCACCCGCAACCAACAGGGAAGTAGGCACCCAGCAGAAAAACACCACAATAAAGTTAAATTTAGGATAATCTACAAGTTTTATATTTATCAGCATCATGTCTGTAAGTTACTGACCTGAGACGGGTATTCAGTTTAAGTTACATTCAGACATGATGCAAATTAATATACAAACTTTATTGTGTGTTCATTCTGGCCTTACTTGTAAGTTGGGTGGTGCGTTAGGGTTTTAACAATTATGCTGTGCAGTGGGTGCAGGTGCTAAAATTCATGCTCGATGGTGAGTACGGCAGCCGTACTACGGCCGCTAACATTCATGCTGGGTGGTGGGTGCAGGTGCTAACATTCATGCTGGGTGGTGGGTGCAGGTGCTAACATTCATGCTGGGTGGTGGGTGCAGGTGCTAACATTCATGGGCGTTGGGTGCGCGTGCTAACATTCATGCTGGGTGGTCGGTGTGGATCCTGACTTCCATTGGCCCTGGGTGCTGACTTCCACGGGTGCTGGATGCTGACTTCCACGGGTGCTGGGTGCGGGTGCCAACTTCCACGGGTGCTGGGTGCGGGTGCCAACTTCCACGGGTGTTGGGTGCGGGTGCCAACTTCCACGGGTGCTGGGTGCGGGTGCCAACTTCCACGGGTGCTGGGTGCGGGTGCCAACTTCCACCTATTCGGGTGCGGGCGCTAACTTCCGTGGGTGCGGGTGCCAACTTCCACCACATGTGGTAATGGACAATTAGTAAATGGCAAAAGGATCATTTCAACACGAGCGAATCTTTCGGTTGACAACATGCTAACTATTTTACTCAGCTCACACACACGGACACACGTGAATAGTCTAAAAACTTGACAGAGAGAAAACAGGCGTGAATCACTTCAGCAGCTGACTTTTTCCAACAAAGAAACCAAAGAACTGCTTGCGTTGCTTGCAAGTTGCATTGCAACCTTGCGACACCAAGCATCTTTGTGCAAGATTTAATCATAGTATGATTTCATACTTTGTTTAACATGCAATGATATCTCATTAAAAAATCTCATTAAAAAACGTTAAAAATTCTCATGCAAAAGGGCTGGCTAAGATCAATAATGTAGCGACAAATGCAAGGCAAAGTTAGTTATATACGGTATTTATTGTTATTATTTGTTTCGCTTATAGTTTACAGGAAGAGTCACATATTTGTGAAGGAATCCCCAGATATTTAGTTACAGAAAATTAAGCATAAAAGTAGTCTAAAACTATAAACATGGCAATAATGACCGCAATTTAATGGAGAGTAATATAGTCGGTCTCAGAATTCAATATATGACATTGTTTGTGTTTAAAAATCTATCATAATATGTACTACGTACTTAAAATGGCACTTGTAAGTAGTGTAAGGTGGCTTGTATAGCAATCGTGACTATAATACGCATACTAATGAGGTACTCATTAACTCTACAATTTACAATTTAAAAAAGCATACAATTTACTATTTTATTTCCACGAAAGTCGTTGCAAGAAAGTATTAGAAGGTAAAATAAGTATTTCTGTTGCTAGCACACAGTAGTGATACAGCTCTAGTTTTAAAAAATACAAAGGATTTATAACGGCTCTATTTAGTAGTTAATGTATTACCTTGTTACCTTTAAACCGTTATGAATCATTCTAAAATGATATTGTCATTTATGTCGATGGAATTTTTTAAATCATTGTAATCTGTAGTCTCTAGTAGTCACAGCAGCATCCGCTGTGCACTCGGCAATGTACTGAAAATAATCCCTCCTGGTCGCCGTAGTAATTGTTCCAAGGGATCCATACGAAAACGTAATTTGTTGCAAGGACTTCAAGGACTTGAGAAATACTTTCCTGTTCCCAGTCGCTCCCTTACCGTTTCCCAAATGTACGCAATCCCGAAACCACTTTTGTTTCAATCGCATGCTTTCTATATGACTAAAAATCGATAGTTTAAACATGATGACCACCATAATATCCGTCAATACCGCAACGAATATACAGCCTATAAAAATGTGCCACTGCACACGACAAAAGGAAATGATAGCAAATGTGTTGCACAAAATTAAAAGGAAGAAGCTCATGCCGAGATACAGAGTTAGTATATTATCAGCAAACTGATTGGCACTACTAATTAGGATTCTAAATACACGCCACAGGTGAATGGAGGGTTTGCCCAATTCCAACTTTTGAATACATTTGCTACAATGTACGAACAAAAATATTGCATACAATGTCAAAGTTCGTAAAGTGGTTGCATACTCAACTATACTAAAAACGGCTACCGTTGATCGCACAAATAAGACGGCAACAGAACCTGCCAAATTTCTGGATTCGAATGGCAAGTATTCCTTAAAGACATGATATGTTGCATCCAGCTGCAGATATATCCCCACTGGGGGGAATGTGAATGGAATGACTGTAAAACCCACGATAAGGAAGATTGAAGTAAATCCAATGACATCAAATTTGCCATTGTCAAACATGTACTTGGATAAAGTTCTGATTTGTACGAATCGACTTCTATCTAAACGCACTTTCAACTTACAATCTGGACGGGTCACACTACTCGTTAAGCTTGACTCAAAACTACTCAGCGCATTGAACGTGAGAACCATGTCTTTGTATTTTGCGAAAACTATCCAGCAGGTTCCAAATACAGACACTGCAAAAAGGAACTGAGCAGCTGCAGAGAATAAGGATGTTAGACTGTACTTTGTGGGATTGTGATAAGCATCAAGGAGAACAAAGAGGCAAACGGTAAATCCGATGGATGCAACGATGACATAGTTTATTAGTTTCCAGGAAATGATGTGTCCAAGTCGACGCTCGATGGAAAATTTATGTTGGACGCTGTCCCAGTGAATGTAGGTGCGGTAGAAGAAGACGTTGTCGGTGACCTTTTGGTTAAGGTCCAGCGCAAGTGTTAGCAGCGGGGAACACATTTTGAGACTACTGAAGAAACCCGGTGATCAAGTGAAAGTAGTCTAGAGAGCTGTTTTTGTATTTACAATGACTAATGACAATATACTTCCTGTAATAGGTAATCAATTTCAAGTATAAAGTAAATAACTTGTTTTTATTTCGCTTATAGCGTTAGTACATACTTTAGAAAAACTAAAACTATGCATAGCTATGAAACTTTGTAGAGCTACGTTTCAATTAGTCACTAACAACTATTGCAACTGACTATGAAGGTGATTGGCAAGGTGTACTTGGATAGTAATTGTGAGTGACTCATAAAAATCGACTCGTGACTCATGAATGTTCCTCCAGGCTTTAGTTCCACCATTTTATTGACATACTGGGTTTAGATATGTAATCAATTTTAATTTGCAAAATAATACCTCTCATGGTTAAAGCTATGTATAGCTAAATATTTTTTGCGTTACTTTTTAAAAGCATTCAAATTTCAATATTTTAACGATTTTCTTCCTATTTCTCGATAATATTCCTTAGTAGGTAGTACTATCCAAATCATTATTTGAAAAATATTTCATATTACAAAATAACAGTTTTACTTGAGAGTTTGTAACGGAGAAAGTCCCTACATGTGGCAACGTGGGCAAGCCATAGCTGCCACGTTATGGTAAGAAAAAGTGAGTCATATAATATGACTCAGATTTAAATAGGTAAAAGTGATTTCATGAATTTTTAAATGATTTTGTTTTCGATAAAATGTCAATAAATTGTACCCAAAGTCAAAATTGACAATTCTGTAGTTAATTACTTGGGAATTTGACTAGTCGACCACGTTTATGGACAATAAATTCTTAGTTAAATTCCTTTCTTAAAGCTAAGATACCTGATTCCGTATATTACAGTAGTTTACGACAGATGGAAATCCCCGTTCGTTCACCGTTGCATACTAACGGTGCCTTCTTCAATGGTAGAAGGAGGTATGCTTTTAAAAGTGATGAAAAAGTAACAAAACTGAAATTAGCCAACTTTGTAATATTTACTATGTTCAAAATTTGGCAACTAGATACAACCATACGCATAAAATGAGTACGTATAAAATGCCGGCCTTCATCGTGCAATGACAATGAGATGTTTCATATGCATTTAATATCCATGTCAAGTTACGTATGTATGCGACAAGCAGATGACTACTGTGGTCACGATAAAACTGACATTTTAAATCAAATTTGATTTACAAAAATACTTAATAATATAGTTAATTTTAGCTAATTCATTTTCATCCACCATTTTGGAGTTGGGGAACAATTACAATTCCGTCGGTATGAAACCTAGACCGTAGTTATCGGCACTTCAGTAGAATCTTTTCTCAAATGGAATCCCTTCCAGAATGGCTTCCTCCACTTGGTGCAGCACAGTGCCCCATTTGGGCATCATTTCACCAGATAGCAGAACAGGTGCCGGAGGCCTTGGATTGATTGGCCTGCAAAAATTTAAAAAAATCAGTGTCGATGACACTAAACTTCGTACTACAAAATGAGATCTCATATTTATTAAATTGGCTTACCGGCGAGGTGGCGGTGGAGATTCCATTGGACCGGAAAGATTTTGATCTGGGAAAACTACTGGCAACACTTCGTGTTCCCAATTTCCTTCATTGTCCAAAAGCAGCACATTTGTTCCGTTTAGGTTGATCTTCAACCCGGGAAGGAACAGCGTTACGTCTCTAATCTCCGCAGGCATGATGGGGGATAAGATGGTTTCATTTCCCGTATTGATGTCACTGTGAATTGAGTGGTCCGCAGCACTTCTGTAAAAGTCTGTGATGATCACAGTGGTCATTTCAATGTGCCGTTGGTCGTACTGGTGATCTTCAAACTCCTCAATGTCACTCAAATGAAGATCATCCCCATTTCGGGAGTAATTGAACTGAAAGTGATATTCCGGTGTATACTTATGATCCAACACGACAACCTGATGACCGTACTCCAAATCTTCGGCGGAAATACTGTAAACCGTTTCCCTTTCCAGTTGTACATCCACAGGATGTAAGTCCCAAGCTTCCATATGAGAACCATGGAACATGTCTGCTGAAGATTGCTCCATTCTTGAGGGCACAAATTTCATCATTGCGTTGCTCAACAATACTTGCATATTTTCACGCACGTGCTCATAAGTTGCCCCGAGGAGGACCACTTTTCCCGGATACTGTTTTCGATATCCCTCCATGGTGATTTCCAGATCTTCCCCAACTTGGGTCACGTTTGGCTTGTACTTGTATCCAGCCTGAATCCTGATTTTTGTTACAATATCGGTCAAGTCCAGAGTTTGTTTTAAGGTGTATGCACCCTCAGTATTCGAGGCATCAATTGGGGAAACGCTGTGATCTAACCAGCTGGATATGTATACATCTCTGGCGAGACTAACCACCTCAAAAATTGTATCCGCTGCTCCACCTCCACTCAAGTAGCTTTGGGAGTACGCCACGTTCTGAAGTACATTCCGATCTCTTTTGTCATTTCCGTCATTGTAGCCAATATGGAAGAATCCGGTGTCGGTTTGGATCATCATGGTAACCCCCAGTGTGTTTGCAATTTCTTGATATCTGAACATTAGCTCATTGGGCTGCTGCTGTTGTTGTAGTGGGATCCCCTTGAGTACCCCTGTCACTAGAATACTGGCATCCCTTCCAATTTGCAACTTGAAGCCATCCTTGGTAACCATATTCGGTTGGGGATAAAACTGGTCTTCTTCTCGAACTTGGGATATCATGGTGATGGAATATTTCTCACTCTCAATCATAAAATTCAGCTTGCTCTCCTCCTCATCAAAGTCAACTTGTTCTAGATCTTCCAGTTCGAACGGTAAATACAAGTTGTGAACTGTGCCATCCAGCATGCCAGGATAGCTCTGGACCACTTTAAATGACATTGGCTCGCTGAAGCGGTAGTGGAATGTGCTGTTCCAAAAGTGAGTCATATTGCCCCTTTTCTCAATATCGTTGTTATTTAGCCATCCAAATTGTACGCGAGTCATGGGCTCCAGCCCAATGACAAGGTTGTACGCGCAGTCCTCACTGCTGTCCAGTAAAATCCTTACGAGGTCAACGCCCGAGACTTGCTTCGTGTAGCAGGAGGGGACAACGGTGTCATACGAGAGTGGACTGCCTCGTCCCACGAATCTATCAATTCGCTTGAGATTCACTGTGGTATTCTCTCCCGTTTTCACGTAGCCCCTCTCAGGAGAAAGGTACACGCTGACTGGTGTTCTGCCATAAAAGTCTTCACCCAAGTGGAGCGTATTAGACCGTATTTCCGTATTCTGCTCCCTGGTTAGCATTTCTGCGCCCTCAATGTACAAATGTTTATATTGAGGTGTATCATACAACCAAAAGTAATTTTCAACAGAACCCGTGTGTCCATGTACAGTTCCACAACTTCCATTTCCACTGTCGCCAGTGATGTTTACCAGAAAGTTGTTGATTTGCACCGGCAGTCCCGAAACCACATTTTTGCCGTGATCAGATTCCTTTGGACATGCACCACTCAGAAGTGACGTGGCGATAGAATTTCCTTCGCTATCCACCCGCACTGCAGAAGTATGCCAATTGTCGCCGGAGGATGTGATTAAGAATGTGGGATTTGAATAGTCACTTTTTTCATCTTGTTGATACATTCGGAACTTGTAGGCACCGTCACCAAAACTGGAAGAGTGATCATTTGTACCGAAGGTCAGGATTTTTTGTTTCTTGTCAAATTTGATGGATTCAAATTCCACGCGTGTTCCTCCTGTTGCTACTGGAGGAGATAATGTAAATACAACTCTGTGAGCAGTATTTCCGTTTGCATTTAACGTGAAGGAAACGTAATCTGCTGATTTGGTCAAGTCGACAAAGTACCGGAAGTTGCCCTGCTCCGCCAAATTCTCCACTCTTGTAAACGGCCCCAAGTACAGCTCAAGCGCGGACAATGGGTCAGTTTGAATATTTCCATTTTTGCAATCTTTATTTGCATTGATTAGAATGTAATCAACGTGATCTCCAGGACCACCCCGTCCCGCAATGCTTTTTGTCATACAGCCAGCGACGATCATGTCAGTTTGAGCCGTTCTTCCAACCACGTGATGAAACTCTCCCTTTAGAATTGCTCGTTTATTCGAACCGTCCGTCAACAATCCCATCCATCCTTCGTGAAGATCTATTTGGAAATTTGTATTCATTTCTTTCGAACCGCGAGCATCATCCTTGACGACGATTGTGTTATCGCTTTCCGGGTTCCCAGTGAACATTCCAAGACTAAAAGCTGAGGAACTTCCAACAAACGTATCCTTCACTCTTCCACCAAATATTTGATGAAACTTGGCACCCCCAACCAATTGGAATAAATTCTGCATCCCTTCAAATCCAATGGCTCTCTCTTCCACTCCCGAGTTATCTTGGATGACGTGAACAACGACTGGATCCAGAGTGTCCCGTTGGAATACAAGTTGAACTGGAGAAGGGTTCTCTGACGAAGAGTATTGCTGAGGGGGAATCAATTGAATTTGCGGAGACGAGATATACGGACTATCATAACCGTTTCCGTCCTTGGTGTTCAAGCTAAATGTTAATTGTTCCACACCACCTCCTGCCATCTTTACAACGAAAGAGTCCTTGTTTTTTCTCGTCAACTGCTTGACAGACAAATCCGGATATGTACGCGACAGCATAATTTGGACCATCATTCCAGGAACGCTAAAGGCTCCACTGTCCAGCTCAAACGCTATTGGCTGTTGACCAGCGTCATGGACCAGTACACGCACAGCATCCTTGTCTCCTGTAACATCTGCGTTGACCCACACACGACTATTACCTCCAGCGTCTATTTGAAGATCCCTGGCATATTTTTCGCAATTGTTGACCTGCACCGTGTCAGGAGAACGACCTATCCCCTTCACCACCACAGCTTTCGTTAAGCAATGCGTGGAAATGGAAATGGCCTCCAGGTTGTCCCCTTTGACAATCCTCTCAATGTCTTTGAGGCTCTCACTGTCCTGCAACTGGATCAAACCATCCTGATTTGTGGTGATTACCAGAGTGTCATCTCCATCGCCCCCATCTATTTTCGCGTCACGATGTGGAATATTGAGCAGGAAGGTGTCTTCTTTTCCACCCCCTCGGACATCCCAACTGCGTGCAGATATGTTGAAAAAGTTTGGAATGTCGTGGCTACCGTCACGTCTCACGTTTTTGTGGCCTGGGGCAAGGTGGGGCTTCAGATTGTGGAAAAATGTGAGAGGAGAGTCTTTTGCAATCATTTCGTTGCCTGGTATCATTAGCACGCTGAACGTGTTTGGAGTGTCCTTGGAGCTCTCGTTAAAAAATAGTTGGTATTTACCGGAACTTTTGGTGTTGTCATTGAACTTGAAGGTAAGCGGCTCCGTTTGTTTTGGATGATCTTTTACTTTGAGGGACACGTCGCTTTTTGTCAGGATGACATCCTCTATGAGAGCTTGCTTGGAGCTCATCTGCGTGAAAATCACTGTGGTTGGTTTAGATGAATCTGCCGGATCTTGAATGTTTACCAGCGAGCCTGTCATGTCCGCCCCAACATAAATAGTGACACTTCCTCGCCTGGCACTGGACTCGATATTGGTGTAGTTGCTCAAAACAGTTTGTAGATTCACGGGACAGGTCAAAGGTCCAACGTAAATGGAATCTGGACTTTTGGAACTGATCCCTCCATTCAGGAACACTTGTCTTGTGGTGCATCCCGCATGTACAACTTCCGCCTCCTTTGGTCGGCCAATAATGTTCTCAATGTTATATAGACGCAAGTTTAGTTTACTTTTCAATTCCACCACGGGACGCCAATCCCCATATTGGGCAGTTTTCTTAATCTGGATGGTCTCTCCTACGGCACAGGATGGTGCGATGATGAGCGAGTCCTTTTCCAGCAGCGCCCCGCGGATGTCCCCGCTGAGCATTCCACTCGAACAGTTTCCATTCAAGATGAAATCATTTCTTAAACTTCCACCCAAAAATATTTTCTCGCCTTCCTCTCCCATCCAGAATGTGTATGGCGTTTGGTCCAAAATCTGGTCAAACTTTACCGTATCGTTTCCATCTTCCAAATTTATAAGAAAACTTTGGCCATCCACACGTTCCGACTTGGGTCGATATATGCCAATGGCGTTGGAGCAATAGTAGTCTTCTATGGAATTCCATTGGTGGACTTTATAATCCGTGTACTCCAGTGCGCCGGGCTTGCATTTGAACTCGACTCCATCAACGTCCCCAGGCACTGATCGTTCCCAGTAGATTGTTTTCTTGTACCGGAAGTCCGCCACGGAGTTCTTGTGGGGTAGGCCATATTCCGTTTTTGCAGTATTCTCGCAAACACACTCATAAACATGAAAATCTGTCTGCTCGAATCTACAGAGACGTCCATCGGAACTACAAGGAGTGTTACGATCGCAATTTTCTCCCAAAATTGTGTGCTTCTTATTAATTGAAAGTTTGTGTTCCCATGATCCGAAAGGATAGAAGAATTCCACAAGTTTGCAGGGTCCGGAGTACCACATTGTTCGCGAGGGGAACAGGACGCCCAAGAACTGTTTACTTTCCTTCAGGAAATTCAGTTGGGCTTTCACCATCAGATCATTTGCCTTCTTAGTTTCTACCAGATAATCAATGTAGTCCTTTTCGCGAGTTCCAAAAATATCAAAGAAGCGACTAGTGAAAACCTGTTCCTTCTCAAATCCCAGTAGAGGGATTTGTGCGTTGATCCGAGCAACCTCGTTTCTAGCGTGGAACACGGCTGTAGCAATGCTGTTCACCAAATTGATCAACAATCCAACAACTGCAATCAAGGGTGCGGCCGGAGGAAACGCCAAAGATAAAGCCGTGGTCGTTATGGTGACAACAATGTCGACTGTCTCAGATGTTATGTCCGCAATGGCGTCATCCCTGTCATATTTATTGTCGGCATTCTTAAGCCGCCCCACAGATTTGGTAAGGGCCCAAACTCCAAGTCCCACGTCAGCCACTGATCCAATCGGACCAGCCACTTTGCCCAGTACCTTTGCACCTCTCCCCACCTTGGAAGCAGCGTTAAAAAATTTTGTCCCTACGTCAGTCGCCACGTACGTCACGAGATCATATCCCATTCTGCTGCCAATTACTGCCAGAGATGTGGTGTCATTGTGAATAATGCCTGTGATGAGACCCTTGGCCAGCATCAGATTTGCATAAGGCTTTGCCAATTTTGATATGGTGTTGATGTGCGGATTTACTGAGAGACTGTTGACAACCTTTGTGGCGCTCAGACGCACCTTGTTCATCCGCCCCTTCACTGCTTCGTGCATGGCGGTCACCATCTGGGAAGCCTTGTTGGGAACGGGGGCTCTCCATCGCCGCCAGTCCTGGACTGTTCCCGTCGTTTCCACCAACTCGGCGTGAACCGTCAGTTCGTCGTGATGAACCAACTGGTTCATTCGTCTTCGTGCTGCCGCCCAGTTCTTGTCATCGTTGACAATGAACTTGTCCCCATTGTTCTTGACCAGTCCGGTCATCCTCCTTCTCCCTTCCTCTCCGGTACTCTCGTAAACCTCCATAAACTCCATGGGGTGAATTGACTCAATCTCCCCTTCATGGTCGATGTAAAAGGCGCACCTACTTCCACCTGCTCGCTTCCTCCGTCCCGCTCCTCCTCTGGTACATGCTCCTGGCGTATGGGAAACCATTTGTGCCTGTGGATTATCCTCTGGCGGTGGGTTTACAATTCTGTCCCACTCGTGTCGATACCTTGCCTCAACCGTCTTGTATTTTCTTGCCTGGTCATTCATTGGCCCATGAAAATTAACCTCTTCGATGCTTTTCACCCCAAACAACTCGGTCCAAAACTTGAGCGTGGTCCGCTCATTCTGCCGCAACTGCTCCAAGGTAAAGGACGTTTCCTGTCTGTTACTTCTGCTAGGACTTTCCACGTCCACGAACGTAAATTCGCTGCCATCGAAAAGTGGCTGTATTGTCTGGTCAAATTTGTCGTAATGAAATACCGTGTCAGCCAGCATGCCAATTTTCAGCTTGGCTTTGTACCGTTCCAGAGACACCTTTAGATCATCACCATCCATGCTAAGAATGATGTCGGTGATCATAAACTCGGCATCAGTTGTAAACATGTTGTTCTGGCGAATGCCTTGCTGACCATTTCTTACGCGCTCAAGATATTCCTTGAAGCGTGGCAGATTCCCAATGTCCGTTTTAATGTCTTCAATGTTGGCATCCACCAAGTTTAACTTTTTTGGTGCCGTTCGAGCTTGATCCACCCACCTGTCAAAGGAATCGGCTAGTCTGTTACTGGTGGTGACGGGCAACACCTTCTCCTTGAACATTCTTCGGTTCACGTCAATCAAGTACTGTCGCAGTTTTGCTGGATTCCCTGTCAACTCGTCGTAGCTGTTCACATTCTCCCCATGGCGTCCGTCAAAAATCATGTGCTTGACCTGGAATTTGCCGACACCATTCATATCCACAACCTCTTGGATATCTGGGGTTGACTGGGATGGGACCATTCCAGTGTTGACTCGAGGACGTCCTCGTTGTGAACCACTGGGATTTCCTCCAGGAGTTGGAGTTGGGTTGGGAATAGGGGTTGGGGTGGTTGTGGGAGGAGCCCGAACATTACGAAGGTTAAATGGCGTACTGGTACAAAAACTGTCGTCGGTTTGTGTTTGATTGATGTCATCTTGACGGATATGCTGGTAATAGTGATTCGTGTTACCGGAAATGGAACTGATGCAGGTTACCAGCTGCAGAAGTAAAAACGCTAGCTTCACGTTTCTCTTCATCGTGATGTTTCTAACCTTCTCCAGCCCCCAAATACCAAACCAAATGGTTTTCCGTATGCATTGGTCAATCCGTTTTATTGTAGAATCGCTATTACTTTTGTACATACTGAAGGATAATTAGCTAGTACATTTTGCTATCATAATGACAGTATAATTAGATTGCATTCATTTCCCCACCTGTCGGACACAGATGACTCCAAATATGCTTAGACGTCATGCTAATTGATGTCCATATTCCATAATATTTTCAACTCCTGCTGTTGTTGTTGCCGTCAAATTCAGTAAAAATATGCACGTTATTGAAAGGTGGTCAGTAATGATACAATGTTGTGATAGCATGTAACTGTAACGGCAATCGCGAGTAGACATTTCACTAATTAGTTATGGCATATACAAAATTGTATATGTATTTAGTACATTGTTTGGTACACTATTTCTCTGCATTTTGGGCATATAAAAACAAATAATAACAATGTTTCAATTTTTATGATTTTTAATTATTATGCACATGTCTCTTTAGGTGTAATAACCTGTAATGGCTCTAATGAGTTTCAAACGTGATTGGGTAAGTATATTTAAGACAAACGAGCACTGCACTGCACTATCAACCACGGTTGTTTTTTATGTTAGTTTCTCCAAACAAGCAGGCAACAAGAACATAAAAGTTATCTAACAAGTAAGAACAAGCGTTAACACACATAATATTATAATAGCTAGCATAAATACAGACTTGACACTTACCACCACAGAATGTAGAAGATAAAACCTAAAATGTAGGAAATTCCAGTATCCTAAAAGTACAAGTTGCAGCCTTTCTCTAAATCATGTACGAAAGTACGAATATATGATATGATAACTAATATAATGCATTACAACTAGTATATTGTTGTTCAAAGGTCATGAATTTGTTTAGTTAATAACGTTTTAATGAAGAAATTTCATGTAAACGCATACTTAGCAATGATAGCGCAACATTTCTAATGTCATAATGTAGTTTCTATATGGCTAGTGTCAGTTTTATAACTGCCAAATTGTGAAGCATGTAAATAGGGAGAAATGTGTACACATCCTACAAAGATCCTGGTTGCTTCGCTATTTCTACGGATGCATAATTGATGGTTTTGCGCACAGTATTGTGGCCCAATATTTCCAAAATTACAAAAATGCTGGAAATTCCGTGCAAAACTGCAGCCAGTATCCACACAGCGAACAGATCTTCAACCGTTGTCGCTAAAACTTCATATTTTTCATTGAATCTGCTGCGGTAATGTTTTACTGAACTACTCAGAGTTCCGTAACTTATCTGTTTTCTTAATGCTTGCTCTTCTTCCAGCGCAAGCCTGGACCTGTCATTTATCTCCATGTTAACTCTGCCCATGCGTATCTCCGCTTTGGAAAGATACAGCGTTTGCTCGCAGACGGTCCTTACCATTTCTCTGTATGCAAACAGACCTGATTCCATCATCGCAGCTAATGATCTAATCGCTCGATGTGTGAAAAATGTATTCACTTTTGAGGACCATCTAAATAGTCGCTTCTTTGTCAGTACTGCTGGCTCATTGTTAAGATACACTACTTTTTTAGCACGTTCGCTTAACATCGGTTTGACGTAACGATCTTGACACTCGCTAGCGTCGTAGAACAACCCAAAGCTTTCTTCTGGAAACAACAGCTTACCATTGCTACTTTTAACTGGCTCGCTGAAATTTAAACGGCAACCAATTAAAGACTTTCCCATGAGAATTTCGTGGTCCATGATTTTTCTTAAATTCTGCCAATCTGATAGCGCGATCCGAAGCCCTTTACATCGTAGCTGCTGAAGAACCTTAATTTCCTCGTCATTTCTTTCCTTCTGTAAAAATGCTACAGCTTTTGCAAAAGAGCAAGTATCAATGACAACTTTCATTGGATTATCCATACTAACTAGATGACTAATGTTAGCAGGTAATTTTTTCGGATGTGGCATTTGCGTCATGTCAGAATATAAGCTAAATGTGTACAAGTTTCTATACAAACTTCCAAAGTAAATCCACATAAGAACTAAGTACCAATTAGATCTACTAATGGAATTATATTTGTCATCACCCTGCTCAATTGGCACAGAGTATACCCAAAATAGAGACGACAAAATATTTTTGTGTACTTTGGTAAGATACAGGAATAAAACAATGAACAAAATAGACAATGCAGATAATCCCCATATTTCCATCGGCTAAGGGGAAGTTAGACCTTTGAATCCTCCATCACTTTTTATCTGGGAGCTTGGTACGACGACAACGTAGCGAAGTCCACCTACCGAAAAGTCTGCTCCAAACGGCGTGAACGATAAATCCGACTTTGGCGATACTGGAAACGTGTGCGTAGCCTCATGACGCCAATCGCTTAGGGCAGCGCCGCAGTCATTACCCTCCTCCGTGCAGTTGTGGTATCCATTGATGATTTGCACGATGGAGCGAAATAATCTGTTTTCAATAAATTCATCATTCCAGGGATTCTTTATTTGATGCCTTGGAATTTCCAGGTTGGCTGGCTTGTATATGTTTAGATGCTCATTCCAGATTTGGTCCAACTGCTGCAATGATCTAGGTATTTCCATGAGTTGAATAGGAGATGTAGAAGATGCGGATTCCTTAAAGTATCTAAGGTTTTGAAAGGATATGTGACCATTTGGGTTAGTGTCTACAGCAAAAACTTTTACGCTTAAGTAAATTGAAGTCACCAGCTGAATGTCGTCGTGAACGTCTGTTCTATCTATAGGAATTATTGCGTAGTCTCGGGAAACTTGAAAAGGATTCTTTGGATAATTAGGAAAGTCATGGGATTTTAAAAATCTGAATTGATACGGAGGTAGCGTAACCTGATTTTGGTTTTGAACAACGGTCGGAAGTAATATGCTGCATACTCCTTGATGCCGTTGCTTAGACAGCGTTTTATGAACACTTTGGTAGATAAGCATGTGCTCCAATTCTTGAAGACGCTTTGGCACGCGAGGCCCGGTTTGTTTGATTTGCAAGTGTTTTGTATGAATGCTTATGCAGTTGTGATGGTCAATTCTACAGTAGTCTAGGTAACTTGGGTAAAGGCTCGTGGATCTGTCTAGTGGGTTCTGTAAATACGGATATGAAAAATATATTGTGCACTTGGTCAATAGTTCAAAGAAGCGTATTAAAAACTTTGTATTAGGATTCATTTTTTCTTGGAAACTTTCACTATTTTTCTAAAATTTATGTGATATACGAGAACAATCAACGAAAGCCATAACATGCAGTCTACATAATAGTTTGACTTGAAAAATAACTTGTCTTCTGATATATATGTGTGCACAAGTATTTAACTTACTGTTCTCCATTTCTTCTTAATTTATCATGACAAAGAAATAATCCACCACTTTCTTTCGAATACAGACCTTTTTAATACTGTTTACCCAAATGCACTTAGTAAGAAGTACATTACAGTTAAGTAAGCCGTTCTTAACACACTTGTGAAAACTATTTAAGGTACTTTCTGGTTATCGTGTGCTCCTCTATGAAATTATGATATTTAGTTATACCATAACTTGCGTAGCTATCAATTTAACGAGCATTAATTTGATGATTTTTCTTTTATAATTCAATATAAGTCAATAATGTTCCAATTTAATTTTAGTTATTTGTATATTGCAAGATTGGATGAGAAAGCTCCTATTCTTTCCAATTAATAGTGAAGAAGAATGAATGCTCGTTTGTAAAATCTACTTACCTTAGGTATTTTAATTACACTTTCAGGAAAAATAACATTAAACAGTTATTTACTATACCCTTTAGATTGGTGTGGTGAATGTATGGACCTATTATTTCGAACCACGAGTTTATTCTTCACACCTGCCTGTTCAATATATATCAATCAGAGGCGCTAGATAAGTGAAAGCATATTTTTTACAGTTGTCTAAGTACAAATACAGATTACACCACTACACGAGTGACACACATAATGTTTTAAAATAAGTTTGGTCATACAAAAAGAACAAAGTTGTAATTAAACCAATGCAAGGAACCGTTTCATTTCATCAGAGTGAGTAAGTATTGATAACTGCATCCTATCCATCTAAATTTCTGTAATGCAATGTTAATGAGTTATCATGTCGCGTTAACTGAACTTACATAATATAATGTCAAGCATAATTTGTAATTGTAATTGCTGTTACTTTAGAAGGGAGTATATGTTGCTTCCGAAAACTAAACTAATTTTTTGGTAAAATTTCTTCCAACCGTCTCACCGTGCCCCTCAATGTCAATCCATTTTTCATTAATTTCATGATTGCATCCAAGTATTTATACCATGTCAATAAAATGCTTTTATTTCTGCTTTGTAGGAAATTATATTAGAGACAATTAGACAATACAATGCTGGGATTTAGTTTTTTGAGTGGTCAGTGACCAGTACTGATCAACGTTTAACCATATGTGACTCAAAAAAGCACAATGATGAATGAACTAAATTTGTAATACTACATTACTGCATGTTGTATGTACACTTCCAAGAACGCGAAAGTTTTATTTGGGTTGCAGTAGTTGCCGTAGCCATTTAATTGTTCCAGGAATAGCTATTATGTATACATATATATATAAATCCTTGCATTAAAAATTGACGAGCAAATTATTCGCACGGTAAACAGCAAAGTGCAGAAAATTGTGCTTGGTTTGGCTGCCAAAAGTCGGAAGATGATATGGGACGGTGTGCATACCTCAAAATCAAAAGCATCTGCTCTCGGGCTCATCTTTTAATAGTAACCAATAACCAAACTGAACTTACTTGAACTGTTTTGTCTTTCTTCAATAATTTAAACTGTTATAACTTTTACTCCCAACTCGTATTTTTTGTCACCTGCTTGTATTTAGTAGCTTTGTTAAGTGTTCTCAGAACTAGATAGTTTTTAAATCGTTGATTGTATATATTGAGTTTGATTTTGTATCGTTTTAAACTAGTGATTTTAGTTTAGTCAGTCAGTGTGGCATATTCGTCCTCTTTTCATTGCCCAATTACCTGCTTCCAAGGTTACCTTTCACTTTTGGAACTCGAGAGCTAAGAGGTGGTGAAAGTTGGTGGTCAATCAATCAGATAGGATGATGGTGCTTCCCAAACCCAAGAAATTAACAACTGATATGGTTCAGGAACGGCGTGTCCGCCCAATTTACGGTATATAGCGAACAATTAAATACTCCTTTAAAGTCAATTGTGTGATGAGATATATATATTGTTAGTACCCTTGTACCAGGGCGGGGTGGTAACACTCAGATTTTTTTTTCGATATACTACCAGAAAAAAATCGCCGATTCCAAGCAACGGCCTGGTAACGGAGTGGCTAACGTTCAAAACTTTTTTGCATTGAGCGATTCGAATTCGAATCGCCCCAGCGTCATGAATATAACGAAAAATTACTTTTTGCTAATTTTTTGAGCAATTTTTATGCAGGTAAGCACATATGAAAATAATTTTATCATGTGCTTCAGACTTTTGCGCATCTCGTGGTGTACTTTTATTCATAGTACACCACTTACTTTCTACGAAATAAAACATTTTGTACGGCACCATCTCATCATCTTTGTATCATCGTGTACGCGGATAAGCTAAAATTAAAGTTGCTTTATGTTACGATGATATGATGACGAATTTACGCTTGAAATGCGTAAATACACAAGAATCACGTGGCCTTAATTAGCTGTGAGTTGACAATTAAGCATAATCATATGTATGTAATGCCAAACTTTCTCCAGGTCTTAGCAGCAGATTTACCTTTTACTATAAAATCAGTTTGCAAATTCACAAAAAGTGCATAAAAGTGATGTTGAAATTTCATGTTTTTGTATGCAATCAACGTTGACAATTCCCTTCTATGAACTCGTATGCACAGTATGCTAGTTGACAATTTCCTTGTTTCAAAATATGCGCGAAATTTTGAAACGAACGAAAACAGACAAGTTATCATTTTGGAATGTCGGAGGTCAACGAAGTTGCGTGTTGTTCGTCTTTATCACATGCTTACTTGTCAGTTGCTTTATTTTGCATTTGCGTTCTATTTTAAGCCGCTTAATTTAATTAAAGTTTAACTTTAAAGTTTTTTAATTTTGAATTTAAATACTCATTATGGCTATTCCTTCATTGAACGTATTTTTAGACGAAATTTTAGGGGTGAAAATTCCTGAAAATATTTTCGTCGAAACTATTCTTGGGTTCGGGATTGTGTTGGCATTAGATAAGTTAATACATTTGAACTGTTTTATGTATGTATTTAAAAATTGTGTGATTCTTGTGTATTTACGCATTTCAAGCGTAAATTCGTCATCATATCATCGTAACATAAAGCGACTTTAATTTTAGCTTATCCGCGTACACGATGATACAAAGATGATGAGATGGTGCCGTACAAAATGTTTTATTTCGTAGAAAGTAAGTGGTGTACTATGAATAAAAGTACACCACGAGATGCGCAAAAGTCTGAAGCACATGATAAAATTATTTTCATATGTGCTTACCTGCATAAAAATTGCTCAAAAAATTAGCAAAAAGTAATTTTTCGTTATATTCATGACGCTGGGGCGATTCGAATTCGAATCGCTCAATGCAAAAAAGTTTTGAACGTTAGCCACTCCGTTACCAGGCCGTTGCTTGGAATCGGCGATTTTTTTCTGGTAGTATATCGAAAAAAAAATCTGAGTGTTACCACCCCGCCCTGGTACCAGGGTACTAACAATAACTTTATTTATTTGACGTGTATGTAATGAAAATTATACATGAATGAGATCGCTAGATTTGGGGTAACAATAGAATAATTATGAGTTTGGAAAAAGGAGGAGGGGAGAAACCTAGTAGACAGTAGTTATTAGTTAATGTAATGATATTTGTGGAAAATAAAGATGAAATTACTTATCTATTTGTCTATTTTCTTGTATCAATTTGAACAGAACTATTGGATTCCGGCAACAATAAAAGGGCCCTGATCGAGGTGGACAGAATGCTGAAGAAAATGCCAAATGATGACCTAGCTCAGGTTGTGAAGGCACTAACGCTCATTCGGATGCATAACGATGCCGAGGCTCGCTCTATTCTGGATCAAGTGATGGCAGTTGCGGAGAAGGAGGGTCTTTTTGTTGGGGACACTACCCAGATTTTGATGACCTGCTACAAGGAACTTAATGAACGTAATTTCTCACAATGAGTCAACAATCAAAGTCATATTATGTTATTTTTAGCATATTTAAATATAGTACATCCTTGATTTACAGCACAAATGATCTGCACCATTCTGGAATCTCTTAGTAGCCAGTTACAGACCGAAGACTTGTATGTCCAGTATTTCATGTCTTTGATTCGTGTAAGCTTCAATTAAACTCTAAAAGTCACAAGCTTTTCTTTCCTTGTGCAATTTTTTATGTACTTTTTAATGCATGTTTTATTTTGTGTAGGTCCAAGATTTTCGAAAGATGAATCAGATCGCAATGAAGTTGTACAAGACGTTCAAGAATCATGCTTACTTCAGCTGGGCCATAGCCAGCCTAGTACTTCATCAGCTTGACTTCATGGGTCCGTTAAATTACAACGATACTCTGTCTTTCGAACTGGCAGAACGAATGATTGACAAATTCCTTCTGGACTTGAAGGAAATAAATTTGCCCTTAATCGACAGCTGGAATCTGCTGGATTTGTACATTCAGCTTATGATAAGGCATTCCACAAAATGGGAAAAGATCCTGGGAATTTTCGAGACCAAGGAATATCCTCCTCAAGAGCTTTCCTCATGGAAGTGGGATGCGGACCATGAGAACTACTGTTTTGTGATGGACAAGGCCGGACTCGGATCCCAACTGCTTACGCATTTGAAGTCCTTATTTATTCAGCATAAGAACTACGCTTTGCTCAAGCAAATTGTTGACCTTTTTGGAAAGAATGAGGCTACTCGTAAGGATGTTATTGAGTTTATGGACGACCTACGAACGAATCATGCAAGTTTCGCAGTTGCCATGGGAAATCTCTACTTTACCTCACAAATGGAGAACGTATTCAGCGAAATTGACCGGAACGAGTGGATTGAAAAGGACCTGGAAATGGCCATTCAGTTTGGCGTAGAAAAGACAAACTTTTTCCCTGACACTGTCGAGCAGTTCAAGTTAGTTGATCACGCTACGCAATGTAAACTACTGAAAGGAATGGAATTTCATTCAACAGCAGAAGATTTAGAGAAATTCAACTCTGAAATGTCAACTGTGGAAATCATCAAAGACATAAATTATGAGTTGACGCGAAGGGATGTCATGGGGAAAACGATGGACCTTCAACAACGCTTGAAGCACGCTGACTTCTGCTTTGGAAAGTACCTGCGCTTGAAAGAAGCTTGTGATGAGCGTACTGGCGGAGTAGCTGACACTTCCGGAGCAGTATCGACAGGGGAAGGAAATGAGATGAAGGACGACATTGACTATCTTGACCAGTACGTTCTCGTAGCAGCCAGCATTCTTCTCTCTGAACGCTTTAAACTTGGAAAGCAGTTCGTTGAAACGGAGTTATGTCAAACTTTGGAAAGCATGGCGGTTGGTGAGGACATGGCGAATCCTAAACGGAAAAATGTTGGAAAAGCGGTGCATGATTTCCAGGAGGAGCTATTAGTCTCAGCCATTTGCATAATGGAGTACTGCTTGGCCCGTAGTCCACAGAATTGCACTCTGCGTTTTGTGCTTGCCAACGCGTATGCTCATCTGGGGGCAACGCAGGAAATGTGGAAAGTTTTGGAGGGGGTAAATATCAAGCATGTTCAATTGGAGACTCTTGGTTATCTCTTGTTTCCTTTGGTACTTACTACTGGTGTGTATGCTGACTCCAAACTGCTGCTTGAACAAGCGGATTTCATTTATTCAACGTACGAAAATGAGGTAAATTAAAAAACTAACTGTATTTAGAACGTTTTATGTACTAATGTCTTAATTAATTAACAATTAACACTTGGATTAAATTGTTGTTTTGCAGACGATGGAGTACGTTATCTCTGCATACGATCATTGCCACTTTCGGCAAGCACTGGAGTTCGGCGCCTTCCGAAATCAGCTCATGCAGTCAACACAGTGCGGGTCTGTCATTGTGGAAAAGCGCTTGTTGGGATACATGCTGCAAACTACTTCCATGCACATTTTGAAGAAGCATACCGAGAAGATCCTGCAGGAACTAGACTTATCTCAACTCATGGAGATTGCATGTGTGGACAACAGAGATTTGACCATACTCCACAATTTATTCGATGATGAGATGAACTGGTTCGACTTTCGTGAAACTACCGGAATGCTGGATGTCCTCTGGTTTAAAATGAGGCTGAGCTTGTTGACCATCATCACCAAGCTGATAACCACAGGCATGAAATTGCAGGAGGAGCAAGTTACTGAGGCTGATATTGCGGATTTACAGAATGCTGTCAAAACTTGGGATGATTTGTCTGCCAAATTGGGCAAGTGCAAGCCAGAGAAATCACAGGAAACCCCATACTTTGGATTTTATCCACCTCGGCACACTCGACACTTTCAACTCTCCATCCCGGATAAGGTCACTGAGCAAGTGGATTGCGTGATTAAAGTTATGAACGAAAACAGTTGCATGACAGCTATGGAACATTTGAAGAAGCTTGAACAAGTTATGGGGCAACATGCGACAAGCCTGCTAAAAGTCTTGGAGAAATGCGTCACCACTTACAAGACTGATTCTAATTATAATCGTGCCGACAGCTGTATCCAAGACTGTCACTTTATTCTCGAGTTTTTTTCGTTGTCGAAAATCTTCGTGTCTGTTGCTGTCACTGCCGCGAGGGCAATATTTGACGAAGAAGCAAAAACGGGCAAGAATTCGAAGGGAAAGAAGGGCAAGTTTGGAAAGGAAGTCTCTCTTGTCATGTCCAACATTCTCGCTAACTTCCAAAAGTTACATGAGTTGTTGGGGGAACTCATCACTTTTCTCAATGCCAAGGCCCTGCAATCTTGGCCGAACAGGCAATGGACGGAAGGTTGTGGATGCCATGGAAACCAAGTATATGCTGAGCGCATTCCCATCAACATACAACAATGTGCAAACGAAGATTCGAGATAGCCACTTGGAGCAGATTTTGCAAATGTCTACGGTTACGGAGGCAATGATTCATTTTATCAGAAGCATGTAAATAAATGTGAAAAATTCTTATCCTGTACTTGTGTATTGAACGTATCTACTCATTGGTAGGAAAATCTATAGTAGACTGGAAAGAATGATTTTCTGTACCGTACATAAATTATTTAAAGTATTTTGATTTGTTTCATGATTTGCTTGTTTCAAGTAAACTATTAAAAAAAATATAAAAACCCTTCTGCTGTTTCATGAATTTATTTAATTTAACAATTCAATTGACAATTAGACAAGGTAAATTAAAAATTAACGTTTAGAAATAATAGGATCGTTTACAGAAACAAACGAGCTCAATGAAATCATACTCATTATCCTTCATTGTTTCCAAGCACCTAACACTCCTCGTAATTTTATTGGTCCTTTGGACACTGATAACACGAGGAGAAACGTCCTCCTCATTTTCGTATGCGACCAGTGCCTCAAATTGAAATTCCCCTGGTTCGGTCACAAATCCAATGTGCAAGTAAAACTTGTCCGTCTCCTGCTCACCAATTTCCCCACGCACCTTCCCCGCTGCAAAGATTAATGCCGGCTTCAGACGAAGACACACGGAAGGAATCTTGCGGTTAATGTACCTCACTGCAGCGTCGGCACCCCGGAAAAGTACTTTCTTTTTCTCAAACGCCAAAGGTGTTTCGCATGGACAGTACTGCAAGGGGACTCCCGCTTCTTTGCAACTCCTTTCAGGAATACTTTTCAAGAGACTCTGACCTCGAACGCCTGGGGGCAAGTTGAGAATGTCCCTGAATGTTGCGTGGATGTCATAAGGCGACGTTAGTTTATCCGAATTAGCCTTGAGACTTTCCGACTCCACGGTTAGCTTCTCCGGAACCTTAATCCACAGATTGGGGAGCTTATCTTCATACCATCCAGAAATGGTGGTCCTGTAGTCTCCGTATCGATAGCCGTGATCACCCATCACAAGGACCAGAGTACTTTCCAGCAGACCTCTCGCTTTCAGATCCAAAAGGGCTAACGCCAGAGTTGAGTCGAGCACCTGCGCAGCGTTCATGTCTGTGTGAGTAAGTTCAGTGAGCCAGGTGAGGATAAAGAAGGGCATTCCCCGGGAAGCTGATAAGGCGGCAAGGTTTACGACGTACTCCAGCATTTCCTTCTCAAGGGATCCGGGACGGGAACATTTTTTAATAAACGGCTACAACGAGATAAAAAAATACCACTTAAACTTCCAAGTTTAAAAACATCAGCTTTTACATTGAGTCGGCTAATAATTAAATCTTAATAACCCACATAATTATCATTTTGGAACGACGAGACCATCCAATTTCTTGCGTAAATGTCCACTGGTGCGTGAATAAATCCAGTGCGCTCATAGTTTAAGATGGCGAAGCTGGGAATATCTTCAAAATGAGCAGTTAGGTAGTTGCGCTTGGAAAATTCTTTCCAAATGAATGGGCAGTTGTCAAATGGCGTCCATCTTGTAGGATAACACATCCGAATCAACTCTTTTACTGACAGGGAGGACAAAATGGGCACAAAGTTGGGAAAGGTATTGTCGCCAACTTTCGTGTAGCCTTTCATTTCCACAGCTTGCAAGTCATGTTCCAACACGGCCGTTGCCTTTGGCATGGTCCTTCTGAAGTTGAGTCTTGAGGTGGCGTCTAGCCCGATGACAAACACGCTGACGGGAGGACGACCATTGTCGATGGAACAGTTGATGTCGCTCGTATTGCTCCCGTCTTGTTGACATTGCTTCCAGTGTTCCAACTTTCTGGAAATGTTTTCACTTGCCCCTCCTCCTGAAGGTGGAAGCACTGCCACCAAGTGATATTTAGTATAAATCTCATTTCCATGAATACTTTCGTAGCAGGTGACTTTAATGAAACTGGAAATTGGAACGGCGCCTTCACCAGTGATGGGGTAACAATTGGCAGAAAATCCGTATCCGTTGTCAGCGTCATGATCGTATGATGATAAGTTTTGCTCCACGCGTTCCACTGTCCTGTAACAGCATGTTACGTTGTCTTTGGCGAACCCCATTTCAAGAAGGACTTCCTCATTCACACGAATAAATTGTCGGTCAACGAATGTCACATTTCTGGGTTTGAATTTCCAGTGGTGGCATGCCGGGGGTGGCCTGTTACTCTTGTAGTTCGTGTAAAAGGGCTGCACATGATCGTTCAAGATGCTCACCTTTGGAATTTTACACTTCCGGCTGTCTATCAGGAAATCTTGCTGCTTCCAAGGCTCAAAATCTATGACAAGGGTGCATACATAAATTGTTAACTACAAGCTTTATTTGTTAGTTGCGCAATTAAAAGTACTTCTAATTAACTTGTTTACCCTAAATGTTCAAAGATAACTTACAATTCTGGGATAAGTCCAATCTGGAATAAGGCCATAGGTCGCGAAGTAGTGGTAGTTGGGTTCAAGTTGTGTCAGTGAGTACACAACGATGAAAATGAATGCACTTATAACCAGAATCACTAAGGTTTCCAGCAATCTACGGAAGCTTCTCCTGAGTTTGGGCCACATGATTCATTCAACTCGATATTTTCAAAATGGAAACTAGCAAACTATCATTAATTTCATTAACTAATCCAACAGTGAAACAAGATTGTCAATCGAAATAATTTTTATGCTAAATAATGGAAACACGAAGTTATGATCTGTGCGTACAATATAAATTACTTTTTAAAAATGCAGCAAAATTGCATGATTCCGTTATCCGTTGTCAAACTGTGCATTGTAGGTTATCAGAAAATTGCACAGGAGGCCGGTGAGGAAGTGAAGCTGTTATCTATGGGGCTCTATGAGAATGTTTCCAGTTCATTTTCCAGCACAACCAGGACCACTGACCACTTGACGACTTGAAAATAATGCGTCCATGCGAGCGTGAGACTGGATACTGCGTTCGGAAAATGCGAATCTCCGCACAAACTGTGCTGTTGTTGTTAGGGAACATTTTAATCAAGTTTAAATTCAATTTTTATTTACTACTGCATACCAAAAACCATTTAAATATTTAATTATTGAAATGTGTAAGAAATGTGTCGTATTTAATGTGCAGTGCATCCCTTTACTCTTAAAACGATCAACGATGGCCTAATCACTAATCATAATGGACCCACCTCATAGACTCAATCACCATCAGAGGCAGAGGAGACCACCGAGAGATAATGGCATTGTCAGTTTCAGGACGGCCTCCAGAATGATCGCTTATGTGAACATTGTAAGAGGACTGTAGCGAGTTAAACTGCTGGATTTGCTCAGTATTTAAATTAATAATTCGTTCTTGTAAACAGGCTCTTACGTTTGTGGATATATTTGGACTCATCTTCTTTTTCACAATTGTTTATGTTTTTTCTAATGACCAGACTCTAAAGGAGATACTCCCAGGTGGATTATTTATAATTATAATCATAATTGATCCAATTAATTAATGATTATCCACAAAATTGTTCGCTGAAAAATTGTAATAATCTTTAATCGACTAGTGGACACCATAATGTCTGCGGTCTTATATTTTGTCGCCATTCATCTCGTTATCGCCATCTTGGATCTCTGGCTCTCATTTGGACTGCTCTCCGCCACCGATCCGGTAAACGTCCCCCCTGTCACTGAACTGCAATGCAATTAACTTAATTATGAAAATAAACACACCCCATAGCTTGACGCAAAGACATATATATCATTTTGTACAGGCTGCTCCCGTGGAAGGAGCTTTGGGCAAAGCCTCCTGCTGGCGAACCTTCAAAGCAGTCATGTTAGCCGTGGAAGGTATCGTGAGTGGAGTTGGAGGCATCTTCGGATCCTGCTCCAGTCTCTGGTTTGCCGTTCGCGTCACCGCCGTTGTTACTGTTCATTTGTACGCCCAGGAGTTGGAGGAAGCGGCAGCGGTTCAACATGAAAACTAGATTCGCAAGTTTGCGCCTAGATGCTAGACTATCAGAGTTTAATTAATTGATATTACGATGATGTCATGACGAGAAGTGAATAAAATAGAAAGAGAAGTGAGAAATAGGGCACGTCTCTTGTTTTAAACTTCAATGCAACTGAACATAAAAGATTTGCGTACAACATTTTTTATTTATTCTCCGTCCGATGTAATGTAGGTACGTAGAAGATTAAAATGTCTCAAAAATTATTACTTAATTGATTCAAACATATCTCAATATCGTCAGTAATGATCCATTCCAGAACATACTACTAACTGTTGTATAAATTATATGATTTATTCAAAAGCAATTTTAAATCATGGGACAATTTGTGAACTATCACGAGGGCACCACGATCTTGGGTATTATCGAATATTATTCAAGTATAGATTCTATCATTTCAAAAATTATGCCTACAAGTTAATGCTTGCTAATTTAATAGTCTAAATTATTAATTTGAGGGTTGGTATTTAGAAGTAAATACGAGTTAAGCAGAATGTCAATAATATAAATTATTTTTCGTTCAAACTTGAGAAAGCATTTAGTTTCATATTTTTATTTTCTAGGTTGATTAGTAACAAACTCAGTATAAAAAGTGAAAGTTGTGAAATAAATTCATTTTATATAGGTATCTAGTATGTATTGTGTATAGGTAAAGTATAATCATTTACACTATATGAACATTAACTGTAATGTAAACTAACTATGTAATGTACAATGTCATTTACATTTTTGGTATTTTCATTGTTTTTGGCACATTTACAATAATGCGTGCATCCTAAAAAGTAAATAAGTTGTAGGTAAATTATAAGTGTGTGCGAAAGCAAATTTCTTCCTTTACCCCATTGCGGTTTGCAAATCGTGGTTCAATTATGATCTGAGTGAGTTAAGTAGTTACTAAACTGTGTGTTTGCCTGACATGGAGTTTGTGAACATGACGATAAAATGAGATTGTAATTGACTGATTGTGAGTGATGCGCGCCCATTTCCCCTTGTGGACGTAGCTGATGGACTCAACCTTGTTCTGAGGGAACCACTCCGACGACATTTGAAGGTCCTCCCTACGAGCGAATTATACATACAGGCATTATCTTCTAATTACTGTACATTACTGTATATCAGTTTAAAAATTTAAAAAGTAACTACCTTTTGTCCACGATAAACCGCTTCCACAGCATAGAATACAATTACTTTGGAAACGGCATAAAACTTTATTCTAACAAGTGAACCAGAAGGCTCTGCTCGTGAGGAAATGAGCAGCTTCGTCAGTTCAGTTGAACCAACAAAGTTGTCCGCGTGTGGAGCCATGTAAATCATAAACTCGTCGGCTGAAAATAGCAAAAGTAACTTCATTAACTTACTACAGCGAATTATTGAGCATTTTTACTTTATCAAGACTTACGATCAGCGTCAGAGCCAAGAAGCTTGGGACTGGTAAATGAAAACTCAACATTAAAGTTTGGAAGGGTTGTGACACTGAAATCAAGTATTCTTAGTGGCTTCCCCTACAAAAAATTAACGTTGATTAGAATACATGCATATTTGACAAACATAACTACGTCAGCAATAAAATTAGTTATCTAACGGGCTTAAATGTAGCAGCATTTTGTACGGCTACGGTACTCCTCAAATTCTGCACTCTGGAAAATGTACCGCTGGGCGCAGCCGAAAGACATCGGGACTTTGACGAATTCCTGCATCCAAAATCCTGTTGACTGATTGGAATCAAGGTTCCTCCATGATTTACTGTCCCACTTGGTTCACCCTCGCCGCTGGCAGCAACTGAGATTAGATATAGCCCATCCTCTGGTGGCGTAAATATTCCAGAGTAGATGCCATCATTTTCGGAAGTGTCGGGAATGCCCAGCCCATCATCAGCCAGTGGAACCACCCAATCTCCCAAATGATTACCGTGTTCACCACCGATAAGTCTCACTAAAGCATTTACACTGGTCAAACCAAGAACTCGCTGCTGGTATCTCTCAACCTTTGCGTAAATTGCCAACGGGGCAATTCTTAAGCCTTGGTCACTCATGTCCACGTAAAAGCTGTCACTGGCGGAAGTGGAAACGTCAATTGTGACAGACTGAGCGTTAAAGATCAAATCTCTGCTTGTTGTGGTGCGAGGCGTTGGTCTGTCGTTGTGTGAAGCGACCAGAAGGAAAAAGCGACAATCCCTTTGATTTTCACTATGGCAGCCATGTCTTAATGACCAAACGGAACCCTATGCAAGATAATAATTTGAGTTAGCGATAATTACAATTAATCGTAAGAATCGTAATTAAGGTCTGATGTGCTTTTTAGTAGAGTAATGCAACTACCGCTGTTGGATTGTTGATGGTGTATGTAAATACAAATCTTCTGGATAAATCAGAATTCTCATTCCAGTCTGCTTTCTCGGATAATTGAACTGTCGCAGGTGTCCCCGAAAGCTGTTCGAAGCGAATATTGGAGGCTACTATTTCACTGTTTGTGGTCAAGTGAACTCTCACGACGTTGGCGTTGTCATAAATTGGTATTTGGATATCTGTGTCGGGCTCTGTGTATTGTTTCTGAGTCTGTTTAAATTACAGAAATGCCAGGAATTTAAATTGAAGTACATCATTAAGATAGCATACATAAGTGGTGGGTATTTATATTATTGATTCACTTACCGTCCAGCTTGAAATAGAATTCATGATGCTAGACTGCTCCAGTTTTTCCTGAATTGGGTCAAATAGTTTTTTCAACTTTCCTTCAATGTCCACTGTGCTGTTTATTAAGTGATGTTTTCCCGAGCTTGCTTGCGTCAAAGTTTGGAGATTTGTGTACGGCGTTTTTTCTCCTTGTTGCGTCTCAATAGCAAAGACCTGTATCCGGCTGTCTTCCTGTACGCTTGCTATGACTTCTTGTTCAAATGTGATTTTATCTACGACAATGACAAAGTAAGGATAGTGACTAAATTATATATTAACTGATGTGATAAGAATAGTCTCAACGTGCCCCATACACATCAGTTCATCAATCTTTCATATAATTTATGAAAAGTACACACTTACCAAACATGTTGGGACTAGCACCTCTCTTGACAACGAGAATGACTGAGCCAGGTCCGTGATTTCTCCGTTTTATCGTTTCAGCAACTTCTTGAATTGCCAAACCAAAGTCGCGAATTACAGGTCCTTTTGGATTGATGGATTCGCTGAAAATTCTGCGACCAAGCAAACAACACATTTTAAACTCATTAACCTCATTACCTGAGCATTAACCAAATCTCATTATTTTCACTTTTCACTTCTATTTATACCTTTGAATGTCAGAATACACATCAGACATTGGTGTCCAATCCACTTCGGCCTTGACGTAAGAGTGATCGTCATTGCCTTGATTTGAGGTATGCGGGTATGTTCCAATGGCAACATTAATTCGCTCGAGTGAAGGAGTGTGGATAAAGTTGAGCAATGCTTGCATCACATCAGTCAGCACACTCTGTGGAGTCTACAAAGGCAAATTATAGTTATTTACGTGTTCCATTTGTTATGAAAGTCGAATAATTAATATTTTAAAAAAATGACGAGTGTAACATACCTCAGTTCTGCCACGGTCGAGAAGAATGTAAAACTCGGGAGATCGCGATGATTTCAGGGCTCTAAACTGTGGAGGGTCATAGGTTTCTTTAGGAGTGCTTGTGCTTTTGTAGTCGTCACTTTCCCTGATAACTTCCCACACGCTGCGATGGCCACAGAAAAGGTTTTGTTTGTTGGGGGCAGCGTAGTTGTGTGTTTTACTGTCACAAAATTGACTGATTGATTCTACCCAGGGCAAATGCATCAGGGAAGAGTTGGCAGTGGCGTCTGAAGATGGGATGAAGCGACAATCGTCCTCAGGAATTTCAGGACTGTTTGCAGCACACCGATCCGAGGTCTCGCCGTTGCTGTAAAATAAATACAAAATTATTTTAAGTTATTCTTCAATATATATGCCATGTTATCCAACCAACCATGTAATCATTATAAAGTGTAATTCAATTTACATGGTACGAAAGGATCCAGGAATCTCTTCATTGGAACATCCTGTAGCTTCCCATTTTGGGTCAAACGAAGGATTGGTATAAAAGTATGGAAACTTGCTATCGCCTGGAATTCCATGTTCTTCCCAAACTCCAAACCGATATCGTGCCCAGAGATTCACTAACGCTTTACCTAAAAATTAGAAAATCAGTGCCACTATTCGCAAGACCTTATAGTCATACGCCAGGGAGTATATAGCAATAATTTTAAATTCATACCAGCGGATCCGTATTGCCCACTTCGTACAGCGTTGGCAGTAAGTTTGAAGAAATTGTCGGGAAGCTCGACGTACAGACCCGAAGTGCCACAGGTATTGGGATTAACCACGTTTGGAACTCCGACATCGTGTGCGATTCGAATTTCCGAATTTTCAAGAGTTTGCCTATTTTACAAAATCACATTCAATAATTTTAAAGGAGCAAGTTTTCGCATTACTTTGAATTTTAATGATTCTATATAGGCGTATTTACATACCACGAAGCAAGATAAAAATTGCTCAAAGTCCACCAGTTTCCTGGTACAAGCACATCGACTGAGTTTATGAAAAATCGGTGGTTCGTTGCCTTCCACAAGTCAGCAGAGAACTGCTCCATTCCCACCTATAGCACAATATTATTTACCCACAGTTTTATTAACCAGCACCAAATGAATTTTTGAAACAGAAAATATTAATGAATATGCATACCCGTATTTCATCCAGAAAATTAAGCACGTTCAGCGGTTCCGGTGTGTTGCTCTCTACTCCAATAACAATATCATAGCCACCGTTTGCGTACAGTCTTATTGCAGCGCAGTTCTGTACCAACACAAGTGATATCACCGCTAGCACCTTTGAGAGTTGGTGGTGATAAAAATTAAGATTTTTCATCTTGTTTTTCGGTTTGTTCTATCTGTTAAATGTAGGATTAAGTTAGGAATGAAATGTTTTTCACTGAATACACCGGTATAAATAAATGAAAGTTTTCTAAGATAGCTTGAGTAGCAGTTGATTGATGGCTGAATGATGGGCTCTGGTTTGAAAATAGGATGAGCTCTCAGCTTTTTATACTTTCCACTTGGACAGGAATAACCGTATTCAGGAAAACTGGCTGAGTTCAGTTTGGTGTCAGGTGTCAATGTCAACATGTTTTCATAAATAAATTTCATAAAAGAGTAAATATTATGACATGACAAGTCTTTGATCAAGGGAAACCAATTCGCAGGAATTGGAGTCACATTCATTATAAATGGTTCAAAGCAGTTAAATAATTCGCAACGTAGTTCCAATGTATTGCATAGTTTTTATGCAACCATGCATCGAAATGCAAATATTTAGTGGTCAAAGTCAAGAGACTGCAAATATCTGATAAGCTGACACCACCACCCGAGTAACCTGAATCCTTACTTTATTTGTCTTTATCGGAAGGATTATGATAAGCAATGTTTATTTTTAAATATACAGGTTATTTATGTAGGTGTGTAATATTTGTGATTATGGTAGTTGCAGCTCGTACACTGCGTCAGCTCAGCTTCCGAATAATCACCAATATATGGATAATGAGAATCAACGATGCTAGGTATATAATATACGTACCTATAATGATAAACTGTTTGCATTATCCTTCGGAATTCGGAAGTGTCACAAGCAACATGATCGGAAGTAGTGGTAGACACGGTTTACCTGATATTGTATTTATTTACTTTTTTTATCCGGTCAAAGGTGGACAAATATTTTGATATAACATGGAAATATGCGTTTTTAACACGAAACTGGTTTAGTAGTAACAATCTGTACATTTGTCGTCATTTAGGATGCTTTATGTATGCGGAAATACTTTCGTAAATATTACTCTCCTGGAATATTACGAACATTATTTCATTTATGTACTTACAGATAGAAATTCCATCATGGAATATTTCCCATGAAATGTAACTGCATTGCATTGTGTCCTTCCGTATTTATTTGATAAATCAAACTGTTTTGGGCTTGAATTTGCAATAATCTGACTCACCTACATCATACCTACATCCATCACCCTATACCGGAATTAACGAAGTTCCTTCCGGTCCGGCTTCCTGCCTTATTGCGAAAAGTAGGTAATGTTTATATTTATGCATATTAAATATGAAATAATTGCTTGGAAGCGAGCATTAGTCATGGAAAGTTTCTCAAATTTTATTAATCGATACCTGGGAAAGGATTTTTAAGATATTTTCGATAATAAACAGGTTCTGACAAGAGCATTTAATAATCATAAAATTAACTAATTATTACGAAAATCATTTTTTATTATGGCGACAAGCTAACGTACACGAACATTCTCAATATTCACTTTGAGCTATTTTCCACTAACTAATGCAATAAACAGTGGATACGGAAAAATAAGCACCTCCATGCTATTTATGCAGTTGTTGAATGATTTTATTGTTTCGTTTGAATGATGGACATAAATTTGTGAATAATCTTTTTTATTGTGTAAATGTTAAATTTCTACATATTGCTATATATTAATTTGTATATCAATTGTAATTTAATGGAATAGTTAATAAAATATTATAATTCATGTATAAAACATCAAGGCTTTACGAAGAGAAATCAAAAATTTGGCGTATGGATGAATTCCACCATTTCCACTTTCCTTCTTAGCCTGAAATCTGCTAAAAAGCTTCAACGGGGCCAACGAAACTTGTCCCAATTGAAAGTAATCTGTATTCGCGTAGGAGGAAACGAGAAACCCGTCAGCTAGAAATGTTCCTGAATGTGTCAGAGGACTATAAGCGCCAATGTGGTACTCACGAGAAATGCGCTTCACACTTGGATATTCTACAATGGCTTTCTCACCATTTCCAGAATTTTGGAACACCATTCTGTCTCCCACATTGAAATACTTTGCCTGCTTTCCAATAACAGCATGGCCATTGACAACATATTGAAATATGACATGACCAGGAGAAACTCGCAGAATTTTTCCGTTGCTAAAGTGGAGGCAGATGTATTCAACTTTTTGACTTGACTTTGCATCCAAATAAGCACAAAATTTTGTAGTGGCTGGAGCCGAGTCGCAAATCTTCAATTTTTTGCCCATGCCTTTAAGTTGAAGTGTGGCAAGATTGGTTTTGCCTTGACCACGCTGCAAGTTCTCAATCGACTCTGATGTCCCATTTGCAAGAAGTACCTGCGTTCCCTTTGGAAAACAATTGGCATTTTCAGAAGGGATTTCAACTACCTCCTCCAAGTTGTTTTCAGCAATTTTATTCTGGCCCAGTTCATCCTCTGTTTTCTCCCTCAGACTACTTTTCAGATATTCTTCAGTTGCCATACGAAGGGTTTCTGACCTTTTCCCATCAATTAAATGGTAATATGGATACAGTTTCATACTGTGACGCAGCTCGGAGGGTCGCGAGGCCACTGAATCAGCCCATATTTGAAGTTTCTCAGAGTCCAGGGTATCCATTGTGATCAATGGTGGCGGGTCACCCCCAGCAATTTGAAGATGCTCTTCCACCACCCCCATTTCCCGCAGTGCAGCTACCTTACTGGAAAAATTGTACTTTTCATCAGCGTTAAAGAATTGACTGAAGAATCCCGAAATGTTTGCTTGAATTTCGTCCAACTTTTCCTTTGTGATGGATTTGTGCTTGAACATGCAATTTAGTTGAACGCTGCCGCCCAAGCCTTGTTGATAAATGAGGTGGGAGCCCCAACGAGAGAAAAAGGCACGGAATCTGGGATACGTTTCTTCGTTATACTCTCTTGGCAAATTTTTAAGGGTGTTTTGAAAGCTGTCCAATTTTGGATGTTTCTCGGGGTCAGATAAGCGTAATGTAGCAACTTGTGTTTCATGAACAACGGAAATCAATGAGTGTTGTTCGGCGGAAGTACCCTCTTCAATCCATTTTCCGTCCGAGTTGGCAGTTACTACCAACGTAAGACCTGCTTCAAAACCGTAAGAATTTTGCATGTGATTCTCGTAGTCCTCCTTTTGGAAAAAGCTGAGACGATGGAATTTGCAAATGGGGTTGCAATGCACTGACATTCCAGCCGGAATGAGAAATTGGGAATTGCCAATTTCTTTGATTTCCGGTTCCCCATTATGCTTTAATGGCGACAAAGCTTTGACTTGTTCCGTGACTGGGCAATAACCAAAACCAATGCACTGAACATTGTACATTGGTAACTGCTCAGGGGTGGTAGACGGGTAGAGAAATGTATCTTGTAGGCTTTCTCCTACTTTTTGCGGATCTGTGTCAATGTGCGTGTCGATTACCTCAGCTTTGGAGTTTTTATCCGGGCAGTCCGTCTTGTAATACCACGATATTGAGAGTCGGGCTAGCAAGTCTTGGTTTTGGCTTAACCGTTGCTGCATTTTCTCGAAAAGGTTCAGATGAGACCATTCCCCATTAGGAAGCTGGTAAAAGTCCCCCTTCCTAAGTAGGTCATAGTCGTCAGGTCGATTTTCGATTGGAATTATGTCAACATTTACAATTCCTAAAGATTTCATCACTGATTGCCGAATTGTGGCTTTCTTTTCTTGGAGCTTCTTAATGAAAACTGCAGGCTTGGGAGATAAGCCCATGATATGTGTTAGAACCACAATTAGGTTGTTTCTTTTGGGGTCAATTAGATCTCCCTTTGTTTTCAAGACCCGGAGGGTCTTCATTAGAATCGAATCGGGTCCACCCATGCGGTTGTCGTTCGCGTTGACAACGAACAAAACCAAATTCGGGTAAACATTTTGAGGTATGCTGTAGTATTTTTTGAACATCCACGGAATTTCCGTCCGTTTAGCGAACTCGATCCGGGATTCCTTGAAACGGCGAATGGATTCCTGATTCTTTTCCTCATTCTTGGTATCTGTGTCAAACGTGCCAGGAACGTCCACAAAGTTTAAGGTTGTTAACAACGTGGGCGTTTCGTTGGTGATTTCGAGTGGCTTCCGGATTAATACAATGCTGCTTGTTTCTGATTGAGTGTCATTTGTTTTGCAAAGAGTGTCATCGTTAAAGAGGGCGTTGATGGTACTAGATTTTCCAGCGCCAGATGGTCCAGCCATTGTGATAATGGTTGAGTCCAGAGGTCGACCTCTCATCAGCGCTCCTCCAGAATATTTCCATATTGTTGCTTGGGATGCAGACAACTTGTCGGGGTATCTTAAAAGATTACCGAGTTCACTTCACGGTCTGTTTTGACTGCGAACGACTCCTTAAGGTTGCCTGGAGTCTGGGGTAAACTTACTGCCATTGTGTAAAAAGCAATATAATTTTACACAATTTTGTATTATTCCTGCTGGATTCTTAAGATATTACTTTCGCGGTGACAAAAGATTAGTAATTTGATAATCATTACTATTAGTATTGTGGTGACTTTGAATTGCATTGTACAGGGAGGAAAGACTATATAATATGTACACTTTGCACACATGCAAGAATACGTATTTACGAGCAAACGATTTATCAGCTTACTGATTATCTACATTGATTTATTACAGGAAAAAATACGAATTCGTTTTGCAACGAAGCTAAATCTTTTCCAGCATTATTGGTAATCAAAGCTACATGACACGACGGCGATAAGTAAACAGATAAACAAGCACATTCAAAATGGTACATCAAAGAGCAAATTAATATGGCTTTCAATACACCTGCACTGTGGATGTAGCAGAATAATATGATAATCATGAGCTACCCTAGTCTAACGTATTAGAAAGCTTGGCTAAAATACATTCAGAATTCAGACAGACGAACATCGGTTAATTACTTGCTAAAACAATGATCAATGCGCAAGTACAAAAGCTTATCATGGTGGCTGTTATCCTGATTAATAGATAAAAAATGTCACCACGCCAACACAAATGAACGAATTTGCAAAATTTCACACATTGTGCAAAATGTACTATTACAGATCTCTACATAAGATAGTGATAGTGGTGAGCATGAGCGTAGGTGTAGGTATTTACATTTCAGGGCGTTTTTGCTCCATTGTAACATTTACTGGTGCAACATTACATGCGTATGCGTATATTTTTGCCTCCAACGAAAGCATGCCCGACTCATTTGGTATCCTTTGTCTTATCTTGTGTACCTGCTTAACAGAACCACGAGCTTATCATCTCGACTTATCATCATCTTCTTCTTACTTCTCAACTTTCGTTGTAAACACTTTCTTTCCTTATTTCCAAGGAACGCATAATCTCATATACCCCCAATCCGAATCCCTTGTACAATGTTCAAACGGGCATTTCATTCATTAAAAATATTTTTATTGCACTTATTTGCATTAATGTTTAATTGGTCACACCGGGTTTTCTGTTTTGTGTTCTACCTATATCATATAATATGCAATCAATTGAAAGTGAAAATAACTTTCAAAGTCGTTGCGTGGAAGGAGACCATCAACATGAAAAGAGCTATTATTGATTATATATGTGTCTCCAGAACCCGGAACAAATTAAGTCGTATGTATCACGCAATTCAATCAATACTCTCTTTCCAGCGTTTATACAAATTATCCAACAAATGGTTATGTTTCAGTGAGACAATGGAAGTCAATGTGTCGTGAATTGGCCATGAGAAAGCAGGAGAAAACAAGGCACCATAATAATGTGTTCATCTAAAGTAGATCATTTCGTTGAGGCAGGCAAAAGTGCAGAAGATGAAGAATTAGAATACACAGCTAATTCAGTCCTTGTTCCTTTCTTCAATTTCTTCTACTACTTTGCTTTGGTTCCTTTCAAAACAGAGCTGGACAAGAAGGAAGGGAAATATCGATTGAGGACCAGTTTGTTTCATCAGGTAGCGCTCATCATCGCATTAATTGGTCAAAGATCATGGGGTGGTACAATTTATTCAAAGTTTTTACTGTTTGGAAATTGTATTTTACAGATCCTCTGTGGCATATCTCATGTAGCAACATTTTCATTTCTCAACTATATGACATTGGACTCGGTGCGTAAAATCAACTCTGGGGATTCCTCAAGCATCGTTAGCATTTTCGATTTTGGAAGTAATCTAAGTTCGTCCATATCAGCCACCTTTTTGATGTACGTGCTTTGGAAGCGAAGGACTTACTATCTTCAAGTGATCGAACTAACCCGGTGCACCTATAGAAGCAGAAGAAGTCTTACGGTAGCACACATATTGGTGAGGCTCCCAAGATTTTCAAACAAATAATAATGCCAAGTGTATTCGATATGCATAGCCAATATAATTGCTTTCAATTTCTGAAGGCCAATCTAGGACTCGTAGTGTTGGTGGTATTTTTCGGAGCCTTGGCTTGGTTGATTGTCGCTGAGCAGTTGGATTTCGGAGGAATAAAATTCCAGTATGACAGACCCATCGTGGCATCTTATAATAATAGCAGTGTAAACTATATCTCGTTCAATGAAGACTACTTAAATTTAACTGGAGATTATCCGCATAACATTAGCTTTCCAAAGCTACTCAATGATAATGTTGCATCGAGTCCCGTCAGTCTGTCAGTGCTGGTATATATTCTACAATTCATTTTGATTGTACACATTAGTATATTTTATATAGTCGCCCAGTCAGTTTATATTGCGCTAGTCCTTACTTTGAGGAAAATGGGAAATGAATTTCGTCAGAAGCTTAAACAGAATTGCTTTGGAGAGGACGGTGTCGAAAAGGTAGCTTGAAATGTACTCGTATTATTATGCAGCGCATTCCTTAAAATTTTTCAATTGCATTTTGTAGGGACTTGTTTTATATCGAAAACTGAAATCTGCGACCGATCTCATTCGAGACGTTTATGGAGATGGATTACTTGGATATTATATTTCCGCTGTGTCATATTATGCGGAAGCCCCTCACATATTTTTGGGCAGACGAGGCGAAGCTGAGAAATTGGTTATGATTTACTTTACACTCAGTGGAGTAGTTTGGTTGATAGCTGCTGAATTTCATAACAGTGTAAGCAAACATATTATTTTAAAATCTAAACTTTCTATAATATTATGCCAGCAATAGTATATGCTTTATAATGCATAAGTAAAGTGATGACGTAAAATTTTATGTTACAGAATAACAACAGTCGCTTTTACTTAATTACTTAGGTTCGAACCGTTGTCGTACATTGGGTTGAAATTCACTCTGACCGGAAGAGTACAACCTATGAAAATCGATTGAGGCTTCATGCAATTTCGAGCGAAATTTCCGGTCATGATATTAACACAATTGCTTTGTCTAACAAGTGCTTTCCTGTAACCTATGCTCACTTGGGATCGGTAATGCTAAAATAGAACACGAGCATGAACTAAAGATCTGTCAAATTAGGTAATTTTCTTTATAGTGCTTTGCAAATATTGCCCATCGAGGTGTGGTCTATATTTTACAGATGCTGAGTCTTGTTGTCACGTACGGGATAATTGTGTTTCAACTCCATGGTCAGAAGCCACCTTAACTCAAGTATTTGGATCTGATAATTATTTACCATGTCATATTGGAATATATTTTCAAAAAACGGTCACCACAAATTTATTAATAGCATATTAAGAAAGAAGCATTTCGTTTTGGCCCTAATGAATTGCAAAGTAAGACAATCGAAACGGGTCCATAAAACTATATGAATGCGTAGATATTAATTAAATGCCTAGGTGGACAAATTGGTGTATTGTATTGTATTGGGAAGACATTAAATTCGTAAATTTCCTGGCGTACATTCCAGAGTTACAAACTGATATCCGATATACCGATTATGTATACAGACAGGGGCATTTTTTTAATTTATTGTGACATGGGAAATCGCATAACTTAATAGGGGTAGCGTGAGATCGTATAATTAATTATCGTTGTTTGATTGTATGGAAATTAGTGTTTAATGTTCTAATTGCCCGGAGAGCGCCAATGACCGGTAAAAGATCCAAGAAGGACTTTCAACTGAAAACAGGTTGCTAATGACATCATTTAATAAAGAAATTAAAAACAGAGCCTTTTTGAACATTCAGCATATTTTTTGCTTTGACGTTCTATCTTGTGCAATTTCTATTAGGTAATCTATTTCCTGAGTTGGGTGCTGTCTCCATCAGCATCAAACCCCAAAGAAAAGTTTGATTGTACATGGAAAATAAATAAATAATATACTTAATAAAAATGTGGCTATTTGTTCATCTGCATCATCTACATACTTGAATTTTTATTAACGCTTCATATTATTAGGATACATACTTACAGTCTATTATTTGCTTTTTTAATAATGGTCTGAAACAAGTCTAGATTAATCTAGTTATAGTCACTCATGTGGTGAAATCAGAAATTATTTTTTATTCAAAAAGTTGTAGTGTAGTGTAGGCCGTCCGAAATGTAATTATTATTATTGTCCAAAAATGGTTCTGTTCTTTAATTATACCTACTCATTGTAGAAACTTAGATACATAAGTTCATACATGTAATCCCTAAAGACAATGTGCTTACGTCTTAAAGTAATATTTTCAGGTGCAGCTCATTGTCTTCAGCAAATATCTTTAAATATGTATAAGTAAAGGATTAAGAATGAAATGCATACCAGATTTTTCCAAATAATTTGTGTTCTTGTTGTTCTGAATTGGGACCCTGAAGCATTTTATATGGAAAGCATACGAAAGCTGCTCTTTGCTTCCTAGGATTTTCGTCGAAAATAGCTCGTCACACTAATACTTTTGCAATTTGACAGTATATAATATTTCAGTGAATCTTTTACACAGGTACCAACACAATTTGAAAATGATAAATTTAACGTGATACCTAACGCAATTCTGTTTTCAAATACAATATTTCGATAAATGTAACGAGAAAATGGCTTGGCATCTGACCCCTGCCCTGTGGTATAAAAAGGCCAAGGGCACACTGCCACGGCATCACATTCTCCCACAACTCTTGAAACAGTAAACATCAAGTTCACTTTTGACTTCAACCACTTTAACTTCTTTCCGTGAACACGTAAACTCTTAGTCAGTTTTGAAATGGCAAAGTTTATCGTAATCCTTGCTGCTCTTGCCTCCGTTCAGAGTAACTCTGTCAATCGTGGATGGAGTACACCTCCCCCAACAACTCCAGGATGGAGTGCTCCACCAACTGAACCTCCAACAACACAGGGATGGAGCGCTCCACCAACTGAACCTCCAACTGAAGCTCCCACGACCACTCCAGGTTGGAGTCCCCCAGCAACTGAACCTCCAGCAACCACCCCAGGCTGGAGTCAGCCTCCTCCACCATCTAATCCTGGCTGGGGTAAGCTAAGAAATAGTTCTTTCTTCAGTTTCTTTTGCAGGTTTTAAAGCAGTTGACTAACGTATCTATGCTCCTTTTTGATCCTTCCAGGTTCACCCGCTAATAACGTCAGTATCAACTTGAACGCAGGACTGGCTGCAGTCGGAAGTGGAGCTGCCTCTGAAATCCACGATGAAAACATCCATGTCACTGGAGCAGGTGGAGTTCCAGGTGAGCTCTCATCCATCTCTGGAGGCGAAGCTGTTGTCGCCCAGGATGGAAACATTTACCAAGTCTCCAGCGTTGACAATGAATCCGCCTTCAGCCTGAACGTTGGCACTGTCAGTCAGGTCGCACTGGCTGACGAAGGACTCAGTGTCGCTGCTTCCGGTGCAGACATTCTAGTTGGTCAAAGTGGACTGGCTGGTGCCGTTGGTGAGGGTGCCTCTGCAGTTGCGGCTGACACCATCATTTTGGTCAACCATTAAGCATTCAAAAACTTTAAAATATAATTTATTTATCTTTTTATTCAGTAATGCCATTTTTCATTACCAAGAGTTAATAATGATTATTGCTGAACTTTGATATGGTATTAGTTTTTATTAAAAATAAATCATAAAAATCAATAATTATTGTGTTGAAACTGTGTAAATTTGTTCTATCAGATTTATTAATTTGCATTGCATAGATAGTATTTTTTTTACATTTTCAGCAACGATTTATCATAAAAAATGCAGAAAATTTTTTCATGCACTTTACACTGTCATAATGTGAGAAATCATTCCATCGCCATCACTGCTACATTTCCGTCTCAGGAGAAATCAGTGCACTTCGTAAAGCCTTGAGCAAATTGTTAATCCTTCTCTTGTCCGCATTTGAAGCATATGTACAGAATCTAAGAATTTTCCCATGTGTTGGCCCACTTCCATTAGATATGAATATGTTGTAGCTGTAAGACCAAAAAACATGATATTTAATTAACCGTAGCTGTACAATGCAAATCTTTACCTTTTCTCATAGACATTTAAATATTTCTACTTTTTAGCGATGAATTCCATCATTTTTCGCCCATCCTTATGCCTTGGAACATGAACCGTCGTAATGCCAATCATTCTGTCCCTTGGATTCTTAACGAAGCTTGGAAATCCCATCGTGTCCAAATGTTCCTCAAGCGTATGCGTCGACGCAAAATGCCTGGCGTACACATTTTCCTTGCCTTCGCGAGCAATCGTACCCAGCGCTTCCCTCAAAGCGTACAGCAAGCTCATTGACATACTTTGTGGAACTTTATTTGCCCCTGGAACCCACATTGCTCGCTGCAAACGCAAATCCGTTTGATAACCTGTTGGAGGATATCGTCTCCTCTTGATCCTGTCCACCGCTCTTTTCGACAGGGATACCACTCCCAGTCCCGTCACACCGCCTATTCCTTTGTGACTACTAGCAATGGCACAATCCACTTTAAAATAGTCCATCTCAACTGGTCGTATTCCCGCAACGGAAATAAAGTCGACGACCAAATACGCTCCATATCTGAGACATAAATCGCCAATGCCATCAAGTGGCTGATGCACACCTGTGGAACTTTCTCCTTGAACCATAGCCACAATGTTTGGCCGATGACGAATAATCTGTTGTCTAATTTCCGGCAGACTGAATCGATATCCTGGATGCTTTCTCAACGTGACCGTTTGAGCACCAAGTCTCATGCTCATGTTTTGCATAACTTGACCCCAGTGACCATTCACCAGCAGGAGTACCTTATCTCCTCGCTCGATCATGTTATCCAAAACTGCGTGCATTGCAGTGGTGCCCGTTCCATGAATTGCGAATGTCCACTTGTTTCTTGTTTGGAGCACATATTGAAGACCGCTGCGAATGTCCTCAAGAATCTCTTCCGTGGCTGGCTCTTCGTCGGAGAGTTGTTCCAGTTGGAGGCCACGCTTTGCAGCTCGATATGGATCTGGTGGAGAGCCGTTGTTAATTTGTCGAAATGTTGTGTTTAGGGGGCGTAGGAGACGAGTGGGAACCGGAAATTTGTCTGCTTTTCCAAAGACGCATGATATCGCCACTACAACCAAAGTGGTGAGTAGTAGCATGAAGACATTCATCCTGTTGTCTAGAATGAAATTTATCGTTCTATTTTTTGGTAATAAATGAAATAAAATAAAAAGGTGAAAGGATAATTTGAAATTTTGTAAACTAGTCTCCTTGCTTTAACCAGTAGCATGAAAGTGACAAAAGGATGTGTAAGGAGCACATGCGATGAAATAATAATTGTTATTTTATTCATTAGTATCACCTTCAGGAAACAATGCGCCATGTCGTCTTTGCGCATACTCATTTATGATTGGCTTCTCGCGGCCTTTGATAACCGAAAATTAATTGCTGCTCTCATCATGAATCGAATCAAATCATGGTTCGTAATAATGTAATGCGATTATATTAGTACAGTGTTAGTTTAGCATAGTTGTGCATTTCATTGCCAAGTAACATAAAACGGTAGTTGGCTCCTCAGAATAAATGCGCTCTGTATTCATGATAATATTTATTCATCACATGGTGCAGCGCAAAATCCATCACAACCAGAAGGAAAACAATGAGTACTAACGCTGCAATTTCTGAAAATCGAACTAATTAATTGAAATGTTAGCATTCATGTTCCATGCATTGCATACTGTACATTCCTAGGGCATAGGCGAATAAAGAGATAGGTACATTTATGTATTTTGTGAGTTACTTCACCTTCAGTATGCCTACAATATGCAATAATTTGATATTGCTGAAAATTGTGTTTATTTTTAAGAAAATAGCTACGAAACGAAATATACATGTACACAACAATGCGTACAATGTTAGAAGAAAGGCTAAGTTTAAAAACTATTTCCTTGTCTTGTACCCTAATATTGTCGCACATTGTTCTTCCTTTTAGTATTATGTATTGATTGGTTGCCCAAAATATGTCAACGAGATAATATGTTTTATGAGTAAATATGAATGACGCATGCGATGATGTGGTCTGTGACTGATGAAAAATCATGACCTATTGAATGTTCAATATATATTTTTCCAGATAATCACGACCAGGTCCATGACCATTCACCATACAAATAGTATTAACTATTAAGATAGGAACGGGGACTATAAAACAGCCTACTTTTGCTGCGTTTTTCCCAAGCGCCCAGCCCAATAAACGTCTTCCGGAATTTGTGTGGAAATTCCAAATCCATGACACACTCGTAATGAACTTCCTCTTTTTTATACTCATAATTTGCAAACATTTCTACCGCAACCACATTCATTAAACATACTACCATACGAACCATTATGAAATTGCGATGGACATTAAATTAATTAGTGGCAGAGCTAACTTCTTATAAACCATGTAATTCATGTTGATTTACTGGTTAGTAGTTTTACTGTTATAGCCTGGCAATATAATCTCAAACTCTGTTAGGACATCGGACGTTAATGTCAACAACTCCCATGTAAGGCTTTATTCTCGGTCTTACTTGTTCTTAGTTTCATTCAACATGAATTGCCTCCCGGATTTTGCTGATTGTCACTATGATAGCAGTCTAGGAAACTGCTGTAGTACAGTCTGCGTCCAATTTGAAGGTCAACCAAAGGGATATTGTCGAGAGACCAAAACTAAAGAAACAACACCCTCACCGCCCCCAATAAACAAAACGTCAACAACACCGACGGCTTCATCATCAGTAAAATACTGTTACTAAATTCATTTGTTAAACATGTCATTATATTGTGCATGAAAACAATGGCAAACAAATATGTTAAAATCGTCACACAGTGTATCAAAGAAGGTCAAAAATGCCAACCGGATGGATCCCTTGGAAACTGTTGCAGCGTCAACTGCAATAAGCAATTCCATGAAGAGTTTGGAACATGCGTTGGTTCCGCTCCACCAACAAACGTGCCAGAAAGCTGCCCACAACTTGACGAGCGTTGTCGAACCGATGGCTCCTTGGGATTCTGCTGTGGCGATTTATATTGTAAAGTTCTCTTCCCTCAAACGATTGGAACGTGTCGACCAGATCCAACTAAGCCAACTGTCAACAGTACAGATAACATGAGCAGTAACAGTAGCAATAGCAGTGGACTTTCTACTTCTGCAATCATATTTACATCTTTGGGCTTAGTTACAGTCATTGGGCTATTTATAGGAATCATACTGATCTACTGGAGGCAACGAAAGGTGAACGAATACAGTTGCTTTCCATTATATCAAGTACAGGGCTATGCATAACTAGAAACTATTTTACTCGTTTTCAGATTAACAAAATTTTGTCCAATAGAGAGGCAAGACTGTTTTTTGAAGGGGATCCCGAATCCATGCATTTGAATGGCTACGCACATGAATGCACGGAAAATATGCCATACGACAAGGAACTGGAAATACTTGAAGCTGACTTTAATATTGGTTATTAAATAGGACCTCAAATTGCTTCTATGAAAAACCATTTATTGTGTTATTGGCAGCTCGATATCCTGAAAAAGGTTTTGCGATATTTTTCATTTTATGCTGTAGACTGGGAAAATCCGCTGGGACAAGGATGCTATGGTGTGGTTTTAAAAGGGAAAATAAAAAATGCGGTAACTGTGGCTGCAAAAACGCTGCGCAGTAACAGTCCGGAAACTGGAACCTATCTTCGAGCGTTACTATGCGAAATCAAGGTTCTGCAGCACATTGGCAAGGCAGAGCATATTGTGAGCATGATTGGTTGTCATACGTCTAAACTGAGAAATGGTCTGTTAAAAAAATATTACGTTAATTCAACGTAATTTATTAATTAGTAACGGGATGTGTAATTGATGAATATAATTATGTGAAAATTAATAATGTATAATGCACTTAATCCTTGCATTCGCAGCGAAAGTATTTTTGTTTCTGGAGTTTTGTCCTCTTGGAAGCTTGGAGAAATATCTGCGGGCCAACAAATATGATTTCATGCACGAACAATCTGGGGAAAGGTACAAATTGCTTTTAATATTTACGTGATGCTTAAAAAGCAGAAATCTGTACCGGTATTTAGTTCATAGCCTTTTTAATTTGCTTACAGCGGTGCGTATGTCAATTTGCCTGCCACTGTAGATAAGAAGCCAGAAACGGCTTCGCCACAAATGAACTTAAATGATCTTTTAACGTGGTCAATGCAAATAACGGACGCAATGATTTACCTGATGGAAAGAAAAGTAAAATTATGCATATTCATGAAGTTTTTCTTATTTTCTCATCGTTCTGACGGTAAATCTATTAATGACTTTGAATGTTAAGGTTATACATGCAGACTTGGCAACGCGGAACGTTTTACTACTCCGAAAGGATTGTGCTAAAGTGACTGACTTTGGATTGTCCAGACGGCTTTACGAGTACGGGAATTACGTAAAAAAGAACCAGGTATGTATGATGAGAATTTGAGCAAAGGAGTACTGTTAAATGACAGTTATTTCAACGTTTTGGAACTGTAATTTGAAGGAGCCACTTCCTTGGAGATGGATGGCTCTGGAATCACTTCAGCAATTAACATTTTCTCATCAATCTGATGTTTGGTCACTGGCTATTACAATCTGGGAAATTTACTCTCTCGGGGATGTCCCATATCCGGGATTATCATGGACTCCAGATTTTGTCTCCGACATCCTGGAGAACAGTTTAAGACCCACAAAGCCTGCAACCGCGTCGGAAAAATTGTAATCGCTCAAACTAAAGTCCCAAACCATATATCATTCCAACTTTTCAGCAGTAAGCATAATTAATTAATTTTCCGTTGGTATTTAAGATATAATATAATGTTGGACTGTTGGAAACCAATACCGGATGCCAGACCATCATTTAGGGAAATTTATAACCGACTTTATGAACTAAAAATGATTTGATACGTCCAATTAGTAGCCATCTCTCTAAAAACCACACGAGCTGACTCGGATTTTTGGCACAAGGGGCAACATGAGATTAATATACTTTTTGTACACAATATTTAATGCACGCTGCATAAATCTTCTCAGATTAATGGGCCAATTATTCGCAAGTGCTTTATAGTTAAATGTTAAGAATTCTTAACTTTTCATGCAACATTTTGTTAGGTGGAGAAGTGAGTGAAAGGAATGAATGAAGTAGATAGAGCGTCAATAAATTTCCCCTTTCTTTAACTATCAAATTCCTACGTTTTCTCATTTATTAAATTAAACACTTGTTGAAACATAACAGTCCACACTTTTGTTTCATTTGGGTTTACATATTTAGGCATACCATCAAAGCTTAATTATTCATGTACTCTCTGCACTTTTATCTCTGCTGCATTGAAAATGTTTGCAGGCACAATCACTGCAAGTGCAATCTTATTCATTCTGAAGCGCAATACTTCTCCAATCATCACGACACCAGAGACAACGGCCCCCGCAAGTAAAATGTAAAAGCTTGCCGCACAATTATCATAGCCAAGCGGCTGCGGTCCATTATCTTCGACTGCACCTAAATGACTACCATTACCACTCGAAGATTCCCACTCGAACCGCGCCTTTCTGACCATGTCAAAGTCCAGGTCTACCCACTTTTTAGTTAGTCCGGTGTCTCGTGCGGCGAGAATGGTGTCGTCTAACCGTTTTCGGATGATGGCCCTTCTTTCATAAATCTTCATAGACACATACATTTTTGAAACACAGAAAATGATTTACCTTTACAAGATTTTTAACTGAATTCTTAATTACCAGGCCATCATTAATGAATGAAGTTTTAGTCAGGGACACTTGAGTGGGAGCTTGACCCACGCCCCGCCGACTTATGTTCTTGGCATTCAGATAATCATTGAGCCCTTCCCACATCAGACACCCGAAATCCTCATTTATTGCCCTGAGTAAGCATTTCAGTGGACTATCAATGATTTCCAGTCTGGCAAAGATTCCTTCGTAAACTCGACCTCTGCCCACCTGGAAGATGGTATAAGCCGCGTCCCCCTTCCCAATCACATGCATTCCAGCGCCATAATGAGAGTCCACCAACTCCTCATAAGTTGTTGGAACGAAGCTGCTCACTGGGAACGCCATCACGGAGACCAATTTAGCTCTGTATGCATTTGCAGTGACGAGAGCAAAGAGAAGCCAGAATGCACAGAGAATCCGTATAGGATTATGCGGGAGGCTGGCAGGACCCTCCCGATCCTGCTCCATGAACGTGGTGAAAATATAGTTGAAACTGCTGCCCAGTGTCCACAGGCGTCTTACACGCTCAGAGTTGAGCTGCTTCGCTATCGCAGATGCGACCAGTTTGAAGAATATTGTGACGAAAACGATGGATACTAGAAAGGCCATCCAGAGAGCAAGTCCAAAGGGCCAGAAAATGGCGTACGGGCTGTAGTAAAAGTGAGGTTTATGACTCACAAATACAATCCATTCGTAACTTATTGGTGCTGACCAGTCAACAATTGTATGGCGGGGGTAAATGTGAGCGATGAAGAATGCCATGTCGGCCACGTTATCCCGCACGTCCGCAACCGCTCCCACCCAGGATCCGTTTGGGAGTTTGACTCCGGTACCACCTCCGTAAGAGGAGTAGAAGCAGTCGTACGTAAAGTTCAGTTTCTCCATGGCAGCGTCCAGCCACGGCTTATAGGTACCCCGCTTAGGATGATAGAGACCATCATCCCGTATTTCCAGCTCGAATCGAAACGGGGCTTTTGGCTTTTGGAATGGCTAGCTTTAGTGGATATCTTCGAAAATTTCTAGTAAAGTCCGGAAATAGCTCGTCAAGCTTTAATTGAGTAGCTTGGCTGTCAAATTCGTGGTAGATTATCTTTGGTCCTGATAAGCTCTCATAAAAGTCGACAGTTTTCACGAGGACCTTCTTGTCAGAATTTTGAAAGGATCCCGGTTCCAACCCCATTTTAAATTTTATCTTCCCTCCAAATTTGGTGGATAACAGCATGTCATCCAAAATTGAGGCTTTGGGTGTCAAGAAAAAGAAGTAGTCTTCATCCTTTCGACTTATCGAATAGTACGCTGGAGTCATTAGATTAAAAAGTTGCTCCGCAGTTGTCTCTGTCCACTGGTGTAATAGTACCACTACATTAGTACAGCTTCCGAGCAGAGACATTTTGTGAATGTCATCGAATCTGCGGAAGGGTACGGGAGAATTTACAAACACGTTATACATCCCCGCATGAATAGGCAGCAGAGCAGCAAGCTCCCTAGAAATGTAGGCAAAATCTTCCGCGCCTTCCTTGGAAACGTTACCGTAATCTGTAACTAAGGCTACCTCACAGTTTGATAAATTTTCGCTAATTATCCGGCTTAATACTGCAATCGAGTTTTGGGAAAATTGGTAAGGCAAATTTGGAATTTGCGCATCCGCCAGGAAAAGAGAATTTAATAGAAGAAAATTAAAAACATTTTGCGACATTTTCTTGAGCTCCATTTTCGTATTTGGAAAAGGCAAAGCTTTAAGCTTTGGTTTGTATGTAACAAAAAGGTGTCTGGTTTCTCTACTCTATCCCATTTCCACACTGACCAAATATTTTTATATACCAATGAATTTATTACTAAAATTGTACCCAAGTTTAAAATATGGAAGTTTCGGAGGTATACCAATGTGCTAATCAGAAAGTTAACTGCATGTCAATGTGACAAGTGTCAACCCGTCGAGCATTTCCTGTTCAAAGTTTTACAGGAACAAAGTTCATACAGTCTAGTTTTTCTACTCAGCGAGGTATATTTAAACTAAAACATAACGTAACACACATCATACAACCTTGACTGGCGGTATGTGAAATTTGGTGCAGATTATGTTTTTGCACAAAGTGTAAACAAGTTGAATAACTTTTTTTTAAATTCTTACTTGCTACATAAATAAAAAGGGAAAAGTGAAAAGGGACATGTTCATACATTATTCTGAACTGATTGTGGCGTCGTAAGAATGTCAAAACTTGCTTTTCCTTCCTAATCGAGGCAAAATATGAAACTTTGTCTTCACTTCCCATTCCCGAAGCAAGCAACCTCTTAGATAAATGATATAACTATTATATTTTTAACGAGGCGACACGGGAAAATTTCTTTGCGTGTCGCTGCTGTAATGATCACCGTAACGTAACATGCTTTTAATGAAAACCTTTCATCTAGTCTTATCTGAACGATTTTATCATGATTCATTAAAGTTTGCATAATCAAAAGGTTGGCTTGACTGCTCTTCATTTATCACCTTGATTGGCTATACCACGTATATAACTATTACGTAGATTCTTCATTGAAGCCTTGACAAAGAACCCTTTTCATGTAAATCAACAGGACAAGTTTAGCTACAAAATGGTAAATGAAGACACCTTGTTGGATTTGTTTTGAATGACGAAAGTGATTAGGTTTGGACGGAAAACGACGGAAAGTGAGTGTAAGGTTATCTAAGCAGAAAAATATTTACTAAACTCCAAAAATCTCCTATTCAGTTCAGTAACGCTTGCTGCATTCAAAATACTTTTAATCGCTTATAGTCCAGTTTTCCATAAAACAAGGGAACTTGAAAGCGGAGAGAGCTGTATAATTAGGATATCCTGATACTACCTTAAGACTGCTTAAAAAGCCCCATAAAGTTTTATGAAAGCGCTGCATTGCATGATGCAACTTGCATCATAGGTAACCGGATTTCCCCACACGATTTATTTACACATGCATATTAAGTAGCACGATGTTGACGAATGTAGTGCCTTATGGAACACAACATTAACTAAACATTAGCTAAATGGTTAAACCCTCAATTAATATCCAAGAGATTCATTCCAAAAAATACGAGTTTCGTGTAGTCGTAATTGATGAAGATGATAAGACCTACATTTGTATGAATGAACAATGACAATATGGGGTGTAAACAAACCTAAGGAGCAACTCCCGAAAGCGGGATATATTCGCACATAATACACGCGCAATATTTAAATCGTGCACTGATCTTGAGAGTTGCAGCAATTGAAAGGGGAAACTTAAAAGGGAAAATTAAAACAGAAAATTAAAAGGGGAATATTAAAAGGGGAAAATTAACAGGGAAAATTAAAAGGGGATTATTAAAAGGGGATTATTAAAAGGGGATTATTAAAAGGGGAAAATTAACACGGAAAATTAAAAAGAGAAAATTAAAAGGGAAAATTAAAAGGGGAAAATTAACAGGGAAAATTAAAAGGGGAAAATTAAAAGGGGAAAATTAACAGGGAAAATTAAAAAGAGAAAATTAAAAGCGAAAATTAACAGGGAAAATTAAAAGCGAAAATTAACAGGGAAAATTAAAAGGGGATTATTAAACGGGTATTATTAAAAGGGGAAAATTAACACGGAAAATTAAAAAGAGAAAATTAAAAGGGAAAATTAACAGGGAAAATTAACAGGGAAAAATTAAAAGGGGAAAATCAACAGGGAAAATTAACAGGGAAAATTAACAGGGAAAATTAAAAGGGGAATATTAAAAGGGGAAAATTAAAAGGGGATTATTAAAAGGGGATTATTAAAAGGGGAAAATTAACACGGAAAATTAAAAGGGGAAAAGAGCGGTAGTAGCTTAGCAACTCGTCTTGCGGTAGTAGCTTAGCAACTCGTCTTGCGGTAGTAGCTTAGCAACTCGTCTTGCGGTAGTAGCCTAGCAACTCGTCTTGCGGTAGTAGCCTAGCAACTCGTCTTGCGGTAGTAGCTTAGCAACTCGTCTTGCGGTAGTAGCTTAGCAACTCGTCTTGCGGTAGTAGCTTAGCAACTCGTCTTGCGGTAGTAGCTTAGCAACTCGTCTTGCGGTAGTAGCTTAGCAACTCGTCTTGCGGTAGTAGCCTAGCAACTCGTCTTGCGGTAGTAGCCTAGCAACTCGTCTTGCGGTAGTAGCTTAGCAACTCGTCTTGCGGTAGTAGCTTAGCAACTCGTCTTGCGGTAGTAGCTTAGCAACTCGTCTTGCGGTAGTAGCTTAGCAACTCGTCTTGCGGTAGTAGCTTAGCAACTCGTCTTGCGGTAGTAGCTTAGCAACTCGTCTTGCGGTAGTAGCTTAGCAACTCGTCTTGCGGTAGTAGCTTAGCAACTCGTCTTGCGGTAGTAGCTTAGCAACTCGTCTTGCGGTAGTAGCTTAGCAACTCGTCTTGCGGTAGTAGCTTAGCAACTCGTCTTGCGGTAGTAGCCTAGCAACTCGTCTTGCGGTAGTAGCTTAGCAACTCGTCTTGCGGTAGTAGCTTAGCAACTCGTCTTGCGGTAGTAGCTTAGCAACTCGTCTTGCGGTAGTAGCCTAGCAACTCGTCTTGCGGTAGTAGCCTAGCAACTCGTCTTGCGGTAGTAGCTTAGCAACTCGTCTTGCGGTAGTAGCTTAGCAACTCGTCTTGCGGTAGTAGCTTAGCAACTCGTCTTGCGGTAGTAGCTTAGCAACTCGTCTTGCGGTAGTAGCTTAGCAACTCGTCTTGCGGTAGTAGCCTAGCAACTCGTCTTGCGGTAGTAGCCTAGCAACTCGTCTTGCGGTAGTAGCTTAGCAACTCGTCTTGCGGTAGTAGCTTAGCAACTCGTCTTGCGGTAGTAGCTTAGCAACTCGTCTTGCGGTAGTAGCTTAGCAACTCGTCTTGCGGTAGTAGCTTAGCAACTCGTCTTGCGGTAGTAGCTTAGCAACTCGTCTTGCGGTAGTAGCTTAGCAACTCGTCTTGCGGTAGTAGCTTAGCAACCCGTCTTGCGGTAGTAGCTTAGCAACTCGTCTTGCGGTAGTAGCTTAGCAACCCGTCTTGCGGTAGTAGCTTAGCAACTCGTCTTGCGGTAGTAGCTTAGCAACTCGTCTTGCGGTAGTAGCCTAGCAACTCGTCTTGCGGTAGTAGCTTAGCAACTCGTCTTGCGGTAGTAGCTTAGCAACTCGTCTTGCGGTAGTAGCTTTGCAACTCGTCTTGCGGTAGTAGCTTAGCAACTCGTCTTGCGGTAGTAGCTTAGCAACTCGTCTTGCGGTAGTAGCTTAGCAACTCGTCTTGCGGTAGTAGCTTAGCAACTCGTCTTGCGGTAGTAGCCTAGCAACTCGTCTTGCGGTAGTAGCTTAGCAACTCGTCTTGCGGTAGTAGCTTAGCAACTCGTCTTGCGGTAGTAGCTTAGCAACTCGTCTTGCGGTAGTAGCTTAGCAACTCGTCTTGCGGTAGTAGCTTAGCAACTCGTCTTGCGGTAGTAGCTTAGCAACTCGTCTTGCGGTAGTAGCTTAGCAACTCGTCTTGCGGTAGTAGCTTAGCAACTCGTCTTGCGGTAGTAGCTTAGCAACTCGTCTTGCGGTAGTAGCTTAGCAACTCGTCTTGCGGTAGTAGCTTAGCAACTCGTCTTGCGATAGTAGCTTAGCAACTCGTCTTGCGGTAGTAGCTTAGCAACTCGTCTTGCGGTAGTAGCCTAGCAACTCGTCTTGCGGTAGTAGCTTAGCAACTCGTCTTGCGGTAGTAGCCTAGCAACTCGTCTTGCGGTAGTAGCTTAGCAACTCGTCTTGCGGTAGTAGCCTAGCAACTCGTCTTGCGGTAGTAGCTTAGCAACTCGTCTTGCGGTAGTAGCTTAGCAACTCGTCTTGCGGTAGTAGCTTAGCAACTCGTCTTGCGGTAGTAGCTTAGCAACCCGTCTTGCGGTAGTAGCTTAGCAACTCGTCTTGCGGTAGTAGCTTAGCAACTCGTCTTGCGGTAGTAGCTTAGCAACTCGTCTTGCGGTAGTAGCTTAGCAACTCGTCTTGCGGTAGTAGCTTAGCAACTCGTCTTGCGGTAGTAGCTTAGCAACTCGTCTTGCGGTAGTAGCTTAGCAACTCGTCTTGCGGTAGTAGCTTAGCAACTCGTCTTGCGGTAGTAGCTTAGCAACTCGTCTTGCGGTAGTAGCTTAGCAACTCGTCTTGCGGTAGTAGCTTAGCAACTCGTCTTGCGGTAGTAGCTTAGCAACTCGTCTTGCGGTAGTAGCTTAGCAACTCGTCTTGCGGTAGTAGCTTAGCAACTCGTCTTGCGGTAGTAGCCTAGCAACTCGTCTTGCGGTAGTAGCTTAGCAACTCGTCTTGCGGTAGTAGCCTAGCAACTCGTCTTGCGGTAGTAGCTTAGCAACTCATCTTGCGGTAGTAGCTTAGCAACTCGTCTTGCGGTAGTAGCTTAGCAACTCGTCTTGCGGTAGTAGCTTAGCAACTCGTCTTGCGGTAGTAGCTTAGCAACTCGTCTTGCGGTAGTAGCTTAGCAACTCGTCTTGCGGTAGTAGCTTAGCAACTCGTCTTGCGGTAGTAGCTTAGCAACTCGTCTTGCGGTAGTAGCTTAGCAACTCGTCTTGCGGTAGTAGCTTAGCAACTCGTCTTGCGGTAGTAGCTTAGCAACTCGTCTTGCGGTAGTAGCTTAGCAACTCGTCTTGCGGTAGTAGCTTAGCAACTCGTCTTGCGGTAGTAGCTTAGCAACTCGTCTTGCGGTAGTAGCTTAGCAACTCGTCTTGCGGTAGTAGCTTAGCAACTCGTCTTGCGGTAGTAGCTTAGCAACTCGTCTTGCGGTAGTAGCTTAGCAACTCGTCTTGCGGTAGTAGCTTAGCAACTCGTCTTGCGGTAGTAGCTTAGCAACTCGTCTTGCGGTAGTAGCTTAGCAACTCGTCTTGCGGTAGTAGCTTAGCAACTCGTCTTGCGGTAGTAGCTTAGCAACTCGTCTTGCGGTAGTAGCTTAGCAACTCGTCTTGCGGTAGTAGCTTAGCAACTCGTCTTGCGGTAGTAGCTTAGCAACTCGTCTTGCGGTAGCTTGAATCTAAAGCTCAGGGGAAGAATACAATCGAGAAAATTAAAAGGGGATAATTAGGAGTATAGAATTATAATGGAAAATTAAAAGGGGATAATTAGGAGTGGAGAATTATAATGGAAAATTAAAAGGGGATAATTAGGAGTGGAGAATTATAATGGAAAATTAAGGAAAACTTAGGAACGTGGCAACTGAAGCCAGCGTTTACCTATCCCATACAAATCAAATACAAATACTTGTCTTGTTTGACCGCTCGATGTATGTTACTAACTGCTTCAATTTGTATGAAATTTTGTGGGGGCATGTAGGAAGGTACACTTTACCCTGACTGCTCGATAATTTTACTGTACATCTTGATAAATCAAAGTTACAGCCATTTAAAATGTTTAAGGTGCTCTCTTTTGCAAACACGCGGATAAAAAACGTAAAAAGGCAACACTACACCTTCATCAAACCCTTAGCTTTCCAAATTAATTTTGCACAATAATATTCATGGTCTTATGGAGGGACATGGTCCGTTTGAAGAGGGTGATACCCCCCTTTCTACTCTCTCGGACCAGGTTATTTAACGTTAACGAAGTAGGTTGCTGAGGGTAATTTGTGCAAGCACCAAAATAACAACGAGATATTTACAAAAAATTCAATGAAAACTATATAACATGCCCCTTTTTTAGATTTTTATCAAAGTGGTATATGAAGTCTCCCTTAAAAGGGGATAATTAGGAGTGGAGAATTATAATGGAAAATTAAAAGGGGAAGATTAATAGGGGAAAATTAATAGGACAAAATTATAATATAAAATTAAAAGTGTAAAATTAAAAGGGTAAATTAAAGTTGGAAAATTAAATCAGGAATATTTATCTACAAATTTAATAGGCAAAATTAAATCGGCAAAATTTATTCGGTAAAATGAAATGGCTTAAAAAATGGCAAAATTAAATTGGCAATGTTAATCGACAAAATTGTATCGGCAATGTTAATCGACAAAATTATATCGCTCAAATTAATCGAGAAAATTATATCGGCAAAATTAAATGGCTAAAAAATGGCAAGGCAAACTTATATCGGGAAAATTAAATGGCAAAAAAATGGCAAAGTTATATCGGGAAAATTAATAGGCAATATTATTCGGCAAAATTAAATTGGGAAAAATAAATCAGCCATAATGCTGGCTGACATTCTGCAAGGCAGTTTAAATTTTATTAAAATTCTGCAAAAAATAAAGTTTCGTAAATATCTTGAATCAGAAATATAAATCGACCCTTTAACTTAATTATAAATTTGATCAATTATCAACTTTAATCAATGTGCAAAATTACCGGTTTCCTTACATCAAATGGATTTAAATCCTGATTAACCTCTGCCACTCCGTGTATGTGCTGTGCGAAGAGGTTACCATCACTTGCTCATTCTATGTCATAGAAAATGACGACTACGATACACTTTACTTTGGCTTGGACACTTGCTTCAAAATTGGCTTAAATATTTTTAAGTAATTAAAAATAATCATTTTCTCAAATCACTAAGCAAAATATACATTATTTTCTCAACACGTTATATTTCTATCCAGTTTTGGTCTCATTTGACATTTAACAAGAGGTTGCTTCGCTTTCATGAAAACGGGAAAGATGTGGACATTCCCTTTCATATTTACGAGGACGAGGTTCCCCCCGTGGCTCTCTCTCTCGACCATTTCTGCTATGATAACATACGAGGTATAGAAGTGGAACAGGATGTTTCAATATCAACTCCACATGTCATATAAAAATGAAACTGTAAGAGGAAACTAAAATCAATAAATACTCATTTCACTTTTATGATCGTGTAGCAAATATATAGTCTAGTCAACGTGAATTTAATGAAAAAGGTCAAACTTTGTACACATTTAGGCACCATGCATGAAATGGAAAGTTTTAACTAAAGGTAATTTAGTACACGTAAAAATAGGATCAACAAAATAAAAAATTCTTTGAAGCTTCATTAAAAAACTATTAAACTTACATAAAGGTTAGCTACATGCATGTACTTGAAAGAAGGTCTTGAAAGAGTGACTAATAAATAGTGGGGTAGTGAAGGTCGTGTAGAAAATAACCGCTGTTGTTTTCAATTTTAATTAATTAATTACGTCAATACTCTTGTCCGGCATGTTTCAATGGTAGTTTCCGCGTTTCGTAACCCTTTAAATAACGTTTGTCCAATAAAGTGCATCTTTGAAACTTTGAAAATACGTAATTGGTAAAAATTAGTCTAAAAGCTTTTCACCTCCTGTCATCCAACCTGATAACGAATTTTTAGGGAGAACACGAAATTGAAATTTTGTTGGATGAATTATTATGTACCGTTTTACGAGCAGTAAGAACAAGACGCATCGATGCAATCATTATTGCATTCTATGTAGGCGCCAATTGCTTGTGTGAAAGTCCAAGAAGTTTACAAATATGAAATAAAACGCATTGTTTAGGTTAATTGCGTTTCCGTTGCTGTGTATTTTGAAATATTATGTACCAGTAGGTAGGCATACTTTCGAAGTCTGACCTAGTCATTGATCATATCATCAATTATGCCGCGATTTTAATGAAATTCATTTTAAATGGGAGTCTATGCTGTAGATTCTGCGTACATTTAGTTATATCATTATATTACGGTACTTTTCTAAACACCAATCACTATTTCAACTAGACTGTTAAGTGAGCGAGCATCCCATCATAAAAAGTGAAGGAAGGTGCATTGAACTTTACATTCACACCTGATGTATGTATATCATTATACAATGTCCAGTTAAACTTTCATACGCCAAGAAAAGTACAAAAACATATGTATTGTTTTATAGACCAGCATAGAATTCAATTCGTTCTTTAGGCATGTTACAAATATTTTATCTAAAGCTTTTGGAACCGGAAAGAAACAGGTTACCACAACGACAGGAAACCAAATAAAAAATAGATAGTCCCCATTATGGTTATTTTTAAATGATCAGTTTTTCACGCTATAATATTATAGAGTATTATTTCGAACCCTAATTACGAGATATTTTACATGTATCCTTCCATTTATATTTATATAAGAAAGCACAACACGTGCCCATTGATGATCAAATCCTGTCTCATTTAAAACATTTTCTTCAAAAATCGGCTCGGGATGTGAATCAGGCAGGATAGCATTGTACCACAAAGAAAATATTATGACTTCCTGTTCCCATTAGGTACATATGTGCTGTTTCAAAGCAGTAATTCGTCGCTAAAAATAACTAAAATATTGTGGCTTTCATGTTGATATGGTAATTATATGATAATGTATTAACTTCTATGGCTCTGATTCTGTTCTCTTGCAATTTCTTATCGAGGATGAAACGCACAAAAACCTGATATAAAACGGCAAAACTAATGATTTTAAATCATAGAAGCAATTCTTCGCTAGGCACGTGCTAATATTCACGTAAACAGATACTCTCGATAGTCGCGATACAATTTTGACTTCTGGTTTGTCTTCGAGTGGCATACTTGATAAGAAAAATGAGATTTCTGTATTCCATCACATTCGCGTTACTGCTGCTTGCGGCAATATACGTAACAAGTGAAGCCTACGGAATTCCAACCGAATTTGAGCGTGATGCAAGACAAAGTAATTGTCCTGGAGAGTGTGCGATAAGTTGCACACCTCGGTGGTGTCGTTGTGCGTGCAATGGATATACGTCTTATTGGTCCACAAAATGATGATGGTGAGTAAACATTATTGCTAATAATATTTGGTTTGAACACTGTGTTTTTGAGATTTGACCGTGAGATTTTCTGCCACTAATTATGTATGTATCAATACATACTATCTAATTGTCATATTTACAGGGATGAATGCTGACCGGAACATGCACTGCAATGAAACATTACAAATTTTTTTCTAACAAACGTCGAACAACATTCCTCAAAAATGGAACTCATCTGGACTCATTTTTTAACAACATAAATCAATAATATAAACAATGCGATTTGAGAAATAAAAATTACTGCCCTTACCTGAGCAGTTGATCCTATCTCGTAATGATATTTACTTTTTTATATGCATATTTATAGATTCATAACATTAAATTGGCTTTCTTAACATATTATCTTTTGTTGCATACCTTCTTAAGCTATTTTTTATCCTCTACATTTTATGCATGCAAATTATTATCAACCTTGAGTATCAAAATAGACTGTACCATACCAAAACAAAGTATTGAACATTCCAAGCATTCCAGCACATGTCACTGACAAGTGGACATACATTAATATTTCGTATCTTAGTGTGGGTGGCCGATACTGAAACAATAATTACCTATTACATATGTAGTAAAAAGTTTGCTCTTGTCAGTCATTTCATTTACACTTGACTCGTTATACGAATATAATAATTTAACGAGCACATTAGAGACAAGTGTCTTTTCAACTAGGACGGGTGTAAACCCGAAATAAAAAACTACCGGAAACGTGTTGTGTGGGAAATTGAGTCATTTGATACTTAGCTCTCCTTCCTAAACACTAATCTTGAATGTTTCGATGAATTTCCTAAATAATATATTTTGACCTTTTCGTGACCCTTCGACGCCTAAGGGTCATGGAGCCACCACTCCGACAGTTGACCGAATTGACCCATGGTGTCATGACAAAAAATGATCAGCTTTTTATCCTCTATCAGATAAGTAAATTAAAAAATTTTGCCCATAAGGAAGTATGGAGGACCTTGCCCCCCACCATTCCCCTGGGGGTAGAGTCTGGACCCCAAAAATCAATAGGGAAGTTACTTTTGCCTTAAGGTACCTCCATGCAAAATTTGGACCGAATCGGTCAACGTGGAGATGAGTTATCGTGTTCACAGACACACAGACAAACAAAACAATCGCAATAACTACCTATATAAGCATTTCATGCTTCCGGTAGTTAATAAACTGCACGAGAACCATTTTATGACTACATTTTACCATAAAACAATGTAAGCAAGATTTGTAGACGTGTTTATTCTTTGCATAATTGCAAGGTATAGGCACTTTATAATGTATTTAATAATAGACAGTTTTCAGTTTATTAAGTGGCGGAGCCACTTTATAAGATCGAGATGTCCGTCTGTCCGTCCGTCTGTCCGTCTGTCTGTCTGTCTGTGCACTCTCTAACTTAAAAACGGTTTGACTTTTTTGAAATCTGTTTTCGGCAATCGATAGGTGGTCACCTCAGAAGGGTCCAGCGTGATGTTGAAATACGTAGGTCAACGGTAACTGTTAGAAACCGTTACGAGGTCAAATATTTTAAATGGTAACATATGGCAAGTGGCATATCATTCGACTGGTCTATGACCATAACAAATAGATATGAGGCCATTTCACCGTTGACGGTTACTGTTTAACGGTTACAGCGATTTCAAATAATTTTACACTTTTTGCTCTCCTGCTTAAGTGGTTTGGAATTTTCCACTTCTGATTTTGACAAACGGCTTCCCATCACAATGTCTGTATGGGACAAGCTTGGCGACCATAACGGCCAACGGTTACCGTTTGTAATCGTTACGATTTCGAAATTTTCAAATGTCACATGGCAAGTGGCATATCATTCGAATCGTCTATGACCATAACACATAGATATGAGGTCATTTCGGGGTTGACGGTTACAGTTTAACGGTTACGACGATTTCAAATGGTCCTGTTTAAATGGTCTTGAATTTTGGACTTCAGTTTTCGATAAACGGCTTGTCACCACAAGCGTTTTATGTGAGAAGCTTGGCAGCCATAACGGCCAACGGTAACCGTTAGAAACCGTTACGATTTCGAAGTTTTTAAAAGTCACTTAGGGCAAGTGGCATATCATTCGACTCCCCTGAGTGTTCTTTATGCAAATCCGAAGGCATTTTAATCGTAACGGTTTCCGTTTAACGGCAATACCTGATTTTTGGTTTTTATGTTCTTGATGATGGATTATTGGAGTATATGCATTCTGTTTTTAACAAACGATTTCTTATAGTGGTACGCAGTTGACTATTTTGAAAGATGCATGTTAATGGTGTCCAAGCTCCGCCACTTTGCTACATGTTAGCTTGCTGAGTTTATTAACTACCGGAAGCATGAAATGCTTATATAGGTAGTTATTGCGATTGATCTGTTTGTCTGTCTGTGTGTCCGTGTGTCCGTTTGTCTGTAAACACTATAACTTTCCTCCACGTTGACCGATTTGATTCAAATTTTGTATGGAGGTACATAGGGTGTTTCTAAAGATCGGTATTGATTTTCGGCCTCCTGGGGTCAACTGCACGGGTATGGTGGGGGGATGAGGTCACCATGCGTCTTTATGGGCAAAAAAAACTTTATCGGCATATTTTATAGAGAATTTTATGCTGATCATTTTTGGTCACGGCACCATGGGTCAATTCGACCAACTTTCATTATGGTGGCTCCATTGACCCCAGGGTCAACAAAGGGTCCAAATATATTCTTTCGGAAATTGATCGAAAAATTCAAGATTAGCGTCTGGAAAGGTGAAATGAGTGCCACAGTTCTCAATTTCACATACAACGCGCTTCCGGTAGTTTTTTAATTCGGGTTTACACCCGTCCTAGTTAATATTCTAAATATGCATATGAAGGACAACCGTAATTTTCTCTTAAAATATGCTTTTCCTCACACTTTCCCTACGATTGTTTACGATCTTAGTGTCTTTCTTTCAGGTAATAATATATTACATAGAAGACCTCCGTTCCGATTCTTTCTTACAGTTCAGCCTCGCTCTCCAAATGCAGTGGGAGTAACTAACGCACGCACGAACGCACGATTAGATTCATTTCACTTTTTCAAATGTCGCATGGTAGTTTATTTTTCAGCAGGGAGTCAAAAGTTCATCCTCAGATGGAACGGGGAAGTGAATGCACAACTTATTCCATTGTGGTTTATAATGAAGAAGTAGTCTCAACGAAAGAAGGATTTGACAGGGGTACAAAATCATTCGTCCTCGTCTCATTCTTCAACTTTTACTTTTATCTCTTTGTCGTTCCATTCAAAATAGAATGTCTGTGCACTCCAAAGAATTGTATTCCTGGGAGTGGTTACGGATGATATCAATTGAAAAAATGGAGAGTACATCAGGTAAAAAATAAATAAATTGAGCCCTTGCTTGTCTCTTGCCACAATTAACGCTGCACCCTCATTTTTTCACAGATCTGTTGTTCTATTGTCCATCTCACTGCGGTGCTGAATATGTCGTACATGTGCGTAGGAGATGTGCTGCAAATGTATAACAGTAAATACGACGACCTACTAGTGCAATTTTCATATTTTGTTGCCAGTCTCGGCTTCCTACTCCAAATATTTCTTCTTCTGACGCTATTGTGGCGTCATGACAACAAAATTCTGGATATGATTAAGCAGATCCCAAATTATTCTGGCATCAAGCTATCTTTGTTGGACAAGTTGAATACGGAATTGTTGACGAGGGCAATATGCTTTCTCAGTACAACCTATTTCATTGGAGTAATCTTGTTTCTAGACACAACTGACAATTTTTCGTTCGCGACTGGAGAAAAGGAGAAGAATGTCACCGACTTTCTAGTCCAGTCTCTTTTTGTCATCGTCCGTTATATTTTCAACGTCTTCATAAGTTACGCTTCTGGCTCCGTTTTTTGCATTGTACAAATTTTATTCCTTGTGATGGCCATAGCATTTTATTTCTTTGGTAGAAAATTTGGAGTGGCGATATTGGAAAGTGTGGACGATAAAAATGACAGTGAAATCTGCTTACTTGTACGGACACGGTATAATCATCAACATCCTTATAACACCAGCAGCACCAAAATTGAAATTACACGAGCTATTTCGTTATATAAAAAGATTAGAACGGCTGCTTCCACATTTCAAAGTATGTTTGGGGTCCACATGATGATTCATTGCGTGACAAATTTAGCTTTCATTGTGGAAGGTCCGTATATTCTTATGGGATCTAAAGGAAATGCGCAAATAGCTTGGATGGGGTCTTGTATGACTACGGGAGTGATCTGGATTTGGATTGGTGCAGAGTTTCATCATGAAGTGAGCCGTTCCATATTACAATGGCTAAGGTTTGTGGTGGCTGACGACAGGATTTTGGATTGGACGAACTACCGGAAACTTGAGCACATTCACAAGGCAATAATAGAAGATCCTATTACGATGACTTCGAGATTTTTCAGTGTCACCTATCCATTCCTGTGTTCGGTAATGCATAATACACAAAGTTTTACAGAATGACAATTAACGTCACCTCAGACACTAAAAGTATTTTTACGATAGTACTCTTATTTCTTGCAGATTGTTGGTGTGATGGGCACGTATATCTTCATTGTTTTTCAAATGGGTGTAAACTAGTATTTTAACGTACATATCCTAAAAACATTATGTGCTTTCCTATTTTGCTCTTGCGTTTTAAGGTCTTATTTGTGTCATGGTCAAACAACGACAAAAATGCAATTATTATAAATTGTGAGGATGTACCATATGTATGTACAGGAATGGGTTTTTTGTAGGTATATGGGTGGTTATAATATGAACTGTCATTAGAAAGTTATCAAACAATATATTGTCGGAAAACTGGGCGTGATGGGTGATGATGATGATGCTAGTTACTTAGTTAACTGTCATTGATGCCCAAGATTCCCACAAGGAGAAGAAGGAGAAAAGAATGAATAAACACGATAGACGGTGGATTAATAAATGACTCGTAGAATAAACGACAGTAATAGTTAATTAGGAAACACTACTTGACTTTATTCGTTGACTCTAATGTGATTGAAGAGAAACTTTATTTAATGTGAATAGTAATATTTAATAGAAACGTTCCAACTCTCGGGAACAAAATAAAAGATTATTTTAAAAAGTAATGGAAAACGAAAAGGAGAATAAAATACTGAGCTGCTGAATCCACAGCAGCTCTCAGGAAAGATTACAGATGTGTCTTATCCAAGACGAAAAGAAGAGAGTCTTCCTATCCAGGACTCGGCCAGAAAGATAGTCCAGAAGAGAGTGAGTCGTCCTCCTCCAAATCACCGCAACTAGTATCCCAAAAGTCGAGGATCCTCTGCTGCGTGTGTATGTAGGAAAGGGAGAGGAGGATGAGGTGGCACGTACATTTAATGTACATAAAAATAGGAAACAGCAAGAAACGAAAATGGCTGCAGCATGCCGCTGCAGCCGTAATAAGAATATTAAAGGAATTACTGTTGTCGTCGGACAGAGGGCATACGCATTCCGACACGACACCTTTGTTTTTTAAAAAGAAAAAAAAATAGTAAAAAAAGAAAAAGGCGTTGACCTCTTCAACGCTTCAACAGACTTTGAAATCTTAAAGGGAATGTGAACGTTACTAGGGGTTTCGGTTCTAATGCTCGAAAAAGGATTCGACTTTTAATTATCAGGGTCTCTAAAAAAACAAATGGATGAACAAGAGTCTGAGGGACTCGGACAAAAGTTTTTACGGGGTCGGCAAACTCGGCCAGTCATTTTAAAACGTGGTTATTCGGAAGGAGGGTGGATTAAAAACATAATGTTGTTTTTTCCAAAAATAAATATACGGCTGCTTCAGCTTCTTCAATCCCAAACTGATTAGTATCATCGAAGAAGTGACTGACACTAAAATAGCAATTCGAGATCTACAATAACTGACAAGGGCATTTGTAAAAGATAGGATGGACACGCAGGGCTATAGTAGCACTTGTATCGAAAAGGGCGATAAACTTCTGTGAAGGACAGAAAGATTTATCATAACTTTAGGGGCACTCTATGTGACTACTAGCAGCTACATCAGAACGATTGTCCACAGAACAATGTATAGGCAAAGGAGAAGAACGAGGAATATTTATAAGATTAAAAGGAATGATTCCACAAGATTATCTAGAATGTTCAGCTTTTCAACATACTAAAACTCGAGGTCAAGGAATACTTTGAATAAAACATAATAGAATAACGCTTCAAGAAAACAACGCGTAAGGAAAAATAAAAGAATTAAAAAAAGAATGGGCTCATCACTACCGTCCCACTTAATCATAACTCTTACCATTAGGTAAGGGCTTTTGGTAAAGAAACGTCAAAGACTCGGACTATATTCTCATTTGCATTTTCAACACGGGTATACTCATCAAAATTTCCTCGAGGTCGAGCACCTCGGTAAATGATATTGGAAGGTGGACACAAAATGCAAATGTATCACGAATGGATTTTCAATAAAGGGACTATTGTAAAAAGAGAACAAATAAAATGGTTGGTATGACGGACCTATTCCACTACCACCACCACCAGAACTCATAAAACTAGTAAAATATGGAAATAAGATTCCTTTACTTGACCGTGGTCTGCTTTCTGTTAAAAAACGATCAAGAGGCACGACCACACATTTACATGGAACTGAAAAACTTATGAGGTCTGCTTGGAATTTGAGCAACAACTCATTTACATTTGTTCTACTGTTCGTTCTGACTAATTTTAAAGTATCAGGGAAATGAACCAAAGAATGGATTAAAGAAAGAAGGGGCTTATCATTCCCTACCATGTCATTATCAACACCATAAATGTCTACATTATTCAAAGTACCAACATCGTTATGTCCATGCGCCGCCATGATGATGATGATGACAAGGTTCAAAGTTCTGAGGTGGAGTACGACCAGAGGTTGTTAATCGGTGGGGAGGTGGAATATACAGGAGCTGAAACTCAAACGATCACACTTTAAACTTTTATCCCAATAGTCACTTGAATTCACATGATTATAATGAATTTAAAAAATAATGACGCTTTTTACCACCTGGACCCAATGTTGTATAGAATCTACTAATTAATATACAAATAAAATCACAATTAGTTCATGAACTTTAGCACAGGATCAGAAATACGACATATATATTTATACATTTAATTTTTTTTAACAATTATAATTATTATATGAAGAAAGAATAGAAAACGAAATTATTAGGGGCGACTCGAATGGCAGCGGAGGAAACAGGACTTTCCGGGCCATCCACCAGAAAAGAGAATTAGTATTAAAAAGTAACTGAGAAAACTACAGAACTACTCATTAGAACGACGAAATTCTGTAGTGACTACTATTCTTTGATTACTAACTTCTGTAATTCACGTACTACTGTTAGATGATGAATAAAAAAGAACGCTGTTCTTCACAGGCGGACAACAGCTAAAAATTATTGTCATCAATCCAACTAACCAAAAAAACTCACTGACAAGACTATTTTCACTTGTCACCACTAGTTAAACTCTTGGAATTAAAAAAGGAATGAGAGTGAGACTACTATTTAAAGTTATAAAATACGTGGACTTTTCACTTAAATCCAACAAAAACAAAACAGTATAAGAAATTGAAAAAGATACATTAATTTTTTAAATAATTTTTATTTTACTTACCGGAAAACTGACGGGATTTTACCCGGCGCCTTTTCTTGTCGGAAAACTGGGCGTGATGGGTGATTATGATGATGCTAGTTACTTAGTTAACTGTCATTGATGCCCAAGATTCCCACAAGGAGAAGAAGGAGAAAAGAATGAATAAACACGATAGACGGTGGATTAATAAATGACTCGTAGAATAAACGACAGTAATAGTTAATTAGGAAACACTACTTGACTTTATTCGTTGACTCTAATGTGAATGAAGAGAAACTTTATTTAATGTGAATAGTAATATTTAATAGAAACGTTCCAACTCTCGGGAACAAAATAAAAGATTATTTTAAAAAGTAATGGAAAACGAAAAGGAGAATAAAATACTGAGCTGCTGAATCCACAGCAGCTTTCAGGAAAGATTACAGATGTGTCTTATCCAAGACGAAAAGAAGAGAGTCTTCCTATCCAGGACTCGGCCAGAAAGATAGTCCAGAAGAGAGTGAGTCGTCCTCCTCCAAATCACCGCAACTAGTATCCCAAAAGTCGAGGATCCTCTGCTGCGTGTGTATGTAGGAAAGGGAGAGGAGGATGAGGTGGCACGTACATTTAATGTACATAAAAATAGGAAACAGCAAGAAACGAAAATGGCTGCAGCATGCCGCTGCAGCCGTAATAAGAATATTAAAGGAGTTACTGTTGTCGTTGGACAGAGGGCATACGCATTCCGACAATATATTCGGTTAATTTTTCTTGTGCATATTATTACTGTACATGAACACTGCTTTCACTAAATATAGTGCGTTTACAATAGCATTTAAGGAATATGGCATACCTAGGTCTTTATGGTACTCTTTTAAAAAGTAACCTCCTTAAGACGCAAATATGCGATAATAATAATGGGGTATATGATGTTGTATGAAAGTAGGTAATATTTAGTTGGTGGTAAAACGGTCATAAAATTCAAAGTGCATTTTCTGCACATTACTTAAATACGAATAATGAAAGGCTGCTGAGACTCTTGCAAAAATATTAGTATGTTACTCACGCATTTTGCATGAACTTTGAAAGCTTTGCTAATAGGACAATACGCTGAAAGTTTCAGCCTGAAACACAAACATACCTGCGTCAAAATTTGGAAAATTATGAGTTCATCAAAATCAAGTTATGTAATGAACAATGTTTCATTCAGAAGAATAAAGCAACCTATTTTATGTACATATTATCCATCGTTAATCTCTTGAAATGCTAGTTAATAAAGTTTCACATGAATGAATCATTTAAATCACTTTAGATCCTTTAATTTTTACAATGGCTTACTTTTATATGACAGCAGTCTTTTTATTACAAATGCATACCTACGTATTGTTTTCTGTCTGAATGGATGATAATGTATATCTGATACAGGAAAAATACCTATTATTACCATGGTTCATTGGATTATGAAGACAGTTTGGGCCAAATCACTGAGGAAGTGTTAATTTCCTCCTTTTTCCTTGGATTGCGTGGAGTGATCTGACTAATGTTAAGGTTGGTTCCAATAAGTGGATGAATCATGCTGTTGAAAAGCACAGCAGGTGCAAAGCCACGGACAATGGGCACCGACGCAATTGAAACTTGTACTTTCAAAGCGCCCTTTTTGTTCAAGTAGTGGCTTTCCAGAAGGTGAATGGGCATTCTGTAAGCTGGAAACTTTAAAATTTCCTTGCAATTTAGTACGGAAACTGGCGACATTTTCCACTTCAGCGCAGGCACGTTTTCTGATGGGGTTCCAATCGCAAATTCAACTTCAAACTGGTTTGCCAATGAACCCACTTCGTGACTCAGTTTCAAACAAATCCAAGAAATACTTTTGTCCACGTCATTGAGAAGCGTTAAAATCATGAAATGATCTTCATCCGTGGCCAACATCACCGGAGTCCAGATTCCATCCGCCTTCATGCTATCCGCTGCAGTGCTGAGATTCTCGATGTGAAAAGTTAAAGACCTGTTGTGCTGGTCCATGTCCAGTGCAAATGACCCTTTTGCGCTATGTTCGCTGATAAAATGGTCAGCTCCTCGACTAGAATTCATGGCATTTGTCCAAAAGTCACAATTGAATCCCAACTGCTTACAAAGTTGTACGCATTTGCCACTGGAATAAAACGAGAGAAAATCTTTTATCCATGCAATTCATTTTAAAGCAATTATTTGAATGAAATCTGACTAACTTGAAATTGCAATTGACCACATGAGGCTTCACATCTTTTCTAGACATGAAATCTTTACAGCCTCCATTTTTGTATGGGCATGGAACCACCATAGAATCCAAAAGTGACTCCAGCGCTCGAACTCTTATAAGCTCTCCTCCATCAATCTGAAAGGGCACTCGGCACTGGGGGCAATTCAGAACGCTAGCCTGACAGTCTCCACAAATTGTGTGTCCATTTTTGCACTGGTAGATTTCAGCCTGCGGGACGTCATAGCAGATTGGACACTTCAGTTGTTCTGGAATTCCGTCCGACGAATCCTTGTCCACCCTTTTACTCCCCGATTCTCCATTGATGTGTCCGTCGCTGAATTTTTGGATTGTGTACATGTTACTTGGGCAAAATTTGGCTTGAGCTGTTGTCTGTTTACTGCCTGTGAACGTGTAGACTTTGCTACCACTGCGTAACACGGCATAAAAATGAATGGTGAATATTTCTCCTCGATTTCTCTTTGTAAAGTTTACTTGTCATGAGGGTATAGACAACATAAAAATAGGAGAAAAAACAACTTTTATCATGCAACAATAGTATTGGATTCATCGATTTCAATAAGAAATTTCGTTAGTCTGTGCGGCACATTTGTCATCAAATTTAGCCCGTGTGAAATAGGATCAAGCCATCCAGCATCACAAATTCATGAAGCATGCATGAAATTCACTTTTACACAAAATGTTCTATTTCAGTCTACTTGCCCACAACGTTGTGGATGCATTATCCTGTTATCACGGTTTCATGATTTCATGCGTAATTATGCAACGTTGAGGCTCAGGATAAAACGTTTCTTTTATAGCTTTTTTAAAGGAATGATTATGAATAAAAAACTTTTTGAGGTAGCAGAAGAGAAGCTATTTTGGTATATCAAAGCAGGTTCAGTTGGTGCTCCACTTCAAAAGAAGATTCATGAAAGTTGATGCAACAGAATGGAAACTATGGACAACCAATTCGGATTTGCAAAATATTTGCAGCTATTACATATAAAATTATATGTCGGATAGTAACATGTCTTTTGTGGTTGGATTTGGAACTCCGTTTACATACGTGTATTGCATCGCTTTATGTACATTGCGAATGATGTACTTACTTTTGATTAACACAGAATAACAGCGTAGATTAGAGCTTTGAATCCTAGTAATGATGAGTAAGCATTCCGCAGCAACTTCTCAAATGTATCACCATAACAGCAAGAATACACTGTTTGTGTCGTTCCAATTTTTCAGTTCGTTTAACCAGCGAGCGCCTGCCTACCAATGACCTTGTACATCTTGTCTCCACAATCAGACATGCAACCAGAACTGCACAAGTTATGAAGCCGCATCTTTACTCATTCCGTCCGTCTATCTACTATTCCTTGTTTGCTTACTCTTTACTAAAAATAATTTTAAGCCTCTCTCATTGTATGCGTCGTTGACGAACGAAAACAATTACACGGAAAATGCTTATGGTTTCAGAAAATATTATGCAAGATTAAATGGGGTATTGTGAAACAAGATATTTGCTGTCTGAATTAATTATGTAGGGAAAACTTGGTGACCGTTGACGAGCAGTTCGAAATTTTTCCACGTTTGGAGGAGGTCCTTAATTTGCAAAGTCGAAAATCATATACCAAGTAGGTATGTATGTATTATCTCAATGTTATCCTGGATCATCATAATTTTTTAAGATACATAAGACCAATCAATCAGATCCATATGATTAACTCTGACTAAAAATGTCCAAGAAAAGTATTAATAGCATTTTCACTTAGCATATTGTGATTTTGAATAATATTGTGTCAAATTATTTTTTAGTTATTATGTAGTTGTCAGAAATCATGATTGCAGCCATGAAAAACTTTCATAGAATATTATAATACCACAACCGGTTAGTTATCAGTGAGAATTATATGCAAAAACAAAGCTGTCATTAATTGCAAAACATTCCAGGATACAAGCTGCTGGAAAGTATTGGCTTATTGTTTTCCATTTCACGATTAACGAATCATTAGTCAACTTGCTACAACACATTTCCATATGTATATTTATTCCCAAACGTTCTTATGGGTTATGTAAAATTAAAATCTTAAGCAACAATGAATATTTAGTGAGCGAATTTGATAGCTAAGAATACATAAAAAAGGATGAAACCTAACTCGTGTGCGTGAGGGTGATAGAAGGTTCATAATATTTAAAGAGCAAACGCTGCTGTGTTGTATATACAAAATTGTTGTAAAAAATGAGAATTTGATTACTTAACTTCAACTGGATATGAGCCATGAGCAAATGTACATTGTGTAATGGTACTTGATATAACAGGTTGAGAAGTTTACATCCTAAATCCAGTTTTGACCTTTACGTCAAAACCATTTACTTCTTCACAAGGACATTCGCTAAAAATCTTTAAAGAGAAACATTCTTTTTCTTCACGCTATGAATGATTATAAAAACTATGCTTGTCTAGAATGAGCTTCCCAGACAAAATGAATGCTAAGATAATCGACTTGTTCGAGTTGGTAACAGAGTTCAGCGATAGTCGTCAGTCCATTCCAGCCCGTAACACACATCAGTCAAAGCTGAGAGGACGGTCTTAAATTTTGATAAGAATCTGAACAAACGAAAGTTTCCAGAATGAATTTGGCTTTAGCAGCATGGTTTATTACTGCTTTGTTTTGTACCATTGCGCTAGCTGAAAAGTTAAGCGACAATAATGCAGAGCTTTCAAAAGACAATTCCGATAATGCTCCAGTTGTCACGCTCAATCAAGGAAAACTACAGGGATTGACACTAGTTTCCCGTAAAGGAAATAAGTACCATGCATTTCTTGGAGTTCGATACGGAAAAGCTCCAATTCGATTTGGGGTCAGTTAACGCGTTCGTATAATTAATTAATATCATGGCAATCTTACCAATATCTCATCAAGTCATCTCTTTTGTGACATCTTAAAATGTATTGGAAATTGTAATTTTTAGCCCCCAGAAGCTGTAGACTCCTGGGACGGCATAAAATTGGCAACGAATTATGCTCCTCCATGTTTTCAGTTTTGTCTCGTTCAGCAAGAAATAGTGGGAGCTGAAGACTGCTTGACTCTTAACGTGTACACGCCACAACTGGTATGTGGAACAAACAGACATAACTATCTCAGAAAATATATCAATCATACACAACTCTTAACTGCCAGTTATGGATTTGTATAATAGCAAAGTTTTATTTTTCTGGTTCAATAATTTAGAAAAAAGATGCGAAATTGAAAGTCCTGTTTTACATTCATGGAGGAGGATTCCAGGTTTTTAGTAATAACTTCCATGATGGCAAATATTTTGTAGATGAAAACGTCATCTTAGTTACAGTTCAGTATAGAATGGGGTGAGTATAATCATTTGGTTCGTTAATTGTCGTAGAGTTTTGTATCTAAAAATGACAGTCTACGCAAATTTCATGTTAATTAATCTACAGTGCTCTTGGCTTTCTGAACACCGGAGATGACACCGTAGTAGGAAATATTGGTCTTCGTGACCAATCTGCTGCACTGAGATGGGTTCAGGAAAATATAGAAAACTTTGGTGGCGACAAAGATGCCGTTACCATTTTTGGATATTCGGCAGGTTGGCTAACTTGTTTGAAAAATATACCGTTTAGCTAACCATGCAGTGATGAACTGTTACGCAATATAATTTATCGTTTCAGGTGGTGCATCTGTACATTATCAAATGCTGTCACCAATGAGTAAAGGTGCGGAAAATGTTTGGAGCATTCACAATATGTATATCTTCTCGCTGCAGATAAATGATTAAATTTAATACGCCAAAACTCTTGTAGCAATGTAATCATGCAATCAATTTTAATAACAGGACTGTTTAATCGTGCCATTTCTCTAAGTGGCACTGCGCTGAATCCCTGGGCATTTCAACAGAAGCCAAAGGAACTGGCAAAACGATTGGCTGAAAATGTTGGTTGCACCACTGAAAATACAAAGGAAATGGTGGAATGCTTCAGAAGCAAGACACCTGCCGAAATAGTCACTGGTCAAATGAAATTAGCTGTAATTTGAATAAGCCAATAGCGATAATCGTAAATTAGGTCACTCTCCATACAACTACATATTATTATGAGCTGTATGCAACAATTTTCAACAGAAATTTCCACCAGAATTTGACGTTATCAGCATGTTATTCTGTCCATCTGTCGAGGAGGGTACTTATGAACCAAAATTTTTATCGGACACACCATTCAAATTAACGGTCAGCGGTAAAACTGTTAGTAAGGTTCCATGGATGGCAGGTGTTACGGCGGACGAAGGAGCTCTCTATACAGCTAACAGTAAATTGCTATAAACTGATTTGATGGAATTGGTAGTAACAAATGGATTGAATACAACATGCAAATTGTATTCATTTTTACTTACAGTATTAGAAAGTGAAAAGAGTCTAGAAACGATAAATTCGGATTGGCACAAAATGGCTTCCAACATATTTTACTATGAAAACTCCGCTACCCCTGCTGCACAAAGTATAATTTCGAAAAAGGTTTGGGAGTTTTATTTTGATGATGGTAAAATTGGAAGGGACAAATATCTCGAAGCTGGACAAGTATTTGGGGACCGTTTCTTTGTCGTGGGAGTTGCAAGAACGATTAAGGAATATGCAAAGAGGCGCGACTTTCCAGTATATCCCTACATCTTTAATTACACCAGTAGTCATTCCGTTGTGCAAGGACTGCTTCATGCCAAAGAATCTTACGGTGAGATCCAAGGTTAGACTAAGGATAGAAGGGGGCAGTAAATTTTTCTAAGTGTTTTTGGTCACAAAAAATGAAAGTGTCTAAATCGACTGGAAATCACTTTTCGAGCGTTTCTGAGTAAAAAATATTTTTCGAAATTTTACGATTCGTAGTCCGTTACATTCAGACATGATGCTGATTATGACCAAACCTAACCTGACCTAACCTAACCTAACCTGACCTAACTGTCAACAAAAACATCAAAAGTTTCGAAAAATTTCAAAAAATTGTCAAAAAATTTTTGAAATCTTTTTTCTTCAAAAAGTGATTTCCAGTTGATTTAGACACTTTCATTTTTTTGTGACCAAAAACACTTAGAAAAATTTACTGCCCCCTTCTATCCTTAGTCCAACCGAGATCCAATCATTATGAGCTTTGATTCGTTCAAAGAAAAATGTTTTGCTTTCGACGAAATTTGATTTAAAAAATTGATTTGCAGGAGTGGCACATTGTGACGATTTGAAGGTAATGGTTTCAATAATCATTCCTATACTTATTTTGGTGTCCTGTAAAGATAGATTTGCCAGTTATGAATTGCAGACATTGACATATTTGTTATTTCATGTAGTATCTCTTCAACGGAACTTTCGGATCTCCTGACTATGATCTAACTACGAAGGAGGGTAAATTTTCTCAGAAATTTATCCAGTTGTTTGTTTCTTTTGCTGAAGACGGGTAAGAGACAAATCAACTCTGATTCAAAACGAATTAGTTTCATTTGATGTAACATCACTAAAATTGTATATTATGTGATATATAAGCTTGTTGTTAGCTTTGTAGCCAAGCAAGCAAACTTTTATAGGGTACATATATCCAACAAAATAATGTGTATTTTTTCAAATATTAGAAAACCAACATCCACGTGGGGATCTGCAGCTGCATGGGAACCTTTTAAAAATGACGCACAAGATACAATCAATATCCCATGGTATGTTATCGGCGAAGATACCAAAGTGCTAACAGAGGATCCATTTAAAAAGAGAACAGATTTCTGGGAAAATCTGCCTTTGAGGGAGCTGGGAAAAGAGAATTTTGCAGATGAAAAGGACGAATTGTAGTAGGTATGAACGCTATTCCACAATATCCTCACGATCAGGGATAAATATTCCATGACTGATGGGTGTCAAGTTAAATATGTGTTTAAAAGTGCTTTTATTCAATTTCTAAACATGGAAGAAACATCATAAAATAGAAATTAACATTGTATTTATTGGGCTCAATAAAGAAGTTCAAGCTGAAGTTGTAATGTGCATGTAAAATGTTGATTGATATTGCAAATTATATGTTCTATGAGTGGCTTAGGGAAAGCAAGTATTGTCTTAAAGATTGAGACCAATTAAATGCATTATTATACGAACTTATATCAGTATTTACATATATTCAACCGGGACCACGATGTTGAAATACAGAAAGCCACAATATTAATTGCTTTTTTCATATTCTTCCTTATCATTACTATTATAGCTTTAATTTGAGAAACATAAACTAAAAAGGTATGGTCTTGGTAAGAGGCTTATAGATCCAATGATCTAGAAAATTATTATTATTGGAGACAGGATTAAATAGACTCAACTTCAAAAGACTTGTAAATAACCGGTTGTCATTATCAGTTTATCAGTGTGTGAATGAATTGGCACACAATATGGAATATAGTACTGGAAACTAATTTCTTACAAAGAGCATGAAATTATCAATATTTCTCATGTAAAAGATATTCTCACAACTCAGGTCCCTCTACTCTCGTACGATGCGACTAATGAAAATGAGTTTTTGTTGCACTAAAACACGTAGGGCATAGGGAGATTGAAATTATATTTCATGTTATTACTCATCATGATCACTACAGAATAGGTTTTTTTGGCAGAGTGGCTGTAATAATATAAAATCTTCACTGATTCAAAGAAGGAAAGCTTCAGGTTCCTTTGTTCAAAAACAAAATCCAGTAATGTCAACCGAAACTGAAAAGTCTGCCTTCACCAACCTTGCAGTGGATATGCCCGACCGCCTAAAACGATTAGTGACAGAAACATGTTGGGAAAAACGAAGTGTGACAAAAATGGAGTGGTATACTATTCACACCTCAGCGGACACGTCCTGGAGAAAAAGTGGAACGATTTACATAACTGGAGTATTAAAGGCTAGTCCTGAAGAAGTGTTGAGTGCACTGGTCACAGAGGTCCATTTACTTCCAAAATGGAATCCTCGAGTGCAAGCGTGCAGGATAGTCGAGAAAATTGACTCAAGCATTGACTTAATTCATCAAATAACAAAAGGAGTGAGAGGGTTTATTGCACCCAGGGAGTTTATAATTTTGCGAAAATTGGAAACGTCTTCCAATGAACTTCCAAGATCCTGGACATTTGCCATGGAGTCCGCAACTTTACCAGAGTTTCCAATAACTTCTGAAGTTGTCCGAGGCGAATACCATTTGGGTGGATGGCTACTTTCTGACGGCGACGAAGAAGGGCTGACGAATTTTCAGTGGGTTGTGAACGTAGACCCAAAACTGGCTTTGATGCTTCCTTACAAACTTGTGGAGGGCCGTCTACTGAGCACAATGGCCCAAACTATAGAAGGATTGCAAGCCTTTTTGATAAAGAATTAAATTGCTTTGGAAAATGCTAACATAATAAGTATTTAATGTCAAACAAAATAAAAGAGAATATAATGAAATTGGATTCAAGATGAGACCATTGATGTAATACTTTATTTCATACGCTATTAATTTAATTATAACAACAAATTACATTATTTTTAGTTATCTTAAAAACATAAAAGCAGCAACAATTTGTCTGATGAGATGACGTTTCATTCAAGTGGCTTTTTTGCTAAATTCAATAATACTTTTTCAATCCCACTGCAGAAAGCCAGTTTTCACGTGATAGCTTCCTCGAGCATTTTCCGGAATATAAGGTCCGATATTGATGGCGTGATCCCCGCATTCAAAACTGCATTCCTTACAATGACAAGCAAGTCCTCGACAGGGACAGGCTTTTATGGTTGTGTTGGTCAAGGCGTAGTTGTACAGCTTCCACGAGAAAGAATGGCTGCTGCATCCAGTGGTTCCCGGAGCACTTTCCTCTTCGCAAGGTTGCACTTCTCCTCCATTTGGATATATGGTTATGTCGCCTGTGGCAGGATTGCTGTCTCCAACTGACCTTCTAGCTGTGTGGTAAATTTCTACCACGGAAGCATCGCCAACTCCAAGGCGAATGTCGACCTCGTACTCTGTGAATTGCACTATAAAGATGAAGAACATTTTCCATAAATTATAATCATTATCAATCAAAGGGAAAATGAATTTGTAACACAAAATTCTCATATTCTTTGTCTGGAAAGCTTACATGCAGGATCCAGACCGACAATCCGTCCTATTGAGGTGTTATACAGCCTTTTTACCCACTTTCCAGTATTTGCTGCAGCTGTTAAATTAATTTCCCAAAATATTATAACTTGCTTTCGTTATCACCGTAAGTTCATAATTCTTATCAATGAGGTAAATGGAGTCAGTTTTTTAAGCTTACCGTGACAACCTAAGCTATGGCTTAGTATGGTTATGTCGCTAAATTCGATCTGCATGTTAACTCGTAGGAACTCGAAAAAGTGGGCAAGATTTTCCCCAGCAGTTGGTAGGCTTAGCATGGCTGATAGGTAAGCAAATATGATGTCCATGGGCTCTTTTACTTCGAACGAGTTTCCATTGTAGTAGCCCCAATCGACCATAAGAAGATTGGCATCAGGCAGGACAGAAAATGCTAACAGAAATTAATTAGATTTGTTGATAGTTAATAGCATGTCCTATGAACTGTGTATTATCTCAAACTAAAATCTAAGATAGCTTTATTACCAACCATTTTTTGTTTCCGTGTTCATGTAACTTGTCCGGTTACTTGTAAATCCGTCCAAGATTACAAAAGTCTTTGTGGCTGGCTTTATGCCAGATTTTTGCAGGGAGTCTGTATTGTTAAAAATGATTTCCACGGAAGTGTTGGGGCTCCTATAAATAAAAAGGTGAACTTTTAATTCATTGCTTTTACGTATTGGAAATAATATTTAGTATTCACTTTATACATTGCCCTTTTACTATATTCAACTTACGGGAAATAAAAATATTTAAGCTGATTGGGATTAGGAACCGGAGTAGGAAGCGATGGTGCTGCGTCCACAAAAAGATTGTAACTTATGAGGAGGCTAAACCCCAGAGTTGCCGTTAGATTTCTGAAGGAGATCATTTTAGACAGACTTTAAATACCTAAGAACTTTCGAAACTTCCAAAATACCTTGAGCAATAATTTTTTAGCCTTTCTCTGTCAACGAGAATTTTAAGTTTGTTGATGAAATATTGAAACCGGTGCCTATTTATATATGTATTCGTTATGCAATATGATGTCAATTTTCGATTTCAATGACGTTAGACACAGATGCAAACAAGCATGATAAGGATGACTAATTATAAGTAAGCCTCTAAACTTTTCCAGTCCTGTCATCTCCAAAATATTACGTGATATATCGTTTGATTTCAAACATTGATTCCATATGCTACCGGAGTGCGTATCGTATGACTAATCAGCACCTGCTACGATAATTCATTATTTTGGCTGAGTAACGCTTGGTTATCAACATGGACGGAAAATTATACAAAGGAACCGACAGCTTGCTGTACTTATAAAAGCTTGTAACGTCATTGTTTTCATGAAACTGGTCATTTAAAACTGATGTACAAACCATTACACCAACTTGAATCACACTCGCATTAAGTTGATACGAACAAACACGTAATATCAACATCAGTGCTGTACACGTGAAAACTTATTGTTAGTATGATTTAGCCTAATCCTACCGCATCGTCATAGTCAATCCTACTGCATGGAGCAAGGCAATCTTATCAAACAAATAACATCACTAATCAACGAAATGTAATGCAACGAGTATACGCAAACAATTTGGACTGTATCTAACATATTGAAATATTACAAAGATTTTTGGATTTGTAGTTAAACCAGGCATACATCCCAAGTTAGCATACAAAAATTATGAGCGTTTCCAAGTATTTAATCCGAATGTTCTTTTTGGAACTGCTTACTTGGTGAGCAAGGATTTTGTCAGAATCGTCCTGATTCGCATCTCGACTGCATATTAATAATGTCATTGCTCTTTCTTTTCTGATTTACAATTGATACTGCTACGGACTAATTTCAGAATATAATGGTTTTCATGTCATGCATAGTGTATGTCTTAAAATAGAAGAACCTCCGACTTGCCTACTGTATATACTCATTGCTCATTTTAAAGCTAGCCCATAATGAATTAGATAAGGATATAATTAGAACGCAAAATAGGAATAATGAAAATTCGTATTTACTACACGAGTCATCGTGGCATTTCTTATCACTTAATCCTAAGGTATTATGCAACTATCTACCATTACTTAATATGTGGGGAACAACTAACAGTACATAAATAATCATCGTCATGTTGTAACCTTCTTCCGTCGTTTTGAGTCGTTATCCTTTTAATTCTATTCTGTAGTTTGGGTAAAATAATATTAAGGTGTACAATGTAATTTCAGACCAGAAGACAAAGACGTATACAACCCACAGTGATATACCTAGACTCCAGAGACCATAAGAAGTAAGTAACCCCGACTCCTACACGTGGACGTTAAAACATAAATTAAAAAGATATAATCAACATCGGACAAATTAAAATTAATACCGTGACAAACATTTCGTTTACAGAAGAAGCAAAGAGAAACCCCCATTTCTCATTTCAAGAACAAACATATTATAGTTCTTATTTTCCCCACAAAACTCATTAATGATTAGATCTAGGTAACGGAAAACATGACACAAAATTCGTCTAGATTCTAGATATGCAATTATGGATTTTCTTTGTACGTCTTCAGGCTCAGAGCTCGTGTTATATTAGATGTAATAAAACATCGGTGACATGCACAGTGCATGTACGAAATCGGGTGCTGGGACATCACATCAGTAGTGACTTGCTGTTTTATATTATAACATCAAATCATTACTTTCACTCAATCTTCCAATAGCAAAATAGCAACCGCGTTATACTATTGACAAACAAGACAAAATGCAATTATACTTTTACAAATTACACAAGGCAGAAACAAGCTTGAAAAATTGTTTTAAAGAATATTTGAAATCGGTTTTATTCGTTGACTCTTTCTCTGCCCTTCGACTTACTATAGCAACTTCTTTGCCACTAGCAACTACGCCATATGTTTGGAACCCGTACCTCAATCAGTTACAACTTAATAGAAACAGAGGGAAACTTTTGATATGGAAAACGTGGATCCTAATTCACTTTGCGTACACCGTTTTCATCTTGATCACTTCAGGTGCATTCTTCATGAAAAGACAAGGGGATCTTCTGTCACTCATTATGCTGTCACTCTGGTGTGGCGTACATATTTCGGGAGCTTGGTTTGAACTGTGTTGCCTAAGGAAGCGGAAGCACATTAGTTTACTCATTAACGAAGCACATAGACTTGTGTCCACCCACAAGTCAGGTAAATGCCAATTATATCATGATACGCAAGTTGACTTGATTCGTTCACTTTTATTAAAAAATGCTAATAAAATGTTTTCGTTTATATCATTACTCTAGAAATGAAAAGGCTCTATGGCAACGACTTGGCTCTCTGTGTTTTCGTCGCAGGGATACTAGGTCCCATCATAATACCCTTAATTTTCTTCATTAAGCCGTGCCTTTCCCAAATGGCGGAACATTCCATAGATTGTCAAGCCGCAGCCATTTCATGGGACAAAAAGCTTCTTGTATACTTGGGAGAAACATTTTCCTTGTGGCTAACTTGTAAGATAAATGGGGTTGTTATAATTATTCCAATATACATGGTGGAATATTTGAGAAACTTGCTCCAAATTCTGATTCAGCGGCGACCATCACTCCAAAAATTGGAAGAAAACGTGAAGCTCTATCGCCAGATTTACATACTGGCAACATTGCACAATCAGTGTTTTGAAATGTACTTACTTCCACTGATCCAGTTTTGTGGTTCGGTAGTTGTCATCTCGACAATGTACGGCAGCATTGAACTCTTGGGGAAAATTCATGTCGCAACTTACATTGCACTTCCTGCTACATGTTGTACATGCATAGCTTACATTGCAGTTGTGTTGGAAGTTTCCAGCTTGGTGATGCAAAATTCAAAGACGATTCTAGGGAAGAAGTGGAAAGGAGAGGAATTTCTAATGAGTAAATTGTTTAGAAGGTATGCTGAATCCTGCCGAGTTGTGGCAATCAAAACGGGTACATTCTTTGGGGTGGATAGAGACAGATTTGCTATTACAATGAGATTTTGTTTGCAAAGGACTTTGTTTCTCGTGGTCTGTGGGAGGGGAAGTAACTGAAAAACAAAATTTGTGATTGATAACTTGAGTTAAGAGACGGGATGTCTGTGGAACTTTATACCTTACATTATACTTACCAAGGTATTAATCTACTGAAGGAACGAGGGGAAAATAAATGTTTCAACAATATTTCACAAACTCAAGTTTAGTTTTGCATAATGACTTCTTTATTAACTACCGGGAGCATGAAATGCTTATAAAGGTAGTTATTGCGATTGATCTGTTTGTCTGTCTGTGTATCTGTGTGTCTGTGTGCCCGTAAGTCTGTAAACACTGTAACTTTTCTTAACATTGACCGATTTGGTCCAAACTTAGCATAGAGGTACCCCAGGTCATGAGAAAATTCGGTATTGATTTTGGGCCTCCGGGGGTCAACCCCACGGGTATGGTGGGGGATGAGGTCACCATGCATTCTTATGGCAAAAAAACGTTATATGCTTATCTGATAGAGAATTTTATGCTGATCATTTTTTGTCACGGCACTATGGGTGAATTCGGCCAACTTTCGGTGGTGGCCACATTGACCCTAGGGTCAACAAAGGGTCAAAATATATTATTTCGGAAATTGATAGAAAAATTGAAGATTAGTATTTGGAAAATTGAACTAAATGTCACATTTCTCAATTTCACATAAATTGCACTTCCGGTAGTTTTTTATTTCGGGTTTACACCCGTCCTCGTTCATTGATCGTTAATTCTCAAACTCGATCCGCTGAACCAAGAACGACAAAATAAACTAAACATAGTATTACGAGTAAGTGGGTGTGTGGGAAAGAATGTGCATATTAAGTGCAAGTCTTGATGGGAATGAATTTCCACAGAAGCAACTGGAACTATTGTCCACTGCTGGATACGCTACTCCATGTCGTACCAGATTTTCCCAGATACTGATGAGGCCTTTGTGGTAAACCACTCATTGCTATTTATACAGATACATATGTATTTACTTGTAGGCAACTTGTTTTTGAAAATACTCTAAGCATTTGAAATGGGAAACTGTTGTAATTTATACGCGGTGCACAATCGTGTTCCATGTATCGTCTTCAACAAACTAGACTTGAATACATTTTATTAATTTCAATATCCATGGTGAGGTCTTGTCGTTTGGATTTATATTGGACGGAAAACCGTTTGATGGGCTGCTTTGGTTACATTTCAGCGTATGAGATTCAGAATTTTGTATTGAATTTACTTTATTGATATAATGATGAGGAGGATTATATGAACTATAGAAAGCTTCAAAGCTGGTTGCACTAAAGCTTGAGATTGATTTATTTTCAAGCTTTTGACTAGCTGGTCAACTTAAACTTCCGGTTTGCCGTCGGATGGCACACGGAAACGGATGTTAACTTGGTATTTGGATGAGGATTGTTGAGAAGTATTTACGTGTTGAAAACAAATTAAAGTGAACAAGAATGAGAGTGCAATAGTAGGCAGAGATATATAAGCATGTCCCAGGTATTTACCTACCTACTGTAGTATGTACGTATATAAATTAGCTTTTCCTTCCATTAACATAGCTTTGCAATTTAATTTTAATCTGCGCTTTGCTCTCCTGTACATACCGATGGACAGAAAGTTCACATTATTACACTTGTCCATTTATGTATTTGTTCTACTCTCTTGTTTGGTGATGTATCGATAACGTATTTTCCCATTCTTCTATTCCCCTTGGTATTTTCCTAATTTTTATTTCTAGCCACCTCAGGCCATTTCGTCATGTTTCCATATATATACAATCAAGCAGAGTTTTAAACAAGCAAACGGTAAAACATACATTTACACGTGCAGGTATTTTAAAATGGAAATATTTATTGCCCTTATGTACATACCTATTTCATATTTAATTTTTAGTACTTGCAGGCTACGATACTTTGCAGATCTTGTAATATATTATGATTTTAACTTCATATGAAACATTGTGGAGTTCGAGGGAGAAATCCCAGAATTTGAGTTTAAAACAATCAACGTTTATTGACAGTTACAAGTCTATTTACACTTCCTTACTACAATAATCAGTCAGAAGTTATGTATTTTTAAAGTAATATTTTATCTATTCTGCAAATTCCTATTTACGTATAAATAGTTAACTTAATACCTAGTAATTTTTAGTCATTTTCTGATTGTAATACATTTTAAATGTTAGCCATGATTGTCTATGATTTGACATTCAAATTGTTCATCTACCCATCATCAGTCAATACAGATCACGCCATCAGCATCCTCGTACTCCACAACATAACCAGCGACACCATTGACTGGAACGTGCAACGGTAAAGTCGATGGAGATGATGGCTGTAAATGATTTGCGTTATCCACGCTTATGGGATGTTCTGCGACGAGAAATGGTGGCGGTGGTGAAGCTTTCCTTCTTGGTTTGCGCACTCTAGAAAACCCAAGCAAAAAATTATACTTATTACATAAAAATCTGATTTACAGTTAGAATTTATGCAACTAACTACATTATATAAAAAATCTCGATTCAAATCTGCCCTATAATATATACTTAAGAAAGTAATGCACACACCTGCGAATGTTGTGAGCATTGAGACGATGTTGTATGACCTGATTCAAAAATGGAAACGTTTGGCCACACACCGAGCAGGCGTATTTGTCTTGTCGACTATATTCCAGCCCGTGATCATTTCGAACATGCGTCTTGAGCAACACATGGTTTGAAAAGCACTTCTCGCAGTACGTGCATTTGTACACTTTTCCGTAAAGTTTTGAATTGACATGGAATGTTAATGCATTTTTGGACGAATATGTATTTCCACAAATACAACTATGTGGGATAGCAGCACCGGCATCCAGCCCGTGTTGATGATGATTACGTTGACCATGATCACTACGTTGATGATGACTACCATTTTCGTTTATGTGACATTTTGGTGGCCTTCCTCTGCGTTTTTTCCTTGTAGTGTCATGGTTACTGTTGTTAGGATAAAAGAAAATTCGCATAAATGAACTATCATTTTTAAAAGTAGCTAATTGACATTGGGTTAAAAGTTATATACATAAAAAGATGTTCAGAAAATTACTGTATGCTTCTCAGATGATGCTGGAACTCTTTCCACGTCATTTCAAATTGCTTTTTACAAATGGCACAAGTAATGGAGCTGCCATCCATCTTTTCAATTTTGTGAGACTTGCTCATGTGCACTTGCAGTGTCGATGGATAGGGAAAGCGCTGTGGACAGACCTGACATCCAAATGTCAACTCTGCCGTGAAATATCGAATGTGAACATTAAGACTGGCTTTACTTCGAAATTTATTTGAACAGAGACAGTAATAGCCCAAATAATGCTTGGAATAGTCCACCCCATGTTTTTTGTTGACGGAAGCAAACGAATTCTCAGTCTTGATCACAACACGTCGTTTAGGAGGTCTTCCTCGTTTGCGTTTGGGAATACTTGATGATTGATTGATGTTGGGAATTTCCCCAATTAAATCTACAATTTCTGAGTGGAGAGTGTCATCAACAAACACTGAAGTTGAGGTGGTAGCGGATGGCTGATCATTATCAGTATGTACAGTTTGGTTACTTCTATTGTTGTCGGCCATGGCTGCAGTTTCTTTCGATTGTAAAATTGCGTTAACTTTCTGCAAAAGCTCTTTCGTTCCTCCCAAATTTTCATACTCACTCAGAAACTCGCTGGATAACGCTCTCAGCATTTCCAAAAACTCGTCCAGCTCATTCCCATCGTTAAACGGGCCTAAACACAAGACGCTGCTTGCTCCTTTCCTGCCTTTAGTTGCCATGGACACCAAACTCTCTAGCAACTTTCCAAACTCTCCGTGCACAAAGGTTATGAAATCAACCAATTTCGTCAGATTCTCCTCGCAGGTTGCTCTCTTATCTTTCTCACTCTGCAATTCTCTCCTTGCATTTTCCAGTTCGTTCACTTCAGGAATCTCTGAGTTTTCCAGGCTGCTAAAGAAATCTGCTATGGAGTTATTTTCCATCACGTCAGGCGCATTTGGTAGTGGGGCGGCCACAGTGGCCCCAATTAACTTTAAAACATGGGATACATCATCGCCATCATCATCATCAGTTATGTCGTGATCGTGATTGTTCTCGGGAGGAGATGATGATGGTCTTGCGCTTTGTGGAGCCATTTCAGTAAAAAATATTGTAATTTATATGTAGTAAGCTTCACTTCTGAATCACCCCCTCACGTTTACAAAACATGGCATTTAAAAAACAAAATAGGGAAAGGATCAATTTAGCTCTGAACCGGAAAAATATGAACTCCGTGTCGTATTAGATGGTTTCTACCAACCAGAAGAAATGTCCTGAATCAAGTCAAGACTACCACTGATCCAGGGAGCAAATAAGAACAATGGTAAAATATGTTCCCTTATCCATTATCACGACAAGTACAGTGGATACTTACACTACTAATACAAGACCAGAACCAGTTCTTTGTATGTATTAAAAGTTGCCTAAATATGTACCCTTTCAGAAAATAAGGGACACTTGCCTTTACACCTCAACACATGTATGCCCGCCAAGTGAAGGGTTAGCTGTAAAAGATATTAATAGATAAGACATTTCTACAGATGCATAAAAGGGTCAGTTTGAGTCCATAGTCCGCATACCAAAATCCAAGTATCGTAGTAAGTAGGCACCGACAAATAACGGGATCTTCATTGAAGAGCACTTCTTTGCTTGGTGAATAAATAAGAAAATCTGGAGATGAAGGAATTGAAGGGTTCGGATCCCGTAAAACTAGCTTCTTTTCCTGTTGTCTGGAGCTCATATTATAGATAAGTTACAAAAAGTATAAGTAACGCATTCACTTGAATGCATCTTATTTATTTCCTCGAAATAAATAGGTGTATTTTTTACATGACTTTCAAGAAACAAGAATGAAAGAGGAGAAACATTGGACATAGTGTGGGGTAGCGCGAGAACGATGATTTCGGATAGCAGTTAAAGTTACATTTAGAAGCAGTTGATACTATAAATCAATCTCAATTAATTTGGATGAATGCAAGGTCACAGAATTCAATAGATTAATATTTAATTATAATTGAATACAACATGTAATACTTAATATCATTTTATACATTCAAATTATATTGCACTTTCTCATATTTAACCATCCAAGTACATAATGTGCGTATGTATGAGATAAGCAGGTATAATGACTGACCATGAATTTTTTATATTTAAATGAAACAAAATGTTTTGAGCATATTTATGGAAAGCTATTATCATTAAATGATGAATGATAAAAATGAACTATGTTAAGTTTTTATTAATTGCATATTTTTTACATCTCATAGTCAGTGTTAAAGAGGATGACAGGACATCATCAATTTTATATATTTCTTGTAATTCATTACAAGCAACAGCTACAGTTACTGTATTTATTTCATTTCTCTCACTGGTGAAATGAACAAATTCTCAAAAGCAATGTTTCTAGTAATACATCTAGCATTGCACCTTACAATCATTAAATTGGTCATTGGTTTAAACGAAGAAGACCTGGTGGATGATGACGAGTCTGTCGAAACCGAAAACAGTGACGAAAAAGTTGAAACAGTTAAATACAAGGAATATTACGCCAGTGACCCTGACAAAGTTAAAAGGTTGGTTGTATTCGAGGAAAAGTTGGTGTCAGCTATGAACAAAGTTCTGGATGATTTCCCGTATTTCATTTCAAGCTCAGACAACCTATGTGAGTATTATCTCAACCAGTACATGAACGGATATCATAAAGATTCAAACGCAGTAGCAGCGAAAGACAATTGGTTGAGAAATAATGAATGCCAAGAAAGAGATATAAAATCTTGTGTTGTCGCTGCCAATCCTTTGCTGTCTTACAAACTGATAAGGAGAATTGTGGTGATGTTGCTCATGGAAATCTATAAAGAGTGTAAGGAAGATTATCCTGGCATTCTGGATGCAATCAGAATCACCTTTACGAACCAAAACTTATTGCCCCCAACACGCGAGGATTTGCATGACGCAACCTTAGGGATTCTGAAAATTCACTTCATTTACGGTTTCAACGCTACCGATCAGGTAAAGGTTACTACATTAAAGGAAAAAAATTACTTCCGTGTAGCGCGGTTTTCTAAACTGTTCATTTAAAATTCGATGCTCAGCTTCGACTTGGAATATTTAATGGTGTTGATACGAAAGCCGTACTCTCGTTTCGGGATTGTCTTACAATTGCCGACTTGGCCCTGGACCTGGACATGGAAGTCTTGGCATATCAGTGGCTAATGGCTGGAGTTTTGGCTAGTTTGGAACAAGAGGACAAGCCATTGGAGGAGGAATATGACAGCATGCAGCATGCATGGAGTGAGCTTAAGTATTTGATGAGGACGCGCAGAATTCAGAGGGTTCATGAAATGCTGATGGGAAAAACTCAGGAAGTATTTTACCGCTTTAATGTGACTTATGAGCATGAAGGGCCTTGTCGTGGAGAACTCTCTGAAATGGTAAATTTTAAATCAAGTTTACCATCATAATCTTAATAACCATTTGGAAATTAGAATTTTTGTTAATTTTCTTATAGGCCGAGGAAGAGCAATCCGAGCTATATTGTTTCACCGTACGTAATGATCCCTACTATGTAATAAACCCTTTGAAAACTGAAGTGCTTTCGATAGAGCCAGAAATCCTTCAATTTCACGAGTTTCTAACTTCCGAGGAAATTGAATATGTCAAAAGATCCTCCTCCAAAACTACAAAGCGTTCCATTTCTATTACTATTCCATTTAGCGAGAAAGAGGGGTGTTTCCGAGTATGGAATCAAACGTTCCCGAAAGTCTTAGCTGAAGCTAATCATGATCCCATTGTTAAGCTTATCAACTATAAAATCGAAAGTTTGAGCGGACTGAAAGTGTTTAAGAGATATGCTAGCATTTTTCAGTTGGCTTCTTATGGACCCTTGGGAGTGTATGGAAATGTGGAAAAGGTTGGCTGGAAATGAATTCTGCCGAATATGATTGCTTAAATGTAGGTATATAATTTTGCAAATGATGTTTTTAAATTTAGATGCGTAACACATTTGGTGCTTATAACCAGTTGGCAGATGAAACCAAAGGAGGCATTTTCTTGATGTTTGTAAGTAGTTAAGCTAATGCAAAAATATATTTCTTGGAACTGGTCTGTTTCGGGGTACCTTGAGACTACCTTTGTTAATTACATACTGGTGTTCCCAACGGGAATATTTAGTTGTCTGAGGCGATTATGGGTGGATATGAGGCATTTTTTGAATTGGGATTTTTTGCAAAGCCATATAAAGGATCTGCACTATTCTGGAGGAGTAGAGGAGAGGACGGTAAACCTGATAAGCGCGTTTATCAAAGGTCCTGTCCGGTAATTCTGGGATATAAAGAGAGTAACTGGCATTTTATTTTCTGGATAAAATATAATACCTACAACATGAAATTATTAGTGCTACTGAGTGTACATTGATTTAATATTTTCTTATAAATCTTTACAGTGGCCAACCAAGTGATCGGATAATTCTTTCGACGATGACTGAACCAAATTACATTAGGACATCTTGTGCTTCACACCAAAGAAACAGTTTAAAATTCTAATTCAAATGTATGTCCGTGTTCTTAAGATTGAAAATTACTAGGTTGTTGGAGGAAACAAACAATTGCATGTTGTCCGGCATTGTATGCATTTCTCATCATCATCACTAAACTTTTCTATTATATCAATCATGACATCAATTAATCAGCATCCCGTAATAATCAGCAAGTGAGCGTATCAGGTCCAAAGTCCCATCACAGGCTTAATACACTTAATATGTAATTGTGATACCGATGAATATTATGCATAACAAAATGTTCAATTTAGATGTAATAATTAGTACGGGTCCATTCCAATGACAAAGGTTGGCTTGATTTTTATTCAAAAATTATGATCGGTAAAGTTTTGTTAATAAATTGTCCAAATTAATTTTTCAGCGGAAACCGTCGTGCGTGCATGGCAACATTAGAACATTACTTAAATGAGCAGTGGCATATTACAATTCCTTGAGATAACTTAAATGTATATAATTTATTTATACATTAGGCTTTTCTTGCTTTTATAAAACATTAAGGATTTGCGAAGAGAAACCAAAAATTTTGCATATGGGTGAATTCCACTGTCGCCATCATCATCAACGCGTTTTTTTGTTGCTAACAGGCTGTACAGCTTTAATGGGCCTAATGCAGCTTGGCCCAATTGGAAGAAATCTGTGTTGGCATACGAAGAAACCAGAAATCCGTCTGCCAAGAATGTTCCTGAACTTGTCAAAGGACTATAGGCGCCAATGTGGTACTCCCGAGAAATGCGTGTCACAATTGGATACTCGACAATAGCGTGGATAGCATTTCCAGAATTTTGGAACACCATTCTGTCGCCCAAGCGGAAATACTTTGCCTGCTTTCCAATAACAGCATGGTCATTAGCAAGGTATTGAAATATGACATGGCCAGGAGAAACTCGCAGAATCCTTCCATTACTACAGTGGAGACAGAGGTACTCGACACTTTCACTTGATTTTGCATCCAAGTATGCACAAAATTTCGTTTTGGATACACCACAAAGTTTCAACCTTTGACCAAGTCCTTCAACTCGCAGTGTGGCCAGGTTACCTTTGATATCGCTACTGTGCAGGTTCTCAATAAACTCCAATGTTCCATTGACAAAGTACACCTGCGTTCCCTTGGGGAAACAGTTACTGCCTTCAGAAGGAATATCATTCACGTCTTCCATGTTTTGCGAACCAATGTTATTTCGGTTCAATTCTTCCTCAGTTTTTTCCCGTATAGTACTCTTCAAGTATTCTTCAGTCGCCTTTCGAAGACTGTCAGACCTTTTCCCAGGACCAATTAAGTTGTAGTATGGAAACAGTTTCATGCTGTGGCGAAGCTCGGATGGTTTACAAGCTACTGACTCAGCCCATTTATGTAATTTCTCCTGGTCCAGAGTCTCAACGGTGAGCAATGGTGGTGGGCTACCCCCAGAAATTTGTAAATGCTCTTCGATCACTCCAATTTTACGAAGTGCTGAAACTTTGCTGGAAGAGTTTCGCTCGGCATTTGCCTCAAAAAATTGTCTGAAAAATCCCGAGACGCTTGCTTGAATGTCTCCCACATTTTCCTGTGTGATGAATTTGTGTTTGAACATACAGTTCAGTTGAATGCTGCCACCCAAGCCCTGCTCGTAAATGAGGTGGGAGCCCCATCGTGAGAAAAAGGTACGGAACTCGTTTGAGTTTTCCTCAGTATAAATTTTGGGCAAGTTATCAAGGGCCTTTTGAAAAGATCCCATCTTTGGATGGTTCATAGGATCTTCTAATTTTAAAGTTGCCACTTGCGTCTCCTGGACAACGGAAATACATGAATGAAATTCGGAGGAGCTACCTTCTTCAATCCATTTACCGTCCCCACGGGCACTCACAACCAACTTCACTCCAGCTTCAAGGCCATAAGACTGCTGCATGTGCTTCTCATAGTCATGCTTCTTGAAAAAACTGAGACGATGAAATCCGCTCATAGAGTTGGAAAGAACTGACACTCCATCAGGAATAAGAAATTGAGACTTTCCAATTCCAGTGGGTGTCGCAGCCGAGCACTTCTGTAACGGAGACGAAGCCTTGACTTGTTCGGTGACTGGGCAATATCCGTAACCAAGACATTGAGTATTATAAAGTTGACATGGCAGCAATGATAACTCTTCAGGAGTGGTTATTAACGACAACGTCTTTGTATCGTGTATAATATTATTATCATCGTCTTCGTCATCCCTTACTTGTAAGTCGGCGTTTTCAATTTCAAGTTGAGTATCAATAACTTGCGCTTTCTTCTTCCTGTCTGGACAGTCGTCTTGATAATACCAAGCTATTGAAAGACGGGCCAGTAAGTCTTGATTCTTGGCGAAACATTGTTGCATTGCCTCGAACAAGTTTAGATGTGACCACTCTCCATTCGGAAGCATGTAGTAATCACCCTTTTTAACCATGCCGAAGTCATCAGGTAGGTTTTCAATGGGGACTATGTCAACGTCTGGTATTCCTAAGGTTTCCAGCACTGAGTTTCGTATGGTAGTGTTTAATTTCTGGAGCTTGCGCTTGAACACATCGGCTTTGGGAGACAGGGACATGACATGGGTTAGGACGACAATTAGATTATTTCTTTCGGGGTCAATCAGGTCACCAGTGTTTTTCAGTGTCTGCAGCGTTTTCATGAGTAGCGAGTCAGGCCCACCCATCCGATTATCCGTTGCGTCGACAACAAATAGAACCAAATTTGGGTAAACATTTACGGGAATACTGTATAATTTTCGCACAGCCCATGGAATCTTTCGGTTAGCTAACTCGATACGGGATTCCTTGAAACGCCGAATGGAATCTTGGTTCTTTTTTTCATTCTCCGCGTTCGTGTCGAACGTTCCAGGCACATCAACAAAATTTAATGTGGTCACCACGGCGGGAGCATCTTGTCCTTGTACAATCTCCAGTGATTTTTGAATTATTGAAATGTTTTTCGTTTCAGATTCAATGTCATTTGTTTTGCAAAGAGTTGGATCATCAAATAGGGCGTTGATGGTAGTAGATTTTCCAGCCCCGGTTGCCCCAGCCATCATGATAATTGTCGAGTGCAGAGGTCTTCCTATGCTTAAAGCTTTTCCAGAGAATTTACATATTGTCTCTTGGGAGTTTGACAAGTTATCCGGATAATTCAACAGGTCCGCCCACTCAAAGTTAGTGCCCACTCCGAAACAGTCCTTCAACTCATTTAGCTCTTGAGGGAGGAGGATAGCCGTGGTAGTCTCAGTCGTAGCCTACAGATTTTGAGCATATTATTATTTTTTTATTTTAATGGTGTAACTAATAAAACAGTTGAGAAATACATTACCAGGTTAGGTTTCATTAATTGGGGCAATTGTTGAGACTTACAGTTGCATTTTGTGTTTGCTCGTCGTCACTAGTCGTACGGGGAAGCAAATTACGAGGCGATCCTTCGCTCATCGTGTGATATGTGTGGGTAGAAAGTGAAGACAGCTCAAAGTTGGTTTTGAGTAAATCAATGCAATGAGATCTCTCCAGTGCAGTCTACAATAAAGAAATGAAAATCTTAAAATTGTACTCCGAACTTTAGAGTCTGAAGTCACTCGCAACGCAACTATAAGTTGTATGTCAGGTAGGTATAATGAAAGATGAATGAATTACTTAAATCTTCATTGCGCCAATTAGGGTAATCCAGCTTAGAGTTTTAGAATCATGGGGATGGTTAAACTTTAAAACAAATACTGCATTCCAAATAATCGAGTTGACAGATACAACTTATTAATTCCACCTAAACCAATACTAGCGGATGGCGATAAGGAATACAGGTGGTAGTGATGATGACGGTAACTTGCACAATGCACTACAACAAGCAGAGATGAGATGAGAGAAATGCGATATGATGCTGTCTTATGCATGATAACTTGTAAAAAGCAGCACTTTAGGGATTAGGGGAGGTGCATCTCATCACAATGTGTGATGTGAAGATGTTTGATATTTTAGGCTAAAACATAACACTTGGATATGTTGTATGCATTTGAAAAGATTAAAAAGAAAGGGAAGGGTGAGTGCCATGAATTGAATACTTATGCACATACATTACACGTGTACCTACTCTCAGTAATGATTTAAGAAAATGAAGACTTTTGTTTGAGGTGGTCGCCAAGACATCATGAATTTATACAAATTTGCACATGACGATTACATGTGGAGTTTAATCAGAGATCATTTATTAAAGTAGGCAAAATAATATACATACAACGTACATAATACATGGCTCATTATGATCAATGATAAACGTTTTCATGCACCGACTCTTTTATTATTTCCCACTTCACACAGTTGCCGTTAACTCTGACCTATGAAAATTAATAGGCATTGGGACTTGAAGTTTAACTGGAGAGCAAATTAAAATTAAGAATTTTCAATCCTTTGAAAGTTTGATCGAGAACAATGGACAACAACGTACACCATTAGAAATGTTTAAATAGATTATTTGTATGCCATTTTTTAATGAAATTACAACAAACAAAAAGAAAGTACGTAACGAGCATACAATAACAAAAAAGCGAAACTTTATTGATTCAAGACCACTTTTTATGTCAATCATTTTATTACACGATATTACTCTGAATTTATTAAAAAACATTATATACATAAATGACCATACAATTCCGGTCAGGTTCAGCATGGTCTACTCGACTAGCGACTAGGCACCTTTCAAACGCGAAGTTATTTCAATGACTTACATATGTACTTAACTAACTTCACCTATTCAGTTAACAAACATTCTTTATCTCATCACTTCAGGTATATACCACCGCATTAGGTTTTACCATTTACTTTTAATAATAATGGAATCTTTAGGTATTTTGTTGGAAGAACATGACGCTGTGCCTCTTCGTTAAACCTAGAACTAAACTACACTGTTAACTACAACAATACTGTTCTTTTTTCTGTACAGTATGCATAGATCATAAAATCAATTTAACTACTAACTTAAACAATCAACTATATTTTAAACAACGAAATAAGAGTAACAAACCAAACTACAAAAACAAAGTTTTAACCACAACATCCATTTCAACTTGCTAAATTTCGCTAAAATTATCAGACAAAGGTTGGCGATTTCCCTGGGGTTGATTATTTCTGTGGTGAGCAGTTACGCGATGACTATTCACTTCTTCGTGAGTAGCGAAAGTCTGAGCACAAATCCCACAGGCAAACTTGCCGTCCTGATATTCCAATTTATGCACGCCTCGGACATGTTTTTTGAGATTGCAGTGCATGTCGAAGCTCATGGGACACCATGAGCATTTAAATATCTTCCCGTTTGTTTTAGCACGAACGTGAGATCGCAATGACCTTAGAGAGTTGAATGCCTTTCCGCAAGTACAATGCAATCGACTATCGGTGTTATCAGCTAAAGGATCCTGGGGAACCGGTTCGTGGAGGATGTCATCCTGTCTTTCCTTTGGCCCACATACGATATTATTTTCAATTTCAATCGGCAGTTCTTGACTCAGTTGGTCCTGTTGAGATGATGACGGTGTCTGCGGTGGAACATACTTCATCTCCCAAGTCTCCCATTGCGACCCATGATTACTATTAATAAAAAATAAATTCTCCTAGTTTCTTGTTCCATTCGCATTGTATTTCATTCCAGTTTTAATATGATATATGTAATAGATCAAAAACACTTACTGTACAATCCGATAATGGTGATATAACTCCATATTGTTGGGGAAACTTTCTGTACATTCCTTACATGTAACAGAAGGGGTCTGTACAATTTTGTGCACGCGCAGCATATGATTACTAAGTAGACCAGCGGTCAAAAACGTTTGTCCACAATTTTTGCAATGGAACTTTTCTGTGTACCTTCTGATGTGTCTGTTTAATGTATGCTTGGTAGAGCACTGCTGCCCACAGTAACAATAAAATTTTCCGAGTACACATTTTGTGCTGTCAATTCCATGAGGGGGACGGGAAACGGACGACTGAATCGTTGAGATGACTGGCTCCACAGGATTTTCAAATGTGTTTGGAGTAAGAATTTCCCCATCCCTGCTGGAAGGGCCGAGTCTCACAGATATACTAGGCGTCACTGGTGTCCAGTTTTCTGTACTGTTTGCAGCTGCTATTTGAGTTGCCAAAGTTGGTGGGGTAACGTGAGATGTTTCATTTTGGATATCGTTCACGGAGTGTTGTATTGAATCATTCCCTGATCCTAACGTTACATCTTCGATTCCCAAAATTCTCGCAGGGCAAAAGACATTCGCTAGCTTTCCTTCTGATGTACTAAAGCAATAAAAAAGTTCAAAAATTATATTGTCACGATTCATTTTTAACCATGTTTATCCATCAATAATTCTGCTTACAATATCTTCACACGGTGCTTTGCTATTTCTCGTCGAGTTGAAAATATCACTCCACAACCGTTACATCCCAGTTTTCCACTGGCATCAATCGTTTTGTGAATTAGTTTTCTGTGTTTGTTTAAGGCTCCAATGCGAGGAAATAGTTTTTTGCACATGTCACACGGAAATTTCTCGCCCAGGACAAAGTATTGTATGTGGGCCGCAAGATGATCCTTGGAACTTAGCTGAAGTTGGCATATGCAGAAAACACCAAGATGTTCCTTAGATTCGTCCAAAGCATGAATCAAAGATGCAGGTTTCGCTTCCGTTCCTCTAGATGTAGAAGGGGACGAGGAATCTGAAGCCGTGGCAGTGGAAGGTATTTCCTGACTCCGTGGTCTTGGTGTAATGGTCACTTCTGAAAGCTGGAGTGACGTGGAGATAACCTGTAACCGATTGGCGTCTTCAATATGTTGCTGCAGTTGTTGGTTACTTTCACACTGATGACCACAAAAGCAGAAGAACACATCCGGGTTATTTGAAAATCGCACAGCTTTGTGCAATTTCAAAAGAGATGGCTCCTGAGAATGAGAACTTTGATTTTTTGGAGCAGATGTACTGGAAGAAACTGATGCTGTTTGAGTGACGGTTACTGACTCTGGCACGGAGACGGTATTATGGTCGTGTTGATTCGGGGTGATTTTGGTGGTGGAGGATAGGCATCCACTGTCATTGGTAAGTGTATTCACTACACTTTCATTCCGTACCAGGAGGAGAATATGTTCTCGTAAAGCGGTCATAGTCTCAAAATGACTTCCACAAACACAAAAATACTCACTGGGAAGTTTCGAAAGATTGATGCCGTGTCGCTGCAGTGGTGACAGGTCTGAAACATTTTTCGTTTTCTTTCCACCATACTTCTTTGGATTAGGTGGACGCGGTGAGGATGACAATAAGGTTGAAGTTGATTGTCCAGAGGAGGCAGATGAAGCTTGTGGCACGACCAGAGGCATGGTGGTTTTCGTGATGGAAGTAATTTGTAGGGGCCTGCGAGAAGCCTCCACTGATTCAGCGTTTGAACTAGAAAATATTAATGGAACACAATTTTTTTGGCATCAGACAAATTACTTAAATTCAAATTAACACTTTGTTGCACAAATAAAAGCTTAACATATTCCACTTACTGTGCGGATTTACGATGCTGGGCATGTTCTTTAGTAGAGGGAAAACTCATTCCACAGTCTCTGCAGCCAATGAAACCAACCTGTTCCAAATCGGTTATCTTGTGATTTCGACTCATGTGATTTTTGAGATAGGCTAAGTATAAAAAGCGACGACCGCAAATTTTACACGTAAACTTGTGTTCGCTGGTAAAGTACTTTATGTGGGTTCTTAAATTATTCAGATTTGTTGCTCTCGTTCCACAAATACAATAATTTCCCAAGTGTCGCTTGCTCATATCTACGTCGTGCTTCTTTTTCGTCACTGATAACGTCTGCATCTGAGAACTAGAAATTTTAACTGGTGGGATTCTCAGAGTCCGGTTAGTTGCTTTGAGATTCCCTTGAGGCTTTTGTGGCGACAGCGGTTTTGTTGACGGAGCAGGACTGGTTAGTTGGTCCTTAACCAAAGATGTGATCGGACGTAGTTCTGGCAATGGCTTGACCTTCTTCGCTTTGTTGGAAAATACTACCCGTGACCTGCGTACGTTAAAAAGCAAAATAACAAAACCATGCATTATACATACAAGAAATCATAATACGAAGTAATAAAATAGTAACTCCAGTGTAACGGTATTGTAAAGGTTTTACCTACCTTCCATGAACACTTCTGCGATGACGTATCAATGCATTAAGTCTTGAAAAAAGTCTCCCACAAACAGTGCATCCATATCCCTGGCTCCTCGCAGCAGATATGACGTTGTGGACACGCCTAAGATGTTTCCTAAGTTCACCGTTACGTGTAAAGCGCTTTTCACATACTGTGCAACGAAACTTTCTCTCATTTGAGTACATTTTATTGGTCCGTTCAATATGCACAGTAAGATTAGCCTTGGACTTGAATTTCATCCCACAGGTACAAATGTATCCACTCAAACCTGTGGACAAATCTTCCTTATGTTTTTGGGGAGTAACATTCCTCTTTCCTGGAGTTGGAGTTGCAGTTTCGGATGATGAGGAAGCCAGCGGCTGACCTTTGTCCTTTTGTGGAGTTTTGGCTACAGATGACTCAATCGTCGTTAGGATCTCTGAATACAAATGGTCACTGCCGTTCTGCATGTCGTTCGCCCCAGTGTTTTTAGCCACACCAGCCGCACTACTCTCACCACGAGTTGTCCCAGCTACAGCAAACTTTCCCTTACGTATCGCGCCACTGCAAAGAAAGAAAGTTACAATTCATGAATTAAAAGTCTATTATAAGATTGTACGATGTTGCTGTTGTATGATATTATTAAGTTTTGGGAGTGAACTTACTGAGCCTTCCTCTGGTGTTGTACTACAAGCTTCAAGGTTCTGAAAAACTTTCCGCAATAGCGACATCCGTTTTGAATATTAATTTTGTAGCCTTTATGAGAAGTCTTATAATGCTTCCGAAGGTAATTGGAGCCGACAAACTTTTGGCTACAAAGTTTACAGGAGAATTTGCGCTCCGTGGTGTAATATTGGATGTGACCAAGCAAGCATTGTTTGGATTTTGATTCATGACCACATAAACAGAAATGCCCTAGATGAGCTTTTAACTCGTCCTCTCCGTGATTCTTATTAATGGTAACCGAGCCAACGTTAGCAAGTTTATTATTGTCAATGGGAGAGGATGCCTCCTGAGACTGACTTTGCCCTTCCCGGTCAGTTTCCTCAAATGACTCCCACATGGAATTGCCGTCACCACCACCAGAAGTAGAAGTAGGAACAACGCTCCAATGCGAATTCCGACGAGTCTTGGTGTTCTTCAATTTCAACGAAATCTTTTTCATTGTATCGGATTTTTGCTTCTGTTGTGAGCTGTTGATTGATTGTGAACTCGCAGTACTGCTTGTTCTACCCTGCACAATTTTCTTTGACATCTGAATAGTGCTAAAAAATAAAATAAACATATCAATCATTAGAACAATTATCATCACCATGCATCATCATAATAAAAATAAATATGTATTTTATATTTTTACTTTTGCATTTTATACTTACTGCACGGTTCTCTGGTGTTTATAAAGTGTCTGTCTGGACGGAAACTTTTTTCCACAATTCCTGCATCCTACGAAACCACGCTGAGAAGGATTATTGATCTTGTGAGCAGTTCGTAAATGTCGATTGAGATAAACCAAAAAGCTATACTTTTGCTCGCAAAGATGACATCCAAACTTCCACTCTTCTGTGAAATAATTTATGTGTATCTTCAAACTTTGTTCCGAAGTATACTTTTGTCCACATAAGCAGTACGGTCCTAAATGTGACTTTGATGCATCAACTCCATGAACCTTGGAAGAATTTGAAATCGTCTCATTTTGATCAGGTTTAGCTGTAGGCGCAACGCCGACGACGGGGGAGGAGTCGGAGTCCAAATTCAACTGCCTAACTTGAGTGGGTTTGGTAGCACTTGAGGATTTTGAAGATTGAGAAGGAGTATCGTTGTTACCATGGTTATTTGGCGGGGTGGAGATAGCGCTTACACTTGAACGAAGTTGACGGGCGACAGAAGGTGTCGCCGGAGACACTGGTGGCGTTGAAGATGCGGCTTTGGTAGACGCCATGGTTGATGTATTTATTACTGAACGACTCTGTCCTGTTGAAGAAGCCAAAGTGTTATTCTGAAGTGGTGGGGCCGATACTCTGTTTCGAGACGAGTTCAATAACATGTCGCGGTAACTTGGTCTGATTGGAGGGTAAGGAGTAACCCTTGGAGTGTAATTCATTCGAGCATGAGCGCGAGCGGCAGCCGGGCAACAGGTTGATTGGGATGGAGGGCGAGGAGGTGTTGCTAGGGGTTGACTTATTACAGAAGGGGTTGCAGATGATACTGGGGTAGGTGTTGGTCTCGGCTCATTGTTTTTAGCTTTTTTATGAGAATGTATAAGTTGAAATAATGTAGCCATAACTTTCTTTGCCTTCGCCATCTCCTCCTGCATCGTCTTTTGATTTTCCGCCCATGACTGGAATTTATTATTTACAAATCCAGAGAGCGCCTCCAATTTTGCTTGTGGAGAGGTCGTTAACTCACTCTCGTCCTCCGCTTGGTTCCGGCTAGAAGAGTCAGGAATTTCCATACTATGCTTCAGTTGTTGGACAAGCAAGTGAAATTCCGAGTTCAAACTGGCCATGGAATCCCGTAAGTCCTTATACTTTGTTCCCAGCTCAAGTTGGCTTTGCTGATCCGCTAAAGCAGATTTTTTCAGTTCCAAGAGCTCTTTGTCTTTAATTAAAATTGCCCCCTTCAACTCCTTCAGTTTCTTCTCGAGACCAGTATTAATCTGGTGTTTTTCTTTTAGTTCATCCTCTGCCCTCTGTTCTGTGTCTGCAAGCTGAGCATCCAAAGCATCTGTAGTTTTCTGATACTTTTCACAATCAATTTGAAGCTGGTCTCGTTCAGAGGTGCGCTCATTCAGCTGGGATTGCAAACTGGAAACGGATTTTTCTCTAGCAGCAAGTTGGCGGCGCAGTTCTGAGTTATCTTCCTCCCTACTCTCTAGTTTCGTCTGGAGCACCTTAGCCTGCTTCTGAGCGTTTTCTATTTCGATGCTATGTTCCGAGCTTTTTAGTTGAGCCGTTGCAAGTTCCTCACGTAGACTAGAAATTAAGGTTTGATTCTCCTCCTTTTCTTTTTCTCTGTTTGAAATGATCTCCTCCTGGCTTTTGAGCTCCTCCTTTTGTTTCGAAGATTCTTCTTCAACCTTCGCCAGTTTGGCATTTTTCGCCTCTAATGAGCTTTCCTTCTCAGCTAACTGCTTCCTCAAAAGTTCTAATTCGCAATTTAGCTCATCGTTAACCTTCTTCGTATCCCGCAGTTGAATCTCATTTTCGGAATTTTGATGCGTTAAATGCGCAGTTCTTTCCTCGTGCTCGGAGACAGTATGCCGCAGCTCGTGAAGCTCCTTGTCCTTATTTTCGACGCTTTCTTTCTCAGTCTGGAGCTCTTCGCCTAGTTCAGAAATCCTTGTCTCCAACTGTACTTTCTCACCAATTAGACTATCTATTTTTCCGGACATTTTCATATACTCGGAAGCATAAATTCGGGCCTCTGAAGGCAGAAACGATACAGGATTGTAGCCCGGATCTCCAGGTTCTTTGGGAACCACTTTGAAATTCAGCATGTCCATAACTTGGACCGCTATGTCATCAAGCCCATCATTGATGTCGTCCTCCATCTCTTCTTCTGTTGCTGCTGGCGACGCTGATCAATTCTCCTTTGCGCTGCTCTCCAGATTTTAGTGCGCAGGTCGCATATTCGTTGACCAATCTAGTATATAGCAGGCTGTCGATGGATTGCTAGGAAACCTGGAAATAGAATTACAGTTAATGTTATTAGACACACCGCCAACTATTTTTTAGCTAGTTAAATTAAATTGTCTTAATTGGTAGCAAATTATCATGTTGACTTAGATACATACCATGTAACTCATCAATCCAATATAGCAAATAAATGAAACAATAGGACGTTATTGGTAATCACTGAGTAAGATTCCACATTCATGGCATGCTGGCGTCCAGACTTGCTGAATCCATTGAGAATTGATGCTATTTAGTTTAAATGACAGTTTAAATTTAGTTTAAATAATTAATCTTATGTAACTGACAACTGACACTGACTGTCTAGTGTTAAGCCAAAGAACAAGCACAGATCACTTGGTAGACAACTCCTCGTTCATTTTCACAAATGTTCAATCAACAAATTATAGTTTTTCAATGACCACAGCTTTAACTGACAACTGACAGTATTAAAATTAAAGCCCGAAATAGTCAACACTGAAAACTAAATGACTAGGCGCTGCACAGGTTTCGATTTCAATGTCAGCGGGGAAAGAAATGACACGCTGAGACCCTCTTTTGACTTTTGTGTAAAAAGCCAAAGACTTAACAGTAGCTAAATTAAATATTAGCTGAATCAAGCCACACAACTAACAACTAAGCGTAATAATGGTTGTAGTTGTTTCAGTTTTCACGCTTTCATTTTCGTGAGCAGTAAAAAAGTAGGAAAGCAGATAAGATAACAATAGAGCTCTTCAGCTGAGATTGTTTCTGTGATGAATGTGTTCTTCACTCACAAAATACGCGTATGCGCTGCACTGCCTATAGTATAGATTATAGATTTAGACTCTATACAACAACAACATAAACTTGTGTACTAAAAACAGCACATCCATAAACTGAACTGTTATTGTTGAGTGTGCATTATTACTTGGTTCGATTCAGGCTGGATTATCTTATCACTGATAAGTTATCAGTTACAAAATTGCACCTGTTAAGGATTGTAAATGTTTAGGTAATCAATTGAATGAAACAAAACAATGAATCCCCTTCCTCACTTCTTATGACTTGGTGCATGCTGTAAAAATGCATGTGGTGCTGAAAGGGTTACGAAAATGTCAACAAAACGGAATGGGCTTGCCGAATGAGTACATACAATGTGTATGATGATCAAGTGTGAACGACGACATATGAGCCACCACAAAATACAAGTTCTTGCCTTTTGCTTTTGCAAGCATAATAGACCAGAAAACGTTGAAGATAACATTGTAAGCTGCATTGAGTTACGTTTTTGCTATTTCAGCCTATTTTGCTGTCTAAAGATTACAGAAGTGCAAGCGTTTTGGTGGTAGTAATCACACCGTGCGTGTGAAATGCGAGGGTAAGAAGACGTGGATGAGAAGGTTTAGAGTAGCTGACACTCGACGCAATGATTATGATTGGCCGAGTGGAAAAATCTGCTCGAGCTGCGCGATACCCAACAACGTTAATTTCCAAACGGCACACGTGGGCTTCAGTTTTGTCATTTGTTCTGGTGCTGTAGCAATATTTGCTGCTTGCTTTTCTTTGTTGCAAAAAAACTTTGGTCTCTTCTCTCCTGCCACCTGCAGCAGAAATGCCAGTTCAGCAGCTTGTCATTTATGTCCAGCCAGTTATAATTTGTAATTAAATCATGAACCGATAATAATGTTATGTTAGTATGCGTGTATGTAGTATGTATGCCAATTCAGTACTTTTTCAAAAGATAAAGTAGTGTGTTGATTTAATACTTTAAAAATAACTCTACATTCGAGATAGGAATACAAAACACTGCACTGCATAATATTAATATGATTTAAGAAAATGGACAATTATCTATAGGATGAGGACTTTGATGTATGAACGCGATCTGGTGAACATATTTTCTTAAATTAAGTAGTACGATCTAAATAGACGCTCCAATTGCTTGAAATCCTCCTCAGAGATTCCAGCGAGCGTCCATCTGGTGAAAGGAAATTTTTCAATGGATTTTGCAAACGGATTTTCTCCGGTCAACAGGGATTTTATTCCGCTGGCAGTAATCTATTATTTCGCAAAGAATTACACATCTTTTATTATGTAGTATGTACATACTTACTACGTACTAACATGAAATGATTGCTAAAGATTGGTACATATTATGCAAAAATAATATGATTGCTTACACTCTTAACTGGCTTTCTACTCTCCAAGAAAAGTTTCCTTAGCTTAAGGCGACGAAAAACAAGACTGAAAACGGTGTCAGTAATTTTTGGCATTTCCTCCAATCCGGAGAGGGATAGCGATTTCAGTCCTGCAAAGTCATTATTAAAAACATTTCCATGCATGTTCTTTCAAAAACAAACTGAATTTCTTTAATTAAACTGTATACTATAATTTAAGCGGATAAATTACTTTTAAGTTTCAAAAATGTCGGTTCCTCCTTCTTCTCCCCCACAAACGCCACATTTCCCAGACCCGTACAATCCTGTAGTACAAGATCCTCCAAGCACTCCAACCCACCCCACAACTTTGACAACGCCTTATTAGTCCCCGTCCAATTTACCAGCGTCAGTCTCTTCAAATTAGGACACGATGTCGTCAGATTCCCCACTTTTGGACATGGTAACATCACTCCACTTCTTGTAATTTTCTCATCGAATTGTAACGCCAAATCTGTCAGCTCCAAGCGTACCACCTCACCGAACAGGAAGTTGTACAACTCGTCCACCTCCTGAATACCAACCGGAAGCCCCACCAGCTCCTCCAGTTCCGTTGAATCCACGGTCAAATCCAAACTCTTCAACTTGGGCCACTGTGGCGTGCTCGCGTGCTCCAACCAGAAAGGATAATAAGTGCACTTTGAAGTCGCTGTGATCAGGACGCGCTCCAGATTTGGCAACTCTCTTTGGAATAAGGCTCTATTCAAGTTCTTTACTGACACCAGTGGCGTCACCGCGGTACTGAAGGTACTCTCGTCAGAAGGTCCCAACATATTGTACAGTTCCGAGTCCACATTGAGTAGCCCCAGCCCCCGATCGTAACAATGCTTCAGAAAAAACTGAAAGTCAAACGAGCTGCCTCCCCCTTCCATCGTATCCCTGAAATTCTCCAGGTCATAAAACCGGACGTTGGGCTTATCCGGATGCGTTTCGTGACGCCAATCAATCACTCTCTGAACACATTGGAAAGATCCATTGTTACTCAGCATAGGCACCATTGGTATGTCTGGAGGGATTGGCAGTCCAAAAGGATTATTTTGTGGAGGCTTTGGATGGTCAAAGCGAGGATGACCAATGTACTCCAAATGCTCACAGCAACAAGCAATAATGTCCTCCCAGTATCCATGATCATGCTTGCTGGAAGGCTGAATGTGGCCAAACTTTAGGGTCTTCAAATTTTTAAAGTTTTTTGTGATGGGACAGGGAGGTCGGGGAACCTTTCGTTTGTCCTGCATAATCATCGTGTCAAAGTCACAACGCCACTGGGTAGCGTCAATTTCCTCCAGTTCGAGATGAGTGAGATTGGTCAATTCCTTAAAGAATGGCGCTTCCGTTTTATTTGCAAACGCTGAGAAGTGGCGGACGCGGAGGTGTGTAATTTTGGTTGCGTATAGCTCGATAAACTTGGGTATGTCTTTGTGATCAAAGAATTTGACGCCTTCGTTGTTTAGGTAAATTCGGGCGGCTGGAATGCCCATTTCCAAAAAGGCAGATAGGTTTCGGGAACCATTCTCCTGGATCTCAATTTCTCGGGAATGGTCGACGGGATGTACTCGGAAATAGGTTTCTGCAAGGGATTTTAAGGCGTTACAAACGCGACGTAGGCGTAGTAAATCGTTGAGGCGGAGAAATGGGAAAAGATGGTCCTGAAACTGAAGTTATAAAAAAATTCAATATTGAAATACATTTAGTTTTATTATTGGTATGAGAGTTTTGCTGACTGTATCAATTTACCACAACGTCTGGAATATCGAAAATGTTTGGATCTGTGGCTGACTGTTCCATTTTCTCGGCTTATCGGAAGAAATACAGTTAAGCAAGTGTGGCTATGTTGGACAGGAAAAATATAGATCACTGAACGAGATAAGCCAGTATTCTTCTTTCTCTGCTTTCACTATGATGAAACATACTTTTGAAAGAAGGCTGGTGTTGAGTGATTAATGATGAACGTGTGGGGTGTGTGGATTTTGATATTTCACCACCAATTAATTACATTTACAATAAAATACAAAATTAAGGATCTGAAACATATTTTCACATACTGTATGAATAATTAGAATTGGGAGTTGGAACGAGATGAATAAAATGAGAGATTCAGCATATTTTGCACTGCTAAATAGCTAAACAGAACTCATTTTCATCGTGTTAATTATTAATAGCGATTATATTTTTGTATGTATGTGTGTGTGGTTTGCGATGCAAGCATGTTTTCAGCTTGCCAGGCAAAAATTGGTCAATAAATTTTTTATCTTAATATTTTATTCTGTCACTGAACGAGCTGCCTGTTGCTTCCTATGTATGTATGTACTAATAGGCAAAATAACTTGACTGGACACTTTTAATGATATTGAATTGCAGCATGTGGCTCTCTCATATTATTATTCATGTGTATCCATGTATCTTTTGTATGTAATTAGATTGTGTGTGATCTCTTTTTTGGTAATATCGTTCCGATTTTAAACTCTCACCGCTTTCAAATTCATTGGCCTACGGAACGGTATTTTCTTTGTTCACTTTTTTATTTCAATACCTGCAATGCAATCCTCCACCTCTATTTTGCCTTCATTTTGATATTAGGTATATGATCATGAAAACTATGATGGTACCCGTAGAACCTCGGTTTTTGTTAGTTAGATGAGACGTAAGAAATGGAATGAAAGGAAAGAGTTGCTAACATTTTGGGAGAAGCGTACTGTGGAAATTGTAGATATGCAGAGTTTGGTCTTGGGTGAGTATGTCCTTTCTAATTCTAATGCAATGGCAATAATATTTACAAGAAGAGTGAAAGTAAAATGAACAAAGGAAACGGTTTTAGCTCTTTGTATGCATGATGGAAAACGCATCCCCATTTACTAATCAAAAAGTGGAAGTAATAGTATAGAATACTAAACAATCTAAAGTATATTATGTATTGTATGCATTCGTGGCTAAAATGAGGGAGATTTTGCCATTTTTATGAGATTTATCGGAAGCATTAAATATATGTATATAGGGAATGAACGGAGGATAATTGTATCTCAAGTAACCCCAAATTCTAGAAAAGATTCATTTCATTTGTCGCGATTCATTTCTATTTTACAACTTTTGCAACGAACCATCATAGCTTATATGATTATGACTCATTATTTCAAAGCTCTGAAAATTCTGGCATTAATATCAATTAACAAAAAAATGATCACGCATAAGTTATCGCCATCGGTAATTTTGAGTTCTTCTTCTTCTTGTCGATTATTGCATTGCATGAGATAAACGGATGTAGATGAGTGGACAATGTAGATAACTTACATAAAAAAGTAATCGTAGAAAGACACAGACGCAGTCAGTCAGACAAACGACCTAGCTGTGAACAATTAAAATGTAAATACAAGCAATGCTTCTATATCAACCAATTGTGTAGAGGTGTTATGTTGTATGTGGCATGTCTGTCTAGGTCTAGACACCACAGTTAGTACACACAGTAATTAAATGTTCTGGAAAATGTGGACTGCTAAGTGTTTTTATTTTTTCACCGATGCCCACCTCACTGACCACCTCACTCACCAATCTAAGTCGGTTTATGTCACTGGCACACCTGGGCGACCATTGTGAAAAACAATCAGTCACCACACCGCACAAGAAGAACGCTTTTTTGTTGTGATTTTTGTTTGATTGAGGAACGAATGCTGCTTGTATTTGTATTTTGCTTCAAGCGTGCGTGTTAAAGCTAACAGCTAATGTAAAACACCTCAGCTGACAAGCTAAATTTTAAATTGTTCTTATCTGAGAAAGCACTAGTTTTCACATTTTTACGTCGGATTGCTTAGTTTAAACTTAAACTTTAAACCTGTCAAGTAATTTAAATACGAAACAATCAACAGTCAGTGTCAGTGCACAGTAGACGAAGAGTGATAATTTTTTTGGTGGTTTAATTGGTTGGTGTATCTCGAACAAAAAATATGGCGAGTGGAGGAGATGGAACCCCAACAACAACAGCAGCGCGAGGAGGAGACAACGACTCTGAGGACTGTAACTCCACGTCCAGTTTTGATGCGACGATATCCCAAATTGCGACCCAAGCATGTGATAAATTGTTGGCACATCTTGCTACTGGTTTACGTGACCTCTTTACGCCCGAGCTGGTTAGAGAGATAATAACGGATGGCTTTCGAGGTGTTCCGGACGGAGGAGGTAACAACGTCAACAACAGTAACAACAGCAGCGTACACTTGGCAAGTGTAATCGGTCAAGTCGAAGAAGTAGCACCTAGGGTGGTGGAGGAGGTAGAAGTAGTACCTGAGGTGGTGGAGGAGGTAGAAGTAGTACCTGAAGTGGTGGAGGAGGTAGAAGTAGTACCTGAGGTGGTGGAGGAGGTAGAAGCAGGGCCTGAGGTGGTGGAGGAGGTAGAAGATGTCGTTGATCAGCTAGAGGAGGGACCAGAAGAAATTGAGCGCGAGGAGGAGGCCCATAGAGCGACTTGCAGGGGACCACTTGATTACTTCCAAGCCGTGGTCCAGGACCCAACTGAAAAACGCCATATAGTTGGAGGGAGGTACTTGCTGACAGGGATTATTGGACGTGGCTCTTTTGGGGAAGTGTACTTTGCCGTTGACACTGAAACAGGGAAGGACATCGCCATTAAACTGGAAGGCCAGGGTGCTCGTCATCCCCAGTTAGAGTTTGAAGCAAAGCTGTACAAGTATCTGCAAGGCGTGAAAGGTGATCCATGCGTTCCAAAATACAAGGCCTCCGGTTCGGAAAATGATTATCACTATCTCGCAATGCAACTGTTGGGCCCGTCTTTGGAGGATTTCTTACGACGTTGTTCGGGACGTTTTACTCTCAAGACCGTGCTGATGTTGGCGGATCAGATGATTTCGCGGTTGGAATTCCTCCACAGTAAAGGCTACATTCATCGGGACATCAAGCCGGAAAATTTTTTGATGGGCATAAATCAGCATCGTAGCAAGGTAAATTGCTTTCACACTTTTACAGAACATGATTCATGATCATAATTAACCAGTGTGTGCATACAATAGAATCTAACGTATTTTTGATTTACTTCTGTTTTCCAGGTCTTCTTGATCGACTTTGGATTAACCAAGAAGTATTGTAACATCAACACTGGTGAGCATATTCCATTTAGGGAAAATAAGAGTTTCGTTGGAACCATCCGCTACGTTTCCCTGAAGGTCCATTTTGGCTCGGAGGCAAGCCGACGGGATGACTTGGAGTCCCTGGGCTACTGCCTCATATATTTCCTGAAAGGATCTCTCCCCTGGCAAGGAATCCAGGGGGCCAACCAACCGCAACATCGCGAGAAAATCCGCGAAGTGAAACTGTCCACCTCCGTCAGAACGTTGTGCAAAGGAATCCCCGACGAGTTTGCTGCGTACTTGGACTACTGCTATGGCCTGGACTTTGAAGCCAAGCCCGACTACGGTCACCTACGCCAGATATTCCATGACCTATTCATTGCCTTGGGATATCGTTATGATTACCACTTTGACTGGGTGAGGCATCAGGCAGAAGAATCGGTTGAGGAGACACGTCCATTGAAACAGAAACAAGATCCTTTGAAACACGAGTCGGATCCTGAAAAGGAATTTGATCATATGGCCAATGCTGCACTTTAAAAAGCACTTAAGTTTTAACAGAGTCTAATTAACTTTTTCCTCTATACACCCTAAATTTGCCATTTCATTTTTAAAATTTTTGTGTAAACTCAGAGTGTTTCTGAAACTATTCATTGTATTTGTATTATATAAACTATGATTATTTATTAGTTAATTTTAAAGTCATTGCAGACATTATTACCATATATATTTTTGTATGTTGAACTCGTTCCAATTGAAAGTGGCAGCCAAATAAAAATTGAGTAAAACTAACTACAACGTATGTATGACATGTTAAATCCAAGACTATATAATTTATCATTATTCAGTATTTCCATTTTTATGCAAACGCTACCATATTGGCTACAACAGCGGCACGGCTCATAATCATCATAACATTCCGCTTATAACTTATAATCATTATATTATTTTCCCAACAAGCAACATCAATTAACATCATCATTATCCAAAGAAGGATTGATAAATAACATCCTTTGATTTTGCCAGTTTAGTGCTTCTTGCAAAGTACTTTACTTTTTCCAGTTTTTCCCATCATTTTCGACTCAACAATGTCGAGAAATGCGACAGGTAATTGTTTTTAATCAATCGAATTTATAGTCGAAAGAGAGCGTCCGATCGGTATTCGGGATTTTTTATACCACTTTTTGCTTTCCATTTCAACTTTCAACCTGTTGCATTTCCCGAGTCGATTTTTTTGTAAGCACAGGTTAGCTTGTTTGTAGCATGGAATAAGATTTGTCATCTTTTATATCGTGGCTTGTAGTTAGAGCAGGTTGCTGTTTTGTTATGAGTTGAGTCCGAGAAATGTAAGCTGTGCATGTAAACAAAGTTCATTGTCTTCCTCTCCACTTGACTTTCACTTGACACATTGCTGCTGCGCTCAACACTCCACCGTTCCTTTGTCCACAGTTTCTATGGCTACGCGTAGAAATGCATTGAATGCATGCAACTTGACAGCACAACAGCAGAGGTTAAAGAAACAGCCTTTTAAGTTCATGTCAACTTGACCTCGTGATTTGTTGGTTCTCTTTCATCCTAAACAACAATAATATCCCTTAATAATATCACTTATTCGTTGTTGGTTCTCAGTAAACATTAAGCTCTTTTAATTGAACGATTATTTAAAAAAAACAGTTAATTAGAGAGATTTTCATACTTTTCTTGTTCTTCTTTATAAGAAGTTTTGCTGTCTGTGTGACCTGCTACTAACTTCATTTATGTTCAGAAAGCAAAATTTGCAAAATAGCTTTTAGCTTTAGTATCTTCAGTTGGTAGTTTTAATAGTGGTTTCATTATTTAATCAGTAAAATGATTTTCAGTTAGAAATCGTGCATGTCTGTTTTAGAAGTGTGTAGGTGATTACAAGAAAGTTAAATTTCTCTTGAATGTGATTGTGTGTGAGTCAAGTCGTAATAAGGTCAAAGGTTAATTAATACAGCTGCTTCATTTGGCATTCGTGTTCCTTGTCAGAAAAATGTAATTACTATTAATTACTACTTTATTGTGGATTTTGACATTAATTTTGTTATTAATGACAATGGTTGGTAATTTTATTAATGTTGTATTTTTAAATCTTAATTGTACTTATTCTAGCGAAATGGAATCGTCTGCAGTTCCTGGAACGTCGGGCTCAGGTCATCGCGGTAATCAAGATAGCATTCATCCGGAAGACGGTAGTTTACACAATCGTAAGGCTATTGCCCGCTTGCTGAAGATGATGAATATGGGAAACACTCCACAAGAGACGTTGGCCCTACGTTCCCCTCCATTCCTTCCACCACCACCACCTCTTCCTGCTGCAAATAATTATGAAGATGAGCCTATTGGTTATGAAGTTGCCCCTAATGCGGCTTATCAGACCCTGACCACCATGTTGGATGAAACCAGCAGCATGTTGAAGAATGAGCTACAGAGGTGCCAGTCAACCAGTTCGAAACAGAGGAAGGAGCTGCAGGTGAAGGACATTGAAATTGTGAAGTTGAAGAGGAGGATTGCCAACCTGGAAGCTGAAGCGGATGTTAGAAAGGCGGAGCCTAAGATGTCCACGAACTATCGCTGGCTGGATGAGAAGCTGAAGATGTTCGAATTAAAACTGGAGGAGACTTCCAAAGAGAATCAGGAGCTGAAGCTAGATCTGGGGTTAGAGGTGAACAAGAGGAGACGCGTTGAGGATATACTGAAAGATGTGTACCAGTCCGTAATTGATCTGAGGCTAGGATTTGGGAACCTGGTGGGTCAAATGAAGTCGTCAACTTTTTGGGCCACTACAGCAGAGGAGGAACCTGACCATCATCTTGAAGATCGGATGGTCCAGTTGGTTCAGCAGCTTGAAGCGTCTGAAGACCCTGAATATGACTTTGGCCCTTGTCACCAGCAAATCCAAGGGGAGCTTAAAGCTATGAAGCTTATCCTTCGCAAATTCTCAACTTTAACGGCTCAGCAGTCTGGATCTGGCTTCTTTAGCGAAAGTGATCATATATCTATTCCGGCCCCATCACCGACCAACGTAGGAGTTCCCCCAGAAGAGATACCTCCGGAAAATCAAACACTTCAGGACATGAAAGTACTGAGCTCTCCAGCGACTGCTTCAATCCCTGAGTCAACTTCAAGCAGCAACGCTCACCCTGAGGAGTTTGTCCTTTCTGAACCTGTGGTCGTTAAAATAATGAAAGTTTCAACACCAGCGACCCCGAATTTGACTCCTCCAAAGCTTAAATTGTCAAAAAGAGAGTCAAAAAGACGTTCCAAACCCGCGGTTACAGGGGTGGTGGTCACATCAGAGTCAACTTCATCACTACCCTCCACCTCGTCCAGTGCTCAGACACCCTCCAAGACCCAAGATGTGAAGCCAGGAAAATCAATCAAAGAGTGTAAAACTACAGTGCATATGGTGGACGAATCGCGATCCAACCAAGGATTTTTCTGCGTCTGCAATCTCAAGTTCCGGACCAAAGATCATCTTCAGCATCACATCAAGTACTTTTCTGCGGAAAAAAGATTTCCGTGCAAGTTTGGCTGTGGAAAGAGTTTCATTGGGGCCAGTTATCTGAAGACGCATCTACAGGCAAAGCACAAAGTCAAGATGCCGTCAACCATTGGATGTCGAAATTGTGGGGAATTTTTTCCCTCGCGACTAGCACTGGTCAAGCATCGTAAATTGTTTCAGTAAGCTACTATACTAACGATATTGTTCAAATACTTATTCGAAAAAAACGATTTTTTAAAACAATTATTATTATTTATTTCAGTACTATCCAACCTGAAAATGCTGACGTAGAAGAGGAGCCGTCACTTCCCTCAACACCTTTCACTCCCACTGCGTCAACGTCAGCGGAAACAAAATCCTTTGCCATTCCAGCGAAGACTGATTCATTTTCGTCACCAATTTCTGTGCCTGAAAACGCTGATACTCAGGAGGTTGCAGCAGCAGAAGCTGAAGTGGATAAGGAAAACGTTGCTCCTCCTACCCTTGATAAAAGCGCAGCCAATGAAGGAAGTTCCTTGCAATTCGCCGAAGAACTCATTCAGATGGCTGGTTGTGGTTCGGCTACCATGCAGAAGGCTCATAGGGAGGACATGTCAAAGCGACATCTTGGTGCCTATTGTATTTGTGGACAACTCTGTGCCAGTCGCAACGCTCTGCACCACCATTTTTGGTACCGCAATTACCAACATAAGCTGGAATGCACCATTTGTCACGCCACTTATCCTGGTTTCAGTTATCTGAACAAGCACATGTACGGCGCACACAAAATGGTTCCTGTTATCCCGGTAACTGAAGATTGTGGGGAAAATCTATTGGAGAATATAAAAAGGTTCGGAATGAGCATTAAAGTTCAATATAAATAGTATTTCATAATATGAAAATTGAAATTGTAAATTATTTCTCCTATTATCAGTGAGCCTTCGCTTCCGGAGTACAGACTAGAGAAAATGGACTGGCACGGCGTGGATGGTTCCAAACAGGACGGCAGTTTCAGTTGTATCTGTGGATTGACATTTGCTGCTGGCAAAGGACTTGATGCTCACATCCGCCACTTTCGAGCCAAGTTTGTCTGTAAGACTTGTGGAAGACGGTTCGTTGCTGTAAGCTATCTCAAGAAGCACATGTTCCGAAAGCACAAGATAATCCCAAAGAGCACTTTTCGAGGTTGTAGGGACTGCGGACTCACGTTTGAAACCGCATGGGAGCATCTTCAACATCGCAGAATCTTTCAGTAAGTCCCTCAACCGCTGACTGGATGCCTATCATTAATATTGCCATTTTACTCGTGCGTTTTTTTAATGTGAATTTTTTTATTTTACGTAGTAAAGGAAGGCGCAGTTTACTTCGGAGACAAAATGCCAAGTCGATAAGGCCCGAAGAAAGGCACGATTTTGTCGAGTTTGTTGATCTTGAACCTGCGTCGTCAACCAGCAGACCAGTCGTCTTTGGGGAATACTCCGCTCGAACGTCCCCACCGCTCTATCATTGCAAATGCGGCAAACGATTTTCATTTGAGAAGACGCTGATCAAACACATTCAATCGCATTACAACGGGAAAATATTCAAGTGTGACTGGTGTCCTCGTCGCTTCGCAAACCACCAAAGTTTGAAAAGTCACGTTCGAAATATGCACAAGCAAGTTCAGTACACAAAACGCTATGGCTGCCGTCAGTGCGGAAAAACATTTTTTACGCAGTCTCAGCTCCAGTATCACAACCGCGTTGAGGTGGACCACAGGGAGACCCAATCTTTCCTTACATCTCAGCCTTTGTCATCTTCACAGCGAGCATCATTTCCAAACCCAAAAGGCCAAATTGTTCATGTCACCTTGTGAAGATACAGTATAAATTTTTAATTGTTTTTATGTTTTGCACTTTTGCATGTTTATCATTTTATTTATCTCTGCACTACAGAAAATAATGTCACTATTAACGTTAGGTTATAATAATGATATGATTATTATTAGATTGCGTGTAATTAATATGTAAACTATTCTTGTAACTTTTCATTTGTCAAGAAAATATTTTGAAGATTGGTTCTGGCGTACTTTCGCAATCTGCAATTCAATTTATATACCTATAAAATATTCAGAATTTTGTATTTGCAATAAGATTTACTATTAGTATGTCTAGATGGTTAAGATATGAATAGCGTTATGTTTATATATTATTTCGATAATAAATGCTGATGTATGCAATTATAATTATTTGTATTAAAATACTGCGACAATTTTGAGCGATAATTTCAAGACCCAGGATCTCAGAGGTCATTGAGTGCTGTTGTGAATTGTTATTCACGTCCCATGGTATTCATTTTATGTCACGTATTTAATGTTATCAATAGAAATCAACAAGTTAGCATGTTTTTGGAATAATATGGCGAGATGAGGCAAGTTTTTAAAATATTCCATCTTTCTTAACCAATTTTGTACTTTTTCATATATTGGATCAGGCAGACGTGCCAACCGTCTCATATCCTTTCTCTTGTCAAATACATACCTATGCTGGGCATGGCATGAATGGTAGTATTTTTAATTGAGTTGATGTATCTCTATCCACTATAACTGACTGAGGACAGGGTGGTTTTACTAATTTCGGTGGCAGGGTAGTTGACAATCCAGAGAAAAACAAGTTGAATGAAATTGATAGTTTTCACACATGCCCATATAAACACAGATTTTTGTTCATAAATTAGAATATTTTAGCAGTAGAGAAAACCTGTCCAGACAAGGACACCTTCGTAATTTTATTCCAGCTAGCTCAAAAGTCTTTGTTCGTTTTATTTCTTTTTTGCACTTCTAACTTCTCTGTCTTGTAATGAATTTGCAGAGTTGTCCATTTCATTCCAACTTCCAGTCATGAATTTCCTTTCTTCTTGAAACGATAATGGCAGGCAATAATGGTGACGGACGGTGACATACATATAAAACGAAGTTAATACATATGTAATTGTTATGAGAAAATTCCGGATTTGCATAGAAAAACATATTATGAACACTGGACAATTTATGCCCAAATCTATTCAAGAAAGCAAACTCTGGATCCACTAGTTCTCTTTGTATTGATTTTCGCTCTTTGTCAATGTTGTCTTCTCCCTGCCTGTCACCAGCCAGTATGAATTTGTCACAAGCGCAATTTTTCTAAAAAGACGCATAATTTTATATTTGCGACTTTTTTGTCAGGTACGCTTCTTGAATATCTCGAATGCGTAATTTTTTGCCCAATACTACTACGACTGGAGAATGAAATCATGCGATCATTTGTATGCTGTGGAATGGAAACGCATAAAATTAGCATAAAATTAAGCAAATGTGATGAAATCAACGTGAATAGTGGACGAAAGTGGGAAAATTGCTATATAGTCAACATAATACTATATACAAGAAAAACCCCTCCTTATTATTGCAAGAAAACTGGAAAGGTATGTAACGTAAAAATAATTTCACTATTAGTTAATGGTTTGGTTGAGCAAGGTCAAGACTCGAGTCAGGAGAGCATCATCGCACACTGTTGCTTCGTGAAAATTGAAAATCTGGGGACTACAAGAGAATCTGTTGCCCAAGAAAGTTTACTCATATACTAATTGTCATTAACAGAAAAAAGGTCCATTCCTATTTGTTACTGGCACAAAGTCCAGTGATGTCGGATACAGTGATTTGCTACATTGATGTTGTCCAAATGCAAATCCAAATGAATTGACGGCAAAGTTCCAAGTTGGCAGTGCAGTTCATTTTGGTGCTGACGAAAGAGATTTTTTTCTGCGCATTTATTGCTACAAAAAATCTTTAAAAATAACTGCTTCCACGTCATTATTACTCTACGCTGGCGGATGGATGTTAAGTGTATATTAATGTAACACGCTAAATAATAATTATTTGGAAACTATATTATCATGGCGTCTGAAGGAAATTATGTTTCCAAATGGTCAAGTGCGTTTCACTTCCAACTCATTTTATTTCTCATTCCCTTCCTATTCCACATTTCCTCAAGCTCAGTTCCTTATCCCGACAACAAATTCCGTTACATTCTCAAGCGAAGTCTTTACGACCCTGTAAAGAGTAGTTTAAATGATTCCATAATCCCCATCCACTACAACGTCGAGGTGCTGGTCAACGATGGAAACAGTTACTACGGTGACGTGTATGACTACGACAAGCCCCTTCCCCCATCCCGGGATCTTCGAGTGATTGAATTTGGGAAAGTTCGCATTTTTGGGGTGAATCAAAACAACAATGCAAGCACGGTTATCTTGCACTTTAAGGAGCTTGAGATTAACCACAGTTCCGTGACGGTGATTGGAGGAGCTCCTAGCAGCAAAGCCTCCATTCCCGTATTGGAAATTACTGAGGATGTGGATCGACACTGGTTTATTATCAAGCTGGACGGGGTGATACATGCCGGGGACCCTGTGCAAATTTACATGGAGTTCAGGTCGACCCTGTATGAGTTTGCGGATTGGGGGCCTCGCTTTTCAGAGTATCACTTGGAAAATGGGAAGATGAAGCGATATGTGACGCCTTATGGAGGAGGATTCAGAAAAACTATTCATGACTTTTATACTCGGACGTTGTTTCCGTTGTTTGATGAGCCGCATCTGCAGGCAACGTTTCAGTTGACGCTGGTGAGGAGGGAGGGATACAGGGCGTTGTCCAATACTCACGTTGCTATTGCGCAAATACGAGAGTGAGTGTTTGGAAAAGAATTTTTGTATAAAAAATATTTAAATATATTATTTTTCAACTTTAACTTGTACGTATTTATGCTCCAGTTATTCACGACCAGGGTGGATCAAAGATAAATTTCAGAAAACTATTCGAATGTCACCGCATATGTTCTCCTTCGTGGTGTCTGACCTTCCATTCATGAAGGTTGCCACAAGTCAAAATAAGTTGATTCGGGTGAGCTATAATTTTAATAGAGCTTTCCATATGTTATAACATCATCCATCGTTTAGGCAAATATGTAATTGCTATATAATTGCTTTTAGTTCCATGCTCCCCGACAAATTCTCGAGTTTGCCCATGACGACGTGGATTACTTGACTACAGTGGCCGCTCGACTGTTTAGTTTCCACGATAACTTTTATGCGGGGAGTAAGTATTCTCCTCAAAAGATGGATATCGTTTGGAGAGACTCGGGTCATGCTAAAGTTGGATGGTACGGTAATTCGACGAATAAATACGGAATATATTTCATAGTACCCCATGTTTTATCTTCACATTTATTGTTGTCTAGGGGACTTTACATTGACGAAGGGCGTTTTCTTCTTCGTGAGAGTGCACATTACCAAGACAACGATCTGCACGATGATCCCCACTATAGACAGTTTATTCTCGAAAGAATATGTATGCTTCCAACACGTTACCTAATCAAAAATTAAATTATATATGATGATTCACTATTATTACCAAGATGATCTGATTTTACAGCGTTCCCATTTGCTCATCAATGGCAATGGCACTCCAAACGTGAACTGGTCAAGTACATGAAAATCCTTGCATTGGAAGCAGTGACTCCCGAATTCCTGTGGACCGGTCGTTTAGAATCCTTGATAACATGTAGCCTTCAAGAACACCTTGTCCAGGACACTGGTCTCCCCTACGCTCGACGCTTTTGTGACGCTGCAGTTCATCAAACCGGGGGATTTGGAAAATATGATGTTCGAGAAGTTCTCTTGTACAGAATGTTGGAGGGCTTCATTGGGAGAAAGACATTCAGACTGGGAATGCAAAAATATCTCGAGAATGGTCCTGTCTACGACGTTATCAAAAACGAGAAGATTCTATTAGACTCTCTCGAAGAAGCCATTAAAGAAAGTGATAAGGACTTGCTGCCAAAGGATGGTACTAGTTTGGTTGACGTTCTTCAGTCTTGGAGGGAGAGGAGGGATTTGGCCATTGTCAGAGTTTACAATACAAACGGCACTTGTGTGAACATTTCTCAGGAGAGATACCACGGGAAACGGGAGACGATAGTGGATGAGAATGGATTGGGTATAAACGGAACTACTGGACTGTGGAGAATACCAATTAGGATAGTGATCGGAGGTGAAAAGGGCAAGAGATCTTCGCCAGAGACGCAGATCAAGCTGTGGCTTGGAAATAATGGAAAGCAAACTTGTATTGCGAATGGAACAAATGCTTCCAGTTGGATAAAAATTAATAACAATGCAACAGGTAAATGCAATTAACACATCAAACATTATACCACAACATATATAGTGGCGGTGATAAAAATGAGCTAAAATTTATTTGCCAGGCTATTACAGAACATTGTACGATAATGAGCTGTTTTACCGCATTCGAGATCAACTTGAATCTAATCATAATGTAATTACGCCAATGACAAGGACACAGCTATTGGACGATTACTTTTACATGGCGTATGCGGGCAAAGTCAGTATTCAAACTGCGCTTAACTTGACCCATTACTTGGACAAGGAGACAGACTCCGCTGTGTGGACCTCTTTCCTGCGTCATTTGTCGTTTTTGTATAATGACCTTCAGCTGTATCGACATCCTAACTATCCTATATTCCAGGTGAGTCTTACGTTACCCCATACCAAGACATTCAGCTTATCAATTTGTCCTAGGGTTATTAACAATAAATTATTATTTGCAGAGTTATCTGAAGCCGAAATTCAACACAGTCCTTAAATCTATTGACCTCGACGAGAAACTCTCTGATCCCGCCAGTCTCATAGAATTCCGTGAAGATTTACTCCTCTGGTCTTGTCGTTTTGGCAACGAGATTTGTGTTCGTCACGTGCAAAATTTTTTGAAAAAGTGGAAGCAAAATCCCCAAATAAACCCTTTCCAAACTAGCATTGGGTTTGGAATGGTGAGCCTCGTGGGCATGTCTGGCGGACAGGAAGGTTTTGAATTTTTACTAGAAGAATTTTTCCATCCGCCCGACTCTGAGAATTTGAGTGGAACCGAAGATTTTGTGCTTCGTTGGAAGGCTGCAATGATGAATGGGATCACTCAAATGTCTGACGCCAGTCTTTTGGAAAGACTGCTGAATTACACGCTGGATCCCAATTCTACCCTCAGCTCGACCCAGTGTTTTGACTCGGTTTACTGGGATGTACGAAGCAATCGTCTTCACAGAGGAATCCTTCTCAACTTTCTACTCGGAAACACTGACCGCATCATTGACCACGTTAAGACCATTTATAATGAGTCCGAGCCTGCATTTTCCTGGTTCAACCTTGTCAATTTAATTGGAGCAACGTTGGAGGATGACACTGAGCTTAATAGGGTCAGTGTCAGTAGCTTTATGAATGCAATTAAACTAATTTAAACGAATGTGATTCTAATTTATTTGTATTTATACACTTTTCCATAGACCAAAGCATTCTTCAAAGAGAATGACAACAGGTTCTATGAATCTTTCAAGAGCTCATCCAACAGTTCAGCCTTCTTCTCGGATGTGATGAACTATGCCGCGTGGACATCTCACACTTTCAGGTCACTTGAGGAGGGAAGGAAGGAATACAGCGAGACTGCTGGCAGCGACGAGAGGATGAAGGACGTGATTAAGGATGTCGGGGAATGGCTGAAAAATCTGCCGTCATCACCTACACGAACTTAATTTTTTATTACTTATTGTAGTTTGTTAATGAATTATAAGATAAAAAGCATTTTACTTTAAATGCAAGTGCTACATTTTACCTGTCAATGTATATAAACAACAAAGAATACAGAAAGGATCTGCTCAAATGTAAATGGTGAATAACCACTGAAATTAATAAATTATGTTCTAATGAATGAATAATAATGTATTATCATTGAATGAACAGTTTCGAAGAAATTAGATATTTATTACCTATCTTTATTACTCATTGTATCTTGAGCCAACAAACTCCAAAAATGGCACATTGACCCAGTTAAATGCTGTGAAAGTTCCTTTGCATCCATCAAACATGTATTATTTTCCACTGTCTACCGTGTAGATTAAAAGCACTTTAAAATGATTTTTGTATCACATTTTTTACCGTCCTTCAGAATAGTAGGGATTACATTGATAACCCTAATATCGATATCATGTGTGCACCCAACAGATTCAAGCCTCAATTCCCAAGTAACCCCAGAAGAATTCAACGAGGAAAGCAATGGAGATCCACATCCATTCGATTTTCGAGATGACGTGGAAGAAGCAATCCGTCCTCACTACGCGCTGGATCCTACAAAAACGAGAAGATTAGCCTTAACGGAGCAACACTTGGTTACTGCCTTAACGGACATTGCCGATAAAATGTCGTACGCCATGGAAGGGGATCTTTGCTACATTTACCTTTCCAAGTATCTCAGCGAGTTTCAACAGGACACCAAAGCGGTTCAAGGGCAGCGTGGTATAGGGCGCGCTAACATTGTTGCAGAAAATCCTCTTCTGACGCTGAAAATGATAAGAAGGATTTTGGATACGCTGATAAAGGATACCTTAGGATCTTGTTTGGAGGCATATCCAGACGTGGCGAAGACGGTAGATGAGACTTTCACTGCGGCGGACGTGGCACCACCCACGGCGGAGGATTTAGATGATGCTCTCGTGGGAATTTTGAGGATTCAGTATATCTACGGATTGAATGCCACTAAAGAGGTACGCACAATGAAATTAGATTATTTTTGGGGGGAAATGGAAGAATTTCATTCTTGCTTACTTTATATTATTTCAGCTTCGCTTGGGAAATTTAAGAGGAGAGTACACAGGAGCCTTTCTCTATTTTGACGACTGCCTGGCACTGGGCAAGAAGGCAATTGAAATGGAAGCGGAAGCACTGGCTTATCAATGGCTGACCTCGGCACCCCTCAGCCCCTCGGAAATATTGAGTCCGCAGGAGCATCTCAACGAAGATATGTGGGATCTAGAACAGACTTGGCTGAAGCTGTTGAATTTGACATATTACGGAGATTGGGAGATGATGCATCAAAAGTTGAGGGGGAAACAGCAAGAGAGAATGAAGGACTTTTACGATTACCCCTATTATGCCACATGCCGGGGCGAAACGACCCTGGTATACTAAAAATACTTTTCGTGAAATAATTACTATAATGAGATATTTAATTGGCCTGTCTTTAATTTTATTTTAGCCGATTGAATCGCAAAGTTTTTTGATTTGCTTTTACCAATTCGACTGGGATCCCTACTTTTACATAAATCCTGTGAAAACGGAAATGCTCTCTGAAGACCCTGTGATTCTCCAGTTTTACGACTACGTTAGCCAAGACACTATCGACTTTATTAGGATGTCTGCAGCCAAAGGTATGACTAGGTCTGGAGTTGTCCACGCTTTTAAACCTCAATCGGAATATCTCCCTTATCGAACCTCCATGAATTCTTGGCTGTATGACACTGAGGAACAAGATCCCGATCCCAAGCTTGCCACCTTAAACAAGCGAATTGAGAAACTGACTGGACTGGAGGTTCACAAGGCGGGAGCAAGTAATATGCAAGTTGCGCTGTATGGGGCAGTCGGGGGTCACTACGATTTTCATCATGACGCAGTAGGAGAAGTTCCTAAATTAAATAATCGATCTGTGTAAATGACTAATTGTCATATTTATGAAATAATTTCTTTTTAATACCAATCCAGTTGCAACACACCACCGCACCTTTTCAGCAAGATGGAGACAGGATTGCGACTTTTCTCATGTTTGTAAGTGTTCTTAGAATGTTTAAAATTGTTCGTAAAATTAAGGTTAATCAGTTATTATTCTGTTTGCAAAAGCTGTCGGATGTACGTATGGGAGGATATACAGCCTTTCCAGATGTTGGTATTTTTGCAAAGCCAATCAAGGGCTCCGCTATTCTCTGGTATTCGCTGCTTCTAAACGGACAGGAAGATCCAAGATTGCAACACGGTGGTTGTCCCGTTATGTTGGGAACGAAAGAAGGTAATCAACGTAAAATAGCTGATATGACAATTAAATAGCCCCCAAATTACAACGAACGCTTACAATATTTTCAGTGGCTAACCGATGGATTCTCCAATATGAAAACATGTGGAAACATCCATGCGCATTGAATCCCGAGGAATAGTGAAAGCGTTCACATTGTATTCACTGAGAATCGTGTGATTTACTTTTCTTTCATTTTTAGTCATTTACTTTCGTAAGAACCATAATTAACGAAATGTTAAGGCAATAAAGCTACCAAGTATTATCAGTAAAGTTTAATAAGAGTTTAATTATGTATGAAAGGTACAGTTTATTGTAAGTATTCGTTAGTTTGCGTGGTCATGCTCCACAGTGAAGGCACCTGTGTGAGTAGTGCTTCCGTAAGAGGAAGAGGATGGCGATGATGAGAAGGGCTGTACTGCTCCACTTTCTTCCAGAGCGCTTTTACGTGTGACAAGCGCCGGCTTTTCTTTTGACCTTATCAGAGGTTCTGACTCCCCTCCAGTGAACGACGAGTACGTGATGCAGCCATACATTATAGTGGTCATACCCTATTGGGGCAACGTGAGAGCAACAGAAAGTCAATTATTGGTTTGGGAGGACACTTACGGACATACATTACTTACAATGGTTGAGGTTGCTCATTTAATTCCTTTTCTCTTACCGCGATAAAAGAGGTTATCAAAATTAGCCATGAGCCCTCTCTGAATCCCACAGTATCAAAAAGAAAGCCACCAAAACTGGGACCAATAAAGGCTCCCAGCGAAATCATCGCTTGCCACATTCCTGAGCATACTGCATACGTTGCTAAGTTATCGGGTAGGCCATTCTTCCTGTTTAAAGTTAGTTTACGGTAGTTAATTAACTTGGAAAATTATATACGTGGGCCATGGCCAGTGGTTCTTACATTGAATCTTGGAGTCCAATAACAAAACTGGACACAAAACAGCAGCCAAATCCTAAGCCTTGAATTAAAAGTCCGACAATGGTCACCCAAAGGATTCTAAAAACAAAAAATGAAAAGGGAATATAATCGAAACAAAATGCAATTAGGTTTAGTATAAGCAAATTGCTTGTAAATTTTACGTGTCCAGAGGGACAAACTCTGCAGGACCAATGAGCACAAACGAAGCGCAGATGAGAAAGTTTCCAAGAATGTTAATGAAGCACGGTCTTTTAATTTTATCACATAGGTATCCCCACATGGGTGCTGTCACTGCGTATATTCCGCCATTAGCCACAAACACAAAGCCAGTTTGCAAGGGTGTCAGTCCAAACTACAAGAAAGTAAAAAGGTCAAGCATAATGATTTCCTCTGCAAAAGTTGTGATCAACGATGACTCATCATCAGGGATATGTTTTTCAACCTGTCTTATATGTGGCTCCAGTGTGGCACCAATAAATCCATAACTCATTGAAGTAGACACAATGCTCAACGCTGCCAATGCTACTGATGGAATTTTTAAAATTGTAAAAATTCCGTAGCCCTCTGCTTCCAATCCGTCGGGGGTTGTAGCCGTGTCGGATTTGGGCATGAAGCATAGCGCGGAAACGCCAGTGGTTAGGGTGCAGGCTCCAACAACAAAGAATGGAAGTGGAAATCCACCCAACTACAATGATTCAAATATTTAACGTAAGCTAAGATTAAAAAAAATGAGCACCATCATCTTCATTGAAATCTTGATGAACCGTACGGTGTTCAGGGCTCCTCCTACTGTCGGTCCTACGATTAATCCGAAGCCAATACAAGTTTCAAGTGAAGCCTTGAAAACCAAATGTAAGACATTTTATTACACAAAGGAAACTCCAATTGTCCATATTTAAAAAATAATTTGGTTAGCTGAGAATTCTTACAAAAGTCGTTGCGACAGACTTTGGAAATTCACAGGAAATCATAACAAAAGTGCTGGTGAAGAATCCAGCACAACCCAAACCCTCGACAATGCGACAGATGAAACAGAGCGTGATAAACCAGGTATGATCATCAACCCAGTGAAGCAACCCGAAAGAAATGACTGCTAGTGAATTCAGCAGAATGGATCCACTGAATAGTGCCCGTGGTCCGATTTTATTCATCTGAGAAATAAATATAAAATGGTGCGTGCCCGACCACGCATAAATCACTCTTAGCATACGTTTATTAATTAACATTAATAGCATTTTATTGATCACAGGAGTGCACTCAACTCACATATTTCCCAAACACAGGCGCCATGATAAAGACCACAAACTCAAATATCCCAAAAACTAATCCATACTCTGCTGCTTTTGCCCCTTTTCTTTCTGCCTAGATCGATAGTAAATAAGTACTTTATTCCAAGTTGAAATTTTCAACAAATAAAAATTCTTCCAAGAAAACCAGGAAGTGAAAGTTAGTGGTTTTGTTTAGAATTTTTGGTTATTTCTAGATATTTCACCTCCGCGGGGTAAAATGGGGCTTGCATCGAAATTGTCATTGCTGAGAGGAAATCAATAACCCCAAAAAATATTAGTAGGATCCATTGACGGCTGGAAAATTTTTCCTTGGTCTTTGCTGTTGTAACCTCCATTATCAGTGCGATGGCACTTGAGCTTGTTTTTCTGCTAGATGCCGTGGATCCTGAAGGACCTGGCCGGGAACCTCCGGGATCATCCTCGTTCTTTTCCTCTTCCATCACGTCCTCTCCAGGTTTCCAATTGTATTATATATTTTATATCCTTTCAAAGTACGCAAAATTTACTCAATTCCAAAAAAATTATAGGAAATAGTGGAAATCTTTTCCTTAGGTGATACCCATGTACTTATCAAAAGGCCAATTAAATCTCTAGTATCACTTGATTGAGATCCAATGATAAAGTTGTTACTGAAGAAAGGTGGGTGCTATTCCTATCACAGTTCGCATCTGTCACACAGACCAAATCTTGCAACGTCAATTGCAGGCACTCATCTAATCCGTTTCTTCTGCCACTTCACTGGCAAATGCGGCCAGCAAAACTTGAGGATGATCTTGGTCATGTAGCGCACTACTGAACTGGAATGAAGCTCTCGTACAAAAAACACGTTCACGCTGTTCTCACTCACCTTTCTTTTCGCACAATCTAACACAAAGCAACTATAGGTACATATGTATCTAATTACAAATATCGTCAAATATCATTGTCATCAGTTCATTGCATAATAATTTTCCTGCATGCAACATGTAAAATGTAATCCAGATCTATATAAAATCCTTCACGTGGAGCAGAGCAGAGCCGAGAACTTTGGTACATCGAATTCGTATTCAACTAGAGTGGACTGGATAACAGAATGATGTGGTTGAGTGAACTCTATAAATCAATTGGAGAATTTGTGTATATTGTTTTCATATGTCAAGTCTGTTTGTTGGAAAACTCGTTTCAACGTCACCGTCACCAAGGTTTGAATGTATTATAAACTTGAATAGAGGACAGAATAGGAGAATAGAGAGTTGAGATGAGATTAGCATGGAATGTTGCTAGTTGCTTTGCTACCAACAAAACAAAAAACTTTGTCACTCGCTTGCTATTGCAGACCATAGTGCTGGCTCAAAATATAAACTGGATCAATTTACAAATACCTGTTATCATTATGATTTTATTGTGATAAGGATGCCGTGTGTTTAGTGTACATAATTTTAAAGTACACACATTTATATGATATGATAGATAATTCTAGTATATGAGCTCACAAAGTCACAAAAAGACAATGTCCGATAGTATGTACATTTTGTATTATTAAACAAATGACTTATTACAAAAGGATTTAAAGTGAATACTGTTGAGTGGTAATAAAACAATATTATTTAACTTAACAACATGGGAACTGTTGAGCCATTTCCTCCTTCACTAAATTCCATAATACTTGAAAAATCTCATAAATGCATTTCGTGTTTGTTATGTTTGTCAGCTACATTCGGCAATGTCCACACCTACGAATGAGAAGTACTTCCATACGATGAGGTTACTAATTTGGATGACTTCCCTTTTGATTTCTGTTCCACTGCTTTCACTTCTGAATCCAGTAACGGTTGGAACTCCTCATCCATTGAAGAGCTAGGCGGTGATGATATACACGTGTATATCAGGACAACGGTTCCCTTTTAGGGCATAATAATACAAACATAATTGCAATAATTCCTATTTTGTTTTGTTTCGGTAGTGGAGATTTAAAGTAAAAACATGTTTGGAAAGTAATATGTACCGTGACAAAAGAGATAATTAATATCAGCCAAGAACCATTTCGAAATCCCACAGTATCGTAGAGAAACCCTCCCACACTCGGTCCAATGCAATTTCCTATTGAAATCATTGTCTGAACAAGTCCTGAGATAACGGCATATGTGGAAACGTTATCGGGTAGTCCATATTCCCTAGCAAGTTAGGTAAACAATGGTCCTTCGTTAATTATGTGCTGTGATCACAATTATATTAATATGACAATTAAGGGCTGCTTACATGCAATCCCGAAGACCTACAATAAACGTAGACACGAAGCAGCAGCCTAGGCCCAAGCCCTGAATTACAAGTCCGACAATGGTCACCCAAAGGATTCTAAATGATAATGAGATTTACAAAAATAAGCCTTATTCTTAACTGCTTTCTCTTTATGCGATATTCTTGAAAACTTACGTGTCAAATGGAATAAAAGATGCGGGGCCAATGAGTAAAAAGGAAGCACAAACTAAAAAGTTTCCTAGTATGCTAACGTACACAGGCCTTTTAATATTATCACAGAGATAGCCCCAGAAGGGTGCAGTTACCGTGTAAACCCCACCGATTGCTATAAACACCAGTCCCGTTTGAAACGGTGACAACCCAAACTACAAGAACATCATAGATCAATGAACAGGAAAGCCAATATGATAAGAAGTAACTCGAAAGAAGATTCAAAATGAATTGTAATAGTTCAGTCAATGATATTCAAAACAAATGGATATGGCAAGCCTGTGTAAAATATTTTTTATCTTGTTCCACAAAAATGTCTAGCTCAGTTTGTTGACAAACCCAAATTATTTCTATCAGTTACCAATTGTGAAATTACCAGCAAAAATGTTTGGTAGGCTTTCTAAATTCTATAGATTCAAGATTTTCAAGCTATAGTTTATGTTGGAAGCTATACATGGAAACAATTTGGGTTTGTCAATAAGGAATTTTTATTGTAAAAATTGGAACAAACGCTCAACATAGGTTGCAGTATCCATTTGTCTTGAATATCATTGAGTTCAGTAGCTCTTGTTACCCGTCTTATATGGGGCTCCAGTGTGGCACTGATATATCCATAACTCATTTCTGTGGACACAATGCTTAGAGCCGCCAGTGCTACCGAAGGAATTTTCAAAATTGTGAAAATCCCGTAACCGTCCTCTTCCAATCCGTCATCGGTTCTGTCCTTGTCCGTTACCGGCATGAAAAATACTGCGGAAAGGCCGGTGGTTAGGAGACAGCCTCCAACGACAAGGAAGGGCAAAGGAAATCCACCAACCTTTTTTTAATAATTAAATTAATGCGAACTCAATATGTACATGTTTTTTTAATTCAATGAACAATAAATGAATCGTACACTGTACAAGGCTCCTCCAACTGTTGGTCCGACAATCAGTCCGAGGCCGATAAACGTTTCCAATGAAGCCTAATCGGTACAAAACAACAAGAGCTTATTATGTAGAGAATGGAACATCCCCGATAATATTTTTAAGTAGTTTGAGTTTGGATTGAAAAACGTTATAATGTACAAAAGTTGTTGCGACAGTCTGTGGAAATTCACAGGCGATAATGACGAAAGTGCTTGTGAAGAATCCAGCGCATCCCACACCCTCGAAAATGCGACAGATGAAGCACAGCGTGATAAACAATGTATGATCATTAACCCAATGCAATAGCCCGAAAGAAAGGACTGCTATTGAAGTCAACAATATGGACATATTGAACACTGCTTTCACTCCGATTTTGTTCATCTGAAAGGCAAATTGGAACAATGACACAGCAGAGCTATATACCTTTACTTATAAATGAGCTTATAAGATAGAACAAAATGAGTGAGCTGATTCCCAACTCCATTTCTACTCACATATTTCCCAAATATAGGTGACATGAGGAACACCATAAATTCGAATATTCCGAAAACAAGTCCGTACTCAAGTGCTGTAGCCCCTTTTCTTTCAGCCTAATTAAATGAAATGACATGCTGATTTAATTCGAATTTCGAAATAGAGGTATAGCTTTTCATATTCTTAATACATCACTATTTCACTATCACCTCTGCAGGGTAAAATGGAGCTTGCAATGAAATTGTCATCGCTGAGAGGAAATCAATAACCCCGAAAAATATTAGAAGGAGCCACTGGCGCCTTGAAAATCCTTTTCGTGTCGTTGCTATCGTAACCTCCATGACCAGTCCCTTGGCGTTTGAACTTATTTTTGTGCTAGATGCTGCAGGAGCTTCATGATCATCATCATTCTTTCTTTCCTCCATCAAGAATTTTAAGTATTCTTTCTATGAAAACTATATCAAATATTTGGAAATAATGTGGTAAAAGTTCTTCATGGTGTCTTCATTAAATGAATTAGAAATGTACATTAAAATGAACTACCTGTTACAATCTGTATTCAATGAGATTGCTATATAGGTGGTCATGTAATTTCTCTAGCAGTTGCCACCTATCTCACCGACAAAACTTTTTAACGCCCACGGATTATGCAATCATAATCATCTTTTTCTAACACTACTGATAGAACAGCAAATTAAAAAATATGATCTAGACCTATGATCTTGGTTATGCAGCAGCGCAATACTGACTGAAGTTCCTACACACACCTGCTTTCTGCATCATCGAGAAACACCATTGTTATCATTTCATTGCATAATTCCCTTGTGTGTACATACATAGGTAATATGAATGTAATCCAAATTCAGTATTAAATATTTACCGTGCAAGCATCATCTGCAGAGCAGAGAACGTTGCCATTTCATATAAGAAGTCAAGTAGAGTTGGGCTGGATAAGCCAATGATGATCAACTATGCAGATGAATTGGCATTCAGGTATATGTTATTCATGCAAAGGCAAAAGTATATTCAAACTGGTTTAAGAACGTCATCACAACCAGGTTTTGAAAATAACTAGATCAGTGGAGAGAATGGACGGAAGGTTATTATTGCGGGCTGAAGATCTGAGTCTGAGCCTGGAAATTTCTCGGTATTAATTACCTATATTAGCTGGTATATGTTGTACTGGTATGTTATCGTTATGTTTTTGTTGTGACATGTGACGGTTATAATAATATAGGGTTGACAGTGACAAGCACTGACAATGTAGATGCATATTTTGCCAGTCATGTATTTACAAATACACATTTTGTATTATTAAACAAACGATTTATTACAAACGTTTTACAGTGAATACTGTTGACTGGTAATAAAAGTATATTTAGCAAAAATGGTAACGATATTAATGCATCCCCTCCTGCATAGCATTGCATAATCTATCCTCATCGATGCCTTATCAAAACCGGGAAGACTTCTTGGTTGCAAGATGATTGAGCATTTCGAGTTTGTAGTTCCAGCATAACCCACATTCCCCTATGAATGAGAAGTGCTTCCATACGACGATGTTGGCAATATGGGGGACCTCTCATTTGATTCCTGCTCTACTGCTTTCACTTCCGGTTGTAGTAACGGTTGAAACTCATCATCTGTTGGAGAGCTAGGCGGTGAGCACATACACGCGTGCAGCAGGACAAGGACTCCCTTTTAGGGGCAAAACGAGACAAACAAATTAATTGCACCTATTTCCTTTGGTTCACCTTTTAAGTTAAAAAACAGTTTTTGGCAAGTGTTAGGTACCGAGGCAAAAGATACAATTAAAATCAGCCAAGAACCATCTCGGAATCCCACAGAGTCATAAAGATAGCCACCCGCGCTGGGTCCAATCCAAGCGCCCACTGAAATCATTGACTGGAAAAGTCCCGAGATCACGGCGTATGTAGCCATATTATCGGGCAGTCCATACTCCCTAAAACGTTAAATAAAAGTTCTTATGAACATTTTCATTTTTTCATGTACTCACAAATTAAAATTAAACACTGCGTACATGCAATCTCGAAGGCCAACGATAAACGTGGATACGAAGCAACAGCCGAAACCCAATCCCTGAATTACAAGTCCAACTATGGTTACCCAGAGGATTCTAAAAAATGAGAAGATCAAGTTTTTAAAGACACCCTTTTGAAGAATTATTGATTTGTGAAGTTTTCTTTCAATGTCTTGTGAGCCTTTTTACGTGTCAAACGGCAGGAACGATGCTGGACCAATAAGTAAAAATGACGTAAAAATGAAAAAGTTTCCAAGTACGGTAATGTACACCGGTTTCTTAATGTGATCACAGAGATATCCCCAGAAGGGCGCTGTTACAGCGTAAACCCCACCGTGAACAATGAACACCAATCCAGTTTGGAAGGGCGTCAGTCCAAACTACAGAAATCAGCAAATCATTCCGCAAAAAATACAACTTTTTAAATTGTGTCATAATCCATCATTTTAAAAGTCTGTTTCCAAATAATTAATATTTCATTACGGGTCTTATATGGGGTTCCAATATGGCACTAACAAATCCCATGCTAATGGCAGTAGAAACTATGCTAACCGCTGCAAGCGCTACAGAAGGAATTTTCAAGACTTTGAAAACTCCAAATCCTTCCTCCTCCGTTCCATCGGCGTTGGTGGCTTTGTCCGTTTTTGGCATGGCAAATATAGCCAATACACCTGTCACAAGAAGGAGTATTCCCACGGCATAGAAAGGGAGCGGAAATCCACCCAACTACAATACAGAAAGGATTAAATCAATACCAAGGCACCAAGCTAGAATAAATAGGTAGGCATTTGCAACAAAAAATATCCTCCTTTAATATTCTTCCACTAATGACTAACATCGTACAGAGCAGCTCCAACCATAGGCCCAACAATGAAACCAAGACCAATTACTGTTTCCAGTGATGCCTATAAATGAGTAATAAACCGAGCAAGCTGGCGCATAGCAAAGTGGCGAAGCGATTACTTTTCACAGTGATTACTGATAAATAAGTTTGTCCAGTAATAAACCGACTTGTGACCTCTGGTGATCATGTGGTCCGGCATAACTCGCATTCGAAATGTAAGAACCATTATTACTGTAAAATCGAGTTTAGAAATTTGGGGGCATTGTGATATTCAGATTTATCTCGAAGAGTATTACCATTTTGATACCCCACATCATACGTAGCTTAAAGAAAAGTTTTGAAACTCAAAAAACGGTTATAACGGAGACGTCGTATTTCGAATTTTGACGCCACTATCATATTCGTCTTTAGCTCGTAGACTAGATGCATTTTGACACCCTATTCACATTTTTAGCCAAAATTCTAAATTTTAAAATCGTCCTGCCGTTAAAACCGTTACAAATTACTTCAAATTATAACTGCCAAATTGATTTTCTCGAAGAGACGAATCGAATGATACCCTACACGGCATATGCTGTTTTAATAAATGTTCAAAATTGTAACGGTTTCTAACCGTTACCGTTGACCGATCGGTTTCAAAATCACTAGCAAGTGAGCTTGGGTGACCAGTAATCGATTGCCGAAAACAGAATTTAAAAATTCGAAACCGTTTTCGAGATATCGTCTGGACGGACAGACGGACAGACAGACGGACAGACAGACAGACAGACAGACGGACAGACGGACATCGTGAAATCAATAAGTAGCTTCGCCACTTAATAATCATAGTAACATGGGAACGAAAATGATAAAATATTTGATTTAAATAATTTTGCATACGAAAGTTGTGGCGACCGACTGTGGGAATTCACATGCGATAATGACAAATGTCGCAGTCATGAATCCCGCGACTCCCAAAGCGTCAATAATACGAAGGATAAAAGAGAGCGTTATGAACCAAGTACGGTCATCTATGAGGTCCAACAGACCGAATGCAATCACAGAAACTGAGCTAATCACGATGGAAACGCTGAGAACCGCCTTTGGACCCAATTTGTTCATCTGAAAAATTGGTGCACCGGAATTTATATAATGACCAACACAATCAGTGCAAAAAAGGAAAAATAAGAATGTCTGTAATACGAAAGCGCTCACATATTTTCCAAATATGGGACCTGTGAGGAATATAATGAATTCAAAGATTCCGAACACCAGTCCATATTCCAGTGCAGTCGCTCCTTTTTTCTCGGCCTGTCAAATAAGAAATTACTTAACTGCTGCATAGAGTAATCATAAAATTAATGAACTTGCATTTAACTATTCTCATTCTCACTTCAGCCGGGTAAAACGGGGCTTGTAGCGATACCGTCATGGACGACAAGAGATCCGTAACGCCCAGAAATATTAGCAGTATCCATTGCCGTTTAGTTATCTTACTTTTTCCTGGAGGTATTTTGGCTGCCTCGATAAGCAGTCCAATTGAACTAGCCTTTCTACTACTTGAGGTGGATAATATTGATATTTCTGCTTCTTTTGCACTTGCATCATCTTCCTCTTTCTCCCCGACAATTGAAGAGGAAGCGTCATCCTCCCCATCCTTTCCACTGTCCATTTCAATTACGCTAATTATTGTTTACTCTTCTTGGTAATAAATATTGTTACACACTTTTTATTTAAAAGTACAACCCGACAGTTTTCTGTCGTTTTCAGCGATCTAATAGCAATTGTATCAACATTCTATTCCGAAATGTGATTATACAAATAAACCGAGCAAGCTGGCGCATAGCAAAGTGGCGAAGCGATTACTTTTCACAGTGATTACTGATAAATAAATTTGTTCAGTAATAAACCGACTTGTGACCTCTGGTGATCATGTGGTCCGACATAACTAGCATTCGAAATGTAAAAACCATTATTACTGTAAAATCGAGTTTCGAAATTTGGGGGCATTGTGATATTCAGATTTATCTCGAAGAGTACTACCATTTTGATATCCCACATCATACGTAGCTTAAAGAAAAGTTTTGAAACTCAAAAAACGGTTATAACGGCGACGTCGTATTTCGAATTTTGTTGAGAGTATTGTATTCGGATTTTGCTCAACGAGTAATACCTTTTTGATACCCACATCATATGTAGTAGTTTAAAGAAAAGCTCCGAAAGTAAAAAACCGTTATAACGGCGACGTAGTATTTCGAATTTTAACGCCAGTATCATATTCGTCTTTAGCTCGAAGACTAGATGCGTTTTGACACCCCACTCACATTTTTAGCCAAAATTCGAAATTTTAAAATCGTCCTGCCGTTAAAACCGTTACAAATTACTTCAAATTATAACTGCCAAATTGATTTTCTCGAAGAGACGAATCGAATGATACCCTACACGGCATATGCTGTATCTATAAATTTTCAAAATTGTAACGGTTTCTAACCGTTACCGTTGACCGATCGATTTCAAAATCACTAGCAAGTGAGTTTGGGTGACCAGTAATCGATTGCCGAAAACAGAATTTAAAAACTCGAAACCGTTTTCAAGATATCGTCTGGACGGACAGACGGACAGACAGACGGACAGACAGACAGACAGACAGACGGACAGACGGACATCGTGAAATCAATAAGTAGCTTCGCCACTTAATAAAGTGAATAATAACAACACTGTGAAAAGCAGCATGCTGGATATAGGACATTCCAGTTTTTTTTCATATGATAATTATCGTCGTATTTAGTTCTTATGACTTTCAGTCCTGTAGTGATTTTCCTCTATGCATGTATTAATTTGTACATGTCCGGATATCTATTATCGTTATCATAATAATGTTTGTTCTGTGTTGTACTCTAGTTTAGGCTGTGAGAAGCTGCATAAATGCTCACTGGCTCACTCACATGCTCAAGTAAAAAAGTTCAACTAAATGGAAAAGTTTAATACAGCCGAGCAAGTAGGTATTCCAAACCTGATCTTATCCAGTCAGTTAAGCTTACCTACATACATGCATGCATTTAGGCATATTATGGCATAAATATTAAATGAGGTTTGGACTTTGTTGAATCTCTTACACACGCTAGTGTGTTGTGTACACAACAAGGAGGTGGATAAGCAATGGCCGCAGATAACGAAACATGAAATTAAAATGCTGTTACCTATTTTTTTACATGTACCTATATTAAGTGCGTATGTGTGTGAGTGTGAATCTGCAAAGCAAGTCAGCGTGGCAAGGCAGAAATGACATAAGATGACAAATTAAAAGAATACAAAAACTGGTTTAAAAACGACATTCCTAGGTCGGCAGGTGTGCCATTTCTGTGCCAACTAGACCGACTACTGACTGATGCGCTGAAAGCTGACATTGTGATTAAGTACTACGAGTAGAAGGAAAAGCATTTGCATAATAAAACCGTCAATTTTTCCTGTGAAATATTTTTATGCAAAATGTAATGCATTTTGACACAATGGTATGTAATTTTGGGTACGATAAACTACGCAATGAATTCATTCATGTCAACTTATCATGTTCATTCAGTCATAGTACGCATATTACCTCCACACATGCGGTTATTTAACAATTCAGCTCAGATAGATATTAGATATATACCTAATTGCAACTGCATGCACACGCATTGTTCATCGCATGATCGCAAAAATAAATTCCCGTTAAATATTAGTCATCCCATTTTCCTTTAATTTTTCCACACACCTTCTACAATATTATTGTTAGGTACATTAAGCAAGAACATAATGAACTCTTTTACACTTTCTACTTTCCAAGACCTATTTCCAACAATGCAGTCAAGAAAAGTAAAAAGCAAAAGCAAACAATGACAATTGTAAATGTAACTCTCACTCAACAAAATGCATGCAAGTATTTTACGTTTTTTGTTCCATAAATTCATGAGTCGAGTCTAGTGTATGCATGGGTGCACAATGAGTTGGTAGGAAGTAGGAAGCTCAATAGCGAATATTGACTCATTAATCTTAAAAGCACCCACTTATATTGCCAATGCGTAAACCACAACAGTCAAATCGAATAACTTGTGAGCATAACTAAAAAACAGCAACTAAAAGACTATCTTTCAATTCATTCTCGACTTTCTATTGCCACTTATTACAGACAGAGTCCTAACCAAACGTAACAATGAACAAGAACAAAGTAAAAAAAGGGTTATTGTTGCACTGTTCATGCATAATATCCAATCCTGCCTGTATTACTATTTTACGTTTTTGTGTAGCGCATAGCGCATTCAAGCCCTTTTGTTTGCTTTTAAAATCTCGAGGAGCAACGCATTCTCAGTGAAACGAGACGAGAAGGAGAGTGCGTGTGTTTTGACTTGCTTGAGAGTCTCAAGACGAAGAAAAGGACAAAATATGCCCCCATGCATTGAATTCTCAACCCTTTCGTTCCTGTTTACATTAAAAAGCAGAGTGCATCATCTGCTCTCTGTTTTCTTCGGCTCGGACTTGATTTGATACTCAATGCACCATTAGTTAGTTCCAGCTTATCTGTTTGCTTCTCTCATCAGTCTTCTTATCAATCACGCTTATCTTTTACGGTCACGGTCAACTAATTGCTTAGACGATACGATATATTGTTATGGTGGACGAGGAGGAGGAGGACGAAGACATTTTAATTATGTGAGGAGTTGTGTGTAACAACTACAACCTGTTTTTTCAGGAATTTCCAAGTTTTTGAGTGGTCAAGTTGAAGGTTTTAATAGACTGATAAGTGTTTATGATTAAAAGCTTCCACACGTGCCTAGCTGGTCATTGGGAATCTTCACCAACCGCAACGGCATCCTTGTTGGTCAGCCACTAGTTGTTGTATGTAATTTTAATGATTCCATTGAACTTTTGTGTTTTACGATACAGCAACCGGTCGTATATATATTTTCTGTGGTTAATGTAAGTTTAATGTCGCTACTGACTGTTTAATATTGTGATGTGTTACTCAAAACCATTACCTATATGCATGTTTTTGTTGTAGAGGTGTTAATGGACAATAGTTGAGTCGTCAAAATGAGATTCGTACGTACTACTTTCAGATAATTTATTTGATGGTTTTTAGTCGTTAAAGTGAAGTGCAATTAAAAGTTTTAGACTGATCTATTGACCCTGACCGTACTTCGATGATGTGCTCCGGAGATGGGGATATGCAAATCTAAAATGATGTTATTGCATGAAACTTAACGTTCATATAAAGGGTAAATAAGATAATTTTTATGAAAATTAGTTGGGTCAAAACTAATGATATGATTTTTTTTCACACCTTGAATAATGAATAAATTTTATTTTTCAGATACGGAGGACGCAAGAATCTTCTGGAACCGATAAACAGGGAGAGTTCTGTTCTAGCGCCGCCGCCACACTTTTCTTTAGCATTCATCACGATGGACGACGACGAGATTGAGGATTTTGGAGACCATCTATATGGAGTGATGGATATGCTTAACTTTAAGATAGTTCCTCGAGAACCTGGGGATCAGGGCTACGCTCCAGCCTCGTACCTCCCGTCTGAAGAAAAGGTGTATGCGGTAGAGTATATGAGAAAGGAAAGAGAAATTACGAGATTAAAAGCGGAACTAGGGGCCAAAGCCAAGGAGCATGAAGAACAACTCGAAGCGGTTAAAGAACAAAATCGCAGGGATGTTCAGGCAGCAGAGAATGTCGCTCAGGAAGAGAAGGAAAAGGTGAAGAATTTGACGCAGGAACTCGCAAAACAACAGCAGGAATATTACGACTCTGAGAAACGGAATAGGGAGCAGAAAAATGAGCTGGAGAAGCAGAGCAAGCAGTTATCTGAAAAAGAAAAGGAGTTGGATTTGGCGGTAGGAAAGCTGACAAGACTGGAAACAATGGAAGCTGACCTTCAGAAGGAGAAACAGGAACTTGTGAAAAAGCAAGAGCAAATGACCCTCCAGCACAAGACAGAGATAGAGTCAATTAACAAAGCGGCCCGGGATCAGGAAAAAAAGCTCGAGGAATCTAGAAATTTGGTTGCTAAGCAACAGATAGAGTTAAACAAGGCAGGAGATAAAATGATAGAACATGCAAGCGTTTTTGAGAAACTGCAAGAAGAAAAGCTGGAACTGGAGAAAGAACTGGAGAAGGCAGAGGATGCCAACTCTAAGCAGCATGACGAACTGACAGAAGCTCAGGAAGCCCTTTCCAATCTAAAAGCTCAGTTGGAAGCGGAAGTCGCCAAATGCAGCCAGTACAAAACCGAGTATAAAAAATTTCAACAAACAATCGACGCCCAAGAAGTGAAGCTAACGGAAGCGGAAGGAATTATCAGAGATCTCATGAAAGTTGCCGATGAGGGGAAAGAAAAGGGAATTCAACTGGAAAGGATCCTTCAACTAAATCTCAAACTTGATGAGAAGGTTCTGAATCTGGAAGGGGGAATCCGGGAAAGACAAGATCAAATTGATAGACTGGAGCGGTGCCTTAGTCATGAAAGACAAGAGAGTAGCAATGCACAAGTGAATTATCGGAGACTGCGCGACTCTGTGTTTAATGTCCAACAGGAATTTTCAGTATTTATTGACGAGTTGAGGACTAGTGATAATGACAACAATCCAACTGATGAGTCCTCTCCACAAGGAAAACTAGAATCGCTGTCTACCCATGTCAAAAATAAACTGAAGTGGTGGGAGGAGAATCAAAAGTTGGTCGCGGCGGAATTGGCTAAGACAAAGAAAGTTGTAATGACGCTAAGTGCACTTTTGGAATCTCGAAAAACTTTGGTCGTAGCTCCAGTGACAACGCAACCACTGGTAGCCTCATCGTCTTCAGCATCTACTAGCAACGAGGTTCCTCCTCCACCTACTCCTCCCACTTACCGCAACATTTTGGTACCAAAATCTACAGAAAGGAAAACAGGAATCAACTGGGAGACTTCAGCGTGGCCGCCTGTACAAGAATCAGCCGCAAATTCAAAGTCGTCACCCTCAGCGTGTGTGAAGCATGCCATTGATAAATGCAGACTGGACTTTGGGTGGTTCTGCACTTGTGGGGATGAAAACTTTCGATCTGAACGAGGTTTGAAAACTCACCTCACCCTCTTCAAGAATAAGTACAAGTTCAAATGCTGTGAATGCACTCGGCGCTACAGCAAAATGATAGATGTGAAACGTCACTTGTTACGAGTCCACAAAATTATGATTAGCCCATTGAAGAGAACTTGCTTAGAGTGTGGGAGCACGTTCCCATCATGGGAAAAACTTTATCAGCACAAGATGATTCAGTACGTAAAAGTGAAAATATTACGATCATATTCAAGAAATTGATTCCTTTACATAATATTAATATTAAGTATTAAATTGCTATTTACTAATTACCTACCTATGTTTTGTTGCTTACAGTACTGTTCGAAAATCAAAAAAGTTTCTGCGGAGTAGGAACCTAGCTATCAGGAGCGGCAAGTCTGAAGCGAATGGCAATTCATCGAGAGAAACTATTCCAAAGATTAGCTTGAAAAAGATATCTGCAGGTTCCGCCTGGAACATTGTTCCTACTAATGGCAATAATGATTCCTCCATGAATTGGGAGTCGTTTGAAGAGAACAGCCAGGAGGGAAACGCCAGCATTATGTCCTCCCAAGATCCATTTTCTCCACCGCCACCGGATACGGTAAACGACAGTTTGAATGCAGAAGAATCTCAATCTAATGAGCCCCGTGATGTTGCTGACGTTAACGCTGTCTCCGAAGGTCATTCAAGTTCAACGGGAATATCTTTACAAGACATTTCTCAGGATATTTCCCCCGAAGGAACGCAAAATTACAGTGCTTTGCAGGAGTTATCCGCAACCACTAACAGAGCCTCAACTTCTACATCTACAAGCGTCTCCACCACCGATACCCTGGCTCAACACGGTGTCGACGAAAATGCGGCCGGCGGTTTCTATTGCAAGTGTGGACAGAAATTAAGTAATAAAGAAAATCTCCACCAACATATTCGGTATTTCACGATGGAGTGGAAGTTCGAGTGTACACTCTGCGAGTACCGGAGTTACTGTCTTATCTACATGAAAACTCACTACAAGCAAACGCATAAAATGCCACATTTTCTTGACCAGTACAAGAGGGGCTGTGCCCATTGTGGGATAATGTTTAAAACCGTCCAGGAGTTCATGAACCACCGGCGAGTTAAACAGTAAGAAAGTTGTTTTTCTATTCTTTCCTAAATAATAATCGTTTCTATTTCAAGTACTTTTAATCTTGAACTGTTTTTCCTTGTATTTTCAGTGGTTACATACCATGGAAGAAAGTTGAAGAAACCAGAGCAACTAACTCTGCTGGTACATCTGCTGTTGCTACCAATATCCGGACTCGGTCTGTTATTGCAAATAAAATGGTTCCACCACGTCCATCCTCACAAACAGCGAAGCATGCAGAACGTATTTCAAAGAATATTGGACAATTTGAGTGCAACATTTGTGAACAACGCTTCATAAAACTTGGGCTTCTTCACTCACACCTTGTGAGAAGCCACAATGTCAGCCCGAAGCAGCTTCGGAGTAAAGGTCTGAAAGGTTGCCGAGAATGTGGTAAAATATTTCGAAATTTGCAACTACTCCGCCAGCATCGCAAACTCGCTCATTCCAATGCGTAAGCCATCAATAATGTATCAGTAAACTTTTTACGCGCATGATTATGAAATATCACAATTATAAATGTACTCGTTTTTTACTATTTTAGGAATGGTAGTTCCCCTCCGCTCGTGTCACAGCAGCCTTCTAAAAGACCAGTAACCAAGGAAACTCGTCCATCAGCGTCTGAAACGCCATCGCCACAACCGCTTCCTATCCCCATTAAAATTGAACCTGGCATCGGACGACCGAATTGCGCTAACGGAAGTGTAGAGGCCAGCTTGAAACACAAAGTTGACCGGTCAAAAAGGCGCCTTGGCTTCTTTTGTATTTGTGGAAACTCGTTAAAAGACAAGCAGCAGCTGAGTGTACATATATATTACCACTCACTACCCCGCCGATTTAGCTGTGAAATGTGCCGGACCAGATTCAAAACCACCAGTCGCCTGAGAGCACATATGCGCAAATCTCACGACATAGACTACACTCTGAAAGGATGTATGAGTTGTGGCGCATTGTTCGAGACCATGAGGGAGTTGAAAGATCACCGGAATTCTCAACAGTAAGTTGTCCTAGCCAGTAGTAGGTCTTACATAATATGTAACAGTATGAGTGTGGGAATAATAATACAAACAATGCCTTCCTTACAGTCCGCGTAGAAGGAAAAGGAAAGCAGAAGTTGTAGACCTAACCAACATTACATCGTCCTCTTCTGCCAGTAATGGGAATCCCAACAAGGAGGAATTTATGGCATCTTTACAAATGACACCAACAACCGCGTCACAACTTGCCCACTCTTTTGCTCAAAAAGCTGGAACAGCGACAAACAGAACTGCTCCTACGGCGAGCACGTCATTGGCAGGATCACAATCGCCCTCTAAAAGACCCGATACGATTTCGCAGAAAAGTTTACCAACAACAACTAAGAAAATCCACGCCGTTGACAAGTCCAAGCGTAACTTGGGCTTCTATTGCCTGTGTGGAGCAAAATGTAGCACTGCAATGAACTTGAACTCTCACATTAACTATTTCACTGTCGAGAGAAAATTCAAGTGTGACTTGTGCAGTCAGCGGTTTCAATTCTTAGCAGGACTGAAACAGCATTTGACAAAGAAGCATAAAATGACCAATTTCACAGAACTGGACAAAATGGGTATCGGATGCTCCCATTGTGGTCAGGTAGGTTTCCCCACACTTCTTGAACTTCAACAGCACAGGAGAAGCGTGCACAGTTCATTACCGCCTTTGGTTTCGGCAGCGCCAACTACAAGACAATTAAATCGAACACTGCCTTCAAAATCATTCACAGAATCCTCAGCGGAAGTAGCTTCATCTTCCAAAATGACATCATCAATTACAGACAAAAAGATAGATGAACGGCAGGAGAAAAGTCGTGGAAACGGGCCAGCTCCACTTCCACCATCAGGCCCTTCTATTGTAATTCCAATGAGAATGTCATCAGTTCCAAATGCTATTCCCTCCACTTCAAATAGACCTCCTCCAAAATTACGAGCCCCAGTTCCTCCTTCTGGTCCTGTTAAGCGAAAGTCACTTAATAATCAGTGGGATGTGGCGCATAAAGTGGACAATGACAAGCTCAAGAAGCGTATCTTCGTCTGCATATGTTCTCGGAAGTTTGAGAACAAAGTCAACCTGACACAGCATGTTGACTGGTACACCAAGGAGCGAAAATTCACCTGTAACTTTTGTGATGAACGGTTTATTGGCATAACCCACCTGAAAAAACATTTAAGCCGGATTCATGATGTGAACCTTTCTGATGTAAATTTAATTGGTTGTCGTGATTGTGGGGGAACATTTTCATCTAGATTCGACTTTACACAACACCGGATCGCTAAGCAGTGAGCATTGGACAAAAGCGTGCCCATTTTAATTTTATTTAGAATTATCTTGTATGAATGATTTAATTGAGTGATTTTTTTCTGTCATATGTAGCTCAAGTCCAGGGGGCAACATACCAAATCAAAATGTAGCTGTACCTTCGTCGTCATCGGCAAGAGCACAAAGAAAGGAGCCGGTAGTGGCATCTGGTTCCAAAGAGTTTTTGGTTCCACGGACTCCTAGCCTAACAATGAAGCTGAGACCACATGCATCTCAGAGTGCAATCTCCAGTTCAGGCCGCTCCTCCGTGCAACAACAGTACTCTTCCACGTCTAGAAACGCTGACGACGAAGACGTTATAGTTGACGCCCATTTGACATCCGCGCCATATCAAGCTGCAGGTATCCACGGAGTTGACGAATCAACTGTGAATGTCGGATTCTACTGTTTGTGCGGTCAAGATTTCGACGATGAGCAAGCTCTGGACAGACACGTCAAATTCTACTTAGCAGAGCGGAAGTTTCTTTGCAAAACTTGTGGCCATGCATTCTTGACAGCGTCATATCTCAGTAACCACATGCTGCGGGTACACAAAATTGTTTATAATGTATCCAATGCCTGTAAGCAGTGTGCGGCAACGTTTCCTACGAATATGGAACTCTATCAGCATTTCCGTATGGCCCAGTAAGTCAAATAAATGCACAATCAATAGTTACGATATCATTTACATATGTTGTAGAAATGTAGAATAAATTACTAGACAAGCGCACCAATAATGATTTTTTTGTAACCATAGCAACCATGGATCACCATGGGAGCCCAGGGAAGTGAAGTACAGCCCACGCACGCCGGTATACCAATACTCCTTGGAAGAATTACGACAGGGACCGTTAGTTGAAACGCGAAAGGAAAATTCTGACACCACTTCAAACACCACTGCTGAACAACCAGAAGTGGAGCATAGACCTGAGGATGGGTCGCAGGACCAGAACCCACTTACCAAGGATGGTGCCAACGCCAACGTTTTTTTGTGTAAATGTGGCATTCGTTATAGTAGCTGGGCTGCACTTATGAACCACGTTAGGGTGAAGAAAGCAGGAAAAATATTTAAATGTCATTTGTGCACAATTAGTTTTGACACTCATGGAAATCTTAAGGGTCATGTTGTCAAAGTCCACGGTGTGGAATATGACAAAGGGAGGTACGCATGTGGGATTTGTGGAATCGCGTTTCAAACTTGTGAGGATATGAAGTCTCATCGTAAGCAGATACATGGGAGTAGTAGGTAAAAAGTTAATTGTTAGAGTTGTTGATAATGCTAGTTGATATTGCAGTTTATGTGCAATCACTTTTTTTCTGACGTTAGGTCATTCTGGGATACAAGTAGTAATAGTAGTATTTAGACTGCAGCTAGTGCAGCTCAAAATTAATTAATGTGTTCAATGGAATATTGTACAAAATGCCAATAAGGCGTTACTAAAAATTAGGATACTTTTGTACATTAGTAGGAAGTACGCAAATCTTTAACAACCAAAGAACTGGTACGTAATGTTATTACAGACACTTACCTGGCCGAGCTAGTGTATTAGTGAAATGAAATAATCTCAATTTTATATTGTTAACTGTATTATATGTGTAGGGATTGTTTAGTCATTTTGTAGCAACTGTAGCGGAGTAAGTTTTATCTAATTGTCATTTATTTTGAACATGTATTGTTGGAATAGTTTTAAAATGTATTGACTGAGCTGAGATTCTGACCATACACGTGTTTCATTACGTCACAGTGACTTTTAACAAAGACGAGGCAGCAATAATTGCGCATTTAATTTTTAGTATATATGTATTTCTTTTTAATGTTTCATATTATAACGATGTTATCGCCAATTGTAGTAATCTAATAAATTCGAAGTTTTAAATAATATTCTGTTTTAGAAATTCAAGGGTTTCATGTACATCATATCATAATAATATTTTGTCATAATTAGTGCAATACATACATACATATTGTCATGCCCATCAAAAAACAGATCCAATCATGCGTAATGCACATGCTCTTGTGGGTTCTACTTTAATAATAATATTTTTTAGACAACATTCGCTCACATTCAGCTAGTCTTCCTACTTTTTACCTCTAGAATCTGGAGTCTAGACTCCTCCAGTGACAATGTCTCACGTAGCCCCTAATTTTGTCCTAAAAACTATAGCCAAATCAATCAACAGCATGGAATAGGATTGTAAATTACAGTTTGTAATCGTCCTCATCCTCAACGATTATTGACGATACAACAGAAAATTATAGCATTGATTATTTACGGGGGAGAAGCATGATGTTTACACTTTTGAGAGTCGACGAAGTAAGCTGCTAACATACAAGGGGGTAATGAAATAGGAAAACGTTTTTTCTTAGTAGCGTAGCGTTTACAAAATCATACTAAATTAACCTGGCAAAGAAACATAATATTTAATGTGAACGCTATGCATAAGCTTTTGTACATAAAAGCATTAACCAAATTGCTTATACTAGGTTATACTAGACTAGATAGATATGAATATCTTTCAGAAGGATCAATTGTGAATTGTCAAAATGATTTGCCAACAGGGCAATAATATTTCAGCAGTAAATACTCAAGAGAGAATTTAAGTAGTATGTTTCCAGGAATTATAGTAGCTTAGTGACCTTGAAATTTTCAGTAACGGGTCTTTGAAAGCTTTGTAACTTTTCTACTCAGGCTGGTTTTATTCATTTTATATTCCCGTAACCAAGATTATACCCATATACCCACATTATGTTGTCCTGATCTGCAACAAGTTCTTATACCCGTACTATATACACGCATATACATGCCTAATACCTAACTATGTCTCTATATTACCAACTTGAATGAAAAAATAGACAAACACCCACCCTAATAAAATCATTCATTTAGGTTTCTATGAATGTACATTATGATTTTCTCCATGAACTACAGATATGCGACATGCAAGTAACTAATACTAATAAGACCTCATATCCTACGAAAAACAAAAAAAAAACTAGATAAAGAGAATCACTATCATAACACAGATACGATAGGATAGCGTAAAACAACAGTTACATTTTGTATGTAATGCAATGTACTTTTGACGTTTATAAAGATCTACCTAAACCTTAGCTTCATCGGAACATTGCATTGAACTAATAGTACATAAGTATGACACTTGGCATTAACACGTATGAAAAATATGACATGCATTGCATATTGTACCATGTATTATTGAGCGTTATAAAATGAACGTGAAATGTGTTGTATGTAGGTATGTAATATTTTTAACTCTGTTTTATCCTTCACCATATTGTCACTGTATTCATAACAGGTTATATTTAACCTGATCTTATCCTTATATGCATGATTTGATTATTCTCCGTAGACAGCTAAGGACTAGAAGTTGTAAAGTAAAAGCTTCTTGAAGAGAGCTCGAGCTGATCTTCTTGGGTGCGTCATCCATGCGGTTTTGTATTTTGTACGAACCGATTTGCAGAGATGCAGCCGCATGCATGATTCACTTCGTTATTCCTGGAAATCTGCTCCAGTGAACTACATATAATGGATTGTATTGCCTTCTCAAGATATTGACAAATTCCATACTATTTTTTAATTTTGAAAAAATATAAATTGTGAATAGTGAACTATTGTGGAGTGGAGTAGTGTTAGTCAGTGGAGCTATAGCTCTCAAACAATAACTTTTTCCCCTCTTAACAGTATTATATAAAATATATATATATCATGTCTAATGTATAATTATTCGAAATTGAATACTATGTAAAAGTTTGATGTGGGTAAGGGGATCAAGGAGAGTGTCTGTGTGTAAAACATGCGATAAACTATAATTCCCCGAATCCGGAGTTGAGTCAACGGAATGGGTCAATGAGTACTTAAGCAGACAATCTTAAAAGTTTGATTGGTCAACCTTTATCAACAGCAATCATGGAGCAAACTGATTGTTTTGGAGAGCTTGAAGAAGCAGTTCTAGATATGCTTAATTTCAAAATTGTGCCTCGGGAACCTGGTGACCCAGGATATGTTGAAGCCAAGTACTTGCCTTCAGAAGCACGCTTGTACGCAGCAGAATTTTGTCGCCTGAGCGATGAGATTGACAAATTAATTGAAGAGCTGGAAAAGAATAGGAGGAAGCATGAGGCTGAGCTGAAAGAGGCAGGATATAAGACCGAGGAAATTCGTAAGCGTGCGGAAGAAGCGGAGACATCATTTGAGCGTGAGAATGAGAAAGTAACAAATTTGACGCTGGCAATTTCCCAATACCAGGGGCAGCTCTTCGACGCTGAGAAACGGGTCAGAGAGCTTCAGCAGCAGTTGTATGAGATGGAAAATGATGTTCCCAGGGCGAGGGAGGAATTCGAGAAAGAGAGGGAAGGTTTTGTGAGAGAGAAGGAGGAATTTAAGATGGAGAGGGAGGAATTTAAGATGGAGAGGGAGGAAATTAAGATGGAGAGGGAGGAATTTAAGATGGAGAGGGAGGAATTTAAGATGGAGAGGGAGGAATTTAAGATGGAGAGGGAGGAATTTAAGATGGAGAGGGAGGAATTTGAGATGGAGAGGGAGGAATTTGAGAGGAAGAAGGAGGAATTTAGTAGGGAAAAGGGGGACTTTGAGAGGGAGAAGGAGGAATTTAGTAGGGAAAGGGAGGGACTGGCCAAAATGCAAAAAGAAACTGCACTACAGCTCGAGGAGTCAAAGAATTTGATTGTTAAGCAACGACTAGAGTTGAAAGAGGCGGGAGGCAAGATTGCAGAGCACAAAAGTAGTCTGAAAAGTTTACATAAAGAAAAGTCAGAACTGCAGTTAAAATTAGGAAAAGCAGAGGACGCCAACTCCGAGCAGCGCCTCCAACTTGATTCAGCTCAGAAAGCGCTTGGCGATTTAAAAGTTCAGGTGGAAGAGAATGTGGTACAGCAAAAGGTTTTGGAGGAGCTTGAGAAGCACATCAAGGAAAAAGACTGCGAAATTAAAAGTTTGAAGTCTAAGGGAGCGTCCGTTCTTATTTCTCAATCGTTATTCTTCGATTCTTCCTCTTCAGTGAATGTTGCAAGTTACCGGGACAGGGTCTTGAGTAAAACCTGTAATGCCCTTGCTATGCTAAATTCGTCACCAAGAATCAACTGGGACGATTCTGCATGGCCATCTCTAAAGGATTTTCCTGGAAATGACATAACAATATCACCTCCTCCGTCAACGCCATCTCTGCAGGACGATTGCCAGAATATGTTTTATGCTGCGAGGTACTAAATACATTTGACATTCATGTTGTGAATGACGTGAGCATTCTCATTAAGTTGTCATTAATAGATAAATTATCGTGCCTTCCAGCATTAATTCCATTTTGGTTTTATATTTCAAATATTTCTAAAATTCTAGCGATCTACAAACTGTAAAGCAGCCACTACAACCACAAAGAGGGATCCTGGCTGTCAATCCAAGCCGTCGTCAATCAAAGCCACAGAAATCATTGTCAACGCTTTGTATTCAACCAATTAGTCTGAAGAAAAGCTCAACTCATTCCGGTTCCAACTGGAACATAGTTTCCACCGAAAGCGATGATTCCTCCAAGAATACAAAACCATTCCACGAGGACGGAAGCTGGAATATGAGTCGATTGTCAACTTATGAAGAATCGTTACAAACTGACACAATCAATGACCTTGATGGGAACCAGTCCAACTCCAAAACAACCCCAGATGCTGGCGATGTTGACTCTGGCGTAACCTCTACAAAAGACATCTCGCCATTTTCAACCAGGAACTCTTCATTGGAAATGTCTCATGACACCCCAAACGTTTCCACAAAGACCAGAACAACTGGAAAAAAGCGTACATTTTCACCGAACCCATTAGCTGTAGTCCCACAATCACCTTCAACGAGGTCCCAGAAAAATGGACCAGTCATAACGAGAATAAAGCATGGCGTTAACCAGTCCAGGCGACACTTGGGTCACTTTTGTATCTGCGGATTACAACTGTCCGATTCCACGAAGTTAAGTTTTCACATCAAGAAGGCTAAGGCTGAGATCGGGACAAAGAGATTCCATTGTAACGGATGTGATAAGAGCTTCCCTTCTTTTCATTGCTACAAAGGCATTTGGCGAGAAAAAAATACAATGTCGATTTAACACAGGAAATGGGTCGCACCCGGTCAAGTCACAAAAGGTTATCCATGCTTCATCCTAAGATTGTTCACAGTAAACCGTTTCATCCGGATCCAACTGCGTCTGTCACTGAAACAAATGGACAGTCAAATCATCATGGGTTATCTGATAATGTATCAACATGCAATGAACAGATTCACGGTATTGATCACACGAAGCCTGCTAACCAGTTCATTTGCCTCTGTGGAATTGAACTATCTGGCATAGTTCCTCTGGAAATCCACATTTCCAACCATGAAAATGAAATGGGAGTCGGCAGTGAGGGAGATTTTCTGGTACCAGGTCATATATGGATGCCAAATGACGCTGTTCATCAGCCTTCAACCGGCAGTCCCAGCGTAGCCAATGTGCCGCCGTCAGCGTCTGTTAACGGAATGAATAAATCGTTTGGAGCAAAACCATCAGAGCAAGTGGCAGGACCATCCACAAGAAGGAGATTCACAGGCAGAATCAAAGGCATTTCTAATCATTGTTCCTCCCCCAATTCCAAATTGGTATGACTTTGGCAATTATTCTTGAAAACATTTTTTTTCTGATAAATGTATTACATTACAGGCTCAAATTAATTCTTTTAGATCAAATCCAAGGAACGCCTTGCGCCGCCGCAAACCAAAGACAACTGAATTTTGTAAAACTTAAAATTAGATGACAATACAAATAGTGTACACACGTACATGTTTACCCAAACTAATTTCTTGGCAAAGAGCAACCAATATTTAAATGTATTTTTCGTCAATTCAATAATCATGTTTTTTCTGAATGAGTTTTCGGTTGATCTTGTGCATGCAACCAAAGACAATACAAAATATGAGTACCTACTTAAAAACCATTGAAAAATAGCAAAATATTGTTACTTTTTGTAAATAATTTGTGAAAACCAGGTGGCTGTGCAAATGAGCTGTAATTCTCTTCTAGTGGTCGCAATCACAATTCAGAATTACTTAAAAATATACCATGTGTATTTATATTGATTTTTTAATTTAATTAAGTAAAGCTGCGTTCACATTTCTACCTTGGGTTTTGGGTTACTGCACAAGATAATTCAACCTTATTGTTTAGTCAATCACTATAGCTTTAACGCAAACTGCGTTTTATGTAATGTTCGTTACAATGGAACTGCTCCATATTCAATATTCTTTTGAAACAGAAGCACCAATTATGTGCTAAATCTTTGACAACAATTGCTGTAGCGATTTTCTTACAAACAAACGGAGGAGAATAGTAATAATTTTACGGGAAGTATTTTATAGCTTGCTAATTATTAGAATCGCAGATTGTATGTTTTCTCTTGTATTTGACATTTTATGAAGAGTGTTGATGTACATATATTATGATGCACTGGAACTATAGTTTAATCTTGAAGTATTCCTATTATATTGTGAATTGTTACAATTTTTGTTTTGCACGCCGTTTTTCTATCCATGCTTTCAATAAATAAATTACTTGATGTATATTGACTAAATAACTTGCCTCAGGTCCTCATTGCTCATTGGAGTTTAAAATAATATTAAAGCATGGTAAAGAGCAATCCCTGCTTGTAGTAATGATTTCTTTTAGCAATTTAATGATGTATGACAAATAATACAACTACGCACAATTAAGTATTAAATAGTACTTTTTTACTAAGTAAGACAAATGTTTCCCGAAATAAGACATGCATACTTTCACATCAGCTACCACGAATGTTTTTTGGACTAGATAGGACATTACTCCACCACACAAAGTAAATACGTGAACAAAAATGAACTAATGAATCACCTATGTTACAGACATCAAAGATGAACAAAGTATTAAATAAATGCTTATGATTGTAGCTTGTACTGTGAATATGTTTGGGCATAGTAATCTGTGAATAAGCTCACTCAGCCCACTTACATAAGAGAGAGAGAGAGAGAGAGAGAGATGTCTTGCCCATGAGATTCCAGTAACACAACTTTATCGGTCCACAGGAAAAGGCAACACGAATGCACAATAATGTACACATTGTGTCGCGTATTAAGTCAACATTCAACATGCAAGTATTTTGAATGACTGGATGAAATACATATTATATCACCACAGCAGTATAGTTATGTACGGTATTATTCATTGTTCATCTTACCCTTCATTATTATCCAGAGACCACAGGAGGTCTGTGAACTGGTCTCTGGGTATTACCTAAGTTATGGTGCATTTGCTGCATACTCCACATATAATATCGTAGCATATACGAAAGTAAACACTTTTACATTAACAAGTCATACCGCCGCAGAGAATTCCTTGTATGTTCCTTTTCCTCTCACAAGTGTTTGGAAAAAAATCACGTCTGATAGAATCCGATGGTGAGTGATGAAAGAGCTTTTGTACAGACTCAGTTTTGTTTCCATGTAAAGCAGATGAGCTAGGGACAAGGGATGACGATTATTGTTGCATTAACAAAATGTACAGGTATATAAGTATATCCATGTTGTCTTTAAACCAGTAAAGAATTACGGCTAAGCATTGCTTAATACGGGGACGTATTTCTCTCTCTCAATGAGATACGATGTCCAAACATCTTAACCCCACCACAGATTCCAGTGGATAATAATGCTTTTGCGATAAAAATGTGTCATGCAGATGCATTACATGTTATACGTTTATGCAAGTAAACAAATAAATCCAGACACAGTAGACACTAAACAGTCCATTACAAAAGTAGTGTATTCCACAAACTGGTATAAAGCAAGCGAAAAGGCAACTTCTCTTGGGGTTCGTTTCGTGTTACAATTACGGTGAGGTGTACCGGTGAATTGGAGGACTAGTTGCTGAAACGATAGTGAATGACTGTTAGTGATCCTTGCAGGGCTGAGGTCGATCTGCAGAGAAAACTACATGAGAGATATTATTCGCATTCTACTTCTGCATATCCCTTTAATTTTGGTTAGTTCACCACGTATTTCCATGACCACACCTTTAACATACATTTAAGGATAATATTAATATTAAGTACACGTATTTAATCAGTCACTTGCTTTGTTCAGTGCAGCTCAAAAGCTGTGTGAATGCTATGTCCTTGGTTGGTGCCGGCTCGTTCGTGGTGACTTCATATCATCCGTTGCATCACCTTATCCATGCTGGAAATTGTCATGCATTGCCAATAATGTACTGAAGTGTAATTGATGGAAATTGATCGTTTCCTTAAATGAGGAGTAGCCACTCATTGGAATACACTACTGTTTTTGTTTGTTGGGTGGGATGCGCTGCTAGTTAATCTACAAGGGCAAAACCTGAATAGGATCGCACTGGGGTAAGCAAGTATTTATTTAAGTGATGATCGACGAACTTGGAAGCATATGTATTTAGTTAAAATCAAATAGGCAGCTAGTACATGTATTTTAAAAATGTAAGTACATTTTAAAAATAACATAAGTTTGATATTTTAAGTAGCCATGATACTACTACGCTTTGCCTTACTTATGATATAGTAGGTTTTGTCTGCTTATCTGAAGTTGATGAGCGATTAATAAGATACGGGTGTCCTGAGACCGTGTTTGTGCAATGCAAACAAAGATTGCATTTTACAGATTACTTGCCGCCTGAAATAGCATGCATGCAGAATACGCTGTTTAGTGAACCAACAGTTTTAGTGTAGAAAATGTACAGTAAAATTCAATTACAAATAGTTTTACATGCTCTCCGATTTTTTCTTTCTTGTATGGTAGCGCCACCTCAAGTAATGAGAAGTCGCTGCAGGAATAACTAAAACCACAGCGCTATCATGGGATCCCTACCAACGTCAGGGGGTGATGGGAGCAAGAATGGCTTGGGTGAATTTTTTAATAAAATCCTAAATGTGGTCAACTGCATCGGTGATCCCTGTGAAGACACCATTGCAAAATTAGGAGCCTTACTGACCTCTAATAAAACAGTCCATCAGGGTGACCTTCAGAAGGCCGAACAACAGGTGGAGGAGACATGGAAGTGTGTCGATGAGTCCGCTAAGCGAACAAATAAGGAATACGAGGAAGCGTTGACAGTTTTGACGCAGACAATTTCACACCTCCATGAGAAACTGCGTAAGGCTGAGGAGCAAAGGCGGAAGGATATAGAAGAGTTGTGGAGGAATGAGCGAAAATTGGAGGAAGAGCAAGGGCAGCTAAATACAGCGGATATCATGTCAACTGTATTTACAAAGTTGGAGGAACTTGTCAGGCAACAAAAGAACGAAATGCAGCTCCAGCACAAAAATGAGATTCAAAAACTGGCAGAAGAATATAGAAATGAGTTACTCAAGAAACAAACAGACCTGGATAATTGCGTGAGTACCCTTGAACAAATTAAGCAAGAAAATAAGAACTTGGTGGAAATTAATTTGGAGAATAACTGCCAATTGACAACGGCTCGAGAAAATATAGTCAGTTTGCAAACTGAACTTGAAGAAGAAAAAGCAAGAAGTATGGCGTACAAAACAGATATGGATACTGTGAAGGCTTTCTACGCAATTCTGGGAAGCAGCGTTCCATCACTGAACCCATCTCAAGGGCAAGCTGCTAGCACAACCGTCGCCACTGATCCTGTTCCGCCCACACTTGGATCAAAGACACCCTCACCCGGTTCCATAGACGTAATAGGAGAACCCGACCAGCCCTACTTCGTTCCAATTCCGACCACTGCAGTATCAGAAACCTTATCCTCCATTCCAGAATCATGCTGCGAAAATACAGACTTTCCATCACTTGCTCCAAACTCTTCCCTCAGTATATTCAATGACAAAGTACACAAACCATTGCATGAAAGAAATCGTCATAACGAAAACACTTACTCATTTCAAGAAGAACTAGATTCGCAGCGGTTCCCGAACTCTACCGGATATAATAATGTAGTGCACCACCATACATTCAACAATTCACCTTTTCCCCATGAAATCGTTGTTTTTTCTAATCGTAAGTACTCGGACGTTGTGCGTGCCCCACCATTATCGACGTCAACGTCAGAACGTGATGCTGTGACCGTCACGTCTTCATCCGCTGGGCAATTAATCAATGAATTAGATGAGCTATTCTCCTCCTCCAACTCAAAGGCAGCCGAAACCCTAGCAACCACCTCGGTAACCGCTCAAACTGATCCTCATCACATTCTTCAAGTCGACCAAAACGAAAGTTTAATTGATTGCCATGGGGATGGTAAAGTGGGAAATTCGGAAATGCTTCGCAACGGCAAAGAGTATTAATATGCACTTACTAGTCTTTAATTAATATTGTTTGGTTCCCTTAACTGGTTACGTTAGATTATGTGGAGAAATATTTTATTTTATTTTAGGAAGCGCGGTATTGCTTACCGGAAGCGGTCCTTCAAGAAATCCAATCTCAAAGCCAAGGGAAGCAAGGGATCTACTTTGCAGGAGTTGTCGAGTTCCTCAAACCGAGGAACAACGTTCGTCATTGATGAAATTTCCGATCCCCCTAAGCATGGTGTAGATTATTCAAAAGCGACCTTGGGTTTCTTTTGCTTGTGTGGTCAGGCTCTCCACAATAAGGGTTACCTGAACTTCCATATCAACTTCTACACGAAGGAGTGGAAGTTCCAATGTGACAAATGCGATCACCGGACGTTCACACGTTATCAATTAAAAAAGCATTACGAGATGACACACAATATGCCTGACGCCCTCAAGGGGATGGTAAGAGGATGCACCAAATGTGGGAAAATGTTTGAAAAAATAGACGATTTTACGGAACACCAGAGAGCTGCCGAGTAAGACAAGTTATTTATTTCTTTGGAACTAAAAGTGTTTATTAAATTTTATTGCTCGCTTTATAATTTCAATTGATTTCCAATTCAGTACCCCATGTACGAAAATAAAGCGAAAGAACCCCATCACCAACACTGTTTCCGTTGAGAATCAAAACTCAATCATTTGTGCCAAGAAAAAGAACAAATATGTACCACATGGAAAGCATCTAAAAGGAACTCATTCCAAATGGTAATATAATTCATTTCATTAACTTTTTTCTCACGCGTGGCATAACTAATGCATAAGCACTTATTAATTTTCATTGTTTTTACAACGCAGCAGCAACGAGCAATCTCTCTTGAGGGTCCAGAAACTTTCTAAACACATCAGACAAAAACACAAGCAATCGGCCATGCCATCGTCCTCTTTAAAATATATTCCACCACCAAAGTCACAACTTGTTTCGAACAAATCATGTCCCGAACAAGTGAGCTCATCCGTTCCTGAGGCTAAAGTGACACATGGACTTGATAGGACCAAAAATAGATTTAAAGATTGTGATTCTAGTCATTTGAAACAACAGAAGGTCAAGATTCGCCAGAAAATTGCGTGTAAAGAATGTGGGATGTCGTTTCAAATGTCAACGGAGTTGAGGATCCACAAGGTTTACCAATGGTAAGTTGTTCTTTTTTAAGGTGATAAAAAATTGACTTGTGAGATGATTTATTTTACAGTAGAGTATGAACAGTATTTTTATGTTTTATTTCATTTTACAGCAAGAAAACCATTAAAATCGGGGACTTAAACCCCGACTCATCTTCTCACCGCGCGGATGTAGGTAAAACTGGACAACAAACTACATCGCCTTCTCAAGGTACACGAGGGAACACTCCCAAGGCGATATTGGAAAGTTCTAAGGGTTCCGTCTCATCCCCAGCACCTGATAAAAGGATTAATGAATCAGTTGCATCAAAGAAACTCAAACCGAAGCCCAAGTCTCGAAGAGCTCCTCCTTCCCAGTCACCAATGCGCATACAAACGCTAACGTCATTTCTTCAAAATGTCAAAACTACCACTCCAAAGATCTTTAACAAGCGAATTCCTCATGTGCTGTTAGACCGTAATGCTATCAGGGCCGGTCGTCTACAAGATATGGCGAAATCAACTGGAAAGAATAATGAAGAACGCATTGTTGTAACGCTTAAATAATGAAAAATGAAAATGCATGATATGTTTTTGACTTTGTGCTCAATGAGATTTGACATTTTTTGGGAATCTAGGTATTTGTGTATGTATATTGCTCATATTTTTATACGCCAATTACGCGGTTATGAAACTACAAAGTGACAAAGGAAGTAGGTTTAATATTAGTCATATTTATTGATTTTGTAGATATGGTATTTGATTACATTTGTAGAATAGTAATTAATTTATTATTGTGATAAGTAGATTGTCGTTTGAAATACAATGTTATTGCAATCTAGGATACTAAAAATGATTAAAATGTGTTACAGTAACTAGAATGTAGATTTTGGTTAACTACACGCGGAGATATTATTTTGAGTAAATAAATTAGTTTAAGATGCATAAACTTTATTTATCGATTACATAATTGCCCTGTGTGTGTGAAGCATTAATACAATCATAATATAAGAATTGCGTATAGCTACTACCCCTATGAAGCTTTGAGTCAATTAAAACACGAGACAATCATGAAATGAACAAATTCTAATAAAAATAATTGTATAATACTTAGGAAGTTTATTTTCTTTAACTTAAAATTAGCATTGGCAAGTTTAATCTACTACATTGATTGCGGATATGAGGTAGCTTACATAGTTTCACCCACCTGAATTGCTACCACATCCCCGAACGGGATTCGTGCGTACCTCTTCCTCTTATTGGAATAAAATCTTAAAAGTTAAGGAAACGTAGTTAACTATAATGCAACGCATTTCCTACATTAGTACGATCCTGAAGATAATGGATACGATACATTTCTTTTTATTTAAATTAAATTGCTTTCGGAATCCCAACGATCGTGCATCCATCTTCCAATGTTCCAATATTTTTGCATGGAAAATTTCCATTGGAAATAATCTTTTACCAAGGGAATCATATAAGATTCAAAGGCAGAGTATGAGCGTCAACTTTTTGTCCATAATATTGAAGGAAAGTAAATTCTTCATACAAAGAATAAATAAACAAACGTACCTACCTATATAGGTATGCATGTTAATAACAATGATATTAATGACACACTTGTGCAAAAATTGTCCAAGTCCAAAGATAATCAACAAACACTAAACATTTGCCTGACGTTTGCTAAAGGATTATGTCATATGCTGTTATATGTGAATTGGGAAGTGTTAACGGTTTCTAACGGTTTCCGTTAACCGATTCGGCTCAAAATTAATAGGCTTCTTGCCCTTTGCCCTATGGACATTGATGGCAAATTTGGTCCAAATCGGACAATGTATATGGCCAGGAGAGTGCTCACGGACGGGCGGGCGGACAAACACGCTGAAATCATGACATAGCTTCGCAAGCTTCAGCAACGTAATAATTATACATGCATTCTATATACTTACGTATGCATACATACCTATCTGAGAACGGGAGAACAACTGTGACACGAGACTTTTTCAAGGGAGATGCAGCAGGATGCACTTATCATTTTCATTATCATCAGAAGAGAGTCTTGGTGAAATAATTTGTAATATAAATGTGTCATGCATTGTGTAAACTTGTAAACGGTAAACACGACATTCCCACTTAATTTATTGTTCAACAAAATATTAATAAAAATGCAAGTCTTCTCTGGCGCACGTTTCCACAAGTCTTGTGGAGTCGGTTTGTTTAATTCTCATATTAGCATGTACTGGCACATTTGCCGGCATAGGTATGTATAACAAATACTTTGACAGGGGAAAGCGGGAGGACAGACGTGATAGAATATGACATCGCCAGATAAATAGTGCATAATAAAAATATTTTTATATTAAATGTACGAACATTTTCAGACCACTCAATGGAATTAAATTCAATTATCTTAATTGAACTTTATTGTATCACGACATTTAAAATGGCATGCAGATACAAAAATGCTTTCCCAGCAAAAAGCACATATAAATAGGTAATCTCTTTGGTCATGCAGAGCAATATCAAAACTTTTCATCACTTAAAGCTCCAATACAAACATGGTATAAACTACAAAATTGCCTAGATAAATGGATTGCTATTACTATCATCCTGTTTAGCACTCTCTCGAACACACGTCTGCACAACTCGATATCCTTCTCACAAATGAGACTCTTAAGTTGCCCCAACCAAACTGAAGTAAACCAAGTTTTGTTTCACTCAAATCCCCTTCCTATCTCCATGAATAGAGACGTATTACCAAATTGTTCAACTCAGCTTAATACGACCAGTAGAATAAAACCACGCTTATTTTTGGCAACTTTGTACATTCTACACACATAAGTTCCAACTTCGTTTTTCGATATAAGCGTTTCATAGGAAGTTCCCATTATTGCGAAGAGTTTGAATATGTTAAGTGGGTTACAATACCCATTAGCTCTATAAATTAAACACGATCGACACTTTGTCGGTTTGCACAAAACATTTCAAATGGGAAAATAGGGTGCTCAGAGTTCCCATAGGACAAGTAATCAATTATCAATACCATAAAAATCACAGCCAATGTATTTCATTTTTCCCTTTGTTGCCTTTTCGCTTTATTATTCTTTGCGAATATGAAGGGGAATGTCCATCCAAATCAAATAGACGAATCAGAGGAGAATGATGAGAGTAATGTACATAGACATGCCATGCGAGAGAGCAATAAAAATATTATATTTATGATTGGCGGTTGGTTTAATGCATGCATAAAAGCAACTGCAACAATAATATAATATCTGGATTTTTTCATCCTAACGTGTACAGATTCTCCCTTTGCATAAATCACTGCACCAACAGTGCAAAGCAGCACACTAAAGCAGCCAAAAAGGCAACTTTGGTTATATTGTTGTGAGAATTAAGGGATGAAGGAGTAGAGTATTGTAAATAAGTACATGTGTATTTACTTTACTTTGGCTGTTGGCGTTAGTGTTAACGCTGCGCTGTTCCTCATCTATTTTCATGAATTTTCATCCCCCTTCATCAGAATTCTCATATGAAGTTAAATACGTTTGTATGTACATAAAAAGCAAGTTCAACCCTTTGCGTGTTCACATAGAACTTCTTTTCTGAATATTTGTTGTAAGTTCATCTACTACTATGCCAAACAAACATATAATACAGATAAACTGCCTTGCCTTGCCCTGCATACTCTTAGCTCTTGTTCAATAAAACGCGAACGAATGGGTGATGGGAGCAAAGCAAGAACAGAATGGAAACATATAGGAAAGGGATGAAGCTGTATGAAGAATGCTGAAACTTCATGAAGAATGATGATAAGATGAGCACTACATTATTACGTCAAGTAAAAACGTTGGAGTAGTAACGATCGAACGATCTGGAAACGAAAAGGTAGTAACGTGACGTTTTGTAAAAAAGCCGTCTAAAAATAACTGCAGTTGGCCTTGCTCAACGCGGTATAAAAGGGGATGCGCGCTTTGTACACTTTTTCAGTCGTTATTCACTCGCCGACAGAGCTACAACCCTCATCTTGGATGGATAACTGTGGTGTTCAGTTAACCCCACTCCGTTCCCACTGCAAAAATTCTTCAAGCTGAAGAAGCCCCACTATTTATTTATTTGTATCAGTACCAGTAGTAGTAGGAATTAATACGACAAGACCACACACATCTAGCAGACCAGACTAACGAAAAGCGAATCATTGCAGCCCTGCTTGACTTGTACCATAACACCACCACCAACAGCCAACACTTTGCTGATTCTCTCCCTTTAGCAACCAAAATGAAATAGAGGCCAAGGCCAAGCCATCATATAGCAACTGAAACAACTCAACGGCTACTAGTGGCCAGCCAAGAGTAAGAACCAAAATTCTGATCTGTAGAAATAAGAGTAGCAATGTATCTACTGGGCTAGGTATATATTATGCATACACAGATTTATAGAATGACGAATGAGCATCTTTTTGGCGCATAAAGCTTCATCACTGAACTGTTCCCAATTTCCTCACTTGTATACATACCTACTACGTATGTACTTATACCTACTTGTATCAATAATGCGAATTTCAGATTTGTATTCCAAGTTACGCATGAAATACGAATCGCGATTGATTGTTTAATTTCGTTTTTACATGCTGTCCATGAGAAATATGAATTGCAATTGTCCTCCTCGTGCACGGTCACATTGTGCACAATACACAAGAAATGTTATTTGTTTGTTTTTACAAGTTGTTCATTGACTTGTGGGTTAGTACACATTGTGAACCAAAGTAAGTTAAAGAAACACATCAAACAGCATGGATTTTTATTTATTTGAACAAGAACCTACACATCAAAGATGATTATCTCATCATCTTTCCACAAAAATCTCTTCACGATACATAAATTATTTAGCTTTATAATTGAACCACTTCCCGTTTAGTAACGCGGAAGCTCAAACCTCACAAGAAACCGAATTAAAAAAAAGTACCGGGTAGTTTTCTTTTGTCGCTTCCATTTTACTGGTTTTTGTATACAAGTAGTATTTAAAAATGAATACTTCCTTCCGACAGAAAACAGCAGCAGAGGCAGATAAGTGAATAAGATCTGTTTCTGCTTTGCCTGCTGCTTTGCAGTAGTTGTGTAGAGGTACAGCTCCCAAACACACGTCTGCTCAGCTCAAAATCCTATCACAAATGAGAGTCTTGCTTTGCCCCATATAAAATAGAGTAAACCAAGTGAATCCCATCCGAAATTTTCTTTTTCCCATCACACCACTTACACACACTAAACATATAAACTTAAATGTATTCCGTGACTCACAGGCTTTGAGGCAACAAATCAAGTCTCATTGTTAGACTTTGAGTGGTTTTCTTCATAAACCAAGTTTTCATATTATAACAGGAAACCCTATGCACTCTTCTGAAAATATTAATGAATAGAGTGGCTGTTTTTCAAGTGTAAGGCACACATACAATATTACATTCATCATACATGCAAGCAAGTGATTAGTAAAAAATACACAATATTTTCTTTTGCAAAAAAATGAATGCGTATTGTTGTATTTTGCATGTTTTACTAAAAAAAATTTGCATTTGAAGTAATATAATGTTAGCGAATGGATTAATAGATATTACGACGTTTATGCGTAAAGTATAAAGACGCAAATTTTTGCTATATCCCATCAATCATAGCAAAAATTAGTGTAAAAACTGAGCAGAGAATTGAACTTGTCAGTCTCGGTTTTCTCACGTTGCTAGAATGTTGCTTAATCTTGCTGCAAGACGAGATATCCATGGAATATTGTGTGAAGTAGGTATGTATGTGAACACATTCTGTACTTTAATACGTACGTTTGTCCACTCTTAGTCTTAATAATATTTTGTTGTGAGGAGGAGCTTCTGTAAAGCAAAATATTGCGTGTGTTAGTGGCAAAAAGTCAACCAAACTCCTCTTCTATCCTCTTCAACTCAACCAAAAAACAAACACAAGTAATACGCACGATTGCAAACAGTTACATACACTGAACTCCTTGAGAGCAGACTGACTTTATTCTGCGTGAGAAGAAAAGGGTGGCTTTGGCTTAACATTCCCATTTTCGCCCAACATAACCAACAGTAGCAGCGGCACAGTATCAAAAAGCAACTCGATCCATCAACAACTTCCCTTATCTTCTCTCTGCTTTCACAGCTCGAGCTCTTGCACAGAGAAAATCATTCACATTCTCGTATTCCCCTACACCTCATCAATTTTGTGCTTAGGTACATAAACATTTTAGTACGCTCACGATCGTACCTCTTTCAAGACAGACTCGTTATTATAATAATGACTCGTCAGAACATTCAAAACATTTTAATGTTGACTAATATTGGTCATCAGAGTAGTACGAGAAATGTTCATCATGACGAAGCTAACCATAATTTCTGGTTTAAAAATTGCACCATGAAAAGAAACAAAATGAAACCGTTTGAAGTAATTTTATAGTGAAAATTTGAAAAGGTAACACTTTTTCTTTATTTACGTCAAAAAATACAACTCCAAATTAAAATACACTAACAAAACTACATGTCGAACTAAATATTAAATGTGCAAGTGTAAAATCAAAAGTGAGCTGTGCTGCAAATTGTTCATTAACGAAAACAGTTGTAAAAGCTAACGCATTAACGGTGGACAGGTACATATAACCAAACATCTTTTGCTAAGAATTGCGTTTATTATTTTTGCAGATTAGATACCACCGGAAAACCGAAATCGGCAAAATAGTGCAAAAATGGCAACCGCATCATTTTACCCCGGAGAACAGGGTGTCCCTGTTGCTGGTGGAAATGAACTAACGAAGCTAAAAGAAGAAGTCTTTAAACTTCGTGGTCAACTGGGAAAAGTTCAAAAGGAAAGTGACGTTTTTAAACAACAGCTTTCTAATCAAAAGAAGGAATTGGAAATTACGAAAGCCGCAAAATCTATCTTAGAAAAGGCAACAAAGAAAAACGAAAAGGTTGTAAAGGACCAGGAGGAGCAAATTAAAACCCTGCGGGGTATGTTTGTAGGTGTGAACCGCAAACACGATGAATTAAAAGCACTGAATGAAGAGTTTGCACAAGAGAGAGAAGAATATAAGCGGTTGAAACGAAGAATTTCGGAAACATCGTCCTCGTCAGAAGAGGAAAATGCACGAAAGTCGTTGCAGGAGAAAGTGGCACGAAAGTCGTTGCAGGAGAAAGTGGCACGAAAGGATAAAAAATTGAAGGAAAAAAGTGCAGAAATCCAGAGATTGGAAAAAGAAGTGAAAAGTGAGCGCAGGCGATGCCGTGTGAAAAATGACAAGTTGAGTGAAGTGCAGGGAAAATTAGATCAAATCTCTGATGAGCTTAAAAAAGCAAATGAAACGATTGCAGACAAAGAGAATGAGATTAGGGAGTGTCACGGGCTCATTTCCACCCAAAATAATGATGTCGCCGAGCAGGCTGAGAAAATTAGGTCACTGGAAGAACAACTGGCTTCTAAACAAGCAACCATTGATAACCAAAATGACCGCATTTATGAGCTTAATGAAGAAGTGACTTTTTTCTCTCGATCCATTGATGAGAATAGGAGTCTTCAAGAAGATAGGAAAGTGGCTGACTCCATTATTTCGGTGCAAGACGACCAAATAAGAACACTGCAAATAGTGGAGGAAGCTTACAAAAATGACAACATAGCTTTGCAGGCTCTCGTCAATGAGCAACGAGAGGAAATTGTGAAACTCACTCGGGAACGTGAGAAAAATGCGAATTTTGTAGAAACGGTGAAGGCTTTCTCCGATTTTCCTGAAGATGATAATGATCCAATGGCAAACCAGTTGGAAAAGTTGGGAGCACACGTTGAGAAAAAACTCGCGCTCACGAAACAGTTTTGTTCTCTAATGAACCAAACAATGAGGATTTCCTCAACCACAGCACCACCAACCCTCCCTTCCTCCAACATTCCTCTCACTCCAGCTCCTGCGCCACAGGAACATGACAGGTCTGAAACTCAACCCTCTGCATTTGTGCCCATCTCACCACCACCACCTCAAGAACAAAGTTCTGATGATAACCAGTCGACGGAAAATGGCGGCCAACTGTACGACGACATTATGTCTGAAATCATGCTGTCGATTGACGTTGATCAGCTTCAGCAACACGAAGAACCGTCCACATCAGAGAAAGCTCAACAACGAAACTTGGGAGCCCTTCACTCTGTTTCAAAAACCATCGTCAAGAAGAAAGCAAATCGCATGCACGTTGAGATTATTAAAAAGCGTACGCTTGGGCGAGGACCGGACAACGTTGGAGCGAAATATTTCTGTTCATGTGACTTTGTATCCAATTCCAAAACCGCCTTGGAAACACATATTCAACATTTCAGCCAGGATAGAAACTTCAGGTGTCAGGTGTGCCCAAAGAGGTTCCTTTTTTTCGGACATCTGAAGCATCACATGAAGGCCACTCACTTCATACTGGGTGCACTTGACCACATGAAAGGTGGATGCCGGTCCTGCGGCACCATTTTTGCTTCCATACAGGAACGAAGACAACATATTTGCCCCAAATCACAGTACGCAAAATATTACGAGTACATTAATAATCGTTCTCACTAATTTAATCACATGTAGCATGTTTATTAATAAGTAACTTTTAAAATCATTTTAGGAATCGTACAACCCCTCCTGTTGATGATGCAAGTGTTCCCATTGCAGCTCCATCCCCGCCACCACCACAAGAAGACGCTGCTTCATGCTCTACCTCTGCTGCCATACCCGATCCATTCCCACCGGAAGCCATGGACATTGTCGATGACGTGGAGTTGATCGACTTGACGTACAGTCCCTATCCCATTCCACCACCCGGTGACCACGACATTGATGACCGTTGTGTACCAGTTCAGCAAGATCTCACTTCCATGACCACTACCACTGCCACCCCATCCAGAATAAATGGTTTCATCATGGAGCATGAAGTGAATTATTCTCCCGATGCTGCCGAGAATTCGTGTGTGTGTGGAATTCCCTTCCCCAATAGAGCAGCTTTGAACAAGCATATTCAAAGGAGAAACAGGAATTAAATAAGGAAATCAATGCGATTCGCACCCCTAATTCTAAAATGTGTTCATAGTTCAAATGTATCCATTAATTGTATTTATGTACATACATAGGTAAACGTACGTACCAGAAGCAATATTACGTATGTAACAATTTTAATTGGTAAATTGACATTGTGTTTATTACACACTTTATTGTTAGCTGTCAACCAAAAAATCGTGCCTCGTTGTACTTAAAGTGCTGTATAATGTGCAATAATCTTATGTTCAGAAATTCATAGGATAGCGACGACTTTTGTATTTACATAAATTGTATATTCTAAGCTAAGCTAAGCAGACACTTTGTACTTGCATTTTTATACTAGGTATTTTATACTTCTTTTTTTTTACAATTTCATACCTCTCAAATTATAAAACTTTACCCACAATTCTCATGAAGTAAACTAAAGCTGTTCCGCACATTGTTAACGTTTAAGCTTTTCGCACGCACTTGCGTCGTTTTACACTACAAGTTAGTTAACTTTTACAATTTCAGTCATTTTATTTATAAAAAATCTGTATGAGTATGTATAATTTTCTAAATTGCAAAAATATTAATCAGGTAAAAAGCTTTGTATACATGCATTTGTTTACTGTATTGTAGTGTGTAGTTGTAATTAAACTACCTATTCATAAAACTAAATCGAAAAGTTGTATACAAAAAATAAAAAAGCATTGGTCTTTCCAATGTCCAAAAAACGAAAACATAACCATCTTTTTATTTGTGTGTTGAGCTACAACTCTTTCATTTATTTCATTTGTGCATACCTAGTTTAAATTAATAGCATACTGATACAAGCAATTCGCTCGCCTTTCCATAACCTTGGGAATATGTTTTATACAAAAGTATGGTAAAAATAATTGCAAAAATAATGGCACCAATATTGATGATACAATTACAGTAAATGAAATGCATCTAGGTATGTATATAAACCGGAGTTCGGTTACCTGACTCGCTGTTTGCATGTCGGTTTTGTCTGATAAGCTTGTCATTTGGAAGCATTTTAATTGTTGCTTAACCAAAATATTTCTTAGGGCATGCAATCATAATACTGCACAATTAAGTCAATACAAGAAGTTTGACAAACTGTTTAAATGAACCCTGAACTATCATTATTCTGTTTTGAATTTAACTCACGAATTAAAATAAGAAACAGCTATATTGAAGGGAATAACCAAAAAGATTTATATTACCTACATGCACTTCACACTTGTAGTTCTTCTGAAAGGAAAGATCTCAAGTCAAGAAAACTCATTTCTTAAAAAGAATGGAATTTTTTACACTGAATGTTTGGGTTGTGTTTATTGCATCCAATAACCTTACCAAATCCACACAAACAGATTCGGGTGATATGAGAACTGTCATGCATGTTGGACTGACCAACAATCATCATCGCATCATGCCTAAAAAAGACAAAAACAACAAAATCCAGACATGACCATATTTGGTAAAAAGGAGAAACTCCAGTCACTCTATCGCAGAATTTTCAATCCGCATTGACGTCACCACTATAGCAGATATATTCAACCAGTATATAAAAAGCTCACCGACACCGAGAAAAGTGGCGTGTGTGAGAGCTCATCCCTAGAAAGAAGCTCTTTTCCGCAACCTCTTTCCACCAACAACTTTCTCTCTCCACATCACCCTCTCCAGATAATAGAGTATAGATACTTGTTACTGATAAAGTTTCTGAGAAAATAAATAAAAATCCTTGTTTCTGGAAATATTCCGATTTTCCTCTTCGATACATTTTATTTACTCTACTTATTCATTCTCATTCCATTTAGTCTTACCGCTCCTAGCCACTACTAAAGACAGCCTTATATAATATCTACAGGCCGGCATTAGAGAACGAAGGGGAAGATGTGCACAGAGGCAGTAAAAGTTAATAGATATGTACATACTCTTATCATACAGTTGTCTTACGCTGTAACTGCAAATAAAGTGTTTAAAAATTCTATAAGTTGTACGTATGTATATGTGTATTGTATATAATTATATATACAATCTTAGGATGACGATGGATGTGTACGTAAATACGAAGACTGAGCGGGGGTAAATGTTATGTGAGGACAGGTTAGAGGCAAGGTTTTTTGTTCCTTCTCCGGAAATTTTGGAGAATAGGGATTTACTTAAGATCTATTCAGTTTCTGTGACGAGCATGCGATAGTTATCATTTTCTCCGTAAAGCCACTGACACCATTTTCTCTTTAAAATACATGCTCCTTTAATATGTGTGTAGAGTGTAGCGTGTACCATTCGCTTAACTGTCTATTCTACAATTTGTAGACTACAAATTCACTCTCTGTAACTGTAACTAGTTTAAAATAGATACTGATGATACAACTGTAAGTGATAAGTCAACACATATTAACTAAGACGCATGATATAGCAATAGTCAATTTTTACTCTGTCGTGTTATCTTCTCTCCGTGATGGTCACCTAAATCGGAGTAAAAAACGAAAAATATTAACTCTCGGAAGTTTAATATTTTAGAACAGAATAAAAATGTAAAACTAGTTGTGTTAAAACTGTAATATGCATGCAGTTGAAACAAGTTGAGACAAAGTAAAGATTTTGAGCATTTTGCTTACTACGCATCTAGTTACAACCTCAAAATATATGTGTGCACATATGAAAACGCTTTGAAATATAAAAAGTCAACTTTACATCTCATACGGAATTTCACGTTTGAAATCTTTCTGAAACCAGCATGTACCCTCTTCATATTTACGGGATTAGTGTTCCCTCAAGTTACTAAAGCTTATGGACTTTGTAATTTAATCCACATATTCCCAACTCAAGTAACGTCTTGCAAATGTTGTCGCTAGCACGTAGGGAAAAAATATTCGTCTATTATTACCCAGATTTTCTGACTTTTAGATTTACATACAATGTTGTTTCCGCTGTAATTATCGCGAGGTTCATATTTTACCCCGCTTACAATTTCAATTGACATTTTCATTGCGTTGTTGAAGCATTTAAAACTAATTATGGCATCTACTATTTCAATGAATTTATTCAGAACATTTTCGTAAATGGAAATTATGAAGCTTCGGGACAGTCAATGTTTGTCAGTTAAACCTGGAGCTGCTAGAGCGAGAAGAATAACAAAAAGTGCATTTACACTGTTACGCTCACATCACAGAAACACGATCATGATCGTGCTTGTTGAGGGATTTCGGAAGGGAAAATAGGGTGCTTGATCTTCCCGTGAGAAACGATGACCGTAATAATACATACTCGGATGGGGGAAACGATGTAAAATATTATGTTACAGACCATGTTCACTTATAGTGGTATGCGTTGCGTGGGAATGGGTAGCTGGTGGGGTGGTTGATTTTTACAGATGACTGAACCTGAGATGTCAAAAGGGAACAACATCATTTTACATACTTTATGCTATTTTAGTTCCTCTTCTGCATCCTCCAAATTCCAAACTTCTAAACGTAGCATATCCATCCCACTATCCCACCCTGTAGTTTGCAGCGCAGTAGTTTGCAATGAACAAAGTAAGTACATACATCCATACGTAAATATGAATGAGGAGAAAAGGCAATTTGGAGTATAAAATGAAAGATTTATTGTTTGCAACGCTCAGGAATGACGCTTTATACAAGTTTTTAACCAATTATTATCTGCTTGTTGAAAAATTATTACTTTATAAATGTACATACTTTGCTATTCAATATATACTCGTTTAATTGTAATTATTTTAAAAGCAGTCAGTCTGACTGGTTTACGAAGATGTAACCTTTTAAAACGAATGACCTTTGTATTCTCTAATACATATTTCAGTTTAATCTTTATTAAGTAGAGCAAAGTTGGGTTAACCTTTGACCTTACATAATTATAAGCATTAATTATAGTCGCGTCGTACGTTATCAAGTAACCGTAAAAAATACGAGTAGTTTGATAAGAACACTAAATAGTGGTCAGTTAGAGAGGAATATTCTAGAAATACAGATCTATCCGCGAGTGCATGTAAAATATGCAGATACAGGAAACGTACGGTTTACTTTTTAAAGCCAATGTAATCTGACAGGAAGGGAGAAAGCATGAAGCACTATGCAAGAGAATAGTGGATTTTCAACTTTTCAACTGCTATTTGTGGGTAACGACTTGTTGAGTGCATAAAACTCACCCACTACATTTGCTGTTTGAGTTCTGGTCTTTGATAGCGGGAGGAAACGCTGCATATACTTGCTGATACCTCAGATGCATGGTACATACATATAGGACTGGTTTTCACCCCTTTACGCTAGTTCCGCCTGGAATCATACAATGTCCGCTCAACTGCATCATATTACTTGTACCATCGGAACACATCGCCCATATCTCCCAAAGCAAACTGTATTGCCAGTGCATTTTAATGGCATGAAAAACTCTAAAAATGAGCAGTCTCCAAAAGCATCTGGATACAGAAACAGCGTCTTTCAGCGCGGATAGATCTCGTATTGCCTTATCTTCATCATTATAAAAACTACTATATCTTTCTCTGAATACTATTTTTGTCTACAGTGTGTGCATGAAATCTACAAAGTGGCATTATAAATATCATCATCTTCAGAGCGAAAAAAGTGTATTTGATCAAAATTAATTCTGCAAAATTGTGACGGTGATAAACGATAAAAGTTTAAATGAACATTCCCGTTCATTTCCGTGAACTTGAAGACTGATTATATTAGTATTATACAAAAATGGAAAATTCTTCCGCATCTCGGGAGAGACATTTATTCTCCGTCTACTATGGAGATCTCGATACATTACAGGCTGTAAATTATGATCTTCGTCGTCAATTAGAAAAGCTCCGCAAGGAAAATACTGCGGTGAAACGTGCATTTTCGCAACAGAGTCATGAACTGCAAGCTGCAAAAACCGAAAGTCTAAACTTGAAGCAACGTGTTTCGGCGGAATCAGCATTTGCCGTAGAAAATGAGCAGCTGCAGAGGGATCTTGAGAAGGAAATCCGAGAAAAAAGGACCAAGTTGAAAGAGAAAAATGCAAAAATTGAGAGATTACTAAAAGAGCTGAAAAATGAGCGTGACGAGTTTCATGCTCAAACATGTGAGGTTATTAACAAGCAGAAACGTTTAGAGGATATTTCCTCTCAGCTTCAAATAGCAGAGCAGAAAATTACAGAAGGTAAAAATGAAATTAGGGAGTGCCATATTGTAATTTCTGATCAAATGCAACGTGGCAAGAATCAGGAAGACGAAATACGCTCGTTACACTCTCAAGTACAAAGATTATTGAATAAAATTGATAGTAAGCAGGATGTTTGTCTTAGGCAAACCGAAATTATTAAAGAACTGGAAAGTAAAGTGGAAGTTTTCGGAAGAGCAGTTGAGGAGAATAAAATTCTTCAAACGCAATACGACGAAACAGCCTTAAAAGTTGTCGCACTCGAAAATCAATTACAAAGTTCGATAGAGATCAGAACGGAGTTGGAAGGGACCATTGCACAGAATCAAGTGGGCGCCGAAAAAATGGAGGAATCTTATAAACACGAAATTAGCAGGCTTGAAGCACTTATTACGGAAAAGCTGAATGAGATTGGAAATCTAGAGGGGGAAACAGAGACAATGCAAGTTTTCGCTGAAGATGTGAAATACAGCCCTATAGCTTTTGAAGATGACAACCTACCGGTGGATCATTTCGTGGATATAGAAACTACCGATCACACCAATTTGGAACTAGAAGAGGGTGGCTCAGCAGCAATTCCTTCTAGCAGTGCGTTGCCTCCAGAATCACTTTTCAATTCAGATCACTCTATCACACCCTCCAATGCTTATTATGAGCCTCCACCTCGCCCTCCAGCATCATCTCATGAAGGGAGTAGATTAATTGAAGACGATCTGTACAATGAACTCATCTCCAACGTCATGATAACTTTGCCACATCAAAATCTAACCAAACCTTCCTCAAAAGCAAGGAGTAGGAAACGTCATGGTGAAAGCGTTGGGCAACGACAAGAAGGAAAGTTCAAATGTCACGTGTGTCCTAAAACATTTGTGGCGTTCAGCAATTTAAAGCGGCACATGAATAATGTCCATTCCATGCCTTCCGAACCATTCCGCTTTGTTTGTGGATGCCGTTTCTGTGGCAACGTTTTTGAAACAAAACAGCAATTCAAACAACATAACTGTCCCAGTGTTGTGTAAGGAAAAATAATTATTAACATCGCCAGATACTGACTAACGAAGTGAATCATTATTTCTCACTTTTGGTTCACGCGTTTATGTAGCATTTGATTTTTGTATATGTTTTGTAGAAGTACATCGTCCAGTACTGATGACCGCAACGATGACGTTTCCATAGAATCATCACCATTGGAAGGACACAATCATGTTACGTCTGAACCGGCTCCATTCCACCTTGAAACCATGGAAACAGAAGAGCTCAACTTTAATCATACGAGGATTATTCCCTCGACAAACTGTACTGTTTCTTCCTGGCCGCCCTTAGGAAATGAGGGTAATGGTAATGATAACATTTCAGAAAATTCATTCACCGCAGAATTAAACTCTCATGTGAAACCTCACGGGATGGACAGCTCCAGTCCTTTTGAGAATTTGTGTTTGTGTGGCGCTTCCTTCACCAACTTGGAAGTATTAAAAACACACATTGGCATGCGGACATAAAATAGGTATGTACGTACTACGTACTAATATAAGATGCATCTTGGTTTGGCAACAGTTTTTTTCACACTGCGTAACTGTGTGTATTGATATTGTATTTAGCTGTATAAAGTTTGAAACACATACTTTGTATGTTAATGACGAGTGCAAGTTTATGTATTTTTATTGATTTATTTGCCTACCGACATAATAATGTAATAAATTGTATATAATGCATTATAATGGTTTAATAATATTTTCCACAATAACACTTTATTTTTTTTATTTAATCGAAAACGGCATTTCATTTCACACTACCAAGGTCTCATGTGTATATGTATTTTGAAAGCCAGATTGACGATAGCAATCACTAAATTGATACCATTTGTCATAAAAAAGTCAGTAGATAACCTCAGAAAAAGGACATAAATTCCAAAAGACAAGTTTATTTGCCGAAATAAGCCTTCTCTCCCCCTTGCAATAAGTGGTTGCAAGCCTGTGTTCCATTTTCATCACCAGACGGATGGGGTGAAGTCGAAGTAGAGACGATGTTCATGAAATTAAATCTTTGCATTGCATCATACCTCTGGAGAAGCTTTGTAGGGAACATTGTTGGTGGTGGCAAGTGGCATTGAGGTTGCTGAGGAAACGATATATAAACTGCATAATTCATATTCTTTAAAATTGGTTCTCTTTTGGTTTAGGGTGACCGCAAATGGGATTTTATCACTTTTATGGTTTCAATGGGTTAAATTACACTCAACTGCAAGTGCGTTGTCACACTCATCAAATTCATGAACATTATGAATATGACAAAGTTGGCTTTAGAAAAACGGCTCTGGATGAAACCACAGCATACAACAGTTGTTATAAACCTTGAAAACCTAATATGAATTCAAGTAGCATTATTGCATGCATTTAAAGAGGTTGATAGTTAGTCACATAATACATTACATTATTTGATATACCAAAATATTGTTTTCCCTTTAGTTATAACATCATGTGCATCGTTTAATTTATTATGGTTGCAGAATAAAAAAGAAAGGATCCAGTTGGAAAAAAGAGGAGAAAACCACAAGATAATCTGCCTAGTTTGTGGAGATATGTACATATTGTGCACTTGGATCTGTGCGTGAGTGCAATGCTGGTTTGAAGTATGTGACCATTTCCTTTTCTATATCATTTTTTATCTTCCCGTTTGTTTAATGCCTGTCATCTATATCTATGCATATTATAAATATGGATGAATATAATATTACATCACAATTAAGTATTAATTCCTTAAAAAGATAACCTTTATATGCAAGGGTTATAATCAATTAATCTGAATAGCTAGTATTCATTAAAGAGTTCACTGTGTAACATCCAGCAACAGTATATAGTTTTTATATTCATTACCAAAATGGAGGGACAAGAACACATCTTACAGTGGCATTAACTCGGAGTCTCGGAGTAGCGTACACATTATTTTAAAACAACCATAATATGGATATTAGTAAAAATTAATTTCCAACGACAGGGTAAGTCGTTCGTTTATTCAATTTTTAATGCTTCCTATTATAACTATAAAAGTTACGGAAATTACTGGACTGGATTTTGTTACAAATGCCTTGTGCGATGTCAGTTGTTTGTTACTTAAGTCTTTATATGAGAATGAGTACTTATAATGATGTTGTCCACCATTCATCCACAAAATGAAATGAGAGCTGCACTGATGACTTGGCGGTCATATGTATTTTATATGTTACTGCTTCGGCCAGAATTGTTTTAGAGGGTGAAAAGATGAATACCAACGATAAAAAAGCTGAAACTGAAGGTATAACAAAGAAAGCTTATTACCGTACGTCTCTCTTGCCTGGCCGCTAGTATAAGAGTTTTGTAGTAATAATAGGTGGGTATGTATGTAAAATACAGGTACAATTGCCACAAAAATAAGGCATCCTGTGAATAGGTTAGCATAATATGGATTCCCTATCCCTATAGGCTCTAATGCACGTACTGTTCTCAGTTAAAAAATCTGGTCGAAAATTATCGTGCGCACATGAAAATTCAGTTAGCATTACAAAGGAAACGCTACCATGGCATTTGTAATCTAACTTAATGATTTATTCGCTGAATAAAAATGGAACTTGCCATACTTTTACATAACGTGATCGTACAGTATGTAACCAGCATTTGAGATTCAGCGTATTCATATCATCAGAAAAATGATCATCATAAATATTATTTTTATTGTCATCATGGATAACACTGTATCACCATTACATTTTCCAATAAGTAACGTTGTTTGTATATAAAAAACTTACGAATGCGCTTATAACTTATATGTCGCATGCATACTGTAAGTTAAGTATCTACTCGACGATCATTGTTCACTTATTTCATTATTAGCCATCTGCTGTGCTGCACACGCAGCCGCTGCTGGACGGATTGGTGTTACTATTCTGAACGGAATGTTATCTGTAGTAGGACCAGAACATCCTCACAGGCAGAAGAGAAGTATGATATGTAAAACAAATTTGTATAAAGAACTAAAAGCTTAAAACCATATTTAATACATGCATTAGTTTACGAATGTATATGCTATTGGGTTGGTCTTGACATGAAATGTACACTAAAACCATTCGGAAGTAAAAATCTGTTTGCACAATCAATATATTATTTTCCTTGCTTTCGTGCGAGACACAATGAAAGCAAATTATTCAGAAATTCGCCAGTCAGTTAAAAATGTATGCATATTAGCAATGTGAATGTTCACAATAATAGTCATTTGTCGCTTGTTATGAAAATCGCCATGCATTCTCCTGGAGCATTATCTTTCTTATCAGATTCGTAAATGGTTTAGTTAGGTACCTTGGTCAAATAAAGCTGGCAGTAGATAACAATTTATGATGGTCTTCCATTTTGTTGCGCTCAAAAATTATTCGTCAAATGTCGAAAATACATTGATTTAGTGATATGTGGTATTATCATGCGAAATAAAAATGTACAACAAGGCATAAAACTTATTGCTTGGTTGTTATCTTTCTTTCTTGTTATGTTGCTTATCTTGTGATCGTAATAAAGATACATACCTATTATAGTATGTCAATAAAATAAATGATAAAAAAGTGACTCTATCCAACTAAACTACATCATCTCCTCCATTATATCCCTTATCTTGTTGCTGCTTGCTCGTGAACGTAAGTCGAGCTGGATTCATCCGTCATTGTCATTCATTTTCTCCCTGAGAGCAGAGTTTACCAAAGCTATAATTTCCCTTTAGATTATTGCAGTAATAGTAACGGAATCTTTCCTGCAGTGAAATTATGTATTCAATATTTAGATACTGAATCAGAAATTCCAAAAATTAACCAGTTTTAAGGACACCAGAAAGAATTCCGTTCTTAAAATCCCGTCGAAATGGCCAGTGCTTCAGTTTCAGATTTGCGGAAGCTCCAGTTGGAAAACTTTAATCTACAGTGGGAGCTGCAAAAAATGAAAATAGCCAAAAAGTTTCTGTCTCAACAAATGCAAGAATTGCAAGACAAGGACAAGTTGAAAAGTGACGAAGCAGAGAAAAAATACTCGACCGTGATTACAGAGCAACGGGAAGAAATTCAAAGGATGCGAACCGTGTCAGTGGATGTCTGCAAGAGACATGATGCAATGCAAGTAGAGCTGAACAGAAGCAACGCAAGGTTACAACAATTAGACAGCGAGAACTTGCAATTAAAGTTGGATTTAGAAAGTGAGCGTGACCTGCTCCGTGTGCAAAATGAGACAATTACGTCGCTCCAAATAGATTTGGAGAGCGTATCTGTTAATCTGGAAAAGTCGATGAACACAATTTTGGAGAAGGAACGCAAAATAGAGGAATTTCAGAAAATCATTTCTGTTAAAAGTGAGGTGGAGACCGAAAGTAAAAAGAAGATTAAATTGTCGGACGAGCAGCTAAATAAAAATGGGAGCATTATCCATCAGAAGAATAGTTATATTGCCACGTTGGAACTTCAGATAGAAAATGTGTCTGCGGAGAAGGTAAAGTTGATGGAAACTCATAAAAATGAGAAAAATGTGCTGGAGGCTGCCATTGCGGAAAAAGAGCGTAAGATTAAGGGGCTACTGGAACAGGTAAAGAGTTTAGAGAAAAATCATGCGTGTCAGCAGGCATTTTTCGATAAGCACGACAAATACATAAAAGACCTGGAAAGCCAGGTAGAAATTTTGGGCCCTGCTCTGGAGGAAAATAGAAGTCTACAGAGAAAAAGTGACGAAGACGCTGGACAAATTTCTAGACTGGAAGTTGAGTTGCAGAAGCTAAATAGGATTATTAGAGATAATCAAAAAGTTCGAGAGGATCAGGAAAAAAAGTACAATAATGAAATAACTGGATTGGAGGAGAAGATAGGAAAATTGCAGAAGAAGATTGCAGAGGTGGAGGGGGGACAAGGGGGCAAAGGTAAATTGCATGAGAGGATTGCAGAGTTGGAGCAGGAACTAGAGGAAGTAGGTAAATTGCAAGAGAGGATTGCAGAAGTAGAGGATGAACGTGAGAAAGTAGTAAAGTTTGTGGAAGGAGTGAAAACCTGCTCAGAATTCAAGGAAAATGGCCGCCCGCTAATGAGTCAGTTGGAAGATTTAGAGACGCATGTCCGAAACAGATTTGGTGGTTTGAAAAAGTTTTGCGATTTGATGGAAAAAACTTTAAACGGGCATACAACCACCAGCAGCTTTGCGCCAAAGCCTAATATGCCACTACAACCTTCCAAGTCAAATCAAATAGAAACCCAACCTCTCTCTTCAAACCACAACAAAAACACGCCGGAGTCGGAAACATCTAAAGGCCTGCTGCGAAAAGTATCAAAGACGATTACAAAAAATAAGATGATGAATAGCGGTCCCATTTCTCAGCGCAGTTCTGAAGGAATGAAGACCCGATCCTCCTCATCCTCACGCATTTCTATTGCTGCTACATTTACACCACTTGTTTCTCCTTCTACAGTAACCAAGGAAACTGTAACGGACGAAATCATTGATGATGTGGAATTTGTTGATTTGACTTGAAAAAATACAAATTATGTTTGTCGTAAACACGATGAAAAACTAAGTCTGAATACAAACAAACCGGTGGCCTTGCAGGTCATTGAAAATCTGTAAAAGGTGAAAGTACAAACATGTCATGAGGAGTAGTCAAATGCAAGTACTTTAACCTACTAATGCCTGTAGTAGATATATTATATGTAAACTTCCTTTTATTTGTGATAATTCATCCCTATGTTACACATGCCATCAATTGCATTTATTTGTTCAAATGCATAGGCAGGGATTCTATTACTTATTGATTATCTTTTACATACCTATATTCAACATTCAATTTATCTAATCGTTTATCAAATATCAGTAAGTAAGCATAATGAGCTATCGTAAGTTTTCCATACATCAATTTGAGATTTTGTCTTGTGCCTTTTTACCGTTTACATCCCCAGTAATTACCCACTTCAATTTTTTAAAGTGTCCTTTCTAGGAATTACCCACTTCTTAAAACGAAATCATTTTATATCCGTAGAATCTTCACATTTATGCACATTCAGATAAATATTCAAATGTTGTGTTATATTCTTTTATTAACTACCGGAAGCCTGAAATGCTTGAAAGGTAGTTATAGCGATTGATCTGTTTGTATGTCTGTCCGTCTGTCTGTCTGTGAACACTATAACTCCCCTCCACGTTGACCGATTTGGCTCAAATTTGGTATAGAGATACCTTAACCCAATGCCACGAACCCTATTGATTTTCAGCCATGTACCTCATCATTGACCCGGAGTAGGAGGTTCGACGTCCATGGGGTGGTTGGGGGTCACAAAGTAGTCAAAAAATTTTATTGTATGAATGGATAGAGTGGTTCAAGACGATCATTTTTTGCCAAGACATCATGGGTCAAATCGGTGACCTGGCGGTGGGAGGGGGAGGGGGCGTCGAAGGTATAGGGGTCACAATGCGTAAAAAAATTTTAATGCATAAATTAGTGGTTATGTTCAAATTGAATGTATTAGACGTAGTATAATGGTCAAATACATATAAAAGTTAATACAGCATTCAAGACTTCCGGTAGTTATATATTAAAGGTTACACCTTACTAGTTTTAAACAATTTAATTTGTAGGATACGGTTCAAATAGTTTGTTTTATAAAAATGACATCTTGGGCGTGGTTGGTTGGATGCGGTGACATGAACTGATAAAAACGATATAAAATTTTCAATACACAATTTTAAATTCAAGTTGAAATATATAGCGACAAATTTATTGCCAATACAACTCTCACATTGCTATAAGGCATGCGTTTTTGGAATCGAGATTGGATTATAAAGCTACTTGAATAAAGTAAAGCTATTTGGTTGGTATCGTACCTACTCAAATCTTCTTCGTTATTGTGAGTTACCATGCCACACTCACTCCTCAAGTGAATTAGCTGGTAGGGTCTGACAAGGCATCAAGTCACCCCAACTGAATGAAATGAATGTTTGACTTGGTTGATTATCTCCATAAATAATTTAAATAAACTCATATGGGCTTACTACAGGAAGTGATATACTAACCAACGAAATGCGTAAAGCTCAATTTATTGCAAGTGGTTGCATGGTTGTTATCGCAACGATAAGTTTAAACTGCCGCCTTACGGGGTGCATTTCGCTCTATCACCTAAAAGGATATTTAAGTATACTTACAATTAAAGGGTAAAGTTGACATATATGATTGTCCACATCCCATGATGATTTTGCAGATGTCTCTTAAAACAACGGGGCTCCAATAGGCGTGCCATGACTTTTATTTTCCCAGTCAGTGCCGTATTTTTGTTTGTAAGAGGGACTTTAAGAGGAAAGTAATCCAAGGGATTTCATCATACAACTGTCATCGGCATCCCCCATGCACCACCTTTAGGTATAATTATTACCCAGACGTATGCTTTAATAAGAGAACCCTTTTTAGAAAAGGAACACATTTTTACAGAGCAGCTGCAGTGATTATACTCTGGACGCGAATAAGGTCTAAAGCAGAATTGAAAAATATTTTAATTTAATCCAGAGGTGAGGTGTACGTAGGCATTATATCTTAGTTAGATGCAGTGACGCTATTGGAGATAACACAATAGGAGAAAAGTGCTTATTGTCGAAACTGGAACAAAAATTGGTTGAATGGCGTGGAATGTGGAAGGACAGTGGAGAGAAACACAAAATTGAAGGAAGCATACCTTGAAAAAGTTTGATTGCAAACATAACAATTGATTGTCAGACTGTTCAAAAGACACAAAAAGATGCTTTTACAATACTAGTGCTCATTATAACACACATAATAATATTATGTTATGGTATTCCTGACAACATGATGAAATCTGCTGGATCTTGCTATGAAAAAGACTCTCCCGTACGTGCACACAAAATATGCATACAAAGTGAATCTGAAAAGCTGTTCTTTTGTCTCCACTTAAATAAAGGGCACCCATACATACTTAAAAGACCCCATTTCTGTTTAATTGGATCTGAAAGATCTCGTAGGGATCCTAGCACAACAGGCTTCATGTTGACTGACAGACACTAATAATTAATACTCTTTGAGCAACATACATACAATAAGTACACATGATTATCACAATAAAATGTCATTTTCAGCTGGACCAAGAAATATTTTCTACCTTACAAATACGGCATAGCAATACTACCAATTCGAGTATGCATACACTAACTCTGAAACCCCCGTTTTCTGGTCTACATTGTCCCTTTGACCACAATAAATAAGTATTATATTTGAACTGGTCAAGGTCAAGCGATACCAATATTCAATACTCAGGAAACGTGGAAGCTGCACTCAGCAACGGGACGAGTTTCTGAGAAGTAAGTATTGTCACCATAGTCTGCAGATATGATTGCTGTATCTAGTTCCCGTTTCAGATCTGAATTCATGAATCAAATCATATTTTACGCTTACTCGCATGCGTCATCAGACAGCCTGCAAACAAAGGCGGACACACCCCACTGGAATGGGTGGAAAACTTCTAGAACACAATAATGACTCCTTATATTGATAGCACGTGTTTATTAATATGAATTAAAACAACTATTGAATTTCATCGCTAAGCCAAATAGGCGGGGATGACGTGAGTGCAACACGAGCTAATACTGCGCTGTTGACTGGTCGCTATAACTTTTTATATGGACCTGAACCCGAAGATAATAGAAATGCGCACTTTTTCGTGTGGAAGCTTCTGAGAGTTTATTCAAAGTCACGAACAAGAATAATAAATAAATTGAGACTAGACAACATTATTATTATTGAAATTTACTCCCGCGGAATGTTTTTATCTACTTGCTGGAGCTTGGTGCATTCCTATGTTCCATATCGTATAATTCATTTCAATGCTTCAACTTACTATTAAAACTTGAACGCCGGTTTCAAGTGGATCAATGTTCCATTTCTTTCTGTGACCAATTTGAGATCTTAGAAATGCGGACATTTTTTTCCAAGTGGGTTGCGGAAAAATGCTAAAACTAATCTTTCCGTTGTTAGTCACGACTGCGAGAAGTAAAATGAATCTTGCGGACAGCAGAGAACTTTGTCTCAAACTCTGAGAGCTTTGTTTGCTCGACACAAATACCTAAGGTTTCTAGGAAATCCTGTGTTGCTTGCAATGAACACAAGATGATCATGCATGAAATCAGATGTAATTAAGAAAACAAATGTACGTCAATTAGCTTTAATAAACATATAAATAAGCTCTGCGAAATTGTTTTTATCTATTATCATCATCCTAGCACCAATCAAGCAGGCTACGATCACACGCTAGTTCTATAGAAAGTTCCAGCGAGTAAACCACAAAAAAGTCGTCCTATTTTATTTTTTATTCGCGTTCAGAAATACTTTTACAGATACTGAACAAGTTTGATCATCATGGCTACCAAGGTGATTGTGCTGATAGTCCTGTGTGGAGTAGCCCATTCCATATTTGGCCAAGGAGACAATGCGGAGCGACAACAAGGACGGTTTTTCTTTGGCGGCTTCCCTCCCCTTCCCAATCCCTTTGACTTGTTTCGCTGCAGACCGTTTAACCGCACATTTGGTAAAAATATTTTCATACATTTTGTATTATATTCTAAAATGCGAACATCATTCAAATAATTAAATTACAATTTTTTCACAGTTCAAACAGGAGTCCCCTGCATGCGAAGGAACATGACTGCAGTGAACTGCCGCAATCAAACTTGTGTATGCGCAGGTATTCCGCTACCAACTTTCCCTGGCGGCGGTGGCAGTGACAGCAGTGACGAGTCATCTAATCAACGACCGATATTTCCTCCGTTTCAAATCCCATTTTCATTTTGGAATTGCTCGGCTTCTGGTATGATTCAAATAATTAGTCTTGAAATACTTTAATAATCTGCAGTGTACTATAAGTGATTAACTTTTCAAATCGATAGCTCAAAGACCGATTTCTCCAACAACAACAACTACTACTACTACTGTCACTCCCAGTACATTGTCTACTACAACTATAACTCCGACCGTTACGGCGCCAAGTTCATCAGTGACCCCTTGAGAGCTTTCAGCCACTCACCAAACCCATGTCCAGAAGGACAATGAAATTAAGGAAAATTAAAATATAATGTGTGGGCTGATGTTTTCTGCCGTTAAATTTGTCCATTGTCCTACCTTTCTGTAATTTATTTATATTTTTTGTGTCTGATATTTAAGTGTGAAGAAATAAACAATGAAATTAATTTAATATCTTGATTTTGATTTACTCGCATTTACATTCAAATTAACTAAATGTTTACTGTTACTCAATCGCTATGCACACCCGTTCAATATTTATGGTCACATAATTCAGTCTTTAGCGTTAAAACAGAAAACCCGCATAAGTGATTCATCGAACAAAGAAGTCATGTGAATTACGTCAGGACTACATTATCTAGTCAAGCATGTAGACATATTTTAAACATTTATGAAGAGAAAACCACGCGTGGCAAAGGCGAAAGTCAAAGCCAACTGCATTGAGAACGTGTTGAGAGATGGCGAACGTCCGAAATTTAGTTGTTGCCACGATATACAAGTGAAAGATGAAAAACATGTAAAGGTGAAGGTGACATTGCCTGGCAGCTAGAAACGGCTATCAAATTCGACTGAGAAAATATTTTCTCCGTTATGTAATTAATTAATTTAAAATTTAAATTAAGTTTGGATGAAGGATATAAATGGAAGGAACGAAACGGGTTACTGGACTATATTCCAAAGTGTTGTCATTTTACCAAAGTAGCTCTGAAAACTGCAAAAATTATGTCGAAACATTTTGTTGCTTGTGCTCTGGTAGCTTTCGCTGCTTTGGTTTTAGTTGACGGCTACGGTGGCGGGGGTGGTAATGGTAACGGTAACGGAAATGGCGGCATCGGTGGTGGAAACGGTGGAATTGGCGGTGGAAACGGTGGAATTGGTGGTGGAAACGGAGGAATTGGGTTTAGATCCAACGGTATTTGATAAATATTTTTCCAATAAGTAATTCATATTCAAAAGTGTTCATCAGGGACTAAGGATACTTCCTTCAAGATTCACGTAGAGTAGAGTAATTGAAACTCGTTTTGTGTGGTACTGCAGTACGAAATGGAGGCCCTTGCAACAGTCCAGGTTTTTGGGGCAGAGACGCTGGTGATGACCAATGCCTTTGTGGCCAACGCCGAACTATGAGATTTAAGAGACATTATCCTAACCGCCGACCAAATAATGGGGGCACCGGTAATGTTTGGCACTGCATGAATGGTTCGTTTTTTAATAAAATGCTTAAAATATTTTTAAATATTAAAGAATTTGGATTGATACGTGAATTTATAACTAACAGGATGTAATAACGGAGGTAATGGTGGGGGTATGGGTGGAGGAAATGGTGCTGGTATCGGTACTGGAAATGGTGGTGGTTTCGGCACAGGAAATGGTGGTGGCTTCGGAACAGGAAATGGTGGTGGCTTCGGAGCAGGAAATGGTGGTAGTTTCGGAGCAGGAAATGGTGGTGGCTTCGGAGCAGGAAATGGTGGTGGCTTCGGAGCAGGAAATGGTGGTGGCTTCGGAGCAGGAAATGGTGGTGGCTTCGGAGCAGGAAATGGTGGTGGCTTCGGTACCGGAAATGGTGGCGGTCTAACTCCAATTGGAGGAGGAGCAGGCACGGGAGGTTTGGGAACTGGTTTCCGAACAGACGCTGGAGGTGCAGGAGCGGGTACCGATCTTGGAGATGCAAATGGTGGATCCGATTTAGGAAACGAGGTTGACCTTGGTGACGGATCTGTAGATGCAGGAAACACGGGAAATAATGACCAAACTTCTGGTGGAATCATTATTGTTTAAATTATACATTTAGTCTCTCGCTAAAATCAACCGTCATTTCTCTTTCTTGGTCATTTCTGAAAAATTCGATTAACTAAAAGATGCTTAAGACAAATGAATTTTCTAGTTTCACGATTCATTATAAAACAAATGTAAACCACAAATGAATTGACCCAGTCAAAATATCTGTACTTCTACAGACAAGGTATTTGCATTTTACCTTTCTTCGATGTCTCATTAAAAGCGAAGCAAACAATGCCGATCAATGATTTCCTCATTTTGCCATTACCAACTACAATAGTCCTTCCTCTACAAGATTATAACGTCAGAGATCACGTGGACTACTGACTGCTCACACTTTTGAAGAATCATATTTGCATTCCATTAATCGCTATAAGCGTCTGATACATGATCTCAATAGGATCATAAATGACGTAGTCTCAAAGTGCCCCGCGATGTTCAACTTATAACTTATACTATCGAGAAAATTTCCAAATGCCACCACATTTGCAGTATAATCTGTAGGTAGCAATTTTATCCAGTCCTTCGTGCCCATACACGGTACATTCATATCAAGAGTAAAGTTCCATCCTGTTCGGAATATACGCATCTACTCGTATGTATATTAGAAATGCCTAGTGCGGGATTACCTATTATAAAAACCGGAGGTGTACATACACATATTACCTGACATATTACCTGACCCAAAGGCAAGTGAAAGGATGTAAAGCAAGACAATGGAATTGAAACTATTCACTATTTACATGGATAAATGAAGGAAATATCCCTGTCGCATGTATGCTAACGTAGGAAAAGAAAGAAAAACCGTCGCAAGTCTTGCAATTCTTTGTAGCAATCGGGGAGGCTAGCGATATTCTACGGATCATCTTTCCTACTCATGCCTCATAAAGCCCTTGGCGTACGTATTAAGTATTGTAATTTTTATCTTTTATGGCAAGAAAGTGATGCCCATAAATGCTTATTACGATTTTGCTCTGGTCGTAAACTCGGCAAAAGTAAATGCGCAACCCCACCGCATCACTCATTATCAATCAACGCACTTTTCTATTCTTGTGCGGCCTTCACCTTGCCAATCCTTTTTGGCATGTTCCATGCAGGCTGTTTAACCGCACAATTGATCAAAGACCTACTACCACAACTATTATTGCCCCGCCCACGCACATAATCCACACCTGCTGACCCCTTGACGCCAACGACCCCTTGACAGCTGAGGAAAACCCACAAAGTTCAGATTCGGTAGGACAATAAAATGATAAGAACAAGAAAATAGTGTGGCGCTGATGTATGTTTCATGTATTTTTTTCGTTAAACTGGCTTATTATTCTAAACTTTCTGTAATTTATTTAATTTGTTGCGCGATAAGTGTGCAGAAATAAACAATGAGATTAATTTATTATCCTGATTTTAATTCACTCACATTCACATTCAAATTAACCAAATATTTACTATTATTTAATCGCAATAAATATTTATGGTCACACAATTCCGCTTTGAGCGTTAAAACAGCAAATCCGCATAAACAATTTCACCGAACAAAGAAGCCGTGTGAATCACGTCAGGACCACATTAGCCATTCAAGAATGTAGACATATTTAGACATTTATGAGAAGGAAAACACGCATCGAAAGTCAAAGCCAACTGTCTATATTTTAATGCGTTGAGGTGACGAAAGTGCAGAATTACGTTGTTGCCGTTGCCACATGCAGGCAAAAGATGAAAAGTTGTAAAGGTGAAGGTGACATTAACTGTCAGCAAATATGTATTGAATATCAAATTCGGATGGGAAAATATTTTTGCTTAATTAATTAATTTAAAATTCAAATGGAGTTTGGATGAAGGATATAAATAGGTGGAACGTAACGGGTTAAGCGAACATATTCTAAAGAGTTGTGATTTTATCAAAGTTGCTCTTGAAATTGCGAAAAAATTATGGTGAAACATTTTATTGCTTGTGCTGTTGTAGCTTTCGCTGCTGTGGTTTTAGTTGAAGGGCAGTATGGTGGGGGAGGTGGTAATGGTGGTGGAAATGGTGGGATCGGGGGCGGAGGAATTGGAGGTGGTGGAATTGGGGGAGGAGGCATTGGGTTTAGAAACATTGGTATTTGACATAATTAGTTCACCAAAGAGTAATTATGTAACTTTTGCAACAATTGAAAATCGTTTGTTTTGGATGGTATGGTAGTAAGAAGCGGAGGTCCATGTTATCCTGGTGGAAGGACGGGATTTGATGCAGGTAGAGACTTTTGCGTTTGTGGTCGTCCTCAAACTCTCAGATTTAAGAGACATTTTAACCGTCGTCCAACCTCTGGTGGTGGAAATTTCTTTGGGAATAGACGATTTGTTTGGCACTGCAGGAATAATGGTTCGTCTCTTGTAACAAATTAAACAGTATTTTAAGTTTACAGCAAGGAGATTCGGTTGGTAACATGTTTATTTCGAAACTATAGGCGGCAATGGCGGAGGGAACGGAGCAATCGGTGGAGGAAACGGGGGTACCGGTGGAGGAAACGGGGGCACCGGTGGAGGAAATGGGGCTATCGGTGGAGGAAACGGGGGTACCGGTGGAGGAAATGGGGGTACTGGTGGAGGTTTAGTACCAATAGGAGGAGGAACAGGAGTAGGTACTGGTATCGGAACAGGAACTGGAGGAGGTTTGGGTGGAGGAACTGGCACTGGAGGAGGTACAGGCATTGGTGGAGGAACTGGTACTGGAGGTGGGACTGGTATCGGAACAGGCACTGGAGGAGGTACAGGCATTGGTGGAGGGTCAGGCAGTGGCTCCGGATTCGATCTCGGATCAGGAGGCACTGGTGGAAGCAGTGGCATTGGAACGGGAACAGGGTCTGGTTCCGGATTTGATCTTGGGTCTGGTGGCACTGGGGGAAGTAGCGGCATTGGTGGAGGGTCAGGAAGTGGCTCTGGATTCGATCTCGGGTCGGGAGGCACTGGTGGAAGCAGTGGCATTGGAACGGGAACAGGTTCTGGTTCCGGATTTGATCTTGGGTCTGGTGGCACTGGGGGAAGTAGCGGCATTGGTGGAGGGTCAGGAAGTGGCTCTGGATTCGATCTCGGGTCAGGAGGAACTGGTGGAAGCAGTGGCATTGGAACGGGAACAGGGTCTGGTTCCGGATTCGATCTCGGGTCGGGTGGTACAGGTGGAAGTAGTGGCTTTGGAACGGGATCTGATATTGGGTCAGGAGGCACCGGTGGAAGCAGTGGCATTGGAACGGGTTCCGGCTCCGGATTCGATCTCGGGTCGGGAGGCACTGGTGGAAGCAGCGGCATTGGAGCAGGCTCGGGATCCGATCTTGGGTCAGGAGGCACCGGTGGAAGCAGTGGTATTGGAACAGGGACAGGCTCTGGATCCGGATTCGACCTAGGATCCGGCGGAACCGGTGGGGGTACCGGCATTGGTGGAGGATCAGGAAGTGGCTCTGGATTCGATCTCGAGTCGGGAGGCACTGGTGGAAGCAGTGGCATTGGAACGGGAACAGGGTCTGGTTCCGGATTCGATCTCGGGTCGGGTGGTACAGGTGGAAGTAGTGGCTTTGGCTCGGGATCTGATATTGGGTCAGGAGGCACCGGTGGAAGCAGTGGCATTGGAACGGGTTCCGGCTCCGGATTCGATCTCGGGTCGGGAGGCACTGGTGGAAGCAGCGGCATTGGAGCAGGCTCGGGATCCGATTTTGGGTCAGGAGGCACCGGTGGAAGCAGTGGTATTGGAACAGGGACAGGCTCTGGATCTGGATTCGATCTTGGAAGTGGATCTATAGGTTCCGGCAGCACGGGAATTCGTGACCAAACGTCTGATGGAATTATTATCGTCTAAACTATATAAATTTAAACCTATTTGTCGCTTCTTTTTCATGAGTTTTTCGGAAGATTAAAAATACACATTCCTAAGAAAACCGAATATTCTAGTTTCGATATTGCTTAAAAACTAATGGAACCTAAACAATAGTGTACATATTTAATTACATATTTCTATAAGCAAGCATATTGCTGGCCCTGGTCAAATTAAATGCTTATATGCCCCCTTGATGTGCCCATAACTTTAGTGGGTATGTATGGAACAACGCTACACCCGCTTTTTCTCTTTTCAATTAGCGTAGTTTTTTCTTGATATCTTATTCAGACCTCAATAAATACTCGATTAGAAAAAGATATTGTTGAACCATGATTTCCTCAATCTCCCATTCCCAATAAGAAGACCTTCCTTTATGGATTAAAACATTAAACGTCACATGATTTTACTTGTTCAACATGCTTTCAATTCGAATATGCACGTTTTTTTAAAATTGCTAATCAATAGGTATGCATATGGTCTTCACATTTAATTTTTGCTGGTAGTATCCACTCGTTTCGTAAATTACCTACACAAATTGTAGTCTCACTTGACCACATAATGCTCCATTTTCTTGGAAAATATACACTATTTATTCAGCAGAATTCAGAGAATGTTGAAGGTAAATGATAGCGCAGCCATTAGTCATTACCTATATGTAATATTTAGTCACAGAAAATGACGATGCTGACAGAGTTACTGGCTATTGAAAATACAATTTCGAATACTTTCCAACTGGATTGGAGATTATTGTGGACAAAAATTAAAGAAGGGGCAGACAATCAATCATTATTATAATATTTTAATTCAATATTATTTAATTTTATCTGGCAGATACATTTTCGGGTTGTTTGTGGGTATGGCTAAAAACTACATCAGCTTCATGGACATCAAAGTCATAATAAATAACATTACTCGTCATAAAAATACTGCTCACTGGAAACGGCAAATTGTAAGTGGCAATAACCTTTTCGGTCATCACCCCATCACTAACTCGTTTGAAATGCAATAGGAGATTAGGATGTCAGTTTATTGACTGTCGTATTCATTTCAGAAGAATGGAATTGCAATGACAGCTTTTATATAAAAACACTTTTGACATTGTTGTGTAATTTTTGCACGCAAACAATGAACTCTGTGAATCTGAACTTAGACAGAAATAAACCCAGCAAGCTAACATGTAGCAAAGTGGCGGAGCTGCGCCACTGATAGCAAAAATAATCAACTGACTACTACCAATGATAACGAGAAGGGTATAAACCCTGAGAAGCAACTACCGAAAGCGGGATTTCTTTTAAATTACGTAATTTTTATTTAAATTACGTAATTTTTATTTAAATTACGTAATTTTTATTTAAATTACGTAATTTTTATTTAAAGTACGTAATTTTTATTTAAATTACGTAATTTTTATTTAAATTACGTAATTTTTATTTAAAGTACGTAATTTTTATTTAAATTACGTAATTTTTATTTAAATTACGTAATTTTTATTTAAATTACATAATTTTTTATTTAAATTACGCAAGTTTCAGCTCGTTGGCACGCTCTATATAAATTTGACCTTTGACACGGGCCAAACAATGTCAAGGGGTCACGCGACCGTGCTCATCGAATTCCCCATCATCGAAAGGAGAGCATAAATTGTTTAATCATATGAAATCGCCGTAACCGTTAAACCATAACCGTCAGCTTCAAAATGACCTTAGATCTACGTGTTATGTTCATAGACGATTCGAATGATATGTCACTTGCCATATGTTATCATTTTAAAAAATTGACCTCATAACGGTTTCTAACGGTTACCGTTGACCTACGTATTTCAAAATCGCGCTGGACCCTTCTCATGTGACCAGTTATCCATTGCGGCAGAAGTGTGAAAATTCCAAACCACTTAAGCAGGAGAGTGTAAATTATTTGAAATCGCTGTAACCGTTAAACCGTAACCGTCAACCCCAAAATGACCTCATAACTGTGTGTTATGGTCATAGACGAGTCGAATGATATGCCACATGCCGTATGTGACATTTGAAAATTTCGAAATCGTAACGGTTTCAAACGGTTGCCGTTGACCGTTATCGCTGTCACGCTTGTCACATAAAGCTCTTGTGAAAAGAAGTCATTTGTTGAAAACAGAAGTGGAAAATTCCAAGCCACTTAAGCAGGATAGCATGAAGTGTAAAATTATTTGGAATCGCTGTAACCGTTAAACAGTAACCGTCAACCCCGAAATGACCTCATATCTATGTGTTATGGTCATAGACGAGTCGAATGATATGCTACTTGCCATATGTTAGCCTTTAAAAAATTGACCTCGTAACGGTTTCTAACGGTTACAGTTGACCTACGTATTTCAAAATCACGCTGGACCCTTCTGAGGTGACCACTTATTGATTGCCGAAAACAGATTTCAAAAAAGTCAAACCGTTTTTGAGTTAGAGCGCGCACAGACAGACGGACAGACGGACAGACGGACGGACAGACGGACAGACGGACATCTCGATCTTATAAAGTGGCTCCGCCACTTAATAAGGATTTAATGGTCAAGTCAAACTTTGACATGTATCGTATGACTGAAAATCAGGTGCTTCACCCCAAAAAACAAGTTTTTTCAGTGGAAAATATTCATGCAGATTCCTAGAACCGTGAGGTTGAATATTGATTAATATATAGTATAAATACCAAGAAATTTCATTCCAGAAGTATCATATCAACCCTAAGAATTTTTCAGATATTGGAATAGCTTAGGAAGTCTGTTTCCGGAGTTTGGAAATAATCATGGCCAAATTTCTCGTCATTTTCGCAGTTGTTACTGCAGTTGTTTTTGTTGACGCGCACTATGGGGGGTATAGAGGCGGCGGCGGCTACGGTGCACATGGAGGTTATGGTGGTGGAGGTGGTACAGGCGGAGGTACTGGGACAGGAGGCGGAACTGGGGACGGTGGAAACGGTAACTCTTAATACGAAATACTAAAGGAGAATGAAATTTTGCGGTGCTATTTCATCTGTGAGTATTTCTTATTCCATTTGAAGCCGTGAGGAGCGGAGCACCTTGCAGTCGCGCTGGGTCATGGGACAAGAATGCCGCTGGCGAAGACTGCGTTTGTGCTCAACCTCAACGAACCAAGCGTCATTACAACCACAACTATAACTACTACGGAGGACATCGTCATCATGGAAGTGGCTCCCACTATCATCACCACGTAGGGAGCGGAACAAGCGGTCTGACTTGGCACTGCAATGGATCAGGTACGGTTTGAACCCATGAAATTGCTATTTGTCAAGCATGAAAATTAAAAGTTTTTGGTAGTAATCTTACATGCAATGTGTCCCATTATAGGCTCTGGGAATACCACCGAAACAGTTGATAATGAAGGAGGAGATGGAACAGGAACTGGGGATGGTACTGGAGCAGGAGATGGTGCAGGAACTGGCGATGGAACAGGTACCGGCGACGGAGGTGGCATCATTCCGATCAATCCATAAACGGGGTCATTTCTTTCATTGTTGAGCCGTTGATTTAATTGTGGAAATAACATTAAAATATTTTGAAGCATTCAATTATGAACTAAAGCATAAATACTTTGCTTTTCTCAAATTGTACCGAGGAAAATCAATAGCTATTAAATACTAACATCATATTAGTAATATGATGTTACGTATGCATAATCCATTCCCGCGTGATAGGCGGTCTTCTAATGAAATATGTATTAATCTTGCTCATAAACAAGGCATTTAAGACAACTAAAAGATTATATTTTCATGTATTATTGTAAGTAGGTAAGTATTCGCATCAATGTAATTGTATATTTTAAATGTGTCTAGTTTTGTGTTGTTTTAAAACCGGCGATACAAATTATTTATTTAACACTTAAGGGCACGTGGAAGGATGCAAAGGAAAACATTTTCGACCCTGCATGTTCCATGCAGGTGAATTTCGGAAAAAGAAATAAATGACTATCGAAAATCCACCAATTCGATGCAGCAAGCCAGGAGGGAAGGAATAATCTTTATCTGAGAACATACAGATCCTATCTTTTGTAGTAAAAACATTTGCTTACAAAATTATCGTCATTTTGATAGATGGACAGGTTAGATTTTGATGGATTACATTTTTGATCCCGTAAACTCATTATAAGCACAGGTTAATGCGCAACCACACCGCATCACTGAAATAACACGTTTCCATTACAACAGCCACATTGATGATCAGAGCTAATACAACTTTATTTACCTGCATATAACTCAATGACTTTGCAATACAAGATCATAATATATATTTTGACACTTGACATGACTTTCGTTTCGCTTTAATATTTTCCATTAGATTCGACATTCTTATTTTTTAAAGGAAAAACACATTTGAGTGCATTTCTATTTTACTCGCAGTTGCGTCATAAAATTTTCAATGAGCATTTCAATAGCATCGCATTTTGGAACCAAAGATCGAAGTTCACATAAACGAGAGAGGAAAGTGAATGGATAAAAATTCAAAGTTTTTACCATGCCGACCGTTTGCTCTGTAAATAAATCGGGAAACGGTTAGGAGATAGCTGTGGCTTAAAAGTGTTCAACAAGACTCCCCTTTATGTCCAGCTTCCGTTAATATAAATGTAAGCACCTGAGGAGTGGAGCTTTGTCTTTTAATAATATCGTAAGCAGTCATTAAATTTTTTAAAAAATCATTTAAGACCAAGAACAAATTTGCCCCATTTAGGTAATGGATATCAAAGTGTATTGCATAGTTCAAAACATTACAGTACCTTCAAGTTATTATGAAAAATATTTAATAAAACATAATCGCCTTGTTAACAACTCATGCTCATTATGTAGCATCCCGAAAAGTACACATTACTCATTTGTATACATATTATCACTATAATTTGCAATTAGAAATATACGGTACTAAAAGCATGTGATTCATTTATTTTCTTTAAAATACGACCTGGATCGAGGAAACAAATAAATTCTACAAAAGTTGAAAGTTTGTAACTTGAATATTGTTTTACACATGATAAAAGGTATTATATTTACATCAGTTTTATTTTGGAATATATTTACTCATGCCACTCATCATTCAGGAGCTGTATGAAAGTGAACTAACCATGCCGTCACACACATTGAAGAACCAAATTCTTATCTCATGAATCGATTTGTTTCGTGGTGGGGTGGTGGGTGATGCAGAAATACGGGAATGTGAGGGAGCGAGTACTACTAATCTTATATTCACTCTGTGTTGAATTGAAACATCATTTATCATTTTCATCTTAGAGTATGATTTCCGGTTTACTTGTGGCTTTTGGAGTTGGACTGTGGCTGGACCAACATTTGGAAAGTGGAACGGATACACAAATTCGAGAATACTTGTAGCATTTGCTGCTTTATTTTACTTTGTCTATTAGTAAGGGTAAAACTGCATGGATGGACACAAGAGCATATTATGTTAGTGATGTTAGCTCGCGACAAGAAAATGATAATGAAATGCTTGAAAACAATGTGAAATGAACATCAGCATGGAAATTATTAGCTGTGGATAGGAAAAAAATGTACTCACAGCCAACATTGTATCAAATAAGTTGCTATGTTCCTTATCGAAAACGTTCCGAAACGTCATTATATCATCACCATTATAATAAATGTAATTATCTCGTGTAAATCATCCTGGATAAATTCGTATGTTGCTTTTTGTCAGTACAAAGCTGACGGCCCCCAGCTCTGTATACGGTTTTTAGCATTTCGCATATAAATTTCAACGTTAACGCAGCGCAAGAAAAATGTAAGAAATAGCAATCATGCATACATGACATGAAGGAAAAAATACTTAAATGTATAGTTTACATATTATTGAAGATTGAATGTGCTTTACTTTTAAAAAAATATAAAATACCTCTGCATACTTTTACAAAAAATCATTTGGTATATGTAAGAAGCATTAAACGGAGCCAGGTGGCTAGCACAATATCGTAGCAGCCACTCTTCATCACATTCACCAGCAGCATTCATACTTCATGCAAACTACAGCTACGATAAAAATGGAACGTACGTTCTTCTAGGAATATTTTTGAGCAAAACCACAAAAGCGGATATTGTACAGCATGCAGCATGGGTATTTATTTTAAAGAAGCAAGCATTTTCTTGCTCGCAATCAGAATGTTAGTCGCAATTTTTGGGTGAAGAAAGTAACTTTTTTCGTCATTCATTTGCCATCCTGCAATAACCTTTACTTTGCAGGTACGTCTGCCTACTCAATCAGAAGTCAACCAATTAATGCCTGAGGCCATTCCCACATTTATTTACAGCAATATAAAATTTGCTTATAGTTTCCATTTCGTTATTACATTTGCACTTGTGCGACAATATTAATTACTGAGAGTGACGCAGCAAATATAGAAAAGTGTATTTTTGTTGCACAACGCAACGCATCAACCCTTCAAACATACAAAATTAGATTTGACTTTGCTATAAACGAAGATAAATTACATTTTTCTTGACTGAACGGAAGCGATACTTACTGCTTCCTTTTTGGGAAAAAATGAATTCCCTAAATTAAACTGAATTGGTCTTCTTGTTACCGCATTCCAGAACAATCCATGCTATGCTGTTGTTGTTGCTACTACTGACGTTTGTCTGCAACTATGCATTAGTTCAGTCGTTAATCAATTTATTCTGATGCAACTTATAAATAGAAAATGCTAGTCATTCTGAATTCACAAAGTACAACATGCATTTGATTATGGGAAAATATCTTAAAGATAACTTGTACGAAAAGCGCAATATAATGTCGCATTGTGTGTGCCTGTGACAGCATACATGCCTATGTCTACCTGCTTACCTAAACGCAAGTCTGCCATTCACGACAAGATAATTGGCTAATAATCATCAGTTCAAGAGGAGTCTGAAGGAAAATCGCTTGAGCTTCACGAGAAAAGCAGCAAAGGCTCTTGAATCCAGAAGATGATGAGAGGTGAAAAATAGCCACAACTATTCTGTCTGTTGAGTCTTATGTCATGATGAAAACGATAATAATATTAAGGTATGTATCGCTTATTTGTATCGAATTGCATGGAATTGGTCCCTCTGATCTGAACAGAACAGCAGCATAAACCAACAAAAGTGTTAGTTGTTGCAAGACTGAATCTTGCACTCACTCTCATCATTGTTATAGTAGCTACTCTGCAATATTAAGAGAATGCATGAAACCAACGCAAGCAGAAGTGACAGTATTATAATAATATTGTGGGAATTGTTACATATAGGCTCATATTACATGCACGGTGACAGATGAGGCTGAAACAAGTTATAAGGAAACTGCAACAGTATGCAATGAATTGCAATGCAATAATATCATGCGTACTGCACTGCTAGCTGGTATCGATAGAGAGTGAATGCACTTTCCATCTCGATAACAGAACAATACCACCAAAAGCAAAGCAAATTTTTCAACGAGATCATACGCACAATAGCGAACCCTTTACTTGCATCGTTCGCTGTTTTTATGTATACAGCTTCAAGCGCCGTAAAATATTATTATAATATAGAATCTTCTAGACACGGCAGTATTATCTGCTATAAAAGTTGTTTCTTTAAAATAATAATGATACTTTGTATTTGGAGTGAATATTCCTTACTACTATCTATACTCACTCACTAGTGAATGTTAAAAGTTTAGGCCACGCCTCCCCTAAAGATTCTGCGACTATATCTTTGCAAAGTACATCTGTGAGCTTATGGAGTTTTGTATGAAGAAAAATACTGTGGTTGGAGGCACACATGCTATTTTAAGCAAAAAATGTTCTTTTCGCCACTCGCTGCCGAAACGAGTTTTTGAAGCTCTGCTGTTATCGGTACAAATGATTACACTTACTTGGCTTGTTACCATTTTATCTCTTCAACTTTTGGATAACACAGCACAACCTGTCTTATTAGCTTTAAACGTATTTTCAGGATGATGGTGTATGAAAAAAGTACGTACCTAGTCAAAAGAACTCACCAGTGTCTGTATTCATCATGCTGCTCATTTCGCTGCTTTTGCGACTGGAGTGTTATCGTTATCGCTATCAGTATCGTGCAAGATGACACTAACAGCAGAACAGCAATAATAATAAGTAGGTACATACTTAGGTACTGTACCATTAATAATAAATGTGGTGAGATCAATTTTCTTCCATTTTTGCACCACGCTCAGTCCATCCATGTATATCTACATATCTACTACTTGTTCACTTAAATTAAACATCGTGACACGACGACCATATTCTGTGCTGGTCACTTCATGTGGCATGGTGTGCTAGGGATACGTTCTAAATGGTACCATAATATACATTAAGGCCTTGATTGCCAATGAACAAAATAGAATTGGAGTATTGTCGCTGCTAGTGTGGAAAAGCTGCGCTGTAATGGTTTAAAGTGACATACATTCCTCAGATTATAGCAACGTGGTGGAGAGAAAAAATATATATTTTTCCACTCGCCAGTACAATCAGCATCGCCACTCGCTGTTCTCAGGCAAAGCAACAGATTGCTCATTGTTCACCATAGCAAAAGGGAGAATACATATGTGTGTAGAGGTATTTTATTTTATTAAAAGATAGTCCGTTCATGTGCAGAACTCTTCATTTCAGCGCACATTACTGAAACGCTCCATAAGGTTAATGATATCGGTAAAATTTGCAAGAGAGCAAAATATCTTGTGTAGCTACAAATAAGCTATAAAACCTGTTATAAGTAAAGTGATAACAGAACTGCTCGATCCGATCCAAAGGGCATTCATTTATGTTCTTATTAAACTCAACTCCATTCCGTTCATCATCATCGTTTCTCTCCTTTATCTCGCCTGTGGTTGTTTGCAATTTTGCAAAACTCGAGCTCGGACTTGACTGTCTCTGTTACAGGATGTGAGGTTATTGGCGCCCGTTTCATTGTTGGGCAGTTGCAGTTTTGTGGTTGCAAATGTAATATTCAATATTGTTCTACTCAAATTTCAGAGATTTTAAATAAAAGAGAGTAATTTTTTCTCTAAAAGCAATTAACTGTATAACAAAAAATCCCTATAAAATGTGGAAGCTACACTGGTGCTGTTATTCGTGTAAAATTTTACCCCTTTTCCAATTATCACTAAATACCTTTACCAAGCCATAGCCACTCCCAGTGAATCCAGTCGCAAGACTAGCAAAATTTGCCAAAATCTTATCCCCTGCGCGTAGTCATTATCAGTATCACCAAAATGATTACGGTTAGTTGCTCAGAGTATAGGAAGCTGCAGTTGGAAAATTTCAATCTGAAATGTGAACTGCAAAGGTTAACTGGGGAAAATGAGCCATCGATTCCGGCTAGGCAAGTATCTCCGCAACACGCAGTAGTGCAATTACAAGATAACAAAGAGAAGGAATATTGCGCTACAATTACAAAATTACAAGAAGATATTCAAAGACAACGAACAGTGTCTGTGGAAGTTTGCAGGAGGCATGATGAGCTGCAAGCCGCGTTAAATGATAAGACTAGCCAACTAGATAAGCTATCAAGAGACTATGAACAAGTGCAGCAAGAACTGCAGACGGAACTGGAAAAGTGTCTTGTGCAAACAAAAGAAATTACTAGCTTGAAAGGAGATGTGCATGAGTTGACTAGTGAGCTTGAGAGGGGTGTACAAACTTTTATTCAGAAGGACAATGAGATTAAGGAACTAAAGATGGTGATTTCCAATCAGAAAAAAGTGTGGAAGGAAAATCAAAAGAAAATTGCGTCTTTGGAGGAGGAGGTGAACGAAGATGCAAGCTTAATAGATGGACAGGTTACCTACATTCAAGAGTTGGAGCAACGTGTACACTCACTGACGGGGGGTAAGGATGACATGTGTGAGGAACCTGATCAAGACGAAAGGGAAGAAATGGAGGAAGGTGGTGATAACGAGAAGAGTCGGTTGGAGGCTGTAATTTTAGAGAAAGAGCATAAAATTGGGACGCTGGAGGAACAAATCAAGATTTTGGAAGATAAGCAGGCATGTCAGCAGGAAGCTCTTGACAAGGATAAGGAACGCATACAGGAACTGGAAGGTCAAGTGCAAACATTGCGTCCCGAACTGGAGGAGGCGAAAAGGAAATTTGAGGAACAAGCCACGATTGTGCAGAAACAGCACGATGACTGGATTGGATATCAGAAAAGTTTGAAGGAGCAGCATGATATCATTGCAAATCATAACGCACTTTTCACAGGATTGGAGAAAAAATGCATCAATGACAGCGCTAAATTTGATGAAGAAATTGGAAATTTGTCGCGAGTACGCGATCAGTTAATCAAGTTTGTTGAAGAGGTCAAGGATGCCTCCGAGTTCAAGGAGGAGGAGCCCGTGCCACTAGTGAAGCAATTGGAAGATTTACAGGCACACATTCGCAACAGGTTTCAAGTTTTAAAGACATTTTGTGCTTTGATGGAGAAAACTCTTCACGATGGTCGCTCCTTGAAGTCATCCCTTTCCCCGGAACTTAAAGGTGATGGCACCCCTTCCAGTACTGTGGCCTTGCTTCCGATCAAAATGGAACCTCTTTCCCCACCGCCCCCACCAAAATCGCCCCTGTTAAAACATGACTCGGAAACTAAATGCCTCCGGGATGTATCAAAGAGCATTACAAAACCGAAACGAACTGGGAGAAAGATTATTCCCATTATTGCCAAGCCTTTCTTGGGAACGCAAGAAGAAACTGAAGACTGTTCCAATACAAATTCCACTTCGTTTCAGGGGTCCATTTCGTCAATACTGTACCCTCACCTTACCCCTCTATCCCAGCCTATACTCCAGCAGATAGCAAATGGAACTGAAATGAATAGTGATATAGAAATGACTGATTTGTCCGCAAATCCAGATCAATGCGTAGGATAAGAAGTCATGAGAAGTTGACAAAATCATCAAATCGGAAATACTACCATTGAAGTAAGCATCTTGTTAAAATTACGTAGATGAGTCTGCTATTGCTCATGTATGTACTACATATGAGATTAAAAGTACTACAATGAGTTTGTTTGATTCTTTAGAGATGACAGAGATCCATTCATAAGTATCAAGGAAGTGTATACGTTGGTGTTCAGGAGACAGTGAGCTCGCAGATCCTGGAACACGGTAGTCAGTGGAGATCAAGGGGTAAAATGTGGATGTAAAGTTTCAAATAATGATTTTATTGTTATATAACCTACAATAGTGTCGCCAAAGACATTTTTTAAGACAATGCAAATGAAAAAAGTACAAAAATCGTCACTAAGTCAAAGATAATAATATAGGTATACATAATATTTGTTAGGAATAATATTAGAGATATTTAGTTATTTGTTATTCTTTTAAGTAATTGCAAGTATTAAATGTGCTTGTGCGTTCTGTCGTTAATAATATGTTGTGAAACAGATGTAACTACTTATTTTACATGAAAATTGTTTAACTTCAAAATCCACCATATGTATGTATAACAAAGCAATTATTCTGTCTACGCATTCAATGTACAAGCACTTGTACGTAAAATATAAACTTATTCCAAATCAGGATAAGAAAATAAAAACAAAGTTTAATTAACTTTCAACGACCATTCGTGTTTATATTAGGTATATTATGCGTTCAAACGTGTTTATTATTTACGTAACTAGATAATTATGTACCTTACCATTTTTGTATCCATTTACACTCACCACATTTTCATTACTAATTAATCGCCCAAGCTACATTTTGTTGCAAATTTAATATTTCAAAGTGATAAAAGAAGAATAAGAAATATTGTTTAGTAGAATGTTTTGGGAAAGCTATTTTGCTACCACCACGGACGACCTCCAATTCCATCATCAACCATCTCGCAACGCACTCGAGCATAAAATCCAGACAAAAATGTGCTTGAAACGTAAGCATAATATCATTGAAACTGATCTTGTTCACACAAAAATTATTATATACCATAAAGATGGGTAATGAAATGAAGGATAGGCTCTCTGATTCTGACTGAAGATGAAAACTGAACTCCGCAAGCAAACTAACAATTAGAGATTGCATTAGAACCACATTACGATATAAAAGCATTTGTTGACCTTCGTTACTTAGCTCCGGGCAACGCATCGCATGCTTTAAGAGGAGCCGCGGCAGGATTGTATAAGAACTATTTTTTTGCTGCCAACTGCACTATTTGCTTTTCTGATTCTGCATTATTGCTGTAATGAACTCACACACTCCACAGTGTGGAGTCCACACCCACAGCTTCACCATTCTCATAACTTAGGGAATGAAATTCTGGAGAAAAAGTTGAATGTTATGAGGAATCGCAGACTGGAGGAATTTGTAAAATAAAACGCAGAAGACGTGTGTCTCAGAAAATCGTTTGTTATGTTCATCTTATCATCTTTTGTGATGGGGTACTAGCATATCGGTTCGTAGTTATGGTTATGGAGACATGATGTCATACTTTGTGTTGGCACAATGAACTGGCTACAGCATTTATATCTTTTTTCTTCCACCTGAAGCAAGTTTTGTGGTATTCGTTTTGAATCTTTGCATGCTATGGCTACGACTACTACCAGATCTTTTCCGTACAAAAAAATGCTCATAGTACTTCACTGCACTCTTTCAACCTTGACAATGACCGATGCTCGTAGTTGTTGAACCAATACTCTCTCTCTCTCTCTCGTGCAAAAAGCAATTTATGTTCATATCCTCCTTTCTTACCAGAATGAATCTGAGACGCAAATACTTTTCATTTCATCGACGGAGAGATAGGTTCCTTATATAAATGAGAATTTCTAACCTTATACCTAGCTACAAAAAATAAAAATGCATGCCCGAATCCCAAGTCTTCCTACTAAGCAGCTCCACGACTTTATTACGAAAGATGATACAACGCGGTGCAAATTGCCAATTCAAATCTACGGTAGTATGTAGTTGTACAATATTCTAGGCTCATCATCACCATGCTTTCTTCTTCGCTTTCAAGCTTTGTTTTAAAATCAGAATCAGATTAGTGGAACAAAGTATAATGGTGAATGGTTACGCTAGCTACTCCACCTGCCAGTAACATGTTTCGTGATATGTACATGCTTGCCCGTGATTTTGTCCTTTTGGAATAATAACCAGCGAGATGCGTTGAGTTGCTTTGCGGTAACGCACATACCTAGTAATAAATTAATGCCATCTACATGCATCTAGTTTAAATAACTTCAAGTTATCAATTAGAATAACAATACGGAAGGACAAAACAAACAAATATTGATGATTCGCGAACGTTGGTCCATCTATTATTATAGAACCTACCGTTAATTATCAGCACGAAGATCCCATTCCATCTAAATATATGTGCCGTAAATGTTGAATATTAATGGAATTACTCGAGCGAGGAGTTCAAAGATTATTTACTCGGTAACATTTCCTATGTTGATTAAATACATAATTTTTCTGCTGTCAAAATTCTACATTTTTGTTAACGGGCAGCACGATATTCTCGCTTGAGTCCATCCTTTGTGAGCACAATCTGCCACAAATTAAGCTTGCGACTCAGGAAGAGGGACTTGGAAAAGCTCAGGTAGAAAATCCACATGCGGTAGAATCTCTCAACGTACTTGATCTCTAGTTTGGGCCAGTTAGCATTAAAATTGACTCGCCAAGCATCCAGTGTTTTTGCATAGTCCCATCCAAAGTTGTGCCAATCCTCAATTATCCACAGTCCAGACGTTTCCCTGGCAATGTCAATGGGATTGGGAAGATTTCCGTTGGGGAAAATGTACTTGTGGTTAAACTTTTCTGACCGCGGTACATTGATGTGGTTTCTGGATATGCATTGGAGAAGGAAGATTCCATCGTCTTTAAGACAACGACGGACAATCTGGAAATAGTGAATCATTGTTCACGAAAAATCTGATGTTGCATTGTAATATCGAATGCATTATGTGCCATGAAATCGGAATCAGAAAGTCACCTTAAAATATTCTCGATAATTTCGGAACCCCACATGCTCCAACAAACCAATGCTCACAATCCTGTCAAATTTTCCGGTCACGTCTCTGTAGTCCTGAAGCCTAATGTCCACCTTTAGTCCTTTGCAGAGATTCTGGGCGTACTTGACTCCTCCTTCGGCGATAGTTATTCCGACCATTTCAACTCCGTAGTTTTCAGCTAGAAATTTACACAGATTACCCCAGCCACATCCAATATCCAAGACCCTCATGCCGGGTTTCAACTCCAGCTTTTTTGCAATTAGGTGCATCTTGTCTAGTTGGGCGTCATTCAGGTTGTCTGCACGGGCCCAATATCCGCAGGTGTACTGCATGTATGGGTCCAGCATCAGTTCAAAAAGATCGTCGCCTGTAAGAAATTATTGAAATGCAGAGATCACAACACTACCGTAAGAATGGCAAAATTCCTGACACTCCCAGCGCCCCTGGGTAGAGTAGAGAACTTAAGTACTTGCGTAGTAGAGATACAATGAAACCGTGCAAGCTCACCCAGATTGTAGTGCTGCTTGATAACCTGGAAGGCTCTCTTTCTCGTTTGTAGATTAAAAGCTTGGAGTTCCAACCAATCCAAAAAGCGATTGAAAGGATGCCAATAAATGTCCAGTAGGTTCGCTTCCATCCCCCTTCTCCCCAACTCAGTGAGATCGTCCACGTCATTAATCCAGTCAAAGGCCTTGTCAATATAGCACTCACCAAAACCCAAAGTTCCAAGGTTGAAGGTTTTTGTAACAATGGAGGTGTCGTGTACCTTTATGTGAATAAGTCTGTCGTATTGGGGACACTTTTTCAGAACTCTCTTGGTATCCGCTTTTGTCCAATCTTTATCACCTGGAAAGTGTAGTATAACCCCGACTGATTCCATATAACTTTTGAATTTCGAATGGAATATGGGACAAAAGAACTTGATGAACTGGAACTCGATCCATTTGTAAATCCGAATTAGGGCTATTGTAAGCTCATAGAGCACGTACACCGGCCACAACATTGCAGACGATAATGTTGGGGACAATGAGGGATTAAATTGACAGAGGTTTAAAAGAGTAGATGTTTAAAAGCAGATATTAAAAAAATAAATCAGACTGATAATTAATGATTCAATAATTTAATTCTGATACCACTGAATTGATAGTGTATACGTAACCAATATATACATATCTGTCGCAGTTTTTGGATATTTGCAACTAAACACAAAAATAATTACTACATAACGATTGAATTAAAACTGCAAAGCTCTACGTCTGCACAATCCAGAATTATCTGACTGAACACTGCTGAATTTGAAAAATGACCTCGCCAACCTTTGAGACTACATTGAAACTTGAAACCATGGTAAACGAGACAAAAATATTTGACTATCGTTATTTAGTTCTGGATAACACCGGATGTTTCAGTCAAAATCAGACAGACAACGGAAACTCGGCAAGATTGTATAGTAGCACCAAAAAAATGACATTTTATCAGTGTATTAATGATGAGACCAATCTACTCCTTATTCACTGTTTCTCAATTTCGTACATAGTAGAGGGATTGAAGCTGGAAAAAGTGTTTAGTGAGAGTCTATGAATAGGCAAGACAAATCTGCAAAAATGAACAAAGAACATGTTTCTCCAAAATAATAATTCAATTAATCATCTCTAATAGTAAGAGATGTTTCCTTTGCGGTAGGATACTGGCATGATGTAGATACTATTTTCAGTACCCAGTCATTAATATTGGAGTTGACTATGTAAACCTCGTTTACATGATAAAGAGATCAGAATTGTTATAGATTTTTTCGTCTACCTACTCAATCAAGTTTGTATTAATCCATAGTAAATCCTTGCGCTACTACTGCTAGATCTTAGCCAGAAAAAATATTGCTTACTCCACTGCACAAATTATGGTTTATACCAAGGGCCGATGACGAGCATTATTGGTTGTTAAATTATTATTAATAGCTTTAATAATCTCATAAAATGGCATATGGAGTTTATTGACATCCATACTTTCCAGAAACAATGGCAAATACATTTAATTTCATTGCATTGTCGAATATAAGACACCTTTCTATTAGCTGCTCGTTTTTAAAACATGGTTAATTCAAAACTACAGCAAAATATTACATAGGTAGGTATATACAATATTCTAGGCTCATCTTCACAAATCAATTTGATTAGAAGAAGCTCACGATGGACCCAAGTATATACGCACATATTACAATGTTATGAGCTATTCTACCTCAAATGTATAAATACCTAATACACAATTTTTACTTTTTGGAAAAAGAACGCGCTTGCGTTTTGATGTTAAGCATTTACCCAGTCATGAATACAGTTGTAGAAGCTCCAGTGTAAAACGACACAAGTAGACCACTAAAAATGAAAATAAAATGCCGTTCCCAAAATATATATCGTAGACTATTCGAGGAATACTTCTTTGGAATTATTTAAAATTCTACAAAGAGTAAACAAAAAAATCACATAGACATCGGAAAATAGGTCCAGAAAAAATATTTTCTTTGTGTTTTTATTGAACAATAAAGGACAGAACATCACGTTGAATATTAATAATAAATACTCGAGGAGTTCACACATTATGATAAATTAGCATTTTCAATAAAAACACAATTCTCTCTGTCAAATTCTGCATTTTTGTTAACGCGCAGCACGATATTCTCGCTTGAGCCCATCCTTAGTGAGCACAATCTGCCACAAATTGAGCTTGCGGCTGAGGAAGAGGGACTTGGAAAAGCTCAGGTAGAAAATCCACATGCGGTAGAATCTCTCCCCGTACTTGCTCTCCAGCTTGGGCCAGTTAGCGTTAAAGTTGACTCGCCAAGCTTCCAGTGTTTTTGCATAGTCCCATCCAAAGTTGTGCCAATCCTCAATTATCCACAGTCCAGAAGTGTTCCTGGCAATGTCCATGGGGTTGGGAAGATTTCCGTTGGGGAAGATGTACTTGTGGGCAAACATTTCTGAGCGGGGAATGTTGACGTGGTTTCTGGAGATGCAATGGAGAAGGAAGATTCCATCGTCTTTCAGACAACGACGGACAACCTGTAATACAAATTAAAGGACGATGAATAAAAGTCTAATATCACATACATACGACTTGATGCAACACATTTTAATGGAAATATGAATCATGTAATTACCTTAAAATACTCGCGATAATTTCGGAACCCAACGTGCTCGAACATACCAATGCTAACAATCCTGTCAAATTGTTCGTTGAGGTCTCTGTAGTCCTGAAGCCTAATGTCCACCTTGAGTCCTTTGCAGAGATTCTGGGCGTACTTGACTCCTCCTTCGGCGATAGTAATTCCAACCATTTCAACTCCGTAGTTTTCAGCTAGAAATTTGCAGAGATTACCCCAGCCACATCCAATATCCAAGACCCTCATGCCGGGTTTCAACTCCAGCTTTTTGGCAATTAGGTGCATCTTGTCTAGTTGGGCGTCATTCAGGTTGTCTGCACGGGCCCAATATCCGCAGGTGTACTGCATGTACGGGTCCAGCATCAGTTCAAAAAGATCGTCGCCTGTAATTACGGTTTAAAAGATCATTCATTTCATTACTGTAACTACTTTAATTAATTGCATCCAAATACCAAATACGCACGAACATGCGAGTAGAATGACACAATAATCCAATTGCACCGAAAACTCACCCAGATTGTAGTGCTCCTTGATAACCTGGAAGGCTCTCTTTCTCGTTTGTAGATTAAAAGCTTGGAGTTCCAACCATTCCAAAAAGCGATTGAAAGGATGCCAGTAAATGTCCATGAGATTCGCCTCCATTGCTCTTCTCCCAAACTCGGTGAGATCTTCCACATTATTAACCCAGTCGAAAACCTTGTCCATGTAGCACTCACCAAACCCCAAAGTTCCGAGATTGAAAGTTCTTGTGAAAATGGAGGTGTCGTGAGCCTTGATGTGAATAAGTCTGTCGTACTGGGGACACTTGCTGAGAACTCGTTCAGTGTCCGCTTGCGTCCACTCCTTGTCACCTGGAGCATGCCATATGACCCCGATAGATTCCATGTAGCGTTTACCCCTGGCACGGAACAAGGGATATAGCATCTTGATGAACTGGAACTCGATCCATTTGTAAACCCGAATTAGGGCTATTGTGAACACGTAGAGCACGTACACCGGCCAAATCATTGTTGGAAGAGGTAATGGGGTAACGTGAGATACTTATTGGATAACTAAACGTGCAAAACGGAGGAGAATTGTCAAGTCACCAGTGCTGCAAAAGCACTGCACGTAGAATGATCCTTTGTTCCAAATGTACTTTTATATTTGAACAATTTTCGGAGGAGAAATCGGAAAAAAGTGAAAATGCATAAGACGTAAAGCTTTTCGTCTTGTCTCCGTACATTTTTAGTTCTAATTTAAGGTATACATGACATGAATGACGTATATACCTATGCATCATTAAATAAGTATCCTTTTACTGTTCCTTGCTGTCATCCCCTCTATATATTAATCCTTGCCATATCCAGTTTATCCCTTATTCATATTCACCTGTAGTGATGTAATAATGATGATGACCATACATATCAGTCAAACGTAAGGATCTTTACAATCAAAACAATAATACCTGAACAATGCTATTAATAGAAAGAGATTTTGGACTTGTCAAAAGGTACACATGTGTGTGAAAGTGAAATTTGGTTATTGTACCTTCGTTTCACTTATGCTAGACTGGAGCAAGGGCAAGAGACTTTGATAGAGGCAAGCCCTGTGTGTTGTCATAGTTCACAATCCTTACCTGTACTTAACACAACTGCTCTGTTTTGTAGTGGGGACCTTGACATGTATTGTTCAAAAGCCAAACAAATGAAAGTTGTCATTTCCTTTCCCTTAACGTTCGCTTAATTTCACTTTCTTTAACTACTACAATAATAGATATTGCGTACTTATTCAAGAAGACGGGATGAGAGAGCAAAAATTACATACAGGTTCCTTTTTGAGGGTCATGCTAATAAAACAAATTGTGTATTCAACAATGTTGGATGAGGTCAAATCGTAATATTATTTCTGTTAGTAAGTGGATGTTTTCATGTTAAAAATGCAGTGATAACATACAAACATTAGTGAATATAATTTAGTAAAAAAAGAAACGGACAGTGGAGTGAGTCCAAAGTAAATGGCAATGATCACTGATTCAATAGTTAATTAAAATACACACTCGCACGTTTATAACGTTAAAAAAAGAAACAGTCTATTATTCGGGTGAATATGTGTTTGCTCGAATTTCCTCCATGTGATTCTTGTACTTCTTGTACCGCAGGCCAACATACCTTTCAAAATTAGAGAAATATTTTCACTACAGAATTGTTACCATTTACCGACTTACATACTCACAAGTATACTCATATACATGTAAATTCCAAATTTGTATCAAAATTGTGCAATCATATGTAATTTTATGCGCTGATTCCGAATTCGGCGACCTAAACCCCAAAAAACTATCCCCAAAGTCCACACGGCACAATTATCAAAGCTGGAGTACAGTGCTTATGCAAAGGTGTGGTATTTCCCTTTACCATTAGAGTGATATATCCCTTAAGCATAGACGTGATATTGCCTTTTACTATAGGAGCAGTATTACGTTATACTACAGGTGTGGAATTAAATTGTGGAATTGTGGTGTTTAGACCATTTTGAGCCTTCAACTTGTAAACAATACTAAGGTAATAGCAATTACCTCATTTTCATATTTTTTTTCAAATATTACAATCGCGTTTATTGGTTAAAAAGTATGTAACCCAACGTTGATTTTTGCCCACGTATGTTCTGTATTGGCTTTGGAACGACTTTTTTGGGATTTTGGTTACCGGATTCGGAATCAGCGCATGAAATTACATATACAAGTAACAATTTTTTACAAATATCGAATTTACATGTATATGAGTATACTTGTCAGTATCAGATATTGAGATAAAAATTGTAAGAAATAATTTACACTCGTAAGAGACTCACCCAAAAAAGTCAAATTCAATTTTGGAAATATGTGTCTGGATGACACACCAAAGCGCCCAGTACAGGTCCGATAATGGAATGCACAACTCTACCCACCTTTCAAATTGCTCTTTAGTGAAGCCCTCCGTGCCATAAGTTTTTAAATATTTGCTTATCCACTGGGAACGAAATTCCCGTTTCGGACAAAGCGAGTAGTCAGGTTGGTTGAGACCAGCAAACTCCATAAAATGATTTGCCACGTCGTAGGGTCCATAGTTGGGGAGGGCGTACTCAAAATCAATGAATCTCACTATGTTCTCGTCGTTGTTGTAAATCACGTTGTTTAAGACGGTGTCGTTATGGCAGAAGACGATAGGCATTCCCTGACTCTCCAAGATATTCTCCAGCTCATCTATATCCTTTTTTACCGTTTCCATCGTGTAGCCTAAATCCTTTTCCAGTTTCCCTCTTAAGCTTGAGTTTTCTTTGAGAATTTCCACATTCAGATCGTAAAATGAACGCAACTTTTTCCAAACTTCCGATTTACCTCGGCTGGTACCAGACAATTCTGACTGGAGAGGGATTGATTTGTGGAGTCGTGCCATTTCTGTGGCGACAAGTGGGTATACATCTGGAGACCGGCATGCTTCCATGGATAAGCATTCACCGGGAATGAACTCGTAGCAGAGTCCGTTATCTAGTAAGGCGTATAGCTGAGCCCCGCACTTTTTCATGTGCAGAAGCTGCAAAGTTTTTAACATTTGAAACATCAATTTTGCATTTTCATGTGAAATGCTGCTATAGGATATTTTACTTTAAATTTTTTTAAATTATTCATACCGTGAAGGTTGCAATTTCAGCTTCTCTGTCAATCAACAAGTCCGTTTTGTTTCCATACACTTTGATCATCACCATTTCCTTTAGCGGAACGGTTGCAAGTCTTATTCCAAGCAGTTTGTTGGTAATGCCTTCACTGAACATCTACAAGGATAGGTGTATACAATGTCAAATGTAATGCAATAAGAATAAAGTTTAAAATCAGTATAAATTGTGATTTAAAAATCTCATTTATATTTGCTAGCTAAAATTTTAACTTTGTAGGTATCTTACCTACCCTTGTCCTTATTTCCACTCCATTCTTCTCTCTTTCGTGAATCCATTCCGGTCGCAAAATACTGATAACTCGCAGGGCATCCTCTATCACATTATTTTCTCGGATTGAGATGGGAATGCGTGGAATAATCATTGCTGCAGACATGGTGATTCACTTTAAAGAAAATAAAACAATTAGTGGGATCAAGCAAAATATAATAATGTAACACGACTCGATTTTCATTTAATATAGATAAATTAATAAAAAAGTTTACACGTCCGTACATCTGTTTTGTAGTTCAGTCAAGGGCAAGTAACAAGATGAGATTCGTGAACACTTGAATGGGAACATTTACATTCCACACTAGGTATACTGAATGTTGCAAACTGAAAAGTAGAACTGGATCTTTTGCCGTTCACAAACATGTATACCTACTATGTGCTTTAGGAAAGAACACGTACATCTTCGTTACTATTACATGTGTATATCAAACCAATTTTTATAACTTCATACTTCTCAAGCTTTATTCACCGTAATATGTCCCCTCGGTCAACTTTTTGTCAAGCAAGTTTTTATGCTGTTGTGATTCTTCTCTTGTCATCACGATAAACGTTGATTTGTTTGCCATTGAGAATGATATGAATAGGTACATATTAATACAACTTATTCTCCGTTTATATTTTGGTATAACAGTAATGATCTCTCTGGAAATATCATACCGTGACATCTTTCTACATTTAAAGCATATATCAATGAAAAGGACGAAAAGTATAATTCATGAGTAATTTGATTCTATATTACTTGCTAATATAATGTGGTTTACTTTGTGTTACCGACGCAGCTTTGAATTTAAAATAGTGTTTCAAATTTCCTGTGGGTAAATAAATGAAGCAAATAAATATAACTGCGGTAATTGAAAATGTTCACAGATATTAAATATGGAAGAATTTCAGTGCACAATATGACCAGTGTCATTATATCGTTCCTATCATACCTATAGTAGCATTTCCACAGCTTTCTTTTTAACCATTTAATTCTTCCAACATGCATTCTTAGCAAGTTTTTATATGCTAGTATTTAAAATGTAGCTCTTCAAGTGAAGATAACGTCAATCGATAAATTCCCTCTCATCTATCTACAGGATATCATTACCACTTGAAAATCCAAGGAGGATCGATCGATAATATCGACTAGGACAAATACGAACAAGTGGCCTTTTTACTCCTGTCAAAATCTTGTAATTTCTCGTCATGCTTTTTTAACAGTATAAGCTAACCACTTTTTAGATGATCACAGCAAGCTTTCTTTTGCATAGACTGCGGCTTTGTAAAACAACAAGTAGACCGTTAGAATAACAAAACAACCACGTTAAGAAGAGTGATGAACATGTATAGACGGAGTATGTAGTTGATGAAAGCGTACTCAAATTACATACATAAGCGCTTCTCGGTGTGAAGGTCATCATTCTTCTACGTTAAACTTTTACATGTTACCGTTGAATATTGATTCTCGGTATTAGTTAGGAAAATTAGATATAGTACGTAGACAGCGGTGTTTAGTTCGTATCATAAAAACGTTGCTGAATCCATAAAAGGTAGAACCTATATAGATATCAAAGTTTTCATTTTGGGGTACCCTAAGAATACTTTGGAAGCTCACTCTTGATTGTTAAAAACACGTTGTACGAAGGAAAACGCCAAAAATCAACTTGTGAATAAATCAGCATTAACACCTCTACTACATTCAACCAAAGATGGGAAAGCCTTGTTTGATTCTAGCTGCCGTGATGCTGGTTATGGTTTTGTATTCGAAAGTAAACTGTGTTCTAAAACAAATATACCTATATAATATTGTTGACTGACGAAAACAGCATGTTATGGTCCCATGGTTACTCACAAAACTTGCATTTTTCTGTAGAATCAAGCTTTTGGAGCAAGTTTGGAAAATCCGTTTCCAAAAGAAGGTCCTGAGGATTCCTTATTGGACAGGCATATGATGGGTTTCAATCGAGATCGGAACGAGGAATACGACTATGATCATGATCTCATGAATCGGCCACCGTATGGTCCTGGCTTTCCACGAAACTTGAGAGCCATGCAAAAGCACGAGCGTTTGATGAGGCGGATAAGACGCCGGGCAGCAATGGAAGAGGATCACGATCTGTCACCATTGGATCCTCCATTGGAATAAACTACAAGTTTCGTTGCTGCTACTGATGTTGGTAACAAACACAGATGCATTACTAAAATACTGAAATATTATGTTTAGTAACAATTATCATTAAAATACATAGTTCAATAACTTTAATCATGCATATATCACTAAGAGGCAGTTAATGATGACGAATTGGCAAGAATACGCACTTTTTGTTTGAAATTGAAACGTTAAAAAAACTTGAAAACAACCCACCATGTACAATATTATGGTTTAAAATTATCTCACAGTCTCGGAGATGCGTATTAAGTACATATTGCATATGTAATTAGTATACAACTGTAATGAATGTCAATGTCAAGCATATTTTATTGTAGGTATACACATGTATACATTCATACATGGCGAATATGAAGTAGGTAATTTTAAAACAGAAAGTAAAGTAAATATTTTACTTTTCGTATAACAAACGTCGTGGAATGATATTGGTAGAATGGTATTGCCATAAGGCAATAAAATGTCGAATGAACGGTGCGGTGTCTTATGAAACAGAACAGATGCACTGTAATTTCTTATCTTTGCTGGTTGAGTTTTAATAAATTATTTGGCACATTTGTACCTGCATTTTACTGTGCAAGGCACAAAAATCAATACAGTTTTTATACCTGCTTTCTCAAGAAGGTAAATAAATGTATACAAGATTGAAGCTTGATTGAATTTTGATGAACTCGGTCCGAGTCACTCGGACTCAAAGCTGGAGAAAAAATGTGTGGATGTGTGGTCACCTTCACCTATCTGCACACGAAAACAAAATAATATTTTTATGGAGCGACTTCATGCCAGCTTTCAGCAGTGACAACAAAAGGCAGAAGGAGATGAAGGAAACCTGTGGAGCCAATCATTCACAACTAACTCTATGTGCATAACGAACAATATTGCAACATTTTCATACTATGAACAAAGATTCCATGTACCATACTTAACTCTGTCCATTCATTCATACCGTTTTTGGCTGGACGTCTACAATGTAAACAGCACAACGTATACATTACGCTATGCAAACAGAAAATGTGATGATTTCCTCCGGCCGATCTGTTTTTCATCTTGGAAAGTGTGTCCATGTCCATTTAAGCATAATAGTGCTTGTTTATTTTGCCGCTAATATATCTTAATGCCTACATATTTGACCGACTTTTAATTTTCTTATGTAACTACTTATATTCGAATATGGGACATTTGATGTAGTACTTCCTAACGCATAAGGTGCAAACTACTTTCACATTTCGCTTATGATATAACGTTGTCGTCGATGGTAAAATGGCAAATAGGATCACATTAACATGGGTTGAGAATACAAGCTCTAGTTTTTCGATTTGTAATTATCAATCTGCTTTCTCTCTTCTATGCATGTGCCACACCCATTCTTACGACCCTGTCATAAATGTACGCAATTTCAATTTAATCTTCCAATATATGTACATATTTAAGTAGCTAATCATTTAAAAGTTAGCGAAATGGGTGAGTTACAAGTGGACATGGTTTCCTTGGGAGAAATGGACACAAGTGTAAAGCCCAACGAGTCATTAGGAGAAAGCACATTTTTGGTCCCATTTTTCAATTTCTTTCACTACCTACTGCTTGTTCCATTTAGGGTTACTTTCGATTCGGAAAGCAATCTATACCGATTGAAATCATCTTGGATGAATAAGGTAAACTACAAATATTAAGTTCATCCTATAATTGTCTACTTGAAATCAATTAACTATTCACTTTGTCCCATTTTATTATCTCTATAATTTCTTGACAAGATTTTATGCGGAGTAGCGCATGTGCTCGTGTTTGTGTCATTTACCTACATGATTGTAGCGGCGGTCGTGTTCTTTCTGAGAAACAAGGAATCTATCATCGTGCTTGCCTTTCATCTCACCAGCAATCTGGGTGCTTTGGTTGCCTATGGCATCATAATGAACTTATTATGGCGACGCCAACACGACTTTCTTCAAGTGATCGAGTGGACCCGCGTGAAACGACAACTTATCTGCGTAAACAAGCCACTGCTTATGGCTGGAATTTTGGTAAAAATGCAAAAAAAACACAATCAATGTACAACAAATTAGTACTTAAAAATGACGTTTTGAGTGAGTGTAACTGTTTATTCATTTCTCAGATTTATGCCATCTTATTCTTCCTTTTCGCTTTTTTAAGCATAATGAATTGGCACTGGCTAGCAATTCATCAAGATAATCATTTAAGTTTTATGGTATTTTTTGAACTGCACCCTCGCCATATCAGAAATGATGAAACTTCAAGTTTCAATAAAAATAATACTCTTGAAGTTGGAAAGCAAGAAGGAAACATTAAGGTACTCCGTGGGATTGTCCTTGGCCTAATTATTTACACAAGCATGTTCTACTTCACCGTTCAGGGCATCCTCCTAGCCTTAACTTTGTCTCTGAGACAACTAGGAAAGCAGTTTTTTGTACAAATGGAGAAATGTCAAAGAAAATTCGAATGTCTTCCTAGTGAGTTTGGAGAAAATATCGAAAAGGTTCTTGAGAATTATATATTCCTAGATATATCTGATGAATACATTGCATAATTTTAAATGGCTATTCTTCGAAAAACGCAGGGCATCGTTTGCTACCAGGAGTTAAAACGGGTTAGCGAGGGAATTCGTCGAGTTTACGGTAACCATTTAATGGCATATTACGTGACATCTGTGTCATATTATGCTGAGGCGCCTCACGTTCTCTTGGGAAAACGAGGTGAAATGGAAAGGGTCGTTCTGGTATACTTCGTTGTCAGCGGAGTTGTTTGGATATTGGCTGCCGAGTTTCATCATCACGTAATATGGATAAAGCATTTATGATTTTTATATTGCTATGCACATTTTTATGCTAGCCTGAGTTGATGAATTTTGTGTGTAATGATTTTTTTAACTGAAAACTTTTAAAGGTACGGAAAACCATGCAAAAATGGATCAGAGTTCATACAGAGAGTAGCCAGGTGACAATTGAGGACCGACTCAAATTATTGGCGATATCCAATGATCTGTCTAATGATCCTATTGCTCTTTCGAGTAAATGCTTCCGAGTAACTTACAGCCACATTGGAACGGTTTGATACTACTCTTAAACTCGTACTTAAAAACGCATAGTATATACAAGAAAACATTTTCTATATGTTTAAAAGTTTAAATGTAATTTGAACTATTTACAGATGGTTCGCCTCATTCTCACCTACGGAATTATTGTTTGCCAGCTTCATACTAATAATTAGGTATATAACAAGTAGTGTTAAATAATAAATGTTTCAATAAAGACTTTCTTCCTTCCAAGTTATCTGGCTGATTATATTTAACTTATTTTCAAAACAATGCAATGCTGTGGTATTAAAAATCGGTGAATGACTAAGTACTACTAGTACGTGCCAAGTAAACCGTAAAACGCAAGAAAGAATGTAAACTGTAATTACAAAAGTATACGCATATGGGATGTTCCAGAATTTTAACTACACATAAAACTCTTCACTCAAGTCATAAACTATTTGCACGCAAGACGGTCGGCAGATTCCATTCAACATTGGCATTGAGAGAAACAAGATACAACTACTGTTATCGATGCTGCTCCTCTCGCCAACGGCCATACCACGTTGAACACATCAGTTCTCGTCCGATCACTGAAGTTAAGCAACGTCGGGCCCGGTTAGTACTTGGATGGCTGACCGCCTGGGAACCCCGGGTGCTGTTGGTATTCTTTTTTTGCTTTTACATACATTTTAAAACTAACTGTGAATATTTGCTTTTTTTGTCATTATGTGTATGCTTTAAATATTTGTACATTTCAACTCCTCGGATTATTATTACGCATTTATCTTTTTATGAATGCTGTCGCATTAAAATAACTTTTGCATTAGTTGGTATTTCTTAGAGACTTGTTTTAAACCGAGGGTTCGCAATACGGTGAGAAAATTGGTGTATTAAAACAGAGCGTACTATAGACACCGGCCTGATATAGTGGGCTGCGGTGGCGACAGCGGTAACTACGCTTGGGCGGTGTCAGGTGCTGCCAATCAGCTGTCCTGTCCCGCATAGCGGCTGAAACTGGTACTATTTTTCCTTTGTTTAGCTGCGCCTGGTGCTGCCCTCAAAATTGTCAGTTCAATACATGGGCAGGATATCCCTAATATCAGGCCGGTGTCTATAGTACGCTCTGATTAAAACTACATGATCATATACGACAGTAGTATGAATGACAGCATGCTTCTCAACGTGACAAGGCAAGCGATGACAAGAATGGATGATATCACTCAAACATAGCAAATTGAAGGAATTTAACCTTACCAGAAAAATGATTTCATGTTAGGTATGCATATAAATTAAATATTTCAGAATTCGTCGTAGAAGGGATAATGATGCATGATATTTAGTCTAATTGTTTAGTTTACTTAGATTGTTTGCGTTGCAAATTGCAATAAAATTGCGAAAAAATGAGATTCAATGAAACGAAATTAAACGTTTTTTAAGAGGAAAGCAAATGTGGATAATACTGTTATCCTGTAAGAAAGAAGATTCATGTTAGCTTGAATTTACTCACATAAACTTACAATAAAAACGTATGCAATAAAATGTGCAAAAATGCTTGTGTTATGAAAGAAAAGTGTTGTTTTATGGATCAGTTCTTTCATTACAGAACAACAGGATGCTAGCCCTACTAGTCATAAATATTACTTACTAGAGTTATGAATAAGGCCATGCTAGCTTCAAATACTAGTACATAAAATTCTTATTGACTGATGCAATTTATGTCGTATGTCTTCTGACTTTGGATAAAATACTTAATATCTCAATCAAGTCTGCACATGCAAAAATAAGATGACGATGAATATGAACCCGTATTTCGGAATTCGTGGAGGATATGTCCATGAGTCCATGGAATTTGTGAACATTTAAATGAACACCTTAACGCAGTGATATGATATTTCATGTTGTAATTAATAAAAACAAAATTTAATTCATATAATGTCCACTAGTAACAAACACCTTGGTAACAACTGATCATATTTTGCTTTGTATCGTAAATACATATTATAATGAGACACTCGTTACAACTAATAAGCTAATGTACTAAAAAGCATTAAAAATCAGTAAGTACATATTATCAACAAAGATGATGATGATGTCATAATATCTTTACTAATGTATACTTGAATTTGTAGCTATATGACCAAGCACCACAAGAATTGTACATACTTTTTATATTGATAACAATAATATACACGTTTATATCTGGTAAGAGTGTTATGCACCCACATTTCCTTTTCTTCTGGTGCAATTTCCATGAATTTAATTCCATGAAAGTAATTACGAGACAAGCAAACTTGTGTCTTTGCTCCTCCTGACTGTGTTGCTGTATTATTTCAACGAAATATCCATGGCGGCTTTTCTTACTTGCGTTTGGGTGACTTTTGTCTTGGGCGTATGAATTAAACGCTCACAAAATGGTAGGAAGGATTATGACGATAATTCCATGCAATATGCAATCTGTATTATGCCAATTTTTTGCCATGTCAGTGTCAGTTATGAACTTTCATTGCAAATGATTTTCACATGAAGTTATATATTGATCATACTACTTCTAGTTTCCTATTTCATACCAGCATACCAGTGAAAACGTATTAATGTAACGATTGTGTACAATGTTTTTTAAATCATTGCAGTTTACATCTTGCAATCAAAATAGCTTAGGTGTTAGGTAATATTTCCAGGTCCACACAATAATTCTCCGGATTATTATAACAGATAGTGTCACATCTCATAAATACATCCATGGTCTGCAATTATAATTTCGATATAATAGACTCAATTACCCTAAAATAGCGTTTTCTTAATGAAAGCAAAATGATGCTACATAATGCTAAATCATTAAAACGTTAGCTGGGAGAAACAGTTGTGAAAAGTTGTAAATTTTCAATTTTCCACCATTGTTTTGTTCCTATTCGAGAAAGATTGTAGTGCGCAGGTGCAGAATTTAATTGTTTACAGCATGATAAAAATTGATGTAAAGCAAGGTACAAGGAATTTACGAAATAATAAAACAATGTACCTAAAACCGACATTAGTTCATAATTTTTTACAAACGTTGGATAACCTCGACCATCAGACACAACAATAATGTTTTACGAGTGTTTCTTGGTTTCTCTTTTAGATAATGATAACATTAAAGCGACTATTTACTTTCTATTTCATGGTAATAACCACGAAAGGAGAAACCTTATTTCAAGGTAGTAAAGAATATTCCATGAAATTCACCCGTTGAAAGAAAACGTCAAGTAAACGTTTTGAAATTCCTATTATCCAGGCCATCATCATGAAGTATGCCAAAGGAAGCAATTTTGTCAGCATAGCAAGTGGCTTGTGGCTTATCTTCTATTTCCACGTAAATGGGATAAGAAATAATGTTGCGGCATGTCTGGGTCTATCTGTAATGTGACTAATGTGATGAGTAATGGAAGAGTAAAATTGCTTATGCGAAGCTTCATGAGCATTATCTGTAATGTTAGAGTGTAAATAGCAATAAAAGTATAACCGAGTTGAGTATGCATAAAAATCTTCAGGTTTAAGATGATCTACATTAACTTGCTAACTGGCGTTTTGTATATTTATCACTATCACGTCATGGATGGGAAGGAAGATGAGTCAATTTTTTTGCTAAGAAGGAGATAATCAAGCAGACACATAGCATAACTTAGTGCGTACAGACATATTAGCACAATGTATTCACTAGTTTTGCATACTTTTTGCAAGTGTATTATATATGTACGTTAATATTATGTTCTTAACGTGGTCGACAGTTATCAGTGATCACTCATAGACATTGTCTAGAGAAGCTTTACTATGTCCAGTAATGAGAAAATTGTTCACAACTTTAATCCAACTAGCTTTCGCGAATTCAATGAATGATGAATAGCATAATCCACTGTATCCATGCTATGGATATGAAGAGGGATAAGCTTGTTATTTACTGGATGCGTATACATAGGCATATTATTAGGTATGTATGACGTGGTATGTATATGTCATTTCCAGTATTAAAATTCTATCACCGTTCCCTCACGATCCTACACGTTATTTTAATGCACCAAAAAAGAAGCTACAACATCCCTTCCTCTCGCTTTCATAAAAAAGGGAGAGAAAGATCAGAATCCCATTCAGTCGTTACTTGACTTCAGACAAATAACATTCACCTCCAATTTGATAACGCTGTTAATTATTCCGATTCCGACCCATTTTATCTTAACTTGTGTATTTCGGGAAGTGACAGTGAGTGTATCACCATGAGTTACTACAAACCAAAGACGTCGTCTGTTCGCTCGAATCAAAGTTCGGATTCGGAGGACGATATCCCTTTCGACACACGGCCATGGGCAAGCTCGGACTCTGCTGATTTCGACAGGGCGGACAGGGGATGCGGGCTCGGAAATGTCATCCGAGTCATGAATCAGTTGTACGATGTGGGGAATCGTCTGAATTTGGAGGGGCATAACGACATCAAGTTGCCCCAAATCGTTGTATGCGGCTCTCAGGTAAATTTCGAACTCTATTGTAACATTACTACAAACAATTACATTGAATGCATTTCAAGTTTACTTTTTTCGAAAGCATCTTAATATAGATATTTGTGCACATACCTAGTTTCTTCAATATGAACTTTGAATTTAATAGTTTCGTATATTTTATTTTATGTAGAGCTCAGGAAAAACGTCCGTTCTGGAGAGCATTTCAGGAGAGGAATTCCTCCCACGAGGGACAGACATCCAAACCCGGTGTCCAATCGTTCTCCAGTTGGTAAACGTCAAAGGTAAAAACATGGGAAACTACGTACATATTGCTTATAATTTTAACAACTTTTTAATACTGCTTATGATGATGATGTGGAGTTGAGATGTCACCGTTTTTCAATTTACCTAGTTTGATTTAAGCTTTTACATTATTTTCTTACACAGAAAAAACCAAGTGGGTAGAATTCCTGCACGGAAAAGGCAAGCGCTACACCAACATGGAGGAAGTTAAATCAATGATCGACAAGGTCAATAATAAAATCATCAAAAGCCATCAAATCGTGTCGGAGGACTCGATTACGCTGAAGCTCTACTCCCCCAACGTTCCCAATCTTACCTTGGTGGACTTACCTGGACTCATTGAGAACCCGACGGAGGGGCAGCCGGATGACCTGGTTGAGAAGATCAACGAACTTGTCTTCAAATATATTTCCAATGATAATTGTGTCATTTTGGCAATCACCGCGGCAACCAGCGACATTGCTGACTCAAAGGCAATTCGCTTGTCTCGTGAAGTGGATCCGCTGGGGAAAAGGACGCTTGGTGTCTTGACCAAGTTGGACTTGATGGACGATGGCACCAATGCCAATGATGTTTTGCTTGGAAGGAAAATCAAACTGGACCTCGGAATCATTGGAGTAGTAAATCGTAGCTACCTTGAGGTCCAGGAAAAAAAGAGTCTTCATGAGCAAATCAAAAAGGAGAAGTACTTTCTCGAAACCAACTATCCAACGTTGGCAAGTACTAATGGAACTCCTTATCTGATCAAGAGGATCAGTGCTTTGCTCATGAAGAGTATCTACAGGACACTACCTGGGATCAAGGACACGGTGGAGCAACTTATCGAGAACTATAGGCAGAATTTGGAGGAACTGGGCGAACCGGAAATAGTGGAGGACAAGTGTACAATCTTGTTGCGGCTCCTCACCCGGTTTGTGGAGGCGTATTGCTCTCAGGTGGATGGTCGCAGGCGGGATTTGGAGCTTGCCACCTTGAATGCGTCAGCAAGGATAAAGAAGATTTTTGACATGTACCTCGGGGAGGAGTTTGAAAAGCTGGTCGCTGCAACAAAGCTGTCAGACAAGGAGATTGACAACGCAATCCAAAACTCACACGCCCTTCACTCCCGTCATATAGATTATGACGTGAGTTAAATTATTAAAATCAAATAATAATGAACATTTACTATTTTCACAAAAGTAATTTGTGTAATTTTTTTAATATTTTAATTTTAGGACGCTTTCCAGGAGTTGACTAAGCGAGAGCTGAAGACGCTCTCCCCATTTGTGCAAAAGTGCACAAAGGAAGTGTGCAAGGAGATGCGGAATGCGATCGACACATCTGTGGACGGTCAAACCAAGAACCAGTACCCCAAGTTGTTCCAGAAAATGAAGCAGGTTGCTCTTGAGCTTATCAACGAGAGGTTTAAGGTATTCCACGTTCTTTAATTTCAATAATTGGCATAAAGAAAATATAACTTAACAATGAAATTACATGAGAAGCTAAAATGTATTTTTTAACTTTAAATGCTTTATTTTAACAGGACTGCCAGAAATATCTGGAGGATTACTTGAATGCGGAGGCGTCGATTGCCAGAACCATCAAGGGAGGCTTCCGTGACAAGAGTGGCAGTTACGAGAGCAGCAATCCGGATGACAAGCAGGACGATGCCCGGTCCACCACGAGCAGTGGAGCGGATGGATATTACGGAGAGGAGAAAGTTCCTTCCACGAAGCCAGAGCGAGTTGGTCGCAAAAAGGCTAGCGCTGGAGACGCTGAAACAATGGACAGCATTTCATTCGAGGATGCTGCTACCCACAGGAGCAACGTAAGGAGAGATGTTCAGCTCTATTTTGACGGAGCCAAGCGACAAATTATGGAGCATGTTGCCAAGGGAATTGTGTACAAGCTGGTGTATGGTACTTCCAACAAGATGACCGAGTACTTGGTAAGAAAAATCATTCATTGTTGTTACTATAAACAATTGTCTTCATCTCAGTCAGTATCCATATAGGTACCTTCATTTGTATTCGTATTTCTAGTTGTCAAAATTGTGCTTTTACCTCTTTACAGTTACTGCGTTTGCATAGCATGGAAAACGCCAACGAACTTGTTGTTGATCGACGCGAGGACGAAATTCTTGAGCGCCGTAAGGCAGTTCAGGAAACGCTGCAGGATTACGAGGAAGCCAACAATGTCATCGACATTATCCTCAGCAATGAAGGAAATTTTTAAAATGTTTATTTTAAATACCTTTACATAACTAGACTAGGGCAGAACTTCACCTGAACTTTAATATTTTTATTTCAAATTTTTACAATTGTAAAACGCCTACTGTATTCCAATTTAACTGATGTTATGGATAAATTGATAAATATACATACTACATTAGTAAATACATTTTAATATTATATCTACCAATCGCATTCTTGTATTTAATATTAAATTTAACCTCCCAAATTGTTTTGTCCTTCATAATTATTTAATAAATTTTTACAATAAACTTAAACTTAAATGTAAAATCCCTGTCTGGTGTGAGACAAGTGTATGGCATGAAACAAATTTTCAATTTTATCTGTAGTGTCCATCTCAAACTTCTCAAACGAGCATGCCCGCCTTTTGGATTGTTCCTCTGATTCCCCATTTAATGTTATTTTTTTCAAAACGTTAGGTGAAACTCGGAGGTTATATGAGCGGGTCCAAAGATATGAGATGGTTTACCTATAAGTACATGTTAGGTAACTAATTGTGAAGGAAATGCCAAGTTGTCAGAAATGTTCGTTGTCATGAAAGGACATAATGTCTTGGCAGAGAGTGGTCAGCCCATTATGGACTAGTGGACATTTGTGTTTGCATATGAATGTAATGTATTAAATAAATCTGCCGTAAAGCATATGTATGTAAATACTGGTCTCTGATCGAGATTTTTTAATTATCCATAAAATTACAGAAATACGAGTATAAATTGTTTTAATTCTTTTACCATCTGACAATCATTGTATATATCTGCATTATTGTCATTTCCTGTGTCCACAACATAATCAATAGTTGAAAAGACGCTTTGTAAATTTAAAAGTGAAATCTCTATTTGGTGTGAGAGTTGTGTAAGGCAAAAAATAAACATTTTCCATTTTATCGATAGTTTCCATTTCAAAATTACGTATGAGATACGCTCCCACAATTTTTAACTCCATCATGGCAAACTTCATGCCCAGGCAATTTCTTGGTCCTGCCGAGAATGCAAGAAACGAATATGCATGCCTTTGGACCTGCTCCTCAGGTAAAAACCTATCTGGGTTGAACATGTTAGGTTCCGGATAATATTTTTTATTTCTGTGAATATTATACGGCAAAATTGACACAGGCGTCCCTACGGGTAATCGTATCATTTCACCAGAGTACTCGATATCCAAAGGTTTATTAAGTTTTCGGAGAATTACGAATATGGGTGGAAAGAGTCGTAAAGTTTCCAAAAGGCAACGCTCTAGATATTTTAGTCCACCCTGAACTGATTCATACGATAAATATGCACCAGCTCGTGCTTCACCAGATTCACCGCCACAAGATGACAATTCTGTGAACAATTCGTCTACGTCTTTTCGGCATTCCCTTTGAATTTCTGGATGAAGGGCCATCATAAAGCAGAAATGATGGATCGCTGATGCTCCAGTCTCGTGACCCTAGAAAAATGAATTAACTAGTTTCCATTGCAGACTAAATATATAAAACCTAAAAGCATCACATTGTTGCAACTTACCCCAAAGATCATAGTATTCAGTTCATCAATAATTTGGTTTTCGTCCACCCCCGCATCTACCAACTCATCTAATACGCTTCTGAATTTACTTGACTCTGCTCCCTTGTTACCCTCAGCGTTACGTGTACGAGAATCTTTGTGGTCTTTAATCCTCTATTTCAAAGACATAATCACTCGGGTTCAGAACGGAATTAAGTATTATCTATCATAAAATTATTCGTACCCTTTGCGAGAATTTTGTTAGGTCATCCACAGCTTTTGCATGCTTCCTAGACAGTGGATGTAGTCCCCAAATAATATCCAAAAGCATAAATGGATTCAAAAACCGACGGAGTACACATTCTTTCCAACTGTACATATGTAAACGAGTAATATTAATGTTTCAAGTTAAAAATAGTGTTCCGCGTATAGATTGTAAGTAAATCGATACAAAGTAGACACTACATTTGGAAATTGCGATGAAAATCGTTGAATTCGGTATGAGACTTCATTTCAGATCCTGTGATTATTTCTAGGAAAATGTATAAAATATTAATATCCTTTCATATAGATAATCATGGCTACGTTTCATAAGGTAGCACACGATTCTCTGTAACTTACCGGTGATGACTTTCAAGAAAAGGCTGTTAATATTGTCGTTGATTTGATGAGGTTTTCGGTCTTGGAACAAGTGGCTCAATTCTCCCACAAAGCCAGCACTGTGCTTACTCACCATTTCCACGTAAGATTTTAGAGAAGAAAAGTTCTGACTCTTCATTAGAATTTTTCTCTGTGCTTTCCAAAATTTCCCTGTGGACACAAGAACTGAGTTTTGTACAAAAGGCTTCATCAAGCCATACAACGTCGGTTCTTTAATCTCATGGCCGAGTTCTGTTGACTTGAGCAAAGTTTGTGCAAGAGGGGCAGAGTTTAAGACCACAACGGTTTGGTTGAGTCCGGTAAATTTGTAAATATCACCGTATTCTTGAGAGAGTCGCTCCATATTAGTCAATGTTTTGGTAATAGGCAGAAGCAGTGGCATATTTCCAATGTACGACCAAGGAAACTTTGGATATATTTGGGGAATAACTTCCAAACCACGGAGGGAACCATCTCGGTAAACGGATGCATTAAGTGACTTCTTCCTGTGATGATGTATCAGCTTAGTTATTATGACAATTAGCACAAATGCCATAAATTGAGATGGCGTTAGAATAGCCTGAGGTATCCCCGGTGACCCGACCAACTTTCTCCACGTTTGTGTCGTTGTACATGCTTTTGGCTTGGTCTTTTTTATGTAAAGATTGATAACACCCTCACATAACAAACAAGAAAAACGGAATGCTTATTCAAAAGCAAATACGCTGCCTTAAATAGGGGACCTTGTCCACAAAAAATGCCGTTCGAATCATAACTACTCCATTGTTGGTTATCAATGAACATAGTGAACACGGACTTGGATCGGTTATTGGTCTTTTTTTATGAAGCTCAGCCCATCATAGTCAATTATACTAATTGTAGCAACGAATAATGCAAAATTAAATTGCTATTTTAAAAAAGGCATTGAGTTCGAATTAATTTACATTAAAAGTCTAGACAGCAGCAACTTGTAGCATAGCAATGCTTGTAGTGTGTAGCATGTTTAGCAGAAAAGATGCGATGATGTATTTAATTTTATGTTATGGCAATTATGGGATGTTATACAAATACATTGTATTCAAACACCAGCTCCATTTTCATGCACTTTTCCCATACTTCCGTTTATTGTTGAAACATTGTATTTCAAATCCTATAGTACCCAATGACTTCATGGACAGCAGCAATTAGTTCATAATTTACACTTGCATTTAGAAACTATAACATGCAAACTCAACAAAGAATTATTTAGATGTTTGCCCTTTAAGCGCATGTATGATATGCTTGAAATGATCATGGTTCCCACAATTAAATTTAATGAGACATAAATGAGTTCATTTCCTGCGCCCCATATATGGGCATACAAAAGCAGAAATTATTACTTTGCAACTATGCATAGGTTGAAACTTGATAGGGTATGTGTATACTCTTCTTTTGAAGACTCATTGATTAATTGACCACGAATGTCAATGGCCACATTCCTGGATAAATGTAGAAATATCAAATTTTGTAGCTTCAAATTACACGCTTCAAGTTTACATAGTTATGGGAGTTATATACGTGATTATCTCCGGCATGTAGTATGACAAAGTAAACGATTAGTTTATTTAAAATTAAAGTTATTGTCCATTGTAAAGTAATTTCATCTGGCGACGACCACTGATAAGACATCCAGCTCTTCCACAAATCCGGAACAGTGTTAATTCTTACACGTAAGATTTGAGAGAAAAGTGCTGACTCCTCATTGTCCTCATAACAATTTTTCTCTGCGCTTTCCAAAATTTCCATATGGACACAAAAACTGAGTTTTGTACAAAGGACTTCATCAAGCCATACAACGTCAATTCTTTAATCTCATGGCCGAATTCCGTTGACTTGAGCAAAGTTTAGGGCGGAGTTCAATATCACAACGGTTGTTTTGAACGCCGTAATTTACAAAGATCACCGTAATTTTGAGAGAGTCACTCGACGCTAGTAATTATTTTGGAAGTGAGTAAAAGTAGTGGTATGTTCCCTATAAACTAATAATATACAAAGGACGTATTTGGGGAATAGCTTCCGAATCACGGACGGAATTTGCGTCTTTTCCAGCTCCATGGTTTTTCTCTGCCTTTTGAGTTTAGTTATTATGACTAATTATTATGAATTAGTCACCGTAAGGAACGGTATCGAAATATTTTTAAACGTCCCGTAACCCCACCAAACTATTTGGATCTTCGTTTCCATATCCATACTTTTTTAAAGTCACTTTGTAGGGATAGATGTCAAGCCAGGAAGAAGAAAAGTGAATGACTCGACTAATTTAAATGCGCTATTTTAAATTGACATTTTTAAAGCTTAAAAACTCTCTACGCTGGACTACTCTGCAAACTATGTAAACAAGTAGATAAAGTATGTATAATAAACGTAATCAAAGGAATCTTTTCCGACAAAATTTGAAAGCAAAATCACTCTAATTTTAATTTCATGTCATAAACTATACTATATACTATCGTAATTCGTTGAATCCCATATAAAATTACGAGATAAAGTGATCACAATGATAGGTTACTGCACTACAATCCAGAGTTTATGGCTGCGTCATGAAAAATTAAAACGGCATATTATGTATTTTATTTTATTTTCGTAGTTATGACTGCCTGTGAATCACAACGGTTACTTTAGAAAAAAGATTCCGTGTGAGATTGTAAGGTGCGCATGCATACATTTATAATTCGTGCAGCAGTTATTAAATAAATAATTACTTACAAATTGCCGCCGTGTGATGTTCGACTAGACAGTACTTCTTACATGATATACCCAGTCATATTTGAGGGAAATTGAGTTTATTTTAGTTGCCTTCCGATAACGACTTTTAAAAAATTGATAGCATCTTCACACGTAGCCCAAAACGCGATGTATACTTTTATTACGCAAAACCTTCTCATGAAACTCGCTTTTTAAATTTAAACATAAAATCATTTTCTGGAGTGAGTGTTGTGTATGGCAAGAAATTCATATTTTCCATTTTATCCGTCGTTTCCATCTCAAAGTGTCGTAAGAGATACGCCCCACAATTTTCATTTCAATCATGGCAAAATTCCCATGCCCAAGCAATTTCTTGGTCCGGCCGAGAATGCAAGAAACGAATAAGGATGTCTTTTGGCCTGTTCCTCGGGCAAAAACCGGTCAGGGTTGAACATGTTAGGTTCCGGATAATATTTTTTATTTCTGTGAATATTATACGGCAAAATTGACACAGGAGTCCCTAGGGGTAATCGTATCATTTCACCAGAGTACTCGATATCCAATGGGGAGCTCAATTTTCGAAGAATGATGAAAGCTGGTGGGAAGAGTCGCAATGTTTCCAAAATACAACGTTCTAGATATTTCAGCCCCCCTTGCACCGAGTCGTAAGATAAATGGTTAATGTTGGAGTCTCCAACGTATCCCGAACTATTAAAGAGCTCGTCTGATGCTCCGGTCTCGTGGCCTTATAGTTGAAAGAATATAGTAAATCCCATGTAAAGTTAAAGTATTGGAACCATTAATTCGTAAAAGTAAAATTATTCTCAGTGTACCCCAAACATCATCATGTTAAACTCATCAACGATCTCGTCATCATCAACGTCTGCCTCTATCAGTTCATCCAACACACTTGTAAAGATCCGGGAGTCTTGCTCATTCGAGCCGATATTTCTACCGTACCGAACCGCTCCTTTATTTCTTTCTCTGTGCTCTTGATTCTCTAATCCCAAAATAATTAAATGGAAAAAATTCTAGAAAATATGGCTGAATGCATTATGTATATGGAAAAATGGCATGTTACCCGTTTGGCAAATTCACACATTTCATCCACAACTTTTTCACTTTTCTTGGACATTGGATGGAGGTCCCACAAAGTATCAAAAAACAGGAGGGGATTGAGTAGTCTACGTACTCCGAATCCTTTCCATCTGAAATTATTAACGAAATAATTCGTTACAAATCATTGGCGCATACAATTCCTATTTTTGAAGTAGAAAATGCATATAATTATGTATACGTTGAAAGTTATGGTGATACTCGTTAAATTCGGTCGATGACTTCACTTCAAATCCGCAAATCATTTCTGAAAAAATGTAATTGTCATTGAATTTCAGTTGAAGTAAACTTGTCAGCTTGCAAAGACGGAAGAATGGAATTATTATTTGATATTATGATTCACCATTTATAACCCTCAAGAAAAGAATATTAATCTGTTAATTTGATGGGGTTTCCCGTCCAAGAAAATCTTGTCCAAGTCCTCCACAAAATGGATACATTGCCGATTCAACATTTCTTCATAAGATTTCAAGGCGGAGAAGCTCTGACTCCTCATCAGAATTTTTCTCTGAGCTTGTCAAAACCTCCCTTTTGATACCAGCAATCCATTTTTGATGAATGGCTTCAGCATTCCATAAACGGTGGGTTCCTTTACTCCATACGCAAACTGGGTCGACCGAAGCAAAGTTTGTACCAGAGGAGCTGTGTGAATAACGATGAAAGTTTTGCTCAGCGCAATGAACTTGGCAATGCCACGGTCACCATACTCGTCGCAGAAGAATCGCTCAATATTTGACATCATTATCGAGATGGGGAGAAGTATTGGCAAATTTCCTATAAACCACCTCGGGAACAATGGACGGATTTGTTTAATGGCCTCCAAACCTCGGACATTTTGTTTTGCGTTTTGTCCAGTTGCATAACTTGTCTGGAGCCATTTCTTTATGTGAGCCACCTCATAGCACACAAGTTTCAAAATTACGGTGAACAACAACCATGTGAACACAAACTGAAAAGTCTGTGGAATTGGAAAATTCTCATTTGCAGACAACCACCGAAAAAATTTTCAGCAAAGAGCTCTTAGTTCTTTATGTTAACAAAGAATGAATCAAATTATGATAACCTCGCATTTCAAACGACAAACTGGAGTGGCGATGTTACAGCGAATCTTCAACTATAAATAGAACAGGTTTGAGAAACAATGTTACCAGCTTACTTTAGTGTGCATTGTGCAAGGTCCAGGATCAAATTATGTATCATCTAATTTTCACACTTTTTGCACGTGAGTTTAGTCCATTATTTATTTAGGTAAGTAAGTACATGTACCTCAGGTCAGGGAACATGTTGCTGTGATTTCAAACACGTAATCCGGTTCTATTTCGTAATTTTTATTGCCCCCTTAGTAACATAATAATAAGCGAACATGTTCCATGAGAAAATTGTGTATTTTGTTTGGAAAAGCAACCATTATACATCATTTTGTATTAGTTTGCAATATACACATATGCACACATATATACATACATGTATCTGAATATACAGTGATCCGCTACGTGCAGTTTCAGTTTGAATTAACGATGATGATTTTCCAGTGATTTTATTCCTTTTTATTCAGTGACGACTTTAAACAGAATGAGAATTAAATCTGAATAGGAACAATTATAATTCATTAATGTCTGGATATACATATGTACATGATACTATGCCGCAAATTTTTACAATATAATTTTATGTGCGTCCTTCCTTCTTCCTCGCATATTTCATACCATATCACCCAATTACTGGACAATAATCTCCGATAATAAAATATATGCATTCAACTGGATAATCCAAGACTGCCTGAAAGTTGTATTTGTGATAATAAAGGTATAGCTTCTCACAATAAAAGTTATGAATATACGATCGATATAAAACTGAATCTAGAAAGGTAATTTTATCAAAAGTCACATGACGTATTGGACCAACAGAAAACTTGGTAGTTGTTTCATTGACTTCAACGTTTTACATGGCAACAACGGTCATTGGTTCCAATTCGAAGCATCCCAATTATTAAAATTCGGGTGAAGCGTTTCGTGAAAAGTTTGGAGTTTAGAGTATACCAGAGGTGCAAGAATATGCAGTTGGAGATGAGATGTTAATCCCATAATAACGCTATGAACGCGGTTAAAGTAAGTGTGATACTCGCAGTGTTCAAGTTAATTAGGATGTAATTGCTGAATGGGCTAGATCATTATTATGATAAGAGTAAGTAAGCAAAAAACCAAATACAAACACAGTGAGAAAATTCGTGGAATTGTTTCTTGTTTCTCTCATGATGTTACCAAAGTAGTGTTTTTATGCCATTAAATTTAGTATTATATAAGCATATAATGTAGTCTATGAATTTTGAAGCCACACATTCTGGTAACGAAAATGAAGGTCTTGGATAATTTATTCTTCACTACTATGTGCATTTTGAATGTATTAGTTTGCATTTGTTTAAAAACCCCTCCTAGTAAACTTAAATGTAAAATCCTTTTCGGGAGTGAGCGTGGTATACGGTAAGAAGCAAACATCTTCCATCTTATCCGTGGTTTCCATCTCAAAATTGCGAAGGAGATATGCCCCAACAATTTTCAATTCCAACATGGCAAACTTCATGCCCAAGCAATTTCTTGGTCCGGCGGAAAATGAGAGAAAGGAGTAAGGATGTCGTTTTGCCTGCTCTTCTGCTAAAAATCTGTCTGGATTGAACTTTTCAGCTTCTGGGTAGTACTCTTCCTTCCTGTGAATAGCGTAAGGGATGACTACGGCTGAGGTTCCTTTAGGTAATCTCACAACTTGGCCAGAGTGTTCTATATCCAACGGCTTATCTAGCTTACGAAGAAGTATAAATGCTGGAGGAAAGAGGCGCAGTGTTTCCAAAAGACAGCGTTCCAAATTTTTCAATCCACCCTGAACAGACTCGAATGCTAAATAGTCCCTTTGATTGTCACTGGAAGGCGCGCTATTAAATAATTCATCGATTTCCTTTTGACATTCTTTTTGGAAATCTGGATGGAGGGCCATCATAAAGCAAAAATGGTGCATCGTTGATGCTCCCGTCTCATGGCCCTAAATTTCCACATTTTTAAATAAAATATAAATCAATTGAAATAATATCTCGCATCCTGAAATCGAAAGTGACAAAGACAAAAAACTAGCTCAACCTACCGCAAAGAGAACAGTATTCACCTCGTCCACTATTTGATAATCATCCACCCCCGCATCAATCAATTCATCCAAAACACTTTTGAATCTAGTCGAGTCCTCGTGTTCTAGATCACCCCGGCGACGATCTCTGTGTTCTTTTATTCTCTATTTTAATGAAACGTGACTTTAAGTTCACAATCAATTGACTTTCCATTAAATTGTCTTTTTCAAGGAGAAATATGATACCCTTTTGGCAAATTCGTTCATTCCATCGACAGCGATTTCATATTTCTTGGACATTGGATGGAGATTCCAAAACGTATCGATAAACATGAGAGGATTGAGTAGTCGACGCACTATGGTCTCTTTCCATCTGAAATATCCAGCACATATTCGCAGTAAGAACTTTTGAATATTCAAGTACACTTCTATTGTTTATGTACAAGTAATTTGATTCGTACATTTGAAAGTTGTGATGATAATCTCTGAACTCGGAAGATCCGAATTTCATTTCAAATCCGGTGACCATTTCTATAAAAAATATACATTTTTTATACCTCAAACGTTCTTAATAGAATGCATAGTCATAGTCTGTCATAAAACACTTGCCATTGATAATTTTCAAGAATACGGTCGTAATCTGATCGTTAATGGGATGAGGTGCTCCATCCTGGAACAATTCTCTCAGATCCTCTAAAAAACCGACACTGTGCCTGTTGAGCATCTCCACAAAAGCTTTCAACGAGGAAAAACTCTGCGTTCTCATCAGTATCTTTCTCTGCCCTTCCCAAAATTTCCCTGACGATACTAGCACCCCGTTTTTGATAAATGGCTTAAACATGCCATACACGGTAGGTTCCTTGATCCCATGTCCCATGTCTGTTGACTTCATTAAAGTTTGTGCAAGAGGAGCCGAGTTCAAAACGACAAAAGTTTTGTTTAGCGCATCAAACTTGAGAATATCGCCGTATTCTTTAGAGATTTTTTGAATGTTTGTCATGATTTTGGACATGGGTAAAAGTAATGGCACATTTCCTATGAGTTTCCATGGGAATAAAGGACGAACTTGAGGAAGGGCTTCCAAGCCACGACGGAAACTTTTGTCCTTTCCAACTCTGTTATTCTTTTGCAACAACCACTTTCTTGTATTGTCCACTGCACATGCCAATAGTGTGCCAGTTATAATGACTAGCACAAACGTAGACATCAACTGTACGGTTTCTCGAACATTCCAACTTGCAACAAATTCTAATCCCCATCTCCACCAGGGATGTCGCACACCGCTTGCACGGTCGGTTTCCATTTTATTATTTTTGCACTATTCGCTAGATTTGGCGAACCACTTGTGATTGGGGCTGGGCTGAGAGTGACAATTCCTGAAAAAGTGATCTAGTTTTTAAGAATAATCTGACTCGTTAATTGCAGATGGTTATTAAATCTTATTTTGCATTCAACTTTACTGTATCATCATTATTATTTTCAAACATAAGTGCGGAAGGATGTATGCCACCTAAGTAGTGACGGTAATGCCACCCATTGTTTACACAGCAAATTATACGATAATTAATAGCGTATTTTTGGGCAGGAATTCGCTATTTTCATTTCTTAAGTACAAGGCAGATTATATGGTAAAATAACGAAGTGCACGGATAATGCGCCATGCGTGTTTTATCACATTTATGGCCAAGTTGATTCCATGGACTCTCTTATATTTTGCTAGTTTTAGTGACAATGATGGGAAGTTGCCTGCCATCGTGCATATTGTTAGGTATGTATGTCCGGTAAAGCGTTCATTAAAATTGCATTCTCCCGATCATCCTTTGATTTCTGCGTGTAGTACAAGTACAAACAGGTAGCTCATTAGCCATCTTTGTGAATAAAAACTTTTCTGCTAAATTAGTTTACAGGACAAGAGAAGAGTCCTCAACAGTTAGAAGTAAGACGAAGAACATGTATAAATTATGAATTTCCTTGTGCAGGACAATGCACTAGAGTCTTGATCTTGACTGGCTGTTTAATCGGTAATCCCCAATACCGTGGGATTTGACTGTCTATTTCATTTGTCCCCTCGCTAAAGATGAATAATGCATGTATTAAAAAACACGAATGACAAGACACGAGATACTGGAAAGGTAACATTGAGAATTGAAAGAATAAAATTGTACATACAGCTATTAGAAAACCTGGACACAGAAATGCTTCGGGATAAGTATTTGCAAAAACTAAATCTTAGTTAGTAGCAGTTACACGACATGAAACTTTTTTAAATGGCGATGACCAAGATGAAATAAACTACAGCAATCTAAAATATAAACCCATCCACTAGTGACTAGAAAATAGCATACACAATAGATAATTTCATTCAGTCTGCCGCTCCATGAATGAATGAGACCCATAAGTATAGTGCATAACATTGTCATTAATGTCTTTAGCGTAAGTAATATACCAATTTTTCCGTGGGAATCATTTAAATATGACAATATGTAATTATTCCTAATGAAGTTGTTTACCAACAACGATAACAATGTTGACGTACATTGTGGAACGTGGTACTATATACGTAATTGTGCTTTAATGCCTTACCTTTTGGTTTACCTAAACACGCGTCCAGAGTAATTAATTACATTAAATGGTAGCGTTAAATGAATGAAACGCTTTAAAATATAATCCTGAAGCATTTTATATTTGAAGGCAAATTCGAATAGTTTATTAAAGGCCTGTTAAAAATATTTATATTTTGTTGAGTTTAGTGGCCCCACGCAAGTGGTACAGCAGTTGCTTAATTGGCACAAAAGCAGGAAAAATGGTCAAGTATCCGATATTATGTCTCACATATGTAATTACTTGCAACCGAAATATTGAGTTGCATTTATTTTAAAAGGATATTGCTGTTATCGTTGGGCAATCCCAAATTCCATCCTCGTCACTATTTAACTCACTGTGGATTCATTCATGTTGTGGGATTTCCTACCATGGGACACCGATATTCGTTGTCAGAAAATGAACATCTCTTGGAAATTTTATTACATACATACATGCATATTTAAACATGTTGCATATCTCCGTGTGGAGTGTCATGTAAAAATTGAACGAGTTCAAACTCTTAGTTGGAATTCCAACAACTCTGAATGTGGTGTAACAATGGATGAACTTTTGGTGAAGGGCTTCCGATTTCCAAGTTTTCCATGGAAATCCATCATCAACGTTGCCATTTTGTTTATTAGGCAACGGATTCTTAGTTCTTAGCATTATGATTTTCGTGGCACATAAAATTGGTATACTTTTGCGATGGAGGTACCCTTCCCTAACGACATTTATCAATGACACACAAGGCAGTCGTGTTTGTTAGGCACAATATTTGAAGACAATTTCAACTTGATCAATGTTATCAGCATGATTTGTTCTCATTACTTTCAAGTTTATTGTTGGCCCATCATAATTGATTATGACATACTGAGTAATCAAATCAATCAATCAAGTTGTGTATTTACCACGTTAAATGTTATGCAGATTTTATATAATTATATGATTATTTATTGCAAAAATATATTTAAAAGATGCTCTTTTAAAGATCGAGATGAGCTCTTGCTTTGCCCGAAATGCGTAGCAAAATATACGGTAATAACAAAAGCTTAAATGATTTGACGCCAAAATTATTTATTTGACAAAAAGTTTTCCATGGTACAACCAACTATGACTAATATCATCGTTTTATGATGTGGCATTTAGCGCTAAAATTTCAAATCAATTTTTTAACGAAAATCTTGATCCGGAGAAAGTACAATTTGCTTCATCGGAACCTGAAACATAGAGTTTTTGCATTCGATTAAACAATATATAATGCCATCGTATCGTATTAATCAACAATAAACGTTAACAAAAAATCGGTTACCGTCTGGACAGTCCAAGAAGCCATCTTCATCACAAATGAATTCAGTTGGAATGCAAATGCCTCTGGGTGGCAAGGGGTTATCCCCTACCATGGGACATCTAGACTCATCTTCAGCACAGGGGCAAGTTTCTTCAGTTTCATCGCTCCAGTCTTTGCAAGTATTTTTACCTTGGAATAAACAATACATGAATTGATAATCCCTAACCATTAACTAGGAAATTAACCAAATTGGCCTTTTATATAAGAAATAGTCTTACCATCACATTTTTCATTTTCATAGATGCATAGCCCAGCAGCGCAAGTATGCTACAAAATTGCAAAGGATATAGCATGTAAATATTATAACTTGTTGTAATTATGCCCATATCAAATTAGAGACTATTGTTGCACATCAAAAACTACCATGTGATCAGGGCACGCGGGACATCCTCCAGTTTCCTCGTCATACTCATCACTCCCATCTGCACAATTCGCATACTCTGTGTTTTTGTTTGCAAATAAAAAGATAGATCATGAGGTGTTAAAAATAAATTGATGGATGTATGGGCTAATTTTCAGTTTGGGCGGAATTATGCTGTGTAGATCTTACCATCACAAATGTTAGAGGGGAGGATACATCCACCATTCTTGCAACGCCACTGAATGTTTCGATTAAAACAATATTAATCACGTTTTTGTATTATACCAATAGAAATACTTTATTTTTCTACCCGATCATTAGCACAGGGTGGGCACTCGTCCGGCAACATCGTCTCGTCACTATTATCGTTGCAGTTATCTTTACCATTGCACACAAGGGTTATAGCAATGCACTTTCCGTTTTCACATTGCCACTACAAAGATATCCCAATAAAATGTTTTTGACCATTGCCAACGATATATTTGTGTTAATAGGTAAACTAGGTTTACTATGTTTATTCGGGTTACCTGGTTACTTCCTTCGCAAGGTGGACAGTCATCCCGATTGCCAAATTCTTTATTATCAAATTTATTACCAATTTATTACCAAACAAAACCAACTGTCAAAACCCAATTTTTAATAAATTAACAATTACCATCCGAACCATCCCGGCAATCTTTTATTCCATCACAAATGTATTTTTCATCGATGCATCTTCCAGTTCCACATTGATACTGAAATTAAAATAAGGCCGTTACAGCCAGAACACATAGTTTAGTGAATATGTTGGTACTAATTCCTTTTTCAACTTTGCACATAATGCATCGAAAATGAACATTATATACGCACATAGCCCTCTCTACAAGGTGGACAGTCATCTCTGTTTCCGGGCTGAAAATACAGAATAATTTGCAATTGTTGAAAGTTTATGATTTTATAGTGCTAATATTCATGTCAAGCCGTTCTTATGATATACGAGTTAAAATATTTTCAGTGTGACAATTAAAATATTGGCAGTGCCAATTACTTCGTCGCTTGAGTCCCCGCAATCGTCTCTTTCATTACATCGATAACTGAGGGGGATGCACTTTCCATTGTCGCATTGGAACTAGAATATGAAACAATTAAAACATTGAAACATTAAATATTGACCGAAGAAAATTCCACGAGAAAAGGAAATTCAGGATCCTACCTGATCTGGTCCGCATTCTTGAGCAGTAACAAATTGTACTACTATAAATAGAACAAGTGCTCCAGAAAAAACTATTTTGTGTGCCATGTTTTTGTAAATGTATGGTTAGCTTGGCCTTCAACAAATGCTACTGTTCATTTAATCCAGAGAGAAGTATTTAACAAGTATTTTATTGTGAATCTCATCGTGACTGATTAAATATTGTTCAAATGATAAACACTTGATGTTTTTGCAAATTGACAATTGATGAGATTATCACTATTTATATCATTTGACAAAGTACTATTACTGTATGCTACCATTGTATCATTATGCGAATATAATGCAAAGTGATTCAGTTGTGGCCACCCTGAGTCAGGATTCCTGACTATGTAGCTCAAACACTGAATAATGAGATGCAATGCTATAAAGACAGCTTAAATTACCGGACGTAATGCTGATTGCTAAATATAAGCCAGACATTGAATTTAATAAATGCTGTATTTGGAGTTAAAATATACTTAGATCCAATTTCTTTACGAAAATGCTTTCAATTCAAATTCAAAATAAACTTTTGCTGTACTGATCATGATTAAACATTTGCGTTAATTCCTAATTTTCATCATAGAATATATTTATTAAATAGAATATATTAAATGAAAAGTCTCCAGAAGTCTCAGAGAGCCATAAAATATTTCGATACATCTTCATACGATTAACACAACTACATTATTGTGGAAGTTTAGTTAAATGTAGGCCAGGGTGGTAACCTTTCCGAGAAGTACAGTTTGCTTCGTCACTACCTGAAATTTAAAGAAAATGCTGCAGTAAAATAAGCAGAGCATTTATTCCTATGGCTGAAGCATATATTCCCTTCGCACAAACCGTCGGGACAATCCAAATAGCCATCTTCATCGCAAATGAATTCAGTGGGGATACAAATGCCTCGGGGTGGCATGGCATTTTCTCCCATGGGACATCTAGACTCATCTTCAGCACATGGACAAGCTTCTTCCGTTTCCTCGCTCCAATCTCCGCAAGTATTTTTACCTTTGAATATGTACATTGTAATTATTTCAGTTTTAGTCGTATTCATTCGATATTTATTAAAAATGCTGACTCGTCGCTCACCATCGCACTTCTCTTCTGCATATATACACATCCCAGAGGCACAAGTATGCTACAAAGTTGAAGATGGTTTATTGAAACCTTATTACAAACAATAAAATAATTTGAATATGCCTAGCTTTTATAAAAATACCATGTAGTCTGGACATGGAGGACATTTACCAGTTTCCTCATCGTACTCATCGCTCCCATCTGCACAGTTGTTGACCGCTGTGTATTTAGTTGAAAAATAAAAACATGAAATGGGAAGAGAATGTAAATGGATGGATGCGTGGGCTACTTATCAAATTCAATGCTAATCTTACCACCATCGCAAATCTTATATGGAAGGATGCATCCACCATTCTTGCAACGCCACTGAAAATGTTTCGATTAAGGCAATATTTAATCATGATTACACATACTTCATACTTACTCTCTGTACTTCATGAACGGTTTACCCATCCATCGTCACAGGCTGGACACTCGTCAGGCTCGAGTTGTTCATCACTGGCGTCTTTGCAATTAGCATTACCATTGCAAACAAGTGTAACTGCTATGCATTGTCCATTTTCGCATTGCCACTACAAATATGTTCATTATATGCTATATTAGCTATTCAATAGCAGCTTTGTCCATGATACGCGTATTCGGATTACCTGATTACTTCCTTCACAAGCCGGACAGTCGTCCCGATTGCCAAACTGAAAGTGCAGAATAATATGCAATTGTTCCATCCATTGTTTACGATTTTATAGTGCTAATATTGGCAATGCAACTTGCTTCATCCGAACCGTCGCTACAGTGATTTATTCCATCACAGATCCAGTCTTCATTGATGCATCTTCCGGTCGCACATTGATACTTAAGTTTAAAAAAGTTAGGCATTTACAACGTTAGAAGGTATTTTTGCAATGTTGTACTAATTAGAGAAGATGAAGATTGTGCATACCTGGCCTTCCTTACATGGTGGACAATCATCTCTGTTACCGGGTTCGTCGCTTGTGTCCCCATTCCCACAGTCATCTCTTTCATTGCACCTATAACTGAGGGGGATGCACTTTCCATTGTCGCATTGGAACTAGAATATGAAACAATTAAAATATTTACCACCATAAGAAATTATATTACATTTACCTTTATGCAGAGCTTGAAATAACAAGCTTGAGTAAACAGTGAACAGTTTCAAGAGGATATCCAACGTAATTTCTTACTTGATCCGGTTCGCATTGTTGCGAAGCAACCAATGTTGCAGTAAGGAGGAGGAGCGCTCCAGCAAAAAATGTCTTTTTGGCCATAACTATGATTTATTCAGGAATGTATTTTTTCCTCGTATCTAATATGAAATAAGAGTATTTTAGTAGGTAAATCGGTAGCTTGTAACAATCACCATGTCTGATTGCAAATATTGTCCCGACAAAGAATATATGATAAGCATATACTTGTGTATATATTGATTAAATTATCTGAATTTGTTGTCATCACAATCGTGTCTCATTGAACAGATTTAATATCATTACTGATGTTTGGTCACCTTTGCGTTTTAAAGGTCAATCATTTGGTTCATTTACAAGTTTACATACTGTCCACCGAGTATGCTTTCTGCGTCTAAGCTATGACTAGTCTTTGTGCAGTATTGTGTGTTTTTACACTAACGTGAATAAACCGAACATATTGGCATTTAGTAAGGTGGTATGTATTGTGGGAATATCATGTAATATGCTTGAATGTAGAAGATTATATTTTGAACGATTTTGGATTCTTTTGAATTTGAAGTAACCTTGCGATATGACACAATGTAATTTCATAAGTGACTTTCTCTACTTTAAGATCTATCATTGGCGAATTAATTACGTTAGTATTGCGTTACGACAAATTAGAAAAGTGAAAAATGCATAGGTTTTGTAACTTGATAATTATCCTTAACCGAAAACAATAATAGTAATGCGTTGGTCTACGGATTTTATGCTTTAATGCAAGTTTAAACATGTTGACATTTTCAATTTTATATAGCATAGAAATATTTGTAAAAGGAAATTAATGTTTTAAATTAATGAAACTTGGGCGAGAAGCTTGAACTTTATGAGTCGTGCAATTTGCTTCATCAGCACCTGAAAAAAGGAAATATGGTTTAGAAAAGAGCTTCATATGCTTCATTTATATTCCCATAGCTGCAGCATCGATTACCGTTTGGACAGTCCCAGATCCCATCCTCATCGCAAATGAACTCTGTGGGGATACATTCGCCTCGGGGCGGGGTGGGCTCTCCTACAATCGGGCATCGAAACTCTTCTTCAGCACAAGGACATGCCTCTTCGGATTCGTCACTCCAGTCTCCGCAATTGTTCACACCTTACGGATAAAACGATTTATATTCATAAATACATATCATACATAACTATTGGACGGGGACATATTCTTTCACAAAAATGCTTAAAATATTTCACCATTGCACCAGGCGCTGGCTTCTAAACATCGTCCGTTGGGGCAAGTATCCTACGAACGAATTGAATAAAAATATATAATATGCCGCAAATGTACTAGGTTGTCAAGGAATCATGATAAATGTAGCCAAGTACCATGTTCTCAGGACACGTGGGACAAGAACCAGTTTGCTCATCTAGTTCATCACTGTTATCTCCACAGTCGTCAACTCCTGTATTAATTAAATGAGTATGAGTATGAAATGACTAAAGAAATGCAAGACAAGGCTAATGAATGGCTACTATTTTTGTCGTACCGTCACAAATATTGGTAATATAAATACACATGCCATTTTTACAAGGCCACTGCAACATATTCAATAACTATTTAAGTAAAACTGTTTGAATGGAATGTTTTTGGTAGTTTTAATTTGTTAATGGACGTACCCGATTGGCATGACAGGCTAGACACTGTTCAGCCTCCAAGGATTCGTCCGATCCGTCTTTACAGGTACAGAAGATATATAGTTTTATGCGTAGTTTGAGTTTTATTTTTTTATTTTGGTGCAGACTCCTATGCAAAGTGTAAACAAATTCGGCTGGGTGCATAGGTTTCTGCACCAAAAATATAAAAAAATTGTACCTCTACAGTCGTTGAATCCATCACACACCCAGCGTTCACTGATACATTTTCCAGATTTACATTGAAACTGAAATTCAAAATAGTCGTCCAAAGTTTATGATTTTGCAGCACATGTGCAAAAATTGTTTCCAAGATATACCAGAACATTATATTATATACCTGCCCAACGTCACATGCTGGGCAATCATCTCGGTTTCCGGGCTTTGTTATAAGTAATAAATTAAATTATTAAAATCATTAATTATTAAAAAATTAAAATTATTAATTATTAAAAACTTATCATCGCTGTTATCTCCGCAATCATCTCTATCGTTGCACAGATAACTTCCTGTGATGCATCTCCCACTGTTACATCGGAACTGTTGAAAAATATCGTCATTATCTCTGCCATTTACACCAAAGTATATATTTCATTTGGCTGAATACATACTTCGTCAGCCCGACATGCTGGACACTGGGCCGTGTCTTCTGGCTCATCACTGCTATCTTCACAATCCGGTCGACCTGAAAATTGCCAATGCTGTTACATTGTTTTCAACTTTTCAGCCAGTACATATCCCGAATCATATTTCTATTTATCAAGCTTACCGTTACAAGCGTACAATCTGGAAATACATTGACCGTTCTCGCATTGCCACTAGTAATATGGAGCATTCACAGAAATGAAAAATCAGCCAACATGTTCCGAAAAGGTTTGTATTATAAGGAAACATGAATAGTTACCTCTCGTTCACTGTCACACGGTGGACAATCGTCCCGGTTCCCGGGCTTTGTTATTAAGTAATAAATTAAATTATTAAAATCATTAATTATTATAAAAAATTAAAATTATTAATTATTGACAACTTATCATCGCTCGAATCACCACAGTCATTATATCCATCACAGACCCAGTGGAGTGGTAAACATCTCCCGTTGTCGCACGTGAACTTTTATTTTTAATCAACAAAATGAAATTATACTGTTTCTTGCAAATTTCATAGCAGCTTTACCTGCCTAATTGTACAATAATTAGGTTAAAATGAAATTCGATATTAATAGCCCTACCTGATCTGGCCTGCATTCTTGCGTACAAACCATTTGAATTATACAGAGGAGCAGTCCCCCAGCGAAAATAATGCTTTTCGTCATGATTTTCTGCGCAAAAATTATTACTTTCAATGTGCTGTTGTTTCAATGGAAACGCAGTAGTAAATAGTTCCATGTAGCACATTACGCGGTTGCCGTAATATCTTGTCAAAAACGATGAAATGATTTCAAGAGATAGTAGTAATTGTACACGTTTTTGAGTTATCATTATCACTGATTGATTGAAGTGATTGATGGAATAAGTTGAGCATGTTTTTCTCTCTGAGTTGTCAGTTCCAGTAATGTTCTTTTCTGTTGACTTTTGGCGTTTTGAATGAATGAAGTAAACGCTATGTATATTTGTGTTGCAAAATCAAAGTTGTCAAAGTCAACAAGCTAGCATGCGATGCGATAAAGAAACATTATTTATATGCAATTAAAATGTACTGTATTTTTGTACACTTCTAAACAATGGTTAATTAATAACATACATGCATACATATTGACAAATTGTGTGTAAAATGGCATGTTACGACGAGTTACATGTCTAAGTTGGGCCGTATTAATGAGTGGTGTATTAATCCTTTATCCTAATTACCTTTGGAGGAGAAACTCTAATTCATAGAAATTAGGAAGCCTTAAACCTTTATGCTGGTAATTTCACAATTAGGTAACTGGTAGAAATAATTTTGGCTTGTCAATAAACTGAGTTATGCATTTTTGGGGTACATAGGCTTGCTATATCCATTTGACTGGATTATCATAGGCTACTGCTCCAATGGAAATCCTTACAAATATAGCAATTACAAGTGGCGATACAAAATTTTATATACTTTATTTTCGTACATAACAACTACAAATTTAACTACACATTGAAAACATACCTAGTTTGACATTAGGTAATAGAAATTATTTGGCCATGGTAAAATGAAGAGAGCATTAAATCAAATTTGTTAAATTTGAACGAGAACCGTGGCCTTTACGAGAATCGCAATGAGACTCATCAGAACCTGAAATCAACAAAAGGATCAGCAAATATAAACGCACTACATAAAGTCAAGCACATTAACAACTGAAAATATGCATCAAATGACAATTATTACAGTCTGCAAGGCAGTCACAAATTCCGTCTTCATCGCAAATGGCTTCTTCGGGAATACAAATACCCCGGGGTGGGAGGGGATTCCCATATGGAGCACATCGAAATTCATTTGCAGCACATGGACACGCTTCCTCTGATTCATCCCACCAGTCCCCACAATTGTTAACATCTTGTTGAAGGACAAATTAATTTAAATACATTTTATAGTTGCATACAAATCAAAGACGTAACTTTAAAGGCAAGAAACTTACCATTGCAAAGAGCGTAATCTTCTATACAATGGCCATTGGGGCAAGTATTCTACAAATTCGCCAGGTAACACAAAATTGAAGGAAAAAGTGTAGTTATTTGACAATTGGGTTGGATTAAGGAATCGGGATTCACAGTGCGTCCAGGGTAACAGTCAAGTTATCTTGATTTCCAGCGTCATGTCTGAATGTAACCAAACTGAGAAGGGTCCCCCAGTCTCAGTTCAGTTACTTTAAGTCATGATGCTGATTAATATACATACTTCATTGGGAGGAGGCACTGTGAATCCCGATTCCTTAATCCAACGGACAATTGCAACAGTTAACGAATATAATAATGCAAATACCGTATCTTCAGGGCACTTTGGGCATTCGCCAGTTTCCTCGTCTACTTCGTCGCTTCCATCAGCACAGTCATTTTTGCCTGTGTTAATTGATTTAAAACATGCGTAAAGAAACCAGAAATATAATGAAATGAATACTGGCTGTTTTTGTTTAGTTTCTCATACCGTCGCATACCCAATTAGGACTAATACAATATCCATTTTTACAACGCCACTGAAAAACACGAACCAATACTTCAGATATGCATTTAGGAACTTTTGTTCTCAAGAGTTTGTCAATATTATCTTAATTTATTAATAACATTGCTACCCTCCAAGATGGACACGGTGGACAAGCTTCAGGCTCTACATTTTCGTCACTGTTGTCCCTACAGTTGTTAATGTTATTGCAAAGATCTCCAACATCAATGCACTTTCCATTTTCGCATTGCCACTGTACAGATTTACCGATGATAAATATTCAAATCTTAGTCAATTTGGCATTTTTTAAATGAAATTTTTCGCATAATTTTTTTAGCGTTTGTCATACTACCTGCGTAACGTTATCTTTACAAGGAGGACAGTCATCCCTATTTCCGAACTGAAAGTGCAGAATAGTATACAATTGTTGTACAAGTGCTTTTATACTAGTAATATGTCAAGCCGTTATTTTATACGAGTTAAAATATAGTCACTGTAATGTCAATTAAAATATTGACAATGTCAATTACTTCGTCGCTTGAGTCCCGACACGCATCGAATCCATCACACACATATATGTTCCTGATACATCTACCACTTAAACATTGAAACTGAAATGCAGAATAATATACAATTATTCCAAGTTTGTGCCTTTAAAATATTGTAGCATTATGGAAATACCTCGTCTTCCCCACAGGGAGGGCAGTCATCTCGGTTACCAAACTGAAAATGCAAAATAATGTTCAATTGTTCCAAGCTTATGATTTTGTAGTAAAAACATTCATACCAAACCGTTTTTATGTTATACGAATTATAATATTGGAGTTGTGAGTCGAAACTTGCCTCGTCGCTATTATCGCCACAGTCGTTTCTTTCGTCGCAGACAGATTTGGAGGGGATGCATTTTCCGTTTTTGCAGGTAAACTGAAAAAGAACAAGGGTTACTTTTAGTAATTTCATTAAAATCCCAAAATTATGTTAAAAAGTAACAAGCTATCTTATTTGTTAGATACTTCGTCTGATTTACAGCCTGGACACTCGTCTGGAGATTCGGGCTCATCGCTATTGTCTTCGCAGTCATTTTGACCTTAATTTAATATAATGATTGCAAAAATGAATTTAAAAAGGCAACCTTCAAATAATATACATCTTGACTTATCATACGTACCGTTGCAAACTAAAGTTCGGTCAAGACAAAACCCGTTGGCACATTGCCACTGAAATAAGACATTAAACATTAATGAAGCAAAATAATGCAAACAAACGTTTCTTTAATTTTAAAAGAATGTATTTACAAAGTCCTCGCTTTCACATGGTGGACAGTCTTCACGGTTTCCCGGCTCTAAATACAGAATAATATGCAATTGTTCAAAGTTTTCATGTCAAGCCGTTCTTATGATGTACCAGTTAAAATATTATCTTGCCGTCCGAATTGTCGCCACAGTCATCGAATGCATCGCAAATCCAGTCTTCATTGATGCATCTTCCATTGTTGCATGTAAACTGTTGGATTCCAGATTGTTAGTAAAGCACACGTTCAAATATGTATATATTTTGTTCTTATATACGGAGAAGATCACAACAGAATTAATCTGACTTACCTCGTCTGGTTCGCATTGTTCAGCAACAGCAAATGTGAAAATAAGGAGGAGCAGCCCTCCAGCAAAGATGATTTTCGTCATTTCTGCTTCCAAAATGGTTTCTTGTGCATATATGGAGGTATGCAAGACAGATTGTCGTCTGAAGTTGGAAAATTTTATAGAGTCAAAGAAAAAGAATGTAAATCTCAAAGTATTAATCAGTGGATTATCAGTTATATATAATTGGTGATAATTGTTGTCGTTGGTCGCACCATTTGATTAACTTATCTCATTTGACAGGTTCAAGTATATATTGCTGACGATCATCAAAATAATCAACAGTGATTGTCAATTGGGTAATAATGTACAAGATTCCAATTTTTTATTTTATAATCAATAAATGGTGAACGAATCAGAGTAAAATTAGTTTACTATCGATAGTAACATCCAACCCAATAATTTATCATTAAATTGATGCGATAATTGTACGGGATTTTTATTTATATTCCACACTTCATGTTATACAATTACAGCAACAAATGTGGCCATTTTTATCAAAAGAATTTAATGAACGTGGAATTAAATAAAAACTACAAAGGTGTATCAATGTTTCAAGTGATAATATTTGGATGAGAGCCTTGACCTTTGTGGAAAGTGCAATTTGCTTCATTAGCACCTGAAACAAATAAATGCCAAGTTTCATCAATAGTAAACGTAAAATTTCTTTCAGACGACATTTTTAGGTATTTATGACAAGAAATAATCTAGTCATTTTACCAACAGGACAATCCCACATGCCTGCATCGTCATAAGCAGATTCACTGGGGATGCCGTTTCTTCAGGGTGGGGTTGGATTTCATACATACATGTAACATATATCACTTGGGTGAATGATTCACAATTGTTAGGTAAAATCAACATTTCAGGTATGTGTGTTATGCGATCAAAATAGCAACACCATCACAGGAATGTTAGTAAACTTTACCGTGATCAGTGCAAAGATATAAATAGTTATGTATTAATGTTCGAAAAGTATAGCGGTCTTAGAATATTCCCAAGTTACAAATGTAGAAGCCATCAACCATGTAATGCGTAGTCAATCTTTTTTCCGCGACGTCCACCCACATATTAGCGACATAAAATCTGTAAAATTACCAATCCCATGGAATACTTATAAATTGTTATATATAAACTGTTAAACATCGCATACATTCTGGTGCAAAATATACAATGAATTAAATGTGAAGGCTAAATTCGAAGAAAAATGTTCGAATCAAAGTCTTACCTGATCTGGTCTGCATTGTTGGGCAGCCACAAACTTTACAATAAGAAGGAGCAGTTATCCAGTGAAAATTACGTTTTTCTCATGATTTAGAAATTCCCCAAATATTTTATTCAGCTCCCGTGCGCTCAGACAGGAACACAGTGGCAAATTGCACCGTGTAACATAATGCCTTCCAAATAATCTTTTCCAAAATCTAAATGATTTCAAATGGCATGGTTTGTTCTCTCCTTGACAGTATAGTGTCACGATAATTATTGTTTACCATCATCATAAAAGCTGCAGCACAGTTAACAATATATTGACAACAATTAGCCGAGTATATGTACATTGAAATCACTTATGAATTACATACGATTTCATTGGTTCGTATAGATCAAATATGCATTCAAACTTATTACAAGTTATATTAATCATAACTCTAGCTATCTGAAACTAGACTATCATGTATGTATGTGTTTGTCTAAAGGAACATTTTTTATTTTGTTTGCTGATTTGGCGACGTTACCGTACAGGTTACAAATTAAAAATGAAATCACTATCATTAAAATAATGCACTATGACACTTACTTTACACCTTACTGATAATCTGTTAAACAATCTTGCAGCTAAAACTATAGCCATACTACAGTCCAGTTCCGGCCATGGGTGGGTCAGCAGATTTCATACATGCATATTATTGCATATGCATGCGTGATCATAGTCGACCACGCGTAATTCCAGCTTTTTTACTAACATTCTTGTCCCATCAATCCATGAATTTCCTATTGAGCATAAACTTGCTTTTATGAACTGAAAAGTTTCAGTCTGAATTTCAGACTCTGAAACTCTTGCCTGTAGGATTTCTCTCTTACTCTTTGTTTCAATAGTAAATGGCTTCAGCAGCAGTGTGCATCCCATAATCAATGTGATCAAGTATCAATCTAATAATACAACATTTTCATATGCTACTTCGCTATATACATACTAGTGATCTCACTCTCAGGTAGACGATCTCGTTACTTTTCAGTCGAATCCACATGTTCCCTATCCCTATCCTCTGCTTGCTTGAAGATCTCACAACAAACAAAAATCCTCTACACAAGTTCTTCTTTCAACACCACTTCAACACGAGATTGAGTAGAGAGAAAAAAAACTAATTTGAGTTACGATTTTTGCAATTAATTGCTACTGCAAGGCATCTCTCGGATCTCAGAATAATGGAACAGTCAGAGATTACTTGGAATACTCATAAAAATGAAAGCAAAAAACGGAAAGAATTATTTTGGACTCAAAGGGACTCTGCTTTCTTTGCCTCAAAGAATCTTCCAGTGAGCGCATGTCGGAAGTGTGTCTGCGAAACATTTGCAAACATCTCAACATTAATCCGAGTTCAATTCTACTAAACAGTCTGAGAGAAAGTCTGAATAATGAAGGTGCTGAAGAGGAGGATGAATGCAGTCGCAAAGAACAATGTGATTTTTCAGTACTCTTGTGCGTAACATGTTCATCACTTACCAATAAGCTCTCTAAATTGATAAGGGAAGTGGAAGTAGCAAAGATGCTTTTGGACCATCAGCTTCAAGAATTTCATAAAATTATTTTGGAATCTGAAAAGCAACCGGAAACTTGCGGTCGATGGAAGAAGCTTCAGGAAAAAATGTCTTTTCCAGACAACCCTCATAGTCCAGTGTTGATGGTGGAAGCCCGCCTTTTGGATAAGTTGAGACAGGAGACCATGCAAAAATGTAATCCGAGTTTGGTTTGCAAACTGAATGGTACCTTGTCATGCTGATTTTCAATATTTCAATTATATATTATAATTATTTCAGGTTCGGCAAATATAAAACGCTTACACTTGACAAGCCTTCCAAGGGTGCGAATCGGCAACTTGAAAACCAAAAATCAGAAAAAGGAAATAGCAAGCAAGCCATGCAAAGAAAGCATCCATGAAATTACATCATTAGAAGATGACGAGATTCCAATATCGTTACCCAGTCAAACCGACTTAATATTAGTGACCAAACCCCCTGCTCCAATAAGTTTATCTATACCCAATGAGCTTCATTCCGTCAACATTCCAAAAGACCCACTTGCAATGGAACCCGCTACAATAACGCAAGTTCCGTCATCTCAACTTCCAGTTAAAACCGCAAGCTGTTCCAAGACGACTGTTCCAAATTTAGGAAAACACTTTGAAAATGTCAAGGACAATATCTACAGATGCACCGTCTGCGGAAATAGTATTAAAGTGCAGAAACGATCTGAAATGATAGAGCACCTTGTAAATATTCATCCAGAAAGAATATTTGCCCACAAAAAGCTTCGAAATGTGTCAGAAGAACTTTTCAAGTTGATTTGCTGTGATGTACTAAGCTCATACTCAAAACTATTAGTAGCCAATTTAAATGTAAAGCTGTGTCGACCTGAGCTTGTCTGTTCGATCTGCCACTCCAGTATGAAAAATAGCAGAATCTTAAGGGGCCACTTGGTGATGAAACACTACAACATTTTACAAGAAAATATTACGCTCCGGCAGTTAAGATCGGTAATAAAGCAATTTATTTTATTGTTAAAAGGACTAAAAAGGCTAATTATGCTTCACTGACTTCTTATTCATTTAATTAATGATTCTACAGGTTCCCACTCCACAAGTTCAAAAAGAATCTCAGAATGGCAAAAAGGCAAATTTTTGTGATAAAATCTCAAATGCAGTCAGTACAATGATGGATCATTTGAAAGTGTCCAGAATGGATAATCAATGTAAGTTATTTGTTATAATCATTCAATTAAAATATTGCATTCATCGTCCTTCTTTTAACTTGCTTTAAAACAATGACAATTTTATATGCTTTTTACCAGGCTCTTCAATAGTAAGCAATAATATGTCAACAATTGAAATTGTAAATATTGGCGAGGGGGAAGACAATGCTCACCCTGAACCGACAACGGCACTACTAACGACGCCAGGTCAAGCTCAAATCACCGTTATATCTACGCTGACGCATGATGACGATCATGCAGAATCTGATTCCTCCGACTCTTCTTTCCATTCTGCTAGCCTTTCTAAGGGAGACTCAGAGTGGAAGCCAAATCAAAGCCAAATAAAAAACTGCAAACCCACTGTAAAACCAAAGGATCAAGTTTTATCAAATACTATGACAGCCGAAAATGCAAATTGTGGCGAATACGAATGTCGAGTTTGCGGAAAAGATATCAATGAATCCGTTTACTTTCAGCACATGGTGAATAGTCACCCAGAAAAAGTGTTTGCTTGCGGCAAGCTACCAAGCATTCCAGAAACCCAGTTCTTGAACTTTTGCAGAGAAATTTTAAGAACCGAGACGACTGAAGCAGTTGGGCGAATGACAATTTCCAGTGACATTTTACCAGTACAAAGGCAGTTCATTTTTTGTGCCTACTGCGGACAAAAGTGCAAGTCTGATAACGATCTTCGGTATCACTTGGCGTTGGAACACTTTGGAGTTTTGAAGGAGAAACTGATTCGGCTTCAAATGGGCATTTCATATACACAGCCAATGACGATATCAGGCAGCGGTCAGCAACAACAAAATAGGCAAGCGGCTCGTAAGAGAACTTCAGGATCGCGGCTTGATGGGGGGAAGGATCGACAAGAAACAGAACCAGCCCCTAAGCGTTCCTCAACGTACAACGCAGTTCAAACAACACGCTCTGGTCGAAAAATTAAAAAATCCAGTGCCTTCCCATTTGAAATAGAGACGTCATCAGACTTTCAAGATGGGAACGTTTCAATTGAATGCATTCGTGAGGATGTTGAAGAAACTGCGGGAAAGATTCCAGAGGAAGCTGTTACTGTTCAGGTGGATGAAAATGTTGATCATTCTTCATTCGTGGATCCCGTGATTTATCCAGAATCTTGTGAAATTAACGAAGGAGTAAAAGAGGAAAATCGTGTCATTAGTAGTAGTTGTGTTAAAATGGAAGCAGAAGATGTTCCAGTTTCAAATCAGGATTCAAGCGATGATATGTTTGAAAGCAAAATTAATGTATATTTTAAAGTGAGCAAGACTGAAAACGATCTCTCAGATTTCTGTTAGTTTTTTTTGCATACTTGCTACCGAATGTACTCCACATAAAATATTTTTGTATTTATAATGGCCAATGTGGTGTGGTGGTACATAATAAGTAAAACGAAAGTTTTTTCTATTGCAAATAGTATTTTTGTACGTATACAGGCGAATGTATAAAATATGTATGTATTTTTAAAGGCATAAGCAAATGCATGAAACCCTCCTAGAGGTTTGTTACAACGCATTCTGTACCATGTTACATAGGATTAAACTTTGTTACTTGAAATCGTTTTATGTTTCATTTTTCATCATCACTTTATCAATCATTTTATTTATATACCCAAGCTACAGATTAACTTTATTACTACAAATAGCAGGATATAAAAATATTAAAGTTTAAGTACTTGCATCATAATAAACATGGTCACTATTGATTACCCACATGGAACATATACACTTTCCTTCTTGTAAGTAGTAATGATCAGAAATTAGGCTCATTGTTGTTTGGTGATTATGCAAAAAGCGATATGCACAGTTCACTGGGATAGAAGCTCTGCCCTTCCCTTTAATAACCTACTTTTGTCTTTATACTGCGTCACACCTACAAAGGTAAAAAATCCAACCAATTTTTAATATGAATATATTGTTGGATATTTGGATCATTTGGATGAGAATTATGCAATATACTAGTTACAGGAAACAGCTACGAGAATCAACCCTATCAATAACAATCGATAATTAAGGGGATGCAGGAAAGTTGTAGGCAGATAAGATATTATTCATTCCACATTTCAGTCGCTGGCCACCTGTTGTTCTCCAATTTTGTTGTACTTTTCATGATCAAGTCCCATCTGTCCCAGAAGTTCCATTGCTGTTGGCCATGGATATCTCCTTTTAACATTATTTGCCGAACAACATTCATTCTTGTGACAAGATCCAACGTGTTGTAAAAAGCCTTGATCGGATAATTAAAATTACGGTGGTGATAACTTAAAGTTAATTTCATCATAGCTTTCATAAATGAAAGATGGAACCATTCGTGTCTCAGGTCCATTGCAATGGACGTAGACAGGGAATGGAGTTATTCTTGGACATTAAAGGTGCGTGCTTCCTCTGTTTAAAGGGAAATGCGTGTGAAATGAAAAACAGCGTTAACGAAATGACGGAAGTGTGCTTGCGGAATGTTTGCCGTTACTTGAATATTAACCCATGTTCCATTCTTTTCAAGTGTCTGAGAGAAAGTCTGTCTAATGATGAAGGCGAGAGAGAAGGAGACTCATATCAAAAAGAAAAGTGTGATTTCTCAGTGCTCCTCTGTGTGACATGCTCGTCCCTCATAAACAGTCTATCTAAATTGATAAGAGACATAGAAGTGTCAAAAATGCTTATGGGACATCAGCTTCAGGAATTTCATAAAATTTTAACAACACCAGAACAGGAAATAGATAATTCAATAGGCCAGTCGAAGAGGTTTAAACTATCAGATTGTGGCAGTAATCCAATGGAAACTCGTATTGTTGAACAGCTAAGGAAAGAGACCATGGAAAAATGTAATGAAATAAAAAAGATATTTATAAATTTCATTTGTATACCAATGCATAATTATTTAAACGGCTAGATTTTAATGATTGCGTGTTGCGCTGCTTTTGGCATTTCTTTCCAGGTTCTGCAAAAGTGAAAAAATTGTTATCGAGGAGCCTTCCAAAAGTTGGGCTGTCTCGATTGAAAAATACTACACAGACAGACGATATGACAACGAGTCTAGTAAGTGTTCCTGAAACAATGTCTATTGAGACTCCAGAACGTTTCCAGGAACCAGAATCTGTCAAGACTTACACTACGCAGCTGCCTTTGTTTTCTACCAATTTGAACTTTAAGGATATTGTTCAAGATCCCTCTAAAAATGACCAGGATATTAAACCAGATGAACTTGTTCTTGATGAGGTTATAATAGTGGAAGAAACAAAAGTTGCATCAACTTTGCTACCACCTCACAGTACCCAACATATTTCATCCACAACCCCGCAAAAAGAAGACACCGGTCCACCGGAAGGGTTTTTGACTTGCCAGCAAAATTCGGTTATCAGTGGATGCTCGGAAACATATAATGAGTGCTTCCAGTCAGAAGTCATGGCAAAGTATTGTGCACATTTTAACGCACAACAAAATACATTTCAATGTGCCATTTGTAACTATTTTATTGAAGGTGGAAGTAAATTCAGCACTCTAGACCATATTTTAAATATTCATCCAGATACGTTTTTTGCTCCAAACAAAATGACATGCTTGTCAAAGGAAGCTTTTGAATTTTGCTGCAGACAAGTGTTAGATTCAGTAATAGAAAACGGCAAAGCACATGATGTATTGACCTTAGAACCTTCCAACAAACACCAGTCATTTCCAGAGATGCAAAAACATTTCTGCCCAATCTGCAGTAGGCAATGTCATACCAGAAGTATTCTCGCGTGTCACTGGATACATGAACACAAGGACGTCTTGGATGAAATGGTTTTACGGTACCAACAAGACTGGGTAATTCTAATCACTAATCCTTGATTCAGAGAAAATGTATAGCTATCCGTAGTCCGTTGATGTATTTTTCGGGGTTAAGTGAGATTTGCAGCTATTAATGCATGTAAACCGCCTTTTACCTGACAGGTTGTAATTAGATGACTAATTATAAATTATTATTATTATGCAGATTGTATCAGCAGGAAATTTTACCCAAAGATCTGACCAAGCAAATTTAAACTATCGTGATGATGATGTAAACTTAGCAGACCCAGCACACATGGAGCACTTGGGAGTCTTGAATACAACAGAATGTTAGGAATTAAAAAAAGCTTTTATCTCATTTTTTGCAACATGCTTGCTAAAGTTAACATAGTTTCTTTATAACATTGCATTTTTACTACTTTTTAGGCTCTTTGTCGGTGAACAATGATGGTGATGATGACATTATCGTTTTATCAACACCGTCAGTTAATCCCAACGGTACTAACACACAAAGTCTTTTAAGACATGAATCATCAGCATTTTCGGCTTCACTGCAGCCTTCAACGTCCACTCAGAATCAGCCTACCGATTTGAATTCATCAAATGTCATCACTCCTGACATTTGGTCAGCAAGCAGTTCCGGATGTACAAATACATGTCCAATATGCAACAAATCCTTCAAGGAGTCATATTACATGAAGCACCTGGTGAACAACCATATTGGAGCAGTTTTTGCGTCTGTCAAGCTACCCGAAACATCTGAAGCTACATTTAAAAAATATTGTGACAGAATACTCATCTCGGAGGCGAGGAAAGCTGAACGACAAATTATGAACCATAGGGCTTTACCAGTAGGACAGCAAATACTGTTGTGTTTGCATTGCAAAATTCCGTGCCATATTGGAAAAGCACTCAAATACCACTTGGTTTCGGAACACGGCGACATTATAAAAGAAAAAGCCCTTCGTTTACAACGGGACAATTTATTTTTAAAACAAGTTATGAAGCAGCAAAAGCAACGTAGATACAATTGGACATGTAAATACTCTGATGCAAGTGGCAAATGTGGACTATCATTTTCCAGTGTTTATAAAATGTTAATGCATCAACGTTCAAGGTGTAACAAGAGGATTAACAACGCTGAAAGTAGTCTTCTAACAGAGCAGAGAACAGTCATACAAAATAAAGGGCGATTGAAGGAATCATTTACTGGAAGCAGTCAACAACCTCGTACTAATGATGTATGCATATCCCATGTTGGTCAGGTTGAACATTATGAACAGTCCAGTCCTTCAACAGCAACCATATCACTGGAGTATTCAGACGGACCAGTTTCAATTGTTCGTACACAAATTATTGACAAGAATAAGGGTCAGCTACCAATTGTTAAAATCATGGAAAACCTTCATTGTGCAATGGAAAGTTTTGAACAAAATTCCATGCGACCAAAATTGTAAAAGCTGATGAGAGGAGAAAACCGATGTCATGAACAGTACAACGAAGGTGGTGGTCTTGACGCTTACGTATGTAATGTAGGTATGTATATCTGATATACAATACATGTATGCTCAAAAAGCAATAAATTATTTATTACCAGTGTTCTTAAGAAGTGAATCATGTAACATATTAAACATTCCTATAATTTTGTACTTACCTAAGCTGATTTGATATCAGCAACCTGTATATTTTTTGCTAAAAATAAAACATTTTTATTCAATTGACATGGATAATGCTTTTATTAGTATGCTTGATCCCTCAATGAATATTGGGGCCTATTGAAGTCTATTCAGAAAGTACGAAGCAGAGATTACTTATGTTTTAAGTCGCTATTCTACTGTTGTATGATATTCTAATGCCCTTATATTTGATAAAAATCAGTAAACGCCTTGAATCTTAGGGAAGAGAAAGTGTCAATAATTTGTTCTATCATCTTCATTTATTAATATTCATTCCATTTTTTACCAATTTAAGGAAATGAATTTTAAGCATTCAAAGCAAGGTTTTTAGCAATTTAAGTATAAGCTTCTGTCATGTTTCTAGACTTGACATGAAATGTTTAATTATGGAGTAAAGATTGGAATAAAATTGACAATGACTCTGCATCTCTTGATGTCATGCATCATGGTAATTGCTAATTTGATAATCATTTAGGGAGGCATGTCGTTGAAAAGAGCATAATAAATTTCTATCTATACTTTTGCTGAAGTATGTATTTATATCGTTCAGGCATATATGCATCCGGTTTAGTGAAGCTCAACAAAATATTTAAGGGATCCCGATTTCATTACCCTTCATCCAGTATAGTACAGTTAAATACACGACACTATTAAATAGTTTTAATCTGTAATATATCGTTATAAAGCACTTGATTTCATTTAACTGTTGCGTAGCATAGCTTTTCATAAGAAAGTTACTCATCGCATTCCCAGCTTCTGTATTCTATATTGAAGCCACCAACATTCGGTGACTACGTGATATGAACTCATTCATTCCAAGAATTCCGAGGAGACATTAAACCCGAATGCACGTACGCATTTGCCATTTTTAACAATACTACCTAAGAAATTAATTTCGATATTACTACTACAATGTAAATCAATTGGAATTCGACTCGTAGAGTCACCTCATCAAACACCCAACACGCAGTTAATTCCCAAATATTGTGACAGTGACAAAGACATTCCAATGTCAATAAAAATACGAGCAGTATTAGAAAGCTGATACTGGCCATTTTCTAATTTCAATGGATTTTATAAACTTTCAATGAAACAATGCATCGTGTAGTGTTCATTCAACACTGAATATTCATTGTATTTTATTCAACAAATAACTTTCCAATGCATTATATTTTTTATTGACTGCCTCGCTCTGTTCTTTGAATGCTGTCCCCTATGGTTAAAATGGGGTGGTGGAGGCTACCGAAAATCGAGTTGAAACCACGGATTTTTTATTCACGTGTGAATGCTATCAACGCGACTATCCCCGAACTGAAAATTCAATGCACTAATGTCCTAATTGTCGATCAGTTGCCTTTTCATTGCAACCAATTAGAAACTGCCACCACTTCCACCGAAACTTTTGCATGGTTTTCTCTACTTGTTCGGACACCATATAAAACACCGAGCGGTCCGTCGCACTTGTCATTTCCATTCTGAACTCTGAGCTGTTAACACACTCCAATCACCAGTAGCCAATTTTTTTTAACCCAAGTATTTTTCCAAGTCTCCGTTACGTTTAGAAAAGAGCAAATGCTCGTTAAGAAAAATGAGTTCCGGTTCTGATGAAAGCGAAAAAAATACTAGTGCAAGGAAGCTGAAAGGTAGAATTAAGCAATTCACCTTGACCGATGAAGACAGTTGGCCTTCCGTCGGACTGGGCGGTGCACCTGCTGCGACACAAAAAGCAGCGGCGCCTTTACCTAAGGGAGCTTGGGGAAAGGTGGCTTCAACTGTGGGATCCTCCAAGGGAAATTTAAAAACTGAGAAGGATGAGGATCCACCTCTTGGGGAGAGTAGCAGCAGTATCAAGGCTGATACCGGCGGTCCATGGAAGATGGTAAGCGGTAATAAAAGTAGCAAAGCTGCAGACAAGGTAGCCGACACACTTGCAGAAGAAGTGAAATCCTTGAAGGTCTCCACAAAAGATTCAGGTACGATTGTTAAATTATATGTAAATGAGAAAAGAGTAAAAAGCAGTGAATATAATTTAATTCTGTTCATGATTTTGTAGATGCAGGCCAATCAGAGGAGAAGATGGTCTCATTGACCCCCACTGTCAAGGGCCGGGCCGTTCCATTGCGACTTTGTATTGCTGACAGTAAGCCAGAAGGAAGCACCAAGCCCGCAGTAACGTCAGCAACTGCTTCCACCTCAGGTGGCACGGCTCCTAAGCCGCCAGGTGAGTACCATGGCTAATCTAAGCTGCGTGGTAGATATGATGAATCTAAATTTTCATTTGAAATTTATAATTTCAGAAGAGCCGCCTTTGGTCAAGAAAGCCACGTGGGATTGGGGTGGAAGGACGGGAGCTTCCAAGCCGAGCGTACCATCACCTCCGCCACCTTCTACAGTCTCGACAACTAGGAGCCCACCGGCCCCTGCTACAAACACTGTAAGCCAGAGTCCTCAACCTCCAATCATCACACCAAGCTATTCGAACACTGGCCGTTTCTCATCATCAGTCGGTGGTGGGGCCGGGGGAGGTCGATCAGGAGGTCGACAACCTCCAGCTGGTGGACGAGGGAAAAGGCCAATGGGCGATAGAAAGGACCGACCCAATCCCGATTTTATTTGCAACCAGTTAGAGTCTTGTGACGTGGTAAAGTCAAGACCCACCACTGAAGAGGGTCAGGGGCAAACTAAAAAAGGAAAGGTATTGATTGAGAATAATGAAGATAACCCTTTCTGGTTTTATCGATTCCATTTGAATAAAGTATAATATAAATATATTTTCAATTCATAGCTGGGAAAACAAATCAATCTGACCACAAACTACTATCCTCTGGAATCGATGGTAATTTTTGGTTATTTAAAAATAATGCGCTGTCAAGAAATATAATGCTCATTAATTTTCACACTTTTTCCACAGACAAATTTCAATCTGTTCCAGTATCACGCTGAATTCAAACCAGATGAAGAAAGGACCGAAGTTAGGAAGAAACTTGTGAAGGTTCATGAGAGTTCTTTGGGAGCATTCATATTTGATGGTCAATCATTGTACACGCCACACCGGATCGCTAAAAACGTAACGCTAAATATACAAAAAACATGCAAAATTACGTGACTCTGTATGCTATACTCTTGCACGTAGTATTAATTGCAACTTTATTTGTCATTTTCATTAGCCACTGCTGTTGTATTCGATGAATTCATATAACCAAAAGAAAACGCAAATCAGTATTCGCCTAGTTTCGGAAATTGCACCTGTAGACACTGTGTTTCTGCAGGTGTACAACATAATCTTCCGCAACATCATGACCTCAATGGAACTCGAGCCCTTGGGAAGATTTTACTATGATCCTAATAACAAGACAAGCATTCCTTCAAGGAAACTGGAAATATGGCCTGGTTACATCACGTCCGTACGAAGTCACGAGAATAAGATCCTCCTCAATTTGGAACTCACGCACAAGGTGGTTCGTTCCGACACCGTTCTTGATTTTATAAATAACGCAAAGGCGTCAATGGACAGCCCCTCAGCTTTCAGTGCCACCGGAGGACCATCCCAGCGGGGTCGCTGGGACTACAGGCAAGAATCCATAAAGCATCTCCTGGGCTCTGTCGTCTTGACCCGTTATAACAAAAAGAATTACCGGGTCGACGACATCAAGTGGGAGGTAACTCCCAGTCATGAGTTTAAAATGAGGGATGGTAAAATGCAGTCCTATAGGGACTACTACAGGACGCAATATGGAACTATCATCAAGGATGTCAAGCAGCCAATGCTAGTGTCCCTTCCAAAAAAGAAGGATTATCACAGGGGATCCAGTCAGCCAATTTACTTGGTTCCGGAAATTTGTCAAATGACAGGATTAAATGATTCCATGCGGAAGGACATGAATCTCATGAAGGATTTGGCCAATCACTTGGTGCTGTCGCCAGCACAAAGGGTTTCACGCTCAAATGCGTTCATCGAGAGGTTGTACAATGATCCGAAAATTAGGGCAGAGTTTGAAAGGTGGAACATTAAGGTGGGGAGGAAGCCAGTAACATGTATGGGGAGGGTAGTGGACTTGGATGATCTGGTGGTGGGTGGGTACATCGCTGGTGGGCCAATTGTGAAAATGAAGCAGGATAAACCTGGCGATTGGACAAACTTATTTAAGTGTATGCACTAAATTGATCATGAAATCCTATATATGACAACACTCTAACTCATCTCATTTTATTTTTTACAGCCAAGCCAATGTTGTCTACCACCCCATTGAGAAAGTGGATACTGATAACTTGCCCAAAAAGCGAACAGGTCACTGAGCAATTGCTGACCTCGTTGAAGAGCACAGCGAAATCGATGAACTTTATCGTGGACAATCCAATGATGAGGTGGGTGAATTTGGAATGTACTTGGTAACAGTACACGAATAAATCATGTGCGATTTAAAAAAAAATGACTTAATTTCTTATAGACTTATTTTGCGAGACACCAAACCGACCACTTACTCTTCAGCTATCCAACAACTTTATGAACAGGCGCGGAAGCAAGTCCAAATGTTTGTGACTCTCCTCCCGAATAATAACGCTGAGGTATGTATGTATTACTTTCAAGTGGTATTGGAGTGTGGAATACGTTCGGTTGAAAACTTCAAATTGTTTTAATTTAACCTTTTGTTTGTCATAGGTGTACAATGCGATAAAGCGCAAATGCTATTGTGACCTAGGAAGTGAGTTTAATTCATGAATTTAATTAATGTGGGGCAAATGATGACATATTTAAGTGCTACCTTATTCTGTTCTCTTTCAGTCTCTTCTCAGTGTATCTTGGTTAAAACAATGATGACCAAGAATCCGGCTTCAGTGGCATCCCGACTCGCAATTCAGATCAATGCTAAACTTGGCGGTGAGCCATGGGCTGTAGATATCCCGTTGAAGGTGATTCTTTTGTCGTAATTTTATTTGAAAAAGTGATATACAAACGTGTTTTATACATGATTTTGAATCGTTATCAGGATTTGATGATTGTCGGATATGACGTCTACCACTCTGCAAACAAGCGATCGCCCAGCGTTGGAGCATTAGTTGCCTCCACAAGCCCCAACCTGGCCAAATATCATGCGTCAACCCACTTTCATAAGAACAGGAGTGAATTGAGTGCAAACTTGTGCTCTGCGATGACCAGTGAGCTCACAGACAAATACATAAATACATACATCAAGTTTACTGACATTGTCACCAAGATATTTAATATTATTATTATTTACTAGATGCACTGCGTACGTTCAGAGAGTTCAACGGGCAAAGACTACCAGCCCGTATCATTTTGTATCGCGATGGAGTTGGAGATGGGCAACTGTCCTATATTTACAACACTGAGCTGGCACAAATCAAAGTAAGATTAAATAATGCTTTTACGATTTTAGAAGTCAATTATCATTAACCACATATTGTATTTGCTTTCATCAACAGGAAGCAATCCGCGCAGTATATGCAAGTTACAGATACGCACTTCCAAAATTTAGTTTCATCGTCGTAACCAAGCGGATTCACACGCGCATATATGGACCGCCGGAACACCAGCTTGGTGGTGGCGCTGCTGAGGTGAATCCACCTCCAGGCACGGTTGTCGATGACGTCATCACTCGGCCCGAGCGCTATGACTTTTACTTGGTAAGCCAAGCAGTCAATAACGTCAATGCGACAGTTAGCCCCACGAGCTACAATGTTCTTTGGGATGAGCAAGGTCTGGATCCGGATAAAATGCAACGGCTCACGCTGAAGCTGTGTCATTTGTACTACAACTATACTGGAACAATTGCCGTTCCAGCTCCTTGTCAGTTTGCCCATAAGTTGGCGTACTTGACAGGCATGTCATTGGGTCATCCCACCAAAGGGGCCCTTGAAAATCTGCTGTACTTTTTGTAAAAAAAAATCATAATCATTACTATTACATATGTCTCAGCTTTTCCGAGAAATACAATCATTCTTTCTAGTATACATTGTCGTTATTGTTAGCTGTAGAATAATATATTATATTATGCTGCTGTGGTTAGCAGTCTAGCTTAAGAATCAAGTCTTTAGACTTTATGGGAAAAAATAAATATGAGTAGGTTGTAGTTGTAGGTAACCAGTTTCTTTGAGATTTGAGCTGATTACTGTGAATTAATTGCTATAATAATATGTTACAGTAGTCATATAAATAGTTTTAGCCAAGATAATGATGAAAACTTGGCTAGGTATAGATGCATGTAGATATAAACTCACATGTTTGTAAAAAGGAAACAATATTATTGTGTAAAATAAAAAGTAAAATACCAATGTAAAAAATATGATCGCACAATGTACGTAATTCCCTTTCAGCCAGTTTTACTGAGATCATTCTCCCATTGAATTTCATACACCTGGCTTCAGTGTAAAAATCGTCCGAGTTGCATATTATTCCCTGCATTTCAAGACAGTTTGGGTGGAAACTATACTTTTAATATTAATCGGAGAAATATTTTAAAATCTAGATTACACAAAGGCAATGGAAGAACAAGAAATAGTTGTAGATTTGCGTATTCATTCCAAAAATAATGAAACTGCTAAAAGCGACAGAAAATTATTGCAGGACACTACAGGCTTTTGTTTCCTTTGTCTGAAGGAAAGTTCCACTAAGAATAACACAGTTGGAACGAGAGAAGGGCCTATGAAAAATATATTTAACCACCTGGTAGTAAATCCATTTTTCATTTTTCTAAATAGTTTAAAAGACAGTTTAGCTAATTGTAAGGAGGGGGAGGATGAATCATCGTATTTGCGTGATAAGTATGATTTTTCTCTGTTGCTCTGTGATACGTGTTCATCCTTTACTTATAAACTGTCTAAAGTGATCAGAGACGCGGAAGATTTGGCCAAAATGATAATTGACTATCAGCTTGACAATTTTCATCAAATTTTGATTGATTCCGAGCAAAACAGGCGATGGATCAAATTTCAAGATACAATGATTGTCGATTGTTTGAATCACGCAAAAGATTCGCTTGCGGAAAGGCTCAGGCAACAGACGAAAGAAAGATGTAAGCTATTTAAAGCTCATATTATTTTTTAAACTACTTTGCGAATCAGTAAAAAATCATCTCATTTATGTAGGTATTGCAAAAGTGAAAGAGTTGATGTGGAAACGTATGCCGCGAGTTGTGCTTCCCCGTCTGAGAAATAAGAATCAGGCGAATGTGCCAAGCCCGGTCACAAATACTAACGATATGGGGATAAATTTTTATCAAAAGAATATTGTGATACCTGGGGAAACAACACTTGAGGTGGATTCGGAATCATCCAGTTCACAGAATGATCGCTCTAATATCGCCCCAAACTTCTCAACCTCAACTCCACCCCCTTCAAATGCAACTGGATTTGTTGGACCTTCCAAAGAACAAAGATCTAGAGTAAAACATAGGCGTTCCAAGCAGTTCAAGAAAAAGGCTAATAAAGTATTAGCAAAATATTGCATAGCCACCGCTGAGAAAGATGGCTATCATTGTAAAATTTGCGATAATTGCGATAAAGTGCGCGTTAGACCTGCAATTTTGAGTCACCTTGCCAACATTCACCCAGAAACGTTTTTTACTCAGACAAGATTTCAAAATTTATCCAAGAAGGCTTTTAAATCTTGCTGTAGGAAAGCATTGCCATTAATGACTTGGAACAGTAAAGTTATTAAAATGGAGGAATGTGGGAATGAACGAGAGAAACTGTTGTGCTCTGTCTGCAAGTCCAAGTGTGGGAACCGTCGTGCATTGAGATATCACATCATGAAGTGGCATTACCAACTTTTAACAGCGATTGTAATTGGTGTGCAGGAGCAAAAGGAAAAGCAAGTAGTTATTTAATTTTGAATAGATTGGTAGTTTTTATTACTCAAAATGTATTTCTAATTCTAATTTTTCATAATTTAGAAATATGTTGTATGTGCTCAAAGTTCTGTCCTGTAGACAAAGAATTTAGAAAAGAAAATTAGTTTCATGGAAAGAATGAAAAGAGAGGATGTCAATTTCGCATGAGAAACGTTTGCAGTATGTACACGTTTGAACAAAAGACACAAGTATGGTATAGGTAACCAGTTTTTCTAGATTGAGCTGAATGTTGTGAGCAAAAAAAATCTCACTGAGTTAATTGTTATATGTTACAGTAGTCATAGTCACGATGAAAACTTGACAAGGTTAGTTTTGCTGCGATATCCTCCCCTTGCATGCAATATACATACACCAGTGACCAGATGTGAGTTTATAAATCATCTGAGTACATTAAATATGTATTTACCGTATTTCCACAGACATTTTAAAACTTTTCTGTGGAAAATCAGAGTTTTAAAATAAATCATTAAGCATTTAAGTAAGAGTTTCAACTTTAGCAAAATATTTAAACACAAGCAATGGAGGAACAAGGGATATTTGAGGAGTTGGCCACTCATTGCCAAAATAATGAAACTATTGCGAATGCAAGAGAATTGCAGGACGCAAATGGGTTTTGCTTCCTCTGTTTGAAGGAAAGTTGCAGTGATATTTGTAAAAATAGCAAAAATGGAATGAGTGAAGTGAATCTGAAAAATATGTTCATTTGCCACTTGGATGCCAACCCCTTTTTAATTTTCCTAAATAGTTTAAGAGAATGTTTGGCTAATGAAGTGGACGATGAGCAATCTTTTTTGCGTGACAAGTATGATTTTTCTGTGCTACTCTGTGCAACATGCTCATCCTTTACCAATAAACTGTCTAAAATGATCGGAGAAACCGAAGGTGCTTTAGCAAAAATTCTAAAGGACTATCAGCTACATGAATTCCACAAAATTTTGACAGCTACCGAGCAGGGGTTTGAATCATACAATCGTTGGAACAAATTTCAAGATAAAATGTTTGCAGATTGTTTGAATGTAGTGGAAGCCTCTCTTGTGGAGAGGCTAAGGCAACAAACAAAAGAAAAATGTAAGTTGTCATGTAAAAATACATGTTTAACTTAACGAGCCTCTGAAATATCTTTCGTTTACATATGTAATATTCAGGTTCTGCAAAAGTGAAAAAGTTGATGTGGGAAAGTATGCCACGATTACGAATTCGTCGCTTGGAAAATGAAAACCAGGTGGATACAAATGAAGAGAACGTTTTGATTCCTGAGAATACTTCTGAAGTAGACCTGGAGATTCTGCCTCAGGAGGACGATCGTTCTAATCCCATCTCAAATTATTCAAGTTCACCTCCATCTCCTTCACAAGCAACCGAATCTGCTGGGCCTTCCAGACGACGCGAGCGTCCAGTAAAATATAGGAGCCCTAAAAATTTCAAGAAACTGATGTCGGAAGTGTTAACAAAACATTGCATAGTTGTTACTGGTGAGGTCGATGGCTATCAATGTGTCATCTGCGACAATTATTACGATAAAGTGCGCAACAGAAAAGCAATTTTAAGTCATCTTACCAACACTCATCCAGAGACGTTTTTTGCTGGTGAAAAATTTGAAAATTTATCCGAGAAAGCTTTCAAACGCTGCTGCAGGGGCGTTTTATCCGACACGACAAGGAAAAGTAAAGTAATAAAAATGATTGGATCTCGACATGGGCGAGAACAATTGATATGCTCAGTATGCAAGTCTACAAGTGAGAATCACCGTAGATTCAGATGGCACATGATGGAGAGCCATTATGAAGTTTTGAAAGAGAAAGTTATGCGTGCGCAGCAGCGATGGGTGGGTATTCATTTAAATTTTATAAGGGCTACAGATGTCACTGTAAAAAAGTCATTTCTATACTAATTATTGAGTTATGTTAACTTAATGATTGTCTTAGGTCTGGCTGTTAGGAAGCTCCCATCGTAAAGTTGATAAACAGACAAAGAAAAATAGTTTGGTGGGAACCAGAAAGGAATATAGAAAAACCATGTACAACCAAAAACGTTAGTAACACATACATATCCATAAAATGTGTCATATATTTCCTCGCATTTTAATAGACTTTTAAAATAAAAATTTACTGTTAATTGACTGTTTTTCAGGTTTGCCTAAAACCAGTGACAGGAGTTCACCTGTTGAACTTGTTAATATCTCTGAGAGTGAGGAGGAGGACGATCAACGTGATGAACATACAACGCCCAACAATACCACCGCTTCATTCTCAAATGATACATCAAACGAAGAACGTGCGGATGACACCCATGCAAATCCCGTTTCTCCACAGCCTTCAACTTCTGCCAACTTTTATTCCAGCAACTTTGCAAATCCATTTTCACCACTGCCTTCCACTTCCACCAATTTTAACGCACAAACCTCTGGAAATCTCGAGAATGAAACTCTAGATACAGAATCTGGGGACGAGTTCACCCGGTGCACGTATTGCTTCGTGTTTTATGAGAACTCAGTTTACCAGGAGCATTTGCTGAAACGTCATCCAGAAAGCATTCTCGATTCCGCCCCGCTTCCAAGACCATTAACTGCAGACGCAATTTCGGCATGGTTAAGGGAAAACCAACAACTACTACAAAGATTGACACGTTCCTCGATGAATGCTTTGATAAATAAGATCTTTGAAGTTGATTTCCTCATACCAGCAGAAGGTGGAAGGATTTGGACGTGCGGTGTGGACCGTGGTGGATGCGGTCAAATTTTTGCAACCAAATCCCTTCTTTCTGCACACAAAGCGAATGAATGTCCCTTTAGAAAGTACACGTGGGTATTCAGTATTGATCATGGTGGATGTGGTGAAATATTTTATAGTTCATACCATCACAGAAAGCACAAAAGGGAAACTTGTCCGTTTCGGGAGAACTGGCCATGTAGATATTGTACACGAACTTTTGCCACTTTTCGTGGATGCTTTAAGCACGAAGCTGAAACATGTCCCGACAGATTTAATTATATTAATAACAGCAACAGACTACCGAATGAAGTGTGGCTCCAAGAACTCACTATGCAAATTGAAGTCCGGTTTAGCTCATGGAACAGCGAAAGTGGTCAGTAATCGATGACCATTATTGCAATCCATCGCACCCGCAATATCCAATGCGATTGAAGTTGTAAATTTGTGTTGGTAAAATATGTATATACTTACTGGTTACATTACTAAAGAATAAATTAATTTTTACTGTAACTAGTCAATGCTGTTACGTATTACCAGCTAAGTCATTCCATTCATCTTGGCATGCATCATCGTAAACCACAGTCAATTGTAAATAAATGTCAACTTTTTCATAGTGATAGGCATACAGCACACCAGATTCGTAAATATGTAACAAAGTCTATGTAGGAAAATTAAGAAATTATGAGAGTTCGTCTTCCTAACAACATACCTACTAAAAAGTACCTGCATGCAACAAAGCGCGTACCCACATCATTTTCAACGTACAATCACTTCTATCAATTTTTATTCATTATTACCATCACCGTTGCTTCCTGTTGCCTAGTATAATATACGCAAAGACAACCAAAATCCAATGTGTTAAGGGAAACGAGTGATAATATACGTATGTACTTCACTTTTATTGCTCCAGCTCCGTTCAGGATCATAAATTTTAGTTTCATTTGTGGACAATGTGCATTGCTCACTGCTCACTACATTCAGAATCTTTTTAGACAATGTATGTTCGAGGATGAGGACTTTTCATTTCTGCCTAAATAAATACATAGAGTCCTAGACTAACAAGCGGGTCTGTAAGTAGGTAACTAGGTTAAGTGAGCAGCACAGCAAGAAGACTAAGACTAACCATGATGCTGATCACATCTTGATGGAAGCTGGAATACATTAATAAGAACGGTACATGTATATTACACATAAAATTTTCAGCAAGACTTTTCGGACCACCTGTTGCCCTATCCTCGCCTTGCAAACATCTCTGTATTCATTTAAAAGATCAAAATAATATTTTCCTTATTCTATATGTGTAAAATAAGAAAAATATAAATATGGGTTGCAAATGTTGCAATATTCGTTTTTAGAATTCATTCACGTTAAATGTCAAGTTAATGGAGCAGTCAGAGGTGATCGAACTTGAGGACTTATCCCCTCCTTCCTATAATGAAAGTACAAAGATGGGAACAGAGTTGGGCACGAGAACCGGGTTCTGCTTTCTCTGTCTAAAGGACTCTGCCAGTGACAATGCCAAAAATAAAAAGGGGATTAGAATTGGAGAAACGCGCCTCCAAAATATTTGTGGCCACCTAAACCACAACCCATGTTCAATCTTTCTAAACAGCTTGAGAGAAAGTTTTGTAAATGAGGAGGAGGATGATGCGACCTATTTGCGTGATAAATATGATTTTTCTGTGATGTTCTGTCTTAATTGCTCAACCCTTACCAACAAACTTTTTAAAATGCTCAATGAGACTGAAGTCGCAAAACTGCTAATGGATCATCACCTTCAAGAATTCTATACAACTTTGATGGCGCCGCCTGATCCGGAATTAGAGCATTTCATTCGGTGGAGAAACTTTGAGGACAAAATGATCTCAGATTGTCTAAATCCGATGGAACCCTCTCTTTTGGAAAGGATAAAGCAAAAAACGAAAGAGAGATGTAAGCTTCGCTTCTTTGAAGAAAGTAAAATAAATGAAAAATATACAATATACACATTTCTTAACAAAAATTATCTTTGATGCTTTCTCAGGTTCTATAAAAGTGAGGCAGTTGATGGTACAGAGCCTGCCACAGGTTCTACTTTGTCGTCTGGAGATAAGCATTCCGGAGGATACACCCAATCCAGCAGGAAATCCTGATGATGATATTGACATAATAGAAGAGATCATATTATCCAGTATCATGCCAGAGGAGGACAGTGATAAATTAACCCAGGATCAGAATGATGACCTACAACCCGTTGCCACTATTGATCTGACAAACTGTGACACGCCAGCGGTTGTCGAACATTCAAACGTACTTCAACCCTCAGCAGCACAAAAATGTTCCGAAAAGTCTAAGTCATTTGTCTCGGAGGTGCTGGTAAAATACTGCAACGTTACAAACTCAGAAGAAAGCACCAAACAACAAAATTACGAATGTGCCATTTGCGAAACTTATGATAAGGCGCGCAGTAGATCAGGAATGCTAAGTCATTTGACCAATGTTCACCCAGAGACATTTTTTACTTCAAAAAAGTTTGAGAATTTGACCGAGGAAGCTTTCAAGTCTTGTTGCAGGGAAGTTTTATCCACTGACACAGGAAAACGTAAAAAACTAAAAATGGTTGGTTCCACACGCGAACGAGAAGAATTGTTGTGCTCTATCTGCGGTTCCAAATGCGAGGACAGCCGTAAATTGAGATGTCACATGGTGCTGGAACATCACAAGGAGTTGGGAGAGAAATTAACTAGTCTTCAGCAACGACGGGTATTCATTTAATTTGTATTGCACGGAAAATGAAAATTGTGAAAATGTACATGATGGATTATCTCATTTTTTTAAATTTGTGATTATTGCAGGTCTGGTTGTCTGGCACATTTGTTCGGAAAGCTTATCAACGTGATACGGAACTTAATCTCTTACATAAAAACAAAATGGAAAGAGGAAGAGATACGAATGGTAAGAAACGTAAATATTATAAACTATGTATAAGTGAATACTATCTTTCATTGAGTTTCTTACAAATGTTTTGATATAAATATAATGTATTTTTGTGTTCTAAAATTAATTGCCTAGGTTCCTCCTCAATGACCAGTGATAATAATATTTCATCCGTGGAACTTATTGACCTCCGTGACGAGGACGCTGAATCTACCGCGGAAACACCAGTGGCTTCCGGTTCCAATGATACTGCCACTCAGTCAACGTCATTTTCTTCCTCTAAAGTCAGATCTGAAGAAAGGCCGATTTCAAGTCAGAGTGCTAATGAAGCACCTGCAAATCCTGCTTCACCGCAGCCGTCCATTTCTACTAATGTACATGGAACAGGAAATATCGAGAACGGGAGCCCCACTCCCGAAGAATCTGATGAAGAGGGATACACTCGATGCGCTTTTTGTGGTGCAGTTTACGAGAAGTCGGTTTACCAGCAGCATTTGCTGAAACGCCACCAAAATAGCATCTTTACTGTTCCGCTTCCGACGAAATTAACCGACACGGCTATTCAGTCATGGATTGTAAGCAATAAAAAAATTGCGGGACACACTGTCGCCTAAAACCATACGAAAGTTAATCGAGAAAATATCCAAAGTGCGTGACTGGCAAAACGAAAATGTAAAATTGTGGAAGTGCAAAAGAAGGGAAGGGGGATGTGGGCTAATATTTGCGTCTCGATCTCTCTACAAGAAGCACAAGATGCAATGTCCCAATCGGTGGCATGCAAAATCTTAAGATGTGAGGTGAGTGTTTGCTCGCTAATTTATTTATTTGTTGCTATGGAAAACAAAGCTGTGATATACTATGACTTAAATACATCCTCAATTTGTATTTGATTTACAAAATACAAGAAATTATTAATGAATTTATGTTGAATTGATGAAAATAAAATCGACTTCGTCACTATTAACAGTATTTCTGCAAAATGAATTGTGATCAGCTCCTAACATATGTGGATTGGTTTTTATCTTGTGCAGTTATGCATTGGCATAAATAAAAAAATGAATAGTTGAATAGTAGATGCTTCGAAAGGAGCCAGGAGATAACCCAACTTTAAAAGTAATGAATGGGGCAAGTCGAGAATGTTTCATACTCCAGAAATTATATGATTTTGTAGTAGATGAACACACTCGAATGACGAATGAAAAAGTATAGTGGCATTTGAGAATACATGAGTCGAGTATGGGCGGTAATTTTCCTTTAAAATGATTTTTATTTAAACGTAGATTTTGTGTAACGAAACAAGAAACATTACGTGTAACCACGACTATCCGTTAATAGTACCTGGACATCCATGGCAATAGCATTTCAACCAGGAGCACTGACCTCCAGCGTTTCCGTCTTCCTTGCACATGTTTTTGCAGGAATCGCTGCTAGTGCATACGTATTGAGAGATACCTCCAATCTTTGGAAAACATTCTGTGATAAAAGAAATTGAAAAATAATTACATAAACTTTTCTGAACAATTTTACTTCCAAGGCTAAAACATGTCATACCTCCTTGGGCGAGAGGCCTTTCCCCTTGTGGGCTGGAGGAAACGTTTGAAATCGTAATTATGGCAACAAGTACCACAAGAACGACCTTCATGCTGGCGGAAATTGTGAAAAGTTTAGCTTGATATACGGCCATAATGATTTTGACTTTTTATTGTCTGCACGAACTTAATGATTATGTTGATTCGAGTGAGGCTAGTTGAAAATTGGATGCCTACCGTTTACTCCGCTAGTGTTTTTATACCAGATAACTGGATGCATAGCCCGACGAGGCGTTTTCATGTCGTTTAGTGTGAAATAAATGCAACATGATAGCCACGGAAGTTCATTTCATGTTTAGGGACTTGTAAGCCTTAGCCTCTGACAAAGGTTACGAGCGTTACACGAGAAAGGGCTACTTGGAAACATAAACAATAACACACAAAGATCTCTGGAAAAGATGGCAGAATTGATTGCATTATATACCTTTACATTTCCAAGTAAAAATGTCGACTAAGGTGTTTGACATTGTAAAGCAATTCCAGGTATGCCCTTATGTTGCAATATTAAGGGTAACATTTCTTAGAAATTACAAATTAATTGGTATTTACGGAGTATGTGACGATGCAATGAGTGAGTAAGTCCTCGATGCAAAAATGTTTGTTAGCACTAGCACTGGGTATGCATGCACTCATCGTGAGTAAAACATCATTCATATGCCTCCTCGATTATTAAGCACCTAGTCTGACATTATTCCTTTACCATGAATTTAGACTTACAACAATAGGGATGATGTTGCAGTACATGTACTACCACAGTGGATTAATTCATACATTATCCGTACTGTTACTTGTTGCCAATATTGTACAAGTTTTTATGCGTTGGTTAAATACTATTACTGTTGATCTTTAGCATATAATTTAGCTCAATCGAGCATAAAAATACTCGCGTTCATTTCAATCTTCATAATTTTGTTATATGCATCTGTAGCATTTTATAATAGTCTTTCCTCTCTGCATCTGTAGTATTGTATCTCAATAATGATGAATTGACGAGTTTGATTGAAGCATGCCAAAGACAAGTGGCAAGAGCAGAAACTACTAACAATAAAATACTTGTATACTTGAACCAATGTGTTCATGTGACAACGGGGGAAAGTGTTCCTCGGGATTTCAGAATTTAGATATTTATGAAGGTAGGCATGAAGCAAAGTGAAAGTACTTGCTGAACATGTTCAACGAATATCTTTGTTTTTGCTTTTTAGATTATTGAGTAGTTCGTACTTTACTGCATATTAAACAACAATACGCATAGTGTTTACGTTTCTCAGTTTCGTCTATGCAACGTTTTAATGTCTCGCAGAACCCGTTAATAATCGTTCATCATGTATAGTAGCACGAAAAAAGAGGGAGCGTCCTTTCATGATTGAGAATGTTTTTTATGTTCGAAAATAATTTTCGCTCAAGGATCACATATTACTTCACACCACCACTTTCACACAACTTGGTTTCGGAGTTATGATTTTAAAATGTATTTGTTGTTGATTCCAATGAAATTTTTTGTCATTATATGAAAAGTAAAAAATATTGATATTAGAAATGAGCGGAATAACTTTTATTTATTTTATTTATACTGGCATGGTATAAGCAACTTCGACTTTATAAATGTTACTTATACAAATTAGTCGTAAAAAATGTTGCGCTAATATCCACTTGACATCGCGTCGACAGTAGGTAACTTATGGACACCCATGACAGTAGCATTTCAACCAGGAGCAATAACCTCCGGCGTTGCCGTCTCCCCTGCAAATTGCGTTACAATCGCTGCTCGTACAGAACGTCTGAGAATGGCCTTCCATCTTCGGCCAGCATTCTGTGTGAAAAAGAGATAGTAATTAATTTACAATTGGCAGTCTCAGAAATTTAAGAAATATTTCCAAAATCAAAACTGTACTCATACCTCCTTGGCCGAGAGGCCTTGCCCGTTGGGGACTAGATGAAACGGTAGAAACTACAACCATGACAATGAGAGCGACGAAAACAAATGTTGACAATTTCATGTTTTTGGGAACGAAAAAGGCTCTTGATGTAAATTGGGCCATTGCAGCAACGACTTTGATCTTTTCCGTCGAGTATTTTAAGATTTGGTTACTTTGATTGAAAGAGTTGTATCAAATTGTGGATATCTTCAAATTGGCACACTGGCATTTATATATCGAAACGAATCAAACCCTTATTGTTGTTTATTCAGTGTCTTGATTAAAGCACACTTGTAAGAAGAAATGCGTGTACGCAGTATTACATATTAAATTATGTAGTCTGGTGCTTGGTCAACCTTGATTATTTATTAGCAAAGGTCAGCTACCAGAGAAATGAGGAGACTTCTTTACTTGGAATAATGAAAATAATGAACAAATCGCCAAAACAAGTTCTTTTCGCGTATTAATATTGCATAAAATTTTGAATAGTATAATTGTGTATTGCATTCGACATCCTTGCACCTTTATTTGTGATTAATCCGTACGTATTTACATGCGAATAACATAACGTGCTGAAGCATATACATAAGTGCAAGTTACTTCTACAAAAGTGCATCCCTGTCTAATGCAGTTGCAAGGCTGAAATTACTATTAGTTATGACGGTACACTTCATACTTGCGACTACTGGCCATTATTTATAGTTTTGTATAGTACAATGAATTCGCAGTAAACGTAGACGTCATTTCATTACGCACAAATTGCAACTCGAACTTTCAGACGACAAGTTGGACGAATGCAGTTCAGGAAATAACAATAATTCGTGCACAAAAATATACAGGTAATTAGATACCAAATAAAGTTATACGCATTACTCTTAATTTTATTGATGCGCATTGATGTAAATGTAACAATAATTACTATACTGATGCGTAATTGTGGAATCATTTGTTGAAAATCTTTACTCAAGTAGCTCCAATCTCCACACATTATGAATACTTATCTGTAGCTTCACTTCTAACTTTCCGTAGAAATGAACGAACTCACTCGGGTTTGTCTTCAGTGCAGTGAGATAACTGATACTTGGAAAGCATTTTTGTACAGAAGCATTTACAATGCAGTGATACTTGCAATCATCTAGTGAGAATTCTTATATCTGTATTATTTATTAACTTTATTATGTCAATTGAGCTTTAATATAGAAGTTAGCTTTTAATACAGAGTAACATTAGTGTTATTGCTCTTCATAAATAAGGTGATGGTACACTATGCCGATATTTTATATCGGATGAACTCTGAAAGTCGACTTGATTTTTATGGCAATGTCAATAAATATTCATATATACGTAAGTAATAAATATAAAATATAAACTTCACTTCGAGTAAAATAGTTTACTTGTTCGTCCAGGTAAGGTAATCAAGACGTAATTCTCGCGCGCACCATGGATCAATAATAGGTTGTAGGTGGGCACTATTAAAACTGTCAAATAACGCCACAAACACGAGTAGTTTTCAATGTCATTTGCAGCTTAATGGAACTCACATAACCTGAAATGATTTGCAAATTACCCCAAATCGCGCTTTAGAACCTGAATGAGTCTAACATCCGTAATTATTCAGAAATCTAAGGAATTTGCCCCTTGTTCCAAACAACCAGTCCAAACTACGGAATGATTTTTCGACGAGACCAGGGATCATGGTGTACACATCCATGGCCATACCAATCCAGCCAAGGACCTCGGAGAATAGACTCAGCGCGTCCCTAAAATTCTCTTCACTAAAGCCGTCACTGGAATCGCCCTGATCTGTCCTCTGCTGCTTGTTCACTATTTCATCCAGTTTCGGAGGGGTTCCAAAGTTCCTATTATCATCACTGATATGGAACACTTTTTTCAAAAATGGAATCACATCCGTATAAACGCCAATCACTGCAGCAAGCACATCCATCATAAAGTTTATTCGATCAAGGTCGTCTGTAAAGTTCTCCTTGCCGTCACATTCCTTGTCTGAATCGTCCATACGGTTGTGGTTGTACACTTGCGTTGATGGAGTAACATAATATGCACCACTTTGACACACTACTTGAGGAGAAGGCGTTATTAAAACGCTGGAAATTATCAAATAGATAATCCAGCGCCCCTTCCTTTGCAGCTCTATTTTGGACATAATTGCGCTGGAGCCACATCAGCGTTTTGTAAATTAGTTTTCACTGCACAAGAGTGCAATACCAAGAGATGCTGATCTAGTTGTTATCATTACTACCACAAACAGTTGTGTAATATATTGATTATTAAATAATCAAATTTTGATTCTTGGCTTTTACGGTCCTTTGACATTTTCCGGTGAATGCGATACTTAAGATTATCAACCAGCAAAATCATACGGATGAATCATCACGTGAGATGACGAAAATAGTACTAAAACCAATTTTTACGAAAATTTGTTTTCAATAGCTTTCATGCAAATCATTATGCAGATTTAGAAGAACCTTAAGACAGTTTAAAGTGGTGATTGCGGCTAGTTTGCTTTGCTTGAAATGGTTTTATACAACACATTTTTCGACTACTATAAATAGCACATTTTTCGCATCCCTGTACAATGTTGTGCGGAAGAACGGTTTTCGGCAAATTAGAATGATAATTTTATGGTATTTGTATTAACATGCACATTCAACATTGCTTACATTTACATCCTAAAATATCCGATTAGCTTAAAGAGTATAAAAATCTATGGGAACTATGTGTAAATACACGCTAGTGATAAGGATTCGAAAGTGATGATTAGGTTCAGCAATTCTTTCGCGTGTTAATTTACAATTTACACACACCCATTTAGTTTATGAAAATAGCTATAAATTATGTCATAAAAATGACTCAAAATCCGTGTTTGCTCTCGCTGACTGACACACCCATGCTGAAATTCAGTATTCATTTATTTATATGGTTAAAAAATTCAAAAGCGTCAAATGCCGGAAAATTGTTGACACACAAAGCAAAAATTTATACATTAACAAACAGCATGTTTTCTTTATATAGTTAGTTTTCCATCGATAGTAAAAAGTTGAAACTACGAAATAATTACCTAGACTCCAACTTCATTCTTAGGCCTCCTTTCACTCTCAAAACTATTTCTAACAGCAGCTCCAGTTCATCAATTTTCTTTTCTGATTGTACCGTAAACCGTCTTAAAACAGTAGCTAAAATAATTTTTGCTTCCATCATCGCCAGCTTTTGTCCCACACAATTTCTGGCGCCTGCCGAGAATGGAATGTATGTAAAAGTTCTACTGCCATAATACTGCGAACTCTCAGGATCAAATCTTTCGGGAATGAATTCGTCTGGTTTTGGAAAATATTTAGGATTGCGGTGAAGTTTATACGGAAACATGAGGAGAACTACTCCTGGCGGCACCACAGTTTCTGTATCCAACTGAAATGGCATTTTTACCTTGCGGCCAATCAGGGGCACACTGGGAAACAGTCGCATGGTCTCCTTAATACAAAACTCCAAATATTTCAAATTCTTTAAGTCACTTGAGGTAATGGATCTTTTTGGATCATCTTCAAAAAGCAAGTCTAGTTCGTCATGCACGTTTGCCTGAATTGACGGATTGTTTCCAAGACAATATAGGCAAAAACTGACAGCCACTGAAACAGTGTCGTGCCCCTAGCGAAAATAGCAAAAATGTAAATTGTAATATTGATTGATTGCTTGATTTGCTTTCTCATTGGAAATTATGATGTACTTTTACGGTTGATTTAAACCTCACCGCAAATATAAACGTGGTTGTTTCCTCCCTTATGCCTTCGTCGGAAATGTTCACCTGATTTTCTTGTTGAGCATCTAGCAATAAATCCAGTAGCGCTTTTCTCGACTTCCTTAAAGTTTCGCTATTTTGTCCATACAGTTTATCTGAAACTTTATCTTTAGCTTCACAAGGGAATTTCATCAGTCGTTTCCGGTCCTTGATAACGTTATCCGTGAATGAGTGTATGCATTTTAAACATTCGATTTCTTCACGCCCTTGAGATGTGAGTTTCCATAGAAAATCATTTCCAAGCCAAGGCCGAAGTGCTCTGTAATGAAACAAATGGCCCATTTTGTGCACGGCTTCAACGTATTCGCACGATGATTCCTTTTGAGCATTCATTTGTATCCCCATTGACGTTTCTAATAATTAAATGTAATATAATTTATGAATTACATTTTACAAGATAATAATTTTAGTTGTAAATATTTACCGCAAATTATGTCCAAAGCACATTTTGCAATAAATGGATTTATGTCTGTAAAGTTGGTATTTCCCTGAAATTTTTCCTTTAAAATATCTGCCAGTATTTCAGCTTGTGTGTTAATGGATCGAACGAACCGTTCCAATACAGAGAAGTGAAAACAAGGTGTAATCAGCTTCCTTCTCTGTGCCCAATGCTGACCGGTGCTGGTTATCAGTCCTTGGCCGAGCCATTCCTTCACCAAATCATATTGGTCGCTTTTATCAGTGACTTGAGTGGACGTGCACAATTTCTAAGTAGTAATAAAATATTATCATAAGAAAACTGGCAATTCACTTGACTCAAGTTTAGTATTACCGAAAACATCCGATTCTTGTACTCCAATTAGTTTACCTCCACATCGTCAACATCATTTAACATTAAAATTGGCATCGGTCCCATAAAGAAGGCTAATCTTTTACCGTACTCGTCTACCCAATTCGATAAGATTACCAATGTTCCTGCCAAGGAAAAATAATATATTTCGGTTATTTTGTATTCTGCCACTTGGAAGTATCACGTAACTGAAATGGATTATAAAATATTCCTCTCACGGTCAATATTCTTAACGAACTCCAGCGCACTTCCAATTATTGGATAACCCGGTGGCCCTCCAATTTGTTTGAAAAATTTCTTCAACGATAACGGGTGCCATTTAAAATGAAAGTATAAATACACAGAAATTCCTAACAAGACAATGTAAATTATCATTTTGCCCCGTCCTCTGTATATATAATAGTTCGTTTAAAGAATCTGAATCGAGTTGTGCTGAACCAAAGTGAATTCACGAGCAACTGAAAATGAGAGCAAAGCTATCAATGTCTGAACCGAAATTAATCTTTCAACACATAATACTAGTCACATTTTAGCATTTTGCATGTCTTTCATGTAATTCATCATTATTGCGGTGTTGGTATTATTTCTCACAACCACACACAAGGAAAGTATTGTGCAAGGTAACTCCTTCAACCTGAGTTTCATGTGCGGGTTCAATGATCTGAATAGGAAACATGATTTTAGGTAGGTATGTGTAAATCTAGAGAAATGAAATTGAATGTTAAGCACCTATGCAGTAAAATATCTGCATTGTTGGAATTCATTTTTTACCATTATTAGTTAAAAATATTCGACGAGATATTACACCCCTATAGATATTCAGACTAACTTGACATGATAGGATATTGTTTAATCCATATGTGACATTCATATTTACAATCCAAAAAAACGATGAAAAATTAATCCATTTCTTCATCTTTTTGTGGTTCATTTCATAGAACCCAAATCACCGTTAATTTGACCTCAAACAACTCTTTCGAGACGCAAACATTGTACCTGGTTAGCTCCTTTTAGCATTAATGTACCTACATACGTCAACGATACCTTGAAGGTCACCATATTCCATTCTTGCTAAATACTTAAATTGCACAAAAAAAGTTTACATAGAATGGGGCTGGTATTTGATATAATTCAGTTATTGCATTGAATTATTTGTAAATATTGAGATTCCCACTAGATCAATTTAAACATGAGAATGTGTAATGAGCCAACAATGAATAATGGCTCTAAGAATAGTAAATGTTTTAAAAGAAAACAATACAAGGATAGTAGAATAATATAAAAACCAGTCCATTATTCTTGGAAATATATGGTAAAAACTTTCATGGGAGTTCTAACTGTGATAGGGAAATTAATGAGACAGGAATATATGCGAGCTTCACAACATGGGTATGGGTAAGGGTCTAGCTAGTCTAGCATCCGTAATTATGAACCTAAACAATTTGTCCCTTGTTCCAAATAACACATCCACATGACATTTCGTATTTCCACGTAAACTGGGACGTAGAGAGAAGACAGCAGCTTCAGAAGTTCCAGATACGAAAACCTCATGTCAATAGATGCGACCAATGGAGGACATCTACCTTGGTGAGTTTCCAAACAGCAAACTCGGAGAACACAGAGAGTGATAAGCCACTTGTAAGTTATCCCTATGGGGCAAGACCTTATCGACCAAAACAAAGTTACTCTTTTCAGTAACATTTTCTAAATGTTAAGGCTTGAACCATATCGAGCTTGGTCTACGAAAAATGTAAAATGAATAAACGCGCAGCAAATAAAACTTACATGCAGGCAGCTTGCAGCAGGCCTTGTGATTGTGATGAGTGTTTCATAAATAATATGAACTGACAGCAAGCACTTTATTTAATAATTCATGCTATTTTTCAACGTTTAAGTATTATTACGTGTTGGTATTTTTTACAAAAAAAAGGATATTGGGACTAGAAAAGTCAAAAATGCTTTCTCCGATGGAATACGATCGTAACAAAGACTTCTCATCATAAAGATTCAAGTGCACACAGTGGAACTCAATGTGGAAGACTACGAACTTGCATATATGTATGAATTTATAAGAACAACTTCAAAGGCTATACAATCATCATGCAGAAACCAAAGTGTATTTAAGGTAGTAATTAGAAACAAGTGTGTACATTACCTTCCTATATATACGTTAACTGATAATGTATCCTATCAAAGAAATTTCTTGGCGATCTTCCAATAACTTTACCATGCACGCAGGCATTGTTTTTGTAATAGCACCTAATATGATTGGTGCCTTGTTGTTGTCGTTGTCAAATTCCTAAAACATTCATGTACTGTCATGTATTCACAGCTAATGTTAAAGTGATGTAATTTAACATTGAATTTGAACGGCTTCTAAGTATCAATTATGAGTAATCATCATCGTGCTTATCTTTTATTTACCATGTCATCATTTAATTATTAATTATAATATCAATTTTTATTTCGTTAATACACGCAGTTTTAGTTGAATCCTTGGAAAATCTGAGTGAATTCGAATTCTTGTTGGCTGGTCCCGCTGCAGTATGGAGATACGGTTCCTTGACAACCGCCATTATCCCTCTCAATACTCCAGAAAGCCAGCAGTCCAATCCTCTCTTGTTTGGCCCAGTCAACGAGCTTCCTTCCATGAGGAATTTCGAACACTTTACCATTAAAGTTGCGACCAATCATGGGAGTAACGCCAAGCATGGTCTTCAATTCTGCATCAGACTTTTCTGGCCAAATATCAGCCATTTGTCCAAGGACACTGCGGGCTGTATTGATAACAGCATCTCCATAGTCTGCGCTAATGGTTCCAAATTCCATGGTCATGGCGTTGACGACATCAACGCGGACTCCGTTTGCCTTGGCATGCTTCAGCACATCTACTCCCAAGGAGGGGGTGAGACCGTAATCTTCTCCTTGGATCATCAAAGTAAAGCTAACGGTGACGGCGGGACGTTCCTGCTGGACCTTGGCCAGAGCTCGGTTCATGATGTCGAGATTGATGGGGGCTTCTACGTCCACGTCCAAGTGATTCGTGCCGACTGCATCCAGCACTTCCTTGTATGCATTGGCGAGGTCATCAACGGTTCCACAGAGGTGCTCCAGGTATGGTCCCAATGCCTGCGATTTGATTAATAATGTGAGATCAGTTAAATAGTCGTTTAATAATACTTTGTAAATCCAAGTGTACCAAGTTACCCCGCCAGTTGCAATGATCATCTCGCCACCCATGGCCTGCACTGCCTTGATCTCATTCAAAACAATGGGATCGTTGATATCGTAAACTCCGCCCCACATAGGCTTACATCCCAGATGACCACCAAGAGCAAAGGCCAGATGGTAATTCAGTTGACCTGTTTGACGGGCAATGTCTGATAGATTCTTGCGGTTGTCGAGGAATGTATCGTAGTAAGGCGCAAACTTGACATTTCCTGAAAATTGAAATGGGTTACAATTTACAATTCAGCATGAATTAACAACTTAGTATTAATTTCAAATTTGGATATAAAACAATTTTTAATGAAATTCTTTGTTACCTGCAGCATTGCAAAGGGATGGGCTAAAGAAGAGGAAAATTCCGAGTGCTAAAAGGTACAAATTCATTTTGGCGAGAATTTGGTAAATAATTCCGCAAGAATAATTACGAGAACAAAAAGTGGACAAGTCAAGGACCAACTGTCTGGAACGTCTGTTGTGTGTGCACTCCTAGAACTGCATTTTTATGTACATTTCTGGTTCGGGATCGTCCATATCTAATACTTATGAAATTCTTTCATGAATCGATAAAATATGCCAGTTATAGCAACTTTACTGTAATGTGATGACATGTGACATGACACAAAAATGAGACTACGAGAGCATAGATAAAATCATTTTATTCGCAATTACCATCGATGATATCATCGTATTGACAGACACGGATAATTAACAGTTGCGTTGCATCCAATTGGAACGTGATATTGTGGTAATCCGGTAATCAGTAAACGTGATTTTTAAATGGTTGCTCGAACCATTTTTACTATAGAAAATGGAATCCTTTCTGTCAATGATAAACAATTCGACAGGACACCTTGATTGATGCTTGAAATATGATAAAGCTATATACCAATTTTCCATTGGCAAATGACTTTGTAAAACATTATTTTTGAGGGTGTGTCATTGTAATATTGATGAGATGAGTGATGGGCGCGCCTACAAATTCCCGACAGCTTTGTAATCAAATTCCTTTCTCAAAAGTTTGTACAGTACACAAACCGGGTGAAATCAAATCTCCTGATAATTAAATTTTATTTTTAGGAAGTGTCATCATCTTGATTATTTAATGTTTTGATGGGGGAGAATGTTCGGGGAAAATTGCATAATGACATGCAGAAACATCGTGCAATAAAATGAGAACACTCAATGAACTCGAGAATCGACATTAATCACTGAATGTCATTTCCCGACATCGCATAAACAGAAGCTTCAAAATTGTATGTGGAAAAAATTTGTGAGGTCCATGTACATGAAAATAATTTACGTGTTCTTACAGCTAACGTATATACAGTATATTGCGTGATACATATGTACATCGTAATCGAAAAGATGAAGATCGATAAATGTTTCACATTAAGATTTTCATGGTTGAATTGTTACATACTTGTTAGGTTGTTATGTAGATTTCGTTTATACAGAATCTGTATATGAAGTGCCATTCAAGAAAGAGTTGGCAGAAACGGAGATGATTCATGACGTCGAGAAGGTAATGTGTAATTACTGCAGGTGATATGATGTTGGCTTAATAGTTTCTAATGATTATGTCTATACACCTGTATTTTAAGAAGGTAACTTAACGATTTGCTGTATTGCGGCTTATTAGTTTTTATTTCTTCTAGGTACACATTAGACTAATAATGTTAAATAGTGGCTCATTAATGTTTGAAACAGTCGTTAGCACAAGGATCGCGTTGGTGGTGTAATGGTTAGCATTGGTGCCTTCCAAGCACTAGATCCGAGTTCAATTCTCGGCCAACGCATCAATAATTTTGAAGAAATTAAATTAATTGGTTTTATTTTTTTACAAAATTATTTATACATGGAAAGTTATTTGATGTCAGCATTAAATTTACTTCGCACACAAGGGAGTCATTTTCCGGGAAAGCATAATGCAGACTGATGATGGATGAAGACTAGGATGTGTACTGATTTCATACATTACTATAATGAGATGATAACCGTCGATCCCTTTAGATTTTTGGAGAAATTGAAAAGATGCACATGACAGATTAGGACAGAGTATTGAAGAACAACATAGTCATGCATGATGCTATATTTTTCAACTATGTATCTATGTAAAACCAGAGATGAAAGCCAATGAATGAGACATGAACGTATAGGTAGTGAATTCAAACATGCACACGATACATAACTAAGGGTAATAGGTTGTAGTTAAGCGGAAGTGAAAAGGAAACCATACATAAAACTGTCGTCAATAATAAACTTGTATAATTAATGTGAAAAGCTTTTGAAATTTTATTTGCTTCAGGAATCAAACAAATGAAAGGATGGTAAGATGTGTCAAAAGCAATTCATCTCCATGTTTTAAATCCGATGTTACGATTTCAAGGTAGAAGGCAGTCGGAGCCGAGAGGGGACTTCAAAGGGAGGACAAGTAAAGGGTTTAACCGTAGATGTAACCGCCGTAGTAGTATTGTGGGTTGGGGTTGGCGATTGGAAGGGCACGGGCGACTGGGATTGGGGATGGTCCAGCGACAGCAACGGCGACAACCATTGCGACGAGGAGGAGGACAGCGAACTGCAAAGACATTTAAATTAAAGGGGTAAACTTCTTAATTGGCCAACAATGCAATATCCACTTATTTTGCAGAGAGTCGGGTCGAGTTGACTTACAAGTCTGGACATGTTGGTTGGAGGAGAAGGTGGAAATCCACACAAGTTTTGATTAAGGTTGTTTGGTTAAGTTTGGAAGATTTGCAACTGATGATGACTGCAACATTTGGACTGCTATTTATACGAACAAGTAGGCTATGATGTTTCATTTGTAAAGGAAATGGCAAAAGTATTATAAGCGCATCTGTTGGAAGTTGTGGATGATGGTGTAATGTTGCTTTGTTACGCTGAAATAAAAAACAAAGTTCGTGTGCAGCAAATAAAATTGATGCATTTAAAAGTAGTGTTTCTACGTGCACAATGGCTAGGCTAATGTAACTTACATTATGTAAGTATTAAATTTAGCTTTTTGTCGGTTTTTTGTGTTCTTAGGTTTTTTATGTAAAGACCAGTGCACACTGACGCGCACATACAAAATCAGGTCATAATTCATAACTGCAATGGGTCATATATCTGTCAAACCAGGTTTTTTTCTCTTTCCAATTAAATAAATCTGTTTTATACTTCATTCGTATAAGTACTGGTCACAGAGTGCGCGTAATCAAGGCCAGTGCTTCGCTGGAGATTTTTACGATGATTGTTTACGCTTTTATTCTTGACAGCTTTTTAGCTTGCACTTGCTGAAAGGTGTGTACCTATGCATGCAAAAATTATTGAAAATCGTGAAAAAGTTTCAAGGTTGTAAAGAAAGTGCATAATGATTTCATGTAGGATTTACAATTAAAGTTAATGTTGAAATATGCTTGTAGCTGAAATTGAAATTTTTTATTGTCAGATTCTCCAGATTGTCAGAATTTAATTTATGCATTCACCTGCACAAGAATATTGCTAGACAGTGCAATTAACCTATTTCCCCCATGCATGCACATGTACTGAACCTAACACGGATTCCTGTAGTTTTCTAAGAATCAGTGAGACAAGTTTTTGCCAGTTTGACCCTGATTTTCGCAGTTCATATTTCAAACATTTCAAAGAGCTCGAACTTTTATGTCATTTGTAATTTTTAATACGCAAGTACGTACACACGATTTGTTTGTAGCTGCATAATTCATAATATTGTTTAAACTCCATTGCGCACATCCGAATCGGGTCTAGTATAAATAATAGGTCAGCCAAAGAAATGAGCATCAGTTGCAATCCTTCCAAACATCACCCAACCAACCTCATTCTAAATTTTTGTGGATTTCCACCTTCTCCTCCAACCAACATGTCCAGACTTGTAAGTCAATCCGACTCTCTGCAAAATAAATGAACGATAAATTTTTTGACAATGCAAAAATTTACCCTTTTAATTTTTTTTGTAGTTCGCTGTCCTCCTCCTCGTCGCAATGGTTGTTGCCGTTGCTGTCGCTGGACCATCCCCACTCCCAGTGGCTCGTGCCCTCCCAGTCGCTGCTCCCGCTGCCGACCCACAATACTACGGATATGTCTACTACGGCTAAGCCATTATCTTTCTTGGATTCCTCTTGGCTACGACCATCGTCATGTACTTAGTAAACCGAATTACCGCAAATATTTGCTGCTTTTGATCTCCATTGCCATCTTGTTCCTTTGTTTCATCCCATGAACCAATAAAATTTCAAAAGCAGTATAACTATTCGTTCTTAAGCAATTCATTTTTCGTTCTTGTAATATCATTAATGTTTAATCGTAATTCATACTAATTTTCACATGATCAGCCTGTAATCATGGAATTCGTAGTTAGCACCTGTGTCATACGACTATGGTCTACCGCTCCAACATCAATCTGATCAGTTTTTATCTTCCCATTAACTTGTTATTTTTTCCTTAAAGCTGCAGCGCAGCGTTTCTTTATTCTTATTCATGGTTGCTTTTTAGCTATAAAAATAAATTCTGATAACGTTGTACGTAAGCTCGCAAACTGGATTTTATTTATTGAATTTTTTATATTTCAAAACACTGACAAACAACAAGACAACCATCCAAGAGATAAGAACCAACAGTCCAGACCACACCAAGGGATGTGTTAGTCCATTTCCACGCACCGTCACGGTCCTTAACGACATTATGGGAACGGTAAGGAGGACAGCATGCGCCACATATCTCCAAAAGGACGACATGAGCTCCATTGGAAATACCACACATCCAAAGTGAAGATACCACGCACCAACAAGAATCGCCGTGCAAAGTACGTGCAGTTCTTCCTCGAAAATTTGTGCTGCAAAAATACCTACTCATAATAGAGTTTAAAATGCGTACATTATCTTTTTATGGCACGTGTGAGCATTTAATTTGTAACCTGATCAATGATAATTATTTTCACACAAACCTACTACGCTTCCACACAACTGGATTAGAAAGCAGAAAGCAATCATTAGCACTGGAGAGCCGACAGACACAAAGTTGAAACCAAAGTAAGTAATCAAGTACCAAATTGCGATTTGGCTAACAGCAATAATTCCTTGGGTAATTAGATGACTGGTTATGACATCCCCGGGCAGAAGGCCTGCTACATGAGCTCGGCTCAACGTCCCTTGCTTACGATCTAATTTTAACGGTACAAAGTCAGCAATTAGAAGTGCTCCCGAATTAGAATTTCCGCCGATTTTCATTGGCAATCGAGATATTTTTATATTTCACCTGAAACTACCATTATCCCAGTTAAGACGTAACCCACAACCGAAAGTGAGCTGTGAAAAATGAGTAATCATCAGTTATCACAATTTTTCGAGTCACTTTATGACTTTAGTGTTTAGCCTCTGCTTGCTACTACCTTGCCATCACTCCTGGTATGATAAAAGAGGAGTAATCATCTTCCTTGCTGTACAGTGGTTTGCGGTACTGTAAGAAAATGAAGAAAATGTACTTATTACATTTCCATGTAACTATATAAATATACATCGTGCACATGAATTTACAATGTACATAATACGTACGTGTATCGGTAGTTCAGCTTGTTGTCTATCAATTTCGCAAGAAACAGCAATATATTTGAGGTACTGAAGGTAAGATGAAAACAAGTGCTTTATCATCAATGACACCTGTATTTTCTCTATAAACAAAAATGGTCATAAAAACTCTAATCAATATTGTTGGAGCGTTGTATGACTTATCAACCGTTGGATTGGGGATATGTGTTAGCTGTGTAGCGTAGGGCATAATAAAATGTAATATGTAGCATAGCTTATGAATTTTATGTGTTAAACCCATGTAAAATCAATTAGTCTATAATTATTGTATTTCTTGCGATCGATACTAGCAAATTGGTAAAAAGATAGTTAATACATAGCTAAGTATGTATACTAAATATTAGAAAAATCAGTACAGTCGCGCATGTTGTAAGTCAGGGTCAAAGTTGAGTGCGTTTAGTATAGCCAAGGTAGTGCAAGTTAGTGTCGTAGTCAATGTTAGTTGTCAAGGAAAGTTGTTGTTAGTTTGTTTATGTCAACGGATCGTCAACTGCGTGGTCGGAGAAGGGTTCAACAGAGGTCATCAGAAAAGAGGAAAATTCAGGGTATATAAGGAGGAGCGCCGGCCGTCATCTTGGTTCCTTTCGTCAGGTCGGAGGTTCCGTAGAACAGCGATTAGGAAAAGTTACGTTAAGTTTCTGTAAGACCGTGTAAGGCTAAAGGGCCCCACGGCGTGAGTAGTAGTCAGTTAGAAAAGCGTCTAAATTGTAGTAAAAGCATTTGGATTTAATTGTTGAAGATAATTATTGTAAAAGTGAATAAAAAGTGTTAAAATTGTTAAAGTTGAAAGTAACTCTCGCCCTGCTACGCGTCTGTTATTTAATTGAAGTTAAGAATCTCGTCAGTTAAGTTAGAACATAAACCACCCCCGTATCATCGATCATATCTTAAGCTGAGCATCGAAATAACATGGTCCTTCGAGCGTACAACGGAACTAGCACTATGGAATAGCCCAGTGCGACAGAAAAAGCAAGTGAAATTGTGTTCAGGATATGTCGGCGACTACGGGGAGTTGGAGAAGAGGGTGGGGTCATGACGGTATGGAGTATCGCCAGCCCAGCAGACAAGTGCCAGCTTATCAGCAAGCTCGCACTGGAGGGGGAGATGAGGCTGCCGATTCATTCCAAAGAAGTCAACGAACTAGAAGCGACAGCAGCATCACATCCAGAAGGTCAGGATCCAACGCACCATCACTAGCACGGATAATGCGCCGACGGTGGGTGGCACGAAGATTAGCGGAACTGGATGAAGAATTACGTAAAGCACGCTTAGAAGTGGAACTGCTAAGGAAGAAAGAGCAGGAATATCTGGCTGCACTGGAAGCGGAAGTCGAAGAAGCGGACGCAATCCAAGAAATGATGGACATGGTGAGCAATCTGTTGGCGGACACATTGCGCCTCAGACACCAAGAAAACGTGAAGAACACGGAGGAACTCCCGGAACAGGCCGGACCCTCACCAATGGAAACTGATGAAGAGAAGAAGAAGATAGAAGTCGAGGAAAGATCGGAAGACATTGTGCAGACATGTGACAAGCTCGCAGTGCAGATCACGGACGTGAAAAGAAGCGTTGCGAAGAACGGTCCTGCTGATGAGAATCCCGAAGAAATGCCAATTGCTACGGACGAGAAGTCAACTGGGCACGAGGATACATCAGCAGAGGATACTGATACGAAGACGGATGAAGATATCTGGGCGGATATCGAGCAAGGAATACATGAAGATGTCATCCAAGAAGAAGAAACTAGTCTGGAATCCACGGATGAGATTCAACAAGAAACGGAAAGTCAGCGCGACATCGGAGGAAAGCCGGAGGACACAACAGAAGAAGTAGCGAAGAAAGAAGATATCCCGGAGAAGTCTGATGTTGCTGATGAAAGTGTGAAGCCGCTGAAACAAAGATCTCGAGATCCAGAGAAATCAAGAGAGAAAAGAAGACTCAACTTCAAGAAGACTGGACAGCCCTTGATGTCAACCGCAAAGACTTGGGACCCAGCAAAACAAACCGAAACTGAACAGTGGTCCAAGATTGCTGATCGCCTTGAAGTCGGGTGTCCAGGACCACCGAGGAAAACAGAAGAAATGCACAGTTGGACTTTGGAAACGGAGCCTGTTCCTGGGATCAAGACGTCTCGTGTCACTAGGAGGGGCAAACATGAAAATACATCGGACTGGCTGAAAACTGAAGATACCTGCACTACCCAGGATGAACTCGCATGGACAACGGTGAGACTAGTGATGGATAGGACAACGCCACGGAGCAGTGATTCAAGCAAGTTTAATCACGAGGAGGGGTATGTTGGAGCGTTGTATGACTTATCAACCGTTGGATTGGGGATATGTGTTAGCTGTGTAGCGTAGGGCATAATAAAATGTAATATGTAGCATAGCTTATGAATTTTATGTGTTAAACCCATGTAAAATCAATTAGTCTATAATTATTGTATTTCTTGCGATCGATACTAGCAAATTGGTAAAAAGATAGTTAATACATAGCTAAGTATGTATACTAAATATTAGAAAAATCAGTACAGTCGCGCATGTTGTAAGTCAGGGTCAAAGTTGAGTGCGTTTAGTATAGCCAAGGTAGTGCAAGTTAGTGTCGTAGTCAATGTTAGTTGTCAAGGAAAGTTGTTGTTAGTTTGTTTATGTCAACGGATCGTCAACTGCGTGGTCGGAGAAGGGTTCAACAGAGGTCATCAGAAAAGAGGAAAATTCAGGGTATATAAGGAGGAGCGCCGGCCGTCATCTTGGTTCCTTTCGTCAGGTCGGAGGTTCCGTAGAACAGCGATTAGGAAAAGTTACGTTAAGTTTCTGTAAGACCGTGTAAGGCTAAAGGGCCCCACGGCGTGAGTAGTAGTCAGTTAGAAAAGCGTCTAAATTGTAGTAAAAGCATTTGGATTTAATTGTTGAAGATAATTATTGTAAAAGTGAATAAAAAGTGTTAAAATTGTTAAAGTTGAAAGTAACTCTCGCCCTGCTACGCGTCTGTTATTTAATTGAAGTTAAGAATCTCGTCAGTTAAGTTAGAATCTAAACCACCCCGCATCATCGGTCATATCTTAAGCTGAGCATCGAAACAACAAATATATGAAATATATGACAATTTTTCCGAAATTCATTTAATTTTAAACAAACAATTTAATTAACCCTGAAAACTCAAAACGGTCGTTACTGAAATCCTTTTACATGAAATGATAAACGATAGCCTATCGTTGATAGGGATACAACATTGAATTACTTACGTGAATAATCTAAATGCGCATGAATTCTTGAGCCTTCAATTGACTCATCCGTTGCAAACCGTCTTGCTGTAGACAAATCCACAACATGTTGAGAATAGTTAACCGGGAAATTGAGATAACCGGAAATCCTGCCGAGATGTGCCCCTGAAATGGCTTCACTTTCGTTATCGTATGAAAACTATCATAAACGTGCTGCATAAATAAGTCTACCTGAATCTGAAATATCATCGCTTTTATCATTGTGCTATTTATATTTGTTACCATGACAAAAATGCCATCCCGTTTCAGTTGATTTAAAAATTTGCAACTTAGCGCAGATTCGTCACAAACGTTTGCGGCTGAATGTATGTTTGAATTGCACTCAACAGTCCAATTCGCCAGTTCATGATTCACAATTCCAAGATGCATTCCTCTAGGTGGGTTGCCCAAACATAATAATGTTAAGGTACCTTGTATGCATGGAATGAATATAGTGACCCCAATAAACCTAGCATACAAACGCATAATAACAAGTCGGGTTAGTACGTTACAAAAGGATATACCAAAAGTATGGTAATTGTGATCCGTCGATAGACAATTTGTACATACACAGGATTTCTGATAAAAGTCATTAAAATGACCGTTGTAAATCCATAGATTTTTTGCCAAGTATGCAAAAATCCGTAATTTGTTATTTTCTTGTCTCTTTTGACACTAACCGCTGCATTAACTTTGTTGCTAACTCTTGAAGCGAAGTGCTCAGATATTTCACCATTGACTTCAACCGATTGTAAACTTGTCCCATCCCTGTGGAGATCAACTCCCTCATGAATATAATTTGCTGTTGCCGAATGAGACACCTGCGATACTTGGACACTACTGCCATTTATCTGATTTGATGCATCCTCATGACAGAGCTGTAGAACGACATGTTCTAAGAGGAGACAATTATAATCCCGAAGAAGATTTGAAGGCGTATCCTCAACCAATAAACGGCCGTTCCTCATTACCCCAATCTATCAAAAAATATTTACAGATTCTTGACTATTCAATTAACAATTTAGGATGATAAATATTGTTTTCATGAATTGGCAATCCGGATGAGAGTAATAAGGCGGTTACCGTGCTTGAATTCCGAGCCTCTTCAATATAATGTGTAGTTAGGATTATCGTTGTTCCCAGCTTTTGGCAAATTTTGTATAAATATACCCAAATGCTACAATAATGTTTGGATAACAAAATGATAAGTTTAATATAAGTTGAAACAATCTCATGATTATAATATTTTAGTCTTACTCTTTCCGAAGTAAAGGATCCAGGCCGACGGTCTATAAGCACGTTTGAAATCAAAGAAAATCCTTTACTTCTTTTTCTGCATGATTCATGATTTTGTGAGTACTTTTGTGAATGAAATATTTCATCTTACGGGTTCATCGAGGATTAGAAGCTTAGGAGAATGTATCAAGGCCAATGCCAGGGAAACTCGTCTTTGTTGCCCACCACTAAAATGACGCAAAATTACAATTAGTAGTACTGCTTACGATGAAAGTTGTAACCTTTCTGCTTTCCTTTAATTTAGTTCCTCTGGTGAAGTCAAACCTCAATTCTGCTATAATTTTGGAATTTGAGGGGAGCTTTAGTAATGAATTTAGAAAACTCCGTTGTTCCTTAATTTCCCTGTTGTTCATACTGTAAACCCTACCGTAGAACTGGATAATTTCCCATACAGTCAAATGATTGTACAACGCCAGTTCCTATGCAAAAAAAAACAATTAGCAGTTAATTACAAGAAATACCTTGCCTCGTGAATGTAACAGCAATGTTCTTACTTGTGGCATGTATCCCAGCCTTCTTCCAGGGATCCCACTGCCTTTTGTTCCCGGCTCCATTCCAAAAACAAGAATTTCTCCAGAGTCGCATCGTTTTAAGCCGACAATGCAAGAGAGTATTGTTGTCTTTCCACAGCCACTGGAGCCTAATAATCCATATCTGGAAAATTATATTTCAATGAACTCGACAATAAATAAATAAGCTGAAACTTGTCGAAAACGTTTGAATATTACTATGGGTAATAATTTCTTTCTTACACCGTTCCCTTATTCACGTTCATGCAAAAATTTTGAAGAATTGGTGGTCCTCCTTGGTAGCGTTTATAAACATCTTTAATATAAACTGCCACATCTTCCACTGGGTTGTTACAGGTTTTTAATGTAGCTTGTCTACCAAAGGGAAGTCGGCTATCGCGTTCCCGAGTGCTTTGCATTATCTTGATAGTCTGTTCCCAAGTATAACTTTTTGGAAATGGAAAGTAAAATTATTGATTTTTCATGTCTTATTTGACCTTCTGGTAAAATATGCGTATTTAGGACTTTGTGACGGACTGATATTCCTTTTAGACTAAGGCAGTCAAAGGAAAATAAATAAATAAATGCCAATTTCGTTACAGAAATTCCAAGCTACTCCCGCAACCTTCAAATGAAACAGCAACATGTGATTAATGGATTTATTTCCTTATTTACTTACGATTAATGGGATATATATGGCATTACTTTTATCAATACTGATTTGGCATTGGGAAACTGTTACGACGTGGTCATACTCTTTGAAACCGGTCTTACTAAAATATATCATCTTTCCCAAAGGTGGCTAACGTATTCAACATAAAATTGAAAAATGTAAGAATGGAACAGGTAAAAAATCATAAACATGTTTTTGTAATAATAAACGTTTACAATGGGCGGCGTGCATAAAGAATGTCCAGAATTTAGGGGGAGGTCTATACGTCACCGGATACGCCATGTTAGCGCGAATAGAAAATACCTGGAGGAGGGGTGGGGGTCGAATAATAGAGTTTTTTCTTGACATTCTTAATGTATGACGTCTTGGTTGTAGGTGTCTACATGACAGTATCATAACACAAATCTACAATTTGCGAATTTGGTGTGCACTGTGGGAAGGTTACAGATTACAGGTTACTGCGAGATTGCACTTTGCATTCTCAACTTAGGTCCATACGTTATTTCAAATCCGTATTGTAATAATTACAGAACTACATACATAAAATGTATCCATATATTTATCATAATTATTACGTCAGCCGAAATGATCATGGAACTCCAACAAGCCTAATTAGCTAACAACAGCAAAAACAAGAATTTTTATTTGACATCACACTTACATTTTATTTTGCCTAATCGTGGAAAGCAGGTAGTCAGTTTACACAATTCGATATCCTATTGCTTTATAATGTGTATATGCTAACAAATTATGATATATTCAATATTGTTCGTCTGAAAACGAAAATGGAAACTCCAATATTTACATGATTACATCTAGGACTGGCGAGCATAAGAATTAGTGACGTAAATTCTGCATCAGTCTCTTTTGACAGGAGGGTTTCCATAATTTTGGTCCGGTGCACACGTATATGTAATGAATACAGTATAAGCATATATTCTCACGACCTTGTTTTATGATACACCAGTGGAAATCGTGGAAGGTCGAGGCTTTCATATTTAGCTGTTGTTTCCTCATTCTTATACCTAATTTCTATTAAATCCTGATAAGTGATTACCTTAAAGCTTTGCAAATTTTATCTACGTATCAAAAATGCTAACCACCTTACACTTTCAAGTTGACCATTTTGGATAATCCGTTTTACAACAGATTTCTCAAAATTTTGAAATACTGTAAAGATGGTAACAGTGTAAGTATAATTACACGGAAATATGCCAAGATTGCTGTCAATCAAAATGTTTGAAATAAACAAAATATTGGCCTTCAACCCCTTGGGTATTTCTTGAATACCGTGAGAAAACAGTCAGGAGAAAAGCAAACGAAACCAAGATTACTTGTGCCATGAGGCTATCTCTCCGATATAAAAAATAATTAATTTTCGGCTTCATTCTCACTTTATTTCGTCTCATTTTGTTGTGAACATTGGTACATAGGTAGATACAAAATTATGTTTTATAGAAATAACATCATTATGAACCACTTCATTTTGCATAATTTAATTTATAAATGATTTCACTTATTAAATTTTTGATATATAAGCACACTTATAAACAGCATCACCGCAGTCCACCCAATAAGAACCAACAATCCACCCCAAACCCTAGGGTCCATCCATCCTGCTCCATGAATGGTCACTGCTCTGAGCGCTTGTGTTCCAAGTGTTGTCGGAACAAGATACGAGAAATTCATCCAAAACGTTGACATGAGTTCCTTTGGAAATATTGCACTTGCAAATTGGATGAAGATGGTAAAGAGCAGTATAGCCATGCACAGCACGTTCATCTCATCCATAAAAATTTGTCCCATCATTATACCTGTGACGTAAATCATTAAATTCTCGGGCTCGTCTAGGTAATTACTTTCGAACGTAAGCAGTATCACACTAAAGGTCTTTCAAGGGGATGTGTGTAATTAATTTTAAAATAAAAAAATACCTAGTGCACCACCACATATACGCGTCACTAGGCAGTACAAAACCATTATCCATGGCGCTCCAACTGACTCGAATGCAAAACCGAAATAGAGAATCAGTTCCCAAATGACAATTTCGCCAATCGCGACAATGCTTTGTACGATAAGGTGACTGGTCAAGACGTCAGCAATGGTAAGTCCAGCAACATGAGCTCTACTCAACGTTCCTTGCTTTCGATCTACGGTCAAATTTGAAGTGATTTTACATAAAAGAATCTGCGAGATGACATAAGCATCTTATAAGAAAGATGTCTAAGGCACTTTAGTGAAAAATATATTCACCTGCAATTACCATAATACCGGCCAACGAAAACGCAATGGCTCCAATTGAACTACGACAGTAAAAATTGTCGTAGAAATAATTATTCCATTCTGTATCTAATTAATACATTGTTATAAAGTAAATGACGATTATATTTTGCGTTACACTAGGATAAGTCCAGGTATGATGAAAGTCGTGTAATCATCCTCTTTGCCAAAAACTGGAGGCCGGAACTACACACAAAATAAAATGCATACTTAAAATTGGGGTTTACGTTTGGCTACATAAAATTTACGATGTGAATCTGACAGATTAAATGAAATGTTTCCTATTTTGATATACTTACATTGATGGGATATTCTGCTTGTTCGCCACCAATGTGACAGGAATTGGCAAGTTCCCTTATATATAGAAAGTATGACGTAAACAAATGCTTAATCGTTAATAGCACTTGTATCCTTTCTACAAACATAATTTATACAAGCAAACTTAATATTTTAAATGACATTGTACAAATTTTAATTGTATTGTAATTAAGTTTAGTGGCAACCCATTATTTTTACATAATAATATGGGTATTTAGCACTGCAATCTAATCTTACAGCAGAAGCTTAGTTGGGTTTAGCATACGTGAATAGTCCAAGTGGGCATGGATACGAGATCCCTCGATAGATTCATTGGAGGAAAATTGTTTTTCAGTAAATAGACCCAAGCTGTGTTGAGAGTAATTCTCAGGAAAAGTGATGTATCCTGAAATCCTGCCAATGTGAGATTCTGAAAGTGCGTCGTATTCATTGTCATAGGGACTCTAGAATGAGGGGCAATGCATTATTGTTATTAAGGAATGCGTTCGCGTTCTGGATGGTAATGTTAAATGTTTGTAATACAAGTGTTAGCTCGCGTTTTTACCAAAACAACCATATCGTCATTTCTGAGTCGATTTAAAAATTTACAGCTTAGAGTGGTAAGGTCGCATGAGCTTCCGGTATGGATAGCAGAATCACACTCTGTTGTCCAGTTTAGCATCTCGGGATTTACTATTCCGAGATGAGTTCCTCTGGGTTTGGAGCCCACACACAAGAGTGTTAAGCTTCCTTGTATGCATGGCATAAACAAAGTTGCCCATAAAAATCTAGAATAGTTAAAATGGAATGGCACACAAAGCATTAAAGCAAACTCTTACTCCAATATCAAAAACTATATTGTATGTAATATACAGTTTCTCATCATCATTTGCTTCTTACACTGGATTTCTAACGAAGGTCATCAACAATACAGATACAAATGCGTAAACTCTTCGCAGAGCCTGGCAAATGCGGGAGCTCTTTATTCTTGCAGAGAGACTTGTGTTATGGGAATGCTTCTGCGCAACGTTGCGGGATAATTGCTCCAAAATTCTTCCATCAAATCTGCCGGGTTTGAAATGTTGTCCGTTCTCAAGCTTATCTTCACTGTCATCATTGTTTACGTCTGCGTCTGAGGATCCGTTCCAACAGGACATGAATAACATTTTACTGTCTTGCTCGTAAGTCTGAAAACTTGTTTCAGTCCTATTATCTTTCCTGCAGAGCTGGAGAACAACTTGTTCCAAAAGCTCACAGTTATAATCCCGAAGAAGTTTTGATGGCGATTCCTGAGCAAGTAAACGCCCGTTTCGCATGACCCCAATCTTTCATGACAAGCAATATTAAATCGAGATATCCAACACAATGCAAACAAGTAAATGTAGATTCTAGTTTTCTGATTTATCAATACTTTCTTACTGTGTTTGAGTTACGAGCTTCTTCAATATAATGTGTGGTTATGATAATCGTTGTTCCCAGCTTTCGAACAATTTGATACAAATAGTTCCAAATACTGATGGCATTATTTAATTTATAAAAAAATATCAGGTTCCACTAACTATTCATGTATACTGCTAATGAACCAATAATATCCACCACTTGTTAATATAACTATCTACTATACTTATTTGCATATGTGACTTACTCTGTTCTGAGTAAAGGATCCAAACCAACAGTCTGCGATGAAGAAATAATAGAAAACGTAAAGCAAATTTTGAATGAAAGTTTCAAGATATAACAATGGAATAGTGTTCGTATTACCGGTTCGTCCAATATTAGTAGCTCTGGAGAATGTATCAAGGTCAATGCCAGAGAAACTCGTCTCTGTTGACCCCCGCTAAAAGCACGACAAACTTCCCGTTAATTACAGCATTAAGGAAGCAGAACGTAGCAGTTTATATTGTCATTTCTAATTAAGTTACCTTAAGTCTCCAATAATTGTGGAGTTTGAGGGAAGTTGGAGCAGCATATTCAGAAAATCCCATTGATCCTCAATTTGACGATTAGTCATGCCATAAAGCTTCCCATAAAAACGGATAATTTCTTGGCTCGTCAAATGATGATATAATGCGAGATCCTGAGCAGAAATGTGAAGAGCTGACTTCCAATAATTCGTACTTATGATAAGTGTGAAGTAGGAAAATCAAAAGTTACACATACTTGTGGCATGTATCCCAGTTTCTTTCCAGGTATTCCACTGCCTTTTGTTCCTGGCTCCCTTCCAAAAACGAGAATTTCTCCCGAGTCGCATTTTTGCAAGCCGACGATGCAAGAGAGTATTGTTGTCTTTCCACAGCCACTGGAGCCTAACAGCCCATATCTTTTAAAATATTGAACAAATCATTTTTAGCTCCAAAAGTTCCAAATAATAGACAACTCTTTCAAATGGACAATATCATAATCTTCCTGCTTACATGGTTCCCTTCTTTACACTCATGCAGAAATTTTTAAGAACGGATGGGCCATGTTCATAGCGTTTATGCACATCGCGAATGAAAACTGCACAGTCACTCCGGTATTGTCCATTTCCTGCAGAAATATCCCGCAGTATATTATCGTCCTTCAATCGACCGATACCTACTAGTGATGGGTCCGACGATGCGAAATTTTGGCTCGCTGGACGTCTGCCATAAACGTTATAACTGTCCATGCTTATGCCGACAATAAGGAAATTGCTTTGTGGCCAGAAATGCAAGTATATCGACCGGGATCAAAGTTGAAAATGTGAGTTCATGGCATGAACTTCATGCCGTTCATGTATCTTTCTTGATGTCTGGTGGGCATGTCTTTGTGCGTTTAAAAGCTTTATTATACACCGATAAAAATATTATTCATATTCACATAATATTCCTTTGCCAATGTATGAACATTGTAAGTCAGTGACGTAGACGTATTTATAAACAATTTATTTCTGAAGGTCAAGTTAAGTTAGTGAATAAAAATTCATAACATGTCTTAATGTTGTTCACAATGATGAAGAAAAGTTCTCTCGGGTGGTAGGTGGCAGCTGTATACCTAGTCAAATCTGAAACTCTAGAGTTCATTAATAATATTTATATTGAAATTAATAATATCACCTGCAAAATTAAGCGAAGAAGTTCCTCTGTGGTAATTGACCACGGTCCAATCGGGTTAATTTCCCATTCACAGGGTATTTAAAACCGGTCTCATTATGTGAAAGTGTCCCTCAAACAAATGTTTTTTGAAGGCATTGTACATATAACCCCGACGTTCCAAGTCTGTGTAAATGTACGGAGTTTGCATTAATTAGAGTACCTGCGCTTGCCATTTTCAATTTAGGGTTTTTTATGTTCCGTGCTTCCACTGCTCCCATTTATATGGACGCATGTATAAAAGATATATTGTAATGACGATCTTGACTTTACACGGTATGACTGAAAATATCTCTTCAAACACATGTGCAATGCTTCCACACAACTTATAATTTAGCAACCATTTTCCTATCCGTATGTGAATTAAATACTTATTCATTATGGAGATTCGCTGCATTTCTCGTCTGATTTTTAAGCAGTGCAGTTTATTAGTGATGCTTGCTTGCTCCGATTACGTTTTTAGAATGTCGGTAGAGTTTTAAACATGCTACTTAATGTTTCACTACTCTTGTTATTGAACTTTCTGATCCTAGTGTATACATATGTAATGAATCAAATTAAAGTATATGTCCATATTAACAAATTTGGGACGTCCTGACACGGGTTAATTATACTGCATATATGGTGCAATATTGTGCATTGATTATCATATTATAGCTACCTACCTATAGATGTATGTAAATAAATCATTGAAATCTAACCATTTAAAGATCATTGTCCACTCTTCATTCAACAACCTGTCAACAATGCGTGATATTAAATGATGACACGTAACAGCATGTTTGAAAATTAGCCTGCACGCCAGGCTTCTAAAAACACTTCAGTTTATATGAATGAACCCAATGACATGGATATGTACGATGTAAAGTTGTTGAAAATAACAACTTTATTGCCATAATTTTGCTTTGAAAAGTGAAAATGTTTAGCAAACTCTCTTGGCTCTCACGAGATGACGGTGAGCCTAAAACCAGTACTATAATTGCTGCACACCTGGACATCAAGCCGGTGCATGAGTGATGTTATCACGATTCAATCAATTAACTAGACATGAGCTTACGTAATGAATAAATTATATATGAACAACAAGAATTGCAATGACCGACGATTTCGTTATTGGATAAAGTATGATTTCTCACGGCGCAACTTATAGCATTACCTGCCAGTTAAGCAACAACATGAAAAGTACTAAATTCATTCAGTCAGCGCGTCATTTTATCAAAGAACGTAATTTCATCTGTACTTGTACTAACTCACTAGAGCCCATCATAAAATTGACATATCCCTTCCTAAATATCGTTTTGCCATACGAATTGATTTTCATGCATTTCACCGTTTTCAGACCGTATATCGGCAAAGTTTACTTTTATTTCTTATCGTTACATTGCTGTCGTAGGTTGTATGCACAATATTGTTTTTATTTCAATAAAATTGACAAAAATTAGACAATGTGTCATTGCAACCCAGACACGGAAGACGGAGATATTCACAGCTTTACATTAGTCGCCTAATTATCTTCAAACAATTTTTATTTACTAAACTTTTTGTAGAGAAGCACACCGAGAAACAAAAGTCCCAAAATCCATGCGATAAGTGCCAACAATCCATACCACGCCAATGGGTCCGCAAAGCCTATTCCACGAACCATTATTGCCCTTAGCGCTATTGTCGGAAATGTGGTTGGAACTACATACGAGACATGCCTCCAAAACGTTGACATTATCTCGTGTGGAAATAGTGCGGTTGTGAACTGGATAAAAATCAGAAATAAGAACATTGCCGTGTACAGCACGTATATCTCTTCAGCCAAAATCTGTCCACGAAAATGCCTATGAAAGATGCAAATACAAAAAGAGTTATTTTTCAACAGTAGGCTGTTGACATAGATAAAGTTAAGCTATTAAATTAGATAATATTGAATACTAGAGACTAGAGAGTAATAATTAGCTAATGAATACCTAGTGCACTCCCACACAGATGCGTCAGTAGACAGTAAACAATCATCAGCCATTGTGACCCTGCTGCCTCAAAGCCAAAGCCGAAATAAAGAATTGTTTTCCAAATTACGATTTCGGCAACAGTAACCAGGCTGTGTACTACAAGGTGACTTGCTAAGACGTCGGCAATGGTGAGTCCTGCAACATGAGCTCTACTCAGCGTCCCTTGCCTACGGTCTAAACAATGTTCGAAAAAATTATTTTACAACGATACACGGGATTAATTATTTGTACCAACTTTGTACCAATTTTGTAAACATTTAAAAAATATAATATAATATTCGCCTGAAATTATCATCATTCCATTTATTGAAAACCCAACTGCTACAATCGATCTAGAAACGAATGAGTAAATATAGCAATTACATAGTAATTTAAAGCGTATTAAAATGTAGGCCACGGGGAGCAAAATTTAGACCATTTAAATAATTTGGGTTACACTAGAAGGATTCCAGGTACGATAAATGACGTGTAATCATCCTCTTGACTGAAAACTGGAGTGCGAAACTACGTACATAAATGTAAATAAAAGGTTATTAGGATGCATGCATACATTGAACTTAATTGTACATAATTGGTCAAAATATTTTTTTCGCCATGTTTATCATCAAATGTGTTCTATTGTTTTAACATAATGGTAGTTTTGGACGTATAAAATTTTAATATAAAAATTACAATTGGTTGTACATACTTTAACAAATAACTTACAATAATTGGTAATTCTGCGTGTTGCCCACCAATCTTACATGAAGTAGCGAGTTCTTTTACGTATAGCAGGTAAGATGCATACAAGTGCTTTATGGTTAACAGCACTTGTATGTACTCTAGAAATATAATGTGCATTTTTTATACAAAAAAGAATAATATAAAATTGGATATTTTTTACGGTACTCAATAACTCAATTCTGATGTAACATTCTGCACCGGAGAATGAAGTGGTGACATACGTGAATAGTCTAAATAAGCATGGATTCGGGATCCCTCAATAGATTCATTGGTAGAAAACAGCTTTTCAGTAAAAAGGGCCAAGCTGTGTTGAGAATAGTTGACAGGAACAGTAAGGTATCCCGAAATCTTGCCAATACGTGTTTGTGAAAGTGCGCCACTTTCGCTGTCGAACGACCTCTATTACATAGGCCGTCGCAACCAAAATTATTTTCTAATTCTTATATGTTGTAAATTATGATGATGTAGTCTATCGAAGATGTTAATAATTTATTTTACCAAAATGACCATATCATCTCGACTCAGATGATTTAAGAAATTGCAACTTAGCGCAGAGAGGTCGCAAGAGCCAAGAAAGTGGTTTGCAGATGAATCACAATCAATTGTCCGGTTGGACATTTCAGGGTTCACTATTCCAAGGAGAATTCCTTTCGGCTTGGAACCGAAGCATAAGAGCGATAAACTCCCTTGTATACAGGGTAGGAACAAGGTCACTCCTATAAATCTGGAACAGTAAAAGCAAAAGAACATGAGCTCAAAGCAAGAGTTCATTTCACTCTCATATAACTACAGAACGTATACTATTTACATTGGGTTCCTAACAAAGTTCATTAGTATGACAGTTGTGAATGCGTAAATCCTATGCAGCGATTGCAAGAAGCCCGAGACATTTACTTTTGTACAAACGCTCATAGTATCGTGTTGTGTATTCGGAATGTTATTGCGGGCTAAAGGGTACTCCGCTTTATCAATTACTAATGCTGACTCTGAGGATTCAGTCCAATATGAGGAGCCGGATAGCATCTGATTGTCTTGTTCATCAGTTTGTGTACTAGTTTTCATCATCTGATCTTTCGTGCAGAGTTTAAGAACCACTTGTTCCAAAAGTTCGCAATTGTACTCCCGAAGAAGATCAGAGGGCGACTCCTCTACAAGTAAACGGCCGCTTCTCATTACCCCAATCTGTTCATACAAACAAATACGGTGGCAAGGAAAAAGTAGTTATCAAACGCAAAGGTCATTAAATACATTTCGCTTGGCTAATTATCTAAATCCCTATGTTTACCGTGTTTGAATTGCGAGCTTCCTCAATATAATGTGTAGTAATTATTATCGTTGTTCCCAGCTTTTGGACAATTTGGTACAAATAGTTCCAAATGCTTTTAATAAAATTCAGTATACCAGAATAAGTGTCCTAATTTTTTACATATGTACATCTTTGAATATCAAATATTCGCTAACATAGCTTGAATACTTATAATATATTTAGGCATACACTTACTCTGTTCGGAGGAGTGGATCCAGACCAACGGTCTATGAGAAAAATAATGTGGTTGAGAAATGTAAAAGAAATATTATTGCTCAAAATAGAATGTACAGTGTACAAATGCTTATTATTACCGGCTCGTCTAATATTAACAGTTCTGGAGAATGTATCAAGGCCAAAGCTAGGGAAACTCGTCTCTGTTGCCCACCACTACAATCATCAAAGTTGTTACAAAATTTTGGTAATTCAACTTTATCAGTTAGAAGTCGAAAGGAATCAATTAGCCTGATGCCTTGCAGAGGGTGAAATACCTTAAGTTGATAATAATTGTGGAGTTTGAGGGAAGCTGTAGTAGCGTGTTCAGAAAATCCCATTGATTCTCAATTTCACTACTGGTCATACCATAAACTTTTCCGTAAAATCGGATAACTTCTTGACTGGTCAAATGATGATACAACGCTAGATCCTAAACGGAAACATTTTAAAACGTAGAATGGAAATTATTATGTACTACATACATGTAAGAAACGAATCTACTTGTGGCATGTATCCAAGTCTCTTTCCAGGTATTCCACTGCCTTTTGTTCCGGGTTCCATTCCAAAAATACGAATGTCCCCAGAGTCGCATTTCTGTAAACCAACGATGCAAGAGAGTATTGTCGTCTTTCCACAGCCACTGGAGCCAAGCAGTCCATATCTTTTAAAAAATGTAGGATATTTAGTATCAAAGCAATCGCATAAACATTCTAAATACCTGTAATTGATAATTATTTGCAATGGATCAATTTTGAATATTTTCTGGCTCACATGGTTCCCTTTTTCACACTCATACAGAAATTTTTAAGAATAGATGGGCCATGTTCATAGCGTTTTTGCACATCCCGAATATAAACCGCACAATCATTCCGGTAGTTTCCATTTCCAGAAGAAATGTTCCTCTCTGAATTGACATTCTTTGATGCGCCATTCCGTGGGTCCGGATATGAGGGAATTTTGTCAACTGGTGCAGGGTTATAGTTGACTCGAGTGCTCTCCATGGTTGTCTAAACGGTTTGAAAATTTCAGCAATAGGAAATGTGTCTTGATCGGGATCAAAAGTAAAACTGTAAAGTGATCATCTATTTTACTTCTTTTCTGGAGATGGTGCTCCTACTTCTTCGTATATAAACATTTATACATCAAATAATATGCCGTTTGTATGCGCAGTAATCAGTAAGATAATACATACATACCTATATGTGCACATCATACAATCAATCAAGTAATTTGTGAAGGTCACTGAAGAAAGTTATGTACCAACTCTTTGTTCCAAAGGGTTAATTATTTAAATCGCTTTCGAGAATCGTCTCCATCTGATAAACTCAAACCTATAATCCGTCAGTTTATAAATACATACCATCATATAGTTAATTAATTTAATTAACTGACCATTCACTGCGAAAACACTTAATCAATTTTAGTATTTAATTTCTTATTTCCAGACCGGTCTCCATTGTATCCTTGCGAAAGTGATATTTTGTAATTATCCCAATCAATTGAACAACCTAACGCCCGCAATTTCGTAAATTCACGGAGTTGAGTGTTTAGTGTTTAGCTAGTATTATCCTTTCATAAGTTATATAAATATGCATGCTTATCATATTATCACGTACTAGGCATATGAAAGGAATCGGGGCACATAGAAACAATTTAAATTACCCACAAGCACGTGCATTTGTGTTCTTTCAGAATAATATAAACTCCAGGCAACGCGTGATCTATACATATTTCATCCATATTAGTAAATATCATTGATCTATACGTTATGTATAAGGAATCCGTTCACGCTTTCGCATCCCTGTTGATTTGCTCATTTGCTGATACACAACGCATATCAACAGTGACAAAGGCTTTATACCATTTAATGTAATAGGAACCCGTTTGGAAAAGCAATCCGAACGCCCACTACCCAATCAAGCCTTATATTATGAACCCAGTGACATTTCATGATTATGACTTGGGATTTTTTTCTAGCCGCAAAGATTCCATTTTCTTTTAAAAGTTACGTAAATTTATATCAAGCTAAAGGTAATAATAATAATGAGTTGACCTTGAACTTTAAAACCAGTTTGAAACTGCCACATATTAAGTCTGCTTCAAGTCTGAGCTAGGGAGATAGTTTTAGTGGATGGCATTTTATGAATTAGCAGACAAGTTTATGCTCGTATTTAATTACGTATAATAATTGTAATTACCGACGTTTTTTTGTTATCAGATAAAGTATATTTTCTCACGACAATATATTGGCAGTTTATTCCAAATAAGGTAGAAAGAAAATGTATGCAAGTCTGTGCGTCATTTTGTATTGTGAAATTATTTGATTATTGATTCGGAAATGTGGATCATTTCAACCCGGCGTATTTCTCGTACACATGGAGAACATTTTACTTTTATTTCCTTCCAAATTCATTTATAATTTCTTATAAAACGGCAGATTTGGTAGCCACGACGTTCAATTTGTTTCAGAAGCAAAATAATCATCCTCATGCAATACTTCATTACTAAATTAAAATATATACCTAATATACGTAATGCAATTGTACGTCCTCGATTTATTTATTAAATTTCTTATACATTAGTGCACTGAAAAATAACATCGCAGTCATCCAAGCGAGAAGAACCAGCAATCCAGACCCCACCAAGGGGTCCATCCATCCTATCCCACGGGTTGTCACAGCTCTCAGCGCTTGTGTCGGAAGTGTAGTGGGAACAGAATAAGCGAAATGCCTCCAAAACGTTGACATTAGTTCCTTTGGAAATATTGTGCTTGCAAATTGGATAAAGATGGTAAATAATAGTATTGCAGCACACAGCACGTGCACAGCCTCATGTAAAATCTGTCCCACGAATAGACCTATAAAAATGCATAGGGAATGTCATTAAATGTGCACAATTACCAGGATTAATGTACGCTGCTAGCAATGATGAATGAGCTAAAAGGGAGCAAAAGTAGCTTCGTAGGATGATGGCATATAATTAATTAATTATAATTATTTTGAACATACCTACTGCACATCCAGTCAAGTGGGTTATCATACAGAAAGCAAGCATTATCCATGGAGACCCGACGGACACAAACCCGAAGCCGAAATAAAGAACCACATTCCAAATTGCAATCTGACTAACTGCAACAATCCCTTCCATTATCAAGTGACTGATCAAGACATCAGCAATTGTAAGCCCTGCAACGTGAGCTCTGCTCAAGGTGCCTTGCTTCCGATCTACGGTTAATAATCAGTTCTATGAAGTTATTTTTCTTTCGGTGATTTAGTAAAAAATGTTTCCATTCACCTGAAATTACCATCATCCCTGTCAGTGCGAACCCAACGGCACCAATTGAACTACAAATTAGGGAAAAGTGCATAATTGCAGCAGTTACTCAGACTAGAACTTTAGTTATTTAAAGTAGATGATGTACAATTAACTTACATTATGATCAGTCCTGGTATTATGTAAGTGGTGTAATCATCTTCTTTGCCGAATACGGGAGTTCGGAACTATTGAAGAATAAAGAATACGAGTTCTTGATTTAGACTTACCGGTCATTTGCAAAAATCGAGTTTTTCAGTTCAAGTTAAGTTTTATCAAAGTACTTACCAGAAGAGGTATTTCCGTTTGTTGGCTACCGAGATGACATGAATCCATTACATCCTTTACGTACAGCAGGTAAGATGAAAACAAGTGCTTTATCGATAACAGTACCAGTATCTTATCTGGTGACGTAAGGTTAACATTAACGTGCTTTAATATATAACAGCTTCTAAAATAGTATGGTACAAAATACTATGGAAAACGACGGAAAGCTTTTCATGTGTAATCATTACGTTTCAGTAGACTTCAAAAAAGAAAATTATTAAATCAGAAGCACATATAAAACAAATATTTGTAGTTACATACGTGAATAATCCAAATGTACATGAATTCTGGAACCCGTAATTGTTTCATTCGAGGCAAATAGCTTTACAGCTAATAGGTCAAAAGTATGTCGAGAATAGTTTCCAGGGAACGCGATAAATCCTGAAACCCTTCCAAGGTGCGCTTGTGAGATAGCTTCATCTTCGTTTTCATAAAAACTCTGCAAAACAATACAAAGACATTTGATAAGCCCTTTTCTCGCGGTGTTCGTTTTCTAGGCAATAATGCTATGTAGTATTTTATTAATACTGTACCAAAACAACCATATTGTCTCTGATCAGGTGGTTTAAAAAATTGCAGCTTAGAGCAGATAGGTCACAAGTCTCATTAGATAGGTGAGCCGAGTCGCATTCCGTTGTCCAGTTGGACACCTCCGGATTCACAATTCCAAGATGTATTCCTCCCGGTTTGGAGCCCACACACAAGAGTGTTAAGCTACCTTGTATAGATGGAAGGAACAAGGTTCCCGCTACAAAACTGGGAAACAAGCCAGATTAAAAATCTTATTTTGTACTTGGTACTAATGTCTATAATATCAATTATCATCTTACAATGGATTTCTTAGGTACGTCATCAAAAGGACAGTTGTAAATCCATAAATTCTCTGCAAGAATTGAGTGATATCTTGGGCTTTTCTATTTACAGAATTGGGCTTACTAAACATATCCTGATGCTCGGCTTTACGGGTTAATTTCTCTGATATTTCACCATCATATCCAATTGCTTGAAATGTATTATGTTCATGAATAACTGCAGTTTACTCTGTTTCATTCAACTTATGTTTTATAGTTTGATACTTTGATACCTGTCGATTTTCAATTTGGGTAGTAGAAACACTCATTAGATCATTCGCATCTTTCTTGCAGAGTTGTAGAACTACCTGCTCCAAAAGCTCACAATTATAATTTCGAAGAAGATTGGCAGGTGTGTCTTCTACGAGCAAACGTCCATTGCGCATTACCCCAATCTACCGCGATAGAGAGAAAACAGTGATATTTTGCACATAACCACATATACTGACATTATGACAAAGCAGAACAACTAATATTGTAGTTATGGCTACCGTGTTTGAATTCCGAGCTTCTTCAATGTAGTGCGTGGTGATGATAATGGTGGTTCCCAACTTTTTAACAATCGTGCACAGATAATCCCAAATGCTATATACGTTATTAAATGCTATTAAAAATTCTATTATATTTTTTAAAACACATGAAATTAATCGTTAGTTTAGTTATTGTCATACTCTTGACGAAGCAATGGGTCTAGGCCAACAGTCTAGAAGCAGAAAGTATAGCGGGATCAATTAAGTTTTACATGAACATGATCATGAGCCTGTTAAAGTATTATGCTCCTATAGGTATTACAGGTTCATCAAGTATAAGCAGCTCGGGAGAATGTATCAAAGCCAGTGCCAGTGAGACTCGTCTTTGTTGACCACCGCTGCAATAAATGCACGATAATTTGTATTCCATTGTGAGTCCAACTGAGAGACCTTTTTTCATGTTTGTTAATTCATTAATTTAACTCATGCGAAGTCACCTTAACTCTCCAATAATTGTACAATCTGATGGAAGCTTCAGCAAGATATTTAGAAAATCCCATTGGTCCATAATCTGGCTGCCTGACATGCTAAAAACCCGTCCGTAAAACTGGACAATTTCTCGTATCGTCAAATTGTAGTATAAAGCAACTTCCTAAATTATGACATTTTAAGTTGCAATATAAATCCTGGAAGCATTTTACATAGATTTCTGTTCAATGTGTTGTTAGGTTTACTTGTGGCATATATCCTAATCTCTTTCCTGGAATTCCACTCCCTTTTGTCCCGGGTTCCCTTCCAAAGACAAGAATCTCTCCAGAGTCGCATTTCTGCAAACCAACGATACATGAGAGAATCGTCGTTTTTCCGCAGCCACTGGAGCCCAGGAGTCCATATCTATCGTATCATTCAGTCACTCAGTATAATGTATTAGAATTATTTAAATACTTGGTTCATTTAAATTGTTGTCTTACATTGTTCCCATTCTGACTACCATGCAGAAGTTTCTAAGAACTAGTGGTCCATACTCATAGCGCTTATGCACATTTCGAATGAAAACTGCACATTCACCATTGTCACATTCATTTGAGATATCCCTGCTGGTATTTTTATGCCTGCCATTTTCTTCTAATTCTGAATACGTAAATGGAGGCGAATTTTCTTGTACTTGAACACATGCCATATTTCTCGTTGAAATTTAGGAAATACGATGTTTGCTTACCGCTTGCAATATTAAAATTGTGAAATTATTCATGCTTCAGTTAAACCCTTTGTTGCCTCCGATGACCATTATATACACACACATCATTATAATACATATTCCGAGTTTTTTTTTAAGAAAAACTGAAAATGCAAAAAATACATACAAAGAATGTATTGTATTTCTTGATGTATATTTACATACATAAGTGATTGGTTCGGTGAATGTCAAGGCCATTGCAAAAGAGGTCGTCTCGTCTAAACGCATTGTATTTATTTATGTAATAAATTCCTCGGGCGTATATTCGTCTCCATCTGATAATAAAGTAAGGAGGAGGAGTATGAAAAGCTGTGGGGTTATCATCATTAATCCTTCCATTCTTTGCTATATTAATGTGAAAATTTACATGGAATGTATCCTTCCGCAGAAATTTTAAGTTGGGTAGAGTAAATAGCTGTTTTACTGTTTTCAATTATACGGGTTGTGTAACTTGAACGTAGACAGTCTACTCGCCAACGACAAACGACTGGGTCGAGTATTGAGTTACCTAATAAAAGCATATATTGTAAGTACGTTGCGGTTTTAAGATGATAATCGCAGATTAATTTATAATTGCCATACGGACGAGTGGCTCCAAACAAATTATGTACGATTTGACTGTGTGGTTATAGTTATATGACACGGGAAAATGTGGGAAGGAACGGGAAATTTCCATCTTAAACTCGCAAATTGTTTTCACACGACTTAATAAACCAAAAACCCACATACCTGCCTATACGCATGACATACCTATTGGCATTTATCAATATTTTTCACATTTCAGGATTTTTATGTACAAAGCTCCGATTTAGACATTCGGCCGGTTTGGACTTTTCGTAAAATATATATTTTGACAGTGCACATGATGACTAACAACTTGACATGTCATACACGAGATAAATTTTGGGGCACGTTGAGTTGGCCCAAATAAAATTATTATTGGTAATGTTAAGCTACATACGAAGCACATTGTGAAACTTGACAGGGCTTCCAGTTTGTGCATGCATACATATAAGGAAGTACACATTTCCACACATCTTTCTTGTTGCAACTAAACTCATTATTTATTTGTAAAACCGATTTTAATTTGATCTATTACACTTTTTGTAGATAAGCACACTGACAATCAAAAGCCCCACAATCCAGGCGATAAGAATCAACAATCCAGACCACACAAAAGGGTCCGTTATTCCAATTCCACGAAGCATGATGGATCGTAGTGCTTCCGTGGGAATGGTAGTGGGAACAACATAAGCAGCTTTCCTCCAAAAGGCTGACATGAGTTCCTTTGGAAACAATGTGCTTGTAAACTGGATAAACACCAAAAATAAGAATATTGCCATGCACAGGACGTACATCTCCTCCATGAAGATTTGTGCCATGAAAATGCCTATGGAGTAAATGATAAAAATATAAGAAAGCTCAACATAATCTTTAGTTTTTAATAAAACATATTACGTTGCATTATGATATCCAATTACTAAAATAGAATTGAAAGACATTCAATTACCAATTGCACTTCCACACCACTGTGTCAGCAAACTGATAAGAACAACTAGCCAGGACGAACCGATCGACTGGAAACGAAAACCGAAATGGAGAATAATATTCCAAATGACTATTTGACCAATAGCAAGAATGCTTTGAATGATAATGTGGCCGCTGAAGACGTCTCCAATGGTAAGTCCTGCAACATGAGCTCGACTCAACGTCCCTTGCTTCCGGTCTAAACGCAATGTCGGTTGAAAAGAATTAACATGCAGTAATGCACATAGGCACACAAAAAGGGATAATACAGTTTAAAGCCAAAAACAATTAAAAATAATATAATGCACCTGAAATAATCATGATGCCGGCCATCGCAAACCCAATCCCAATGAATGAACTACGAACAAAAAAATTAAAATCAATCAGTAGTGCTTACGCTTACCTATTCGACCATTTACGTTGTTTTTATAAATAAATGAATAATTATGATTATATTTTGGGTTACACTACACTAGGAAAAGTCCGGGTATGATGTAAGTCGTGTAATCATCCTCCTTGCCGAAAACAGGAGTGCGATACTACAAAAACAATAAATATTAAATTAGGATTAGGGGTTGCGGTGTGAATTGTTTAGGTGAAAGAAACCCTATTTTTAGTCATGACCATCCATTCAATTCTGAATGACTTACAAGCAAGGGCAACTCTGCTTGTTGGCTACCAATTCTGCAGGAAGAAGCGAGGTCCTTTACGTACAGTAGGTAAGACGTGAACAAATGCTTCATCGTTAACAGTACTTGTGTTCTCTCTGAAGTAGAACAGAATTGTCCAGCAATACAAAACTTTGTACTTACATTTAATGAGTATTGCAATTTTTACGATATCATGGTAATGTCTAATGGCAATATTAATGGTTAATGATGAATGGCATACGGGAATAGTCTAGATGAACATGAATGCGGGACCCCTCGATGGATTCACGTGGCGTAAAATGTTTCTCAGTAAACAGTTCCAAGCTGTGGTCAGAATAATTCTCTGGAAACATAAGGTATCCTGAGACACTTCCAAGGTGCGTTTGTGAAAGTGCTTCCAGCTCGCTTTCAAATGGTCTCTAAAAAAGGTAGTTTCTATTGAGTTCACTTTGTGATAAATTATGATTTATAATTTTTGTACAAATAGTTTTATTACCAAAACAAGTATATCGTCTCTTTTCAGATGATTTATGTATTTGCAGCTTAGCGCAGAAAGGTCACAGGAGTGGTCCAAATGAATAGCTAAATCGCACTCAGTTGTCCAGTTGGTCAACTCAGGATTCACAATTCCAAGATGCATCCCTCCAGGTTTGGAACCCACACACAACAGTGTCAGAGTCCCTTGTATGCATGGGATAAATAACGTAAACAGCAAATACCTTTAAATGAGAGAAAACAACCTGTAAGCAATAGATTGAAACTATTTATCTGTGTATACATTTCATAGGTGGCAGTCGATATCTTACACAGGATTTCTAACAAAGGTCATTAAAAGAACAATTGTAAATCCATAGATTCTGCTCAACAGATGAGTGATTCGATTATTTTGGATATTTGTAACAGAAATTCTGTTAACTGCATCCCTTTCCGTGACTGTCGAGGTAAATGTTGCCGACATTTCACCATCATGTCTAATCGGCCTGAAATACATTGAGTTTGAGGCTTCATTCCTACTTGATTTGAACATTTTATTCCCATGGTGTTCGTAAGGAGGAGAATTGTCGAAGCTGCTCGAATTAGATGTCCTGCAGAGTTGTAAAACGACTTGTTCCAAAAGGTCACAATTGTAGTACCTTAGAAGATTGGAAGGCGTGTTCTCGACAATTAAGTGCCCATTTCTCATTACCCCAATCTTAAATGGCAAGCATGAAAGAAAGCATTTTATATTATTATTAATATGGAGAAAGTTATGACATGAAAAGTAAAGGCATGCACTCTTATTGTGATTGTCTGCAGATAAAAAATATACCTATGTGAATAAGTGAAAGTTAATTTTGTAGCCAGCTTGAAAATTTTCTTACCGTATCTGACTTTCGAGCTTCTTCAATGTAATGGGTGGTGATAATAATTGTTGTTCCCAACTTTCGAACAATTTGGTACAAATATTCCCAAATGCTAGATAATAAGTGGTAAGGTTTTTAAAGCATAATTACGCAATATTTAACTGAATGAATATAATATTCTTACTCTCTTCTGAGCAGTGGATCTAGACCAACAGTCTGCGAAAACAAACAATGAATTACATCAATGCATTTATGTAAATGTTCACACCAACATCATCATATCCTGCGTTTCAAATGTTATTAAAATTAATACGTACAGGTTCATCCAGAATTAGGAGCGCTGGAGAATGTATCAACGCCAATGCCAATGACACGCGTCTCTGTTGCCCACCACTGAAATTAATGGTAACAAAAACATACATATTACCTATATGCATCATCCAATTAAATTTTGTTCGGTCAAGTCACCTCAAATCTCCAACAAGTTTGGAAGAAGGTGGAAGCTTCAGTAAAGTATTAAGAAAATCCCATTGCTCTGTAATCTCTCGACTTTTCATTCCGTAAACCCTTCCATAAAACTGGATAACTTCCCGAATAGACAAGTGATTGTACAAAGCAATTTCCTATAAAAAATTCATAATTATTTAATATGCACACTAGCTCAGGTCATGGTAAACTTTGTAGCATAAGTAGTCAATAATAATTTACTTGTGGCATGTATCCCAAACTCTTCCCTGGAATTCCGCTCCCCTTTGTACCCGGTTCCATTCCAAACACAAGCAAATCTCCAGAGTCGCATTTCTGCAGTCCAACAATGCATGAAAGTATTGTCGTCTTTCCACAGCCACTGGAACCGAGCAGCCCGTAACTTTACGACAGAAATATTCTCATATCAATCATCCAGTAATATTGAACGAGTTCTTCTTATTCTTATTAATGTTTTAAAAAACACTCGTCCTGCTTACATGCTTCCCTTCTTGACCTTCATGGAGAAGTTTCTTAGAATTGATGGTCCATATTCATAGCGTTTATGCACATTTCGAATGAAAACTGCGTAATCTCCATGCGAGTGTACATCTTGTACAGTTACTGTTGCCGCTATGTTAGCTGAATTTGAGTTGTCCCGTGCGTCAGTTGGGAATATTTGTTGGTCCTGATATTCGTCATATGATTATGCTTCACTGGCAGTGGACTATCGCGTACCTGAATGCACTGCATATTTATGTCAATCTTGGAAATGCAGATGAGAGATATTCCTCCACCGATATCACAATAAAAACTGCCAATGTAGTAATATTTTTTTCGGGATTTAATGTCGTAATATGTGGGGATGTTTAGTTAGGTATTTAATTGCTGAGGTCACTAAGTTGTAGTGAATGCATCGTTTTTGCAATTAAAATAGCAAATCGACGGTAGATCTGAATCTGATAAGCTTCCCTCATTAGAACTAATCGCTTGCATTACTTTGTTTCTTGACTCTGAACTCGAATTGCCTAGTGGGAAAAGTGTTTAGAAGACTATGGATAATGACTGTAAATATTCGCCCTAATTACAATGAAATGAGAAATGATGGATAAAAACTTCGCCATCAGAAGCATCATTGAAATTTGTCTAGGTATATGATACTGGGTGCTGTAACAGACAGGGTTGCACAGACGCTAATAATTTATAACTATTATTGCGGCTGCAATATAATCATGTGAATCAAGTGTCCCTAATTGCATATTGTTGCAAATATGATGTAATTGGGAGGATTAATTAATAACGAGGACGGGTGTAAACCCGAAATAAAAAACTACCGGAAGTCTGATGCGAGCAAATTTAAGTACTAAAGAACATATTTCATCTTCCAAGATCATAATCTTGAACTTATCTGTCAATTCATTTTTTGACCCATAGCCCACCCACAAGTTCCCGGAGCCGCAGCTCCTACAGTTGTCAGAATTGACACATGGTATGATGACAAAAAATGATCAGAATAAAATTCTCTATAAGATAAACCAATAAAAGATTTTTGCCATAAAGATGCATGGGGGACCTTACCCCCCACCGTGCCCCTGGGGTTGGCCCCCGGAGGCCCAAAATCAATACCGATCTTTAGAATCACCATATGTACCTCCATGCAAAATTTGAATCAAATCGGTCAATGTGGAGGAAAGTTATAGTGTTTACAGACAAACGGACACACAGACAGACAAACAGAACAATCGCAATAACTACCTTTATAAGCATTTCATGCTTCCGGTAGTTAATAAACTGAAAAGTGTAGTGGAAAATGTTGTTCCATGCAATAAAAGTTGTAGGTCACTAGACGGAGAAGGCCCGTTGAAATCAACGGGCTCTAGAAACTTATGTCCTGGTGGAAAACTTAGAAACCACATTATAAAATGTTAGTATTCTATGAATAATCTAATGAATTTTAAAGTACTTCCGGGTAGACAGATTTAAGGTTATAGAAATCGTGATTGTCCGGCAGTTCTCCCTGTTCTTCAGAGTATAATTACTATCTTTATTATGACATCAGCACTCCTGTTCCCCCTTTGGAAATTTCCCCTTTGGAAATTTCCCCTTTTGAATTTTCGCCTTTTGAATTTTCGCTTTTTGAATTTTCGCCTTTTGAATTTTCCCCTTTTGAATTTTCCACTTTTGAATTTTCCCCTTTTGAATTTTCCACTTTTGAATTTTCCACTTTTGAATTTTCCCCTTTTGAATTTTCCCCTTTTGAATTTTCCCCTTTTGAATTTTCCCCTTTTGAATATTCCCCTTTTGAATTTTCCCCTTTTGAATTTTCCCCTTTTGAATTTTCCCCTTTTGAATTTTCCCCTTTTGAATTTTCCCCTTTTGAATTTTCCCCTTTTGACTTTTCCCCTTTTGAATTTTCCCCTTTGGAATTTTCCCCTTTGGAATTTTCCCATTTTGAATTTTCCCATTTTGAATTTTCCCATTTTGAATTTTCCCCTTTGGAATTTTCCCCTTTTGAATTTTCCCCTTTTGAACTTTCCCCTTTTGAATGTTCCCCTTTTGAATTTTCCCCTTTTGAATTTTCCCCTTTTGAATTTTCCCCTTTTGAATTTTCCCATTTTGAATTTTCCCCTTTTGAATTTTCCCCTTTGGAATTTTCCCCTTTGGAATTTTCCCCTTTGGAATTTTCCCCTTTGGAATTTTCCCCTTTGGAATTTTCCCCTTTGGAATTTTCCCCTTTGGAATTTTCCCCTTTGGAATTTTCCCCTTTGGAATTTTCCCCTTTTGAATTTTCTCCTTTTGAATTTTCCCCTTTGGAATTTTCCCCTTTGGAATTTTCTCCTTTTGAATTTTCCCCTTTGGAATTTTCCCCTTTGGAATTTTCCCATTTTGAATTTTCCCATTTTGAATTTTCCCCTTTGGAATTTTCCCCTTTTGAATTTTCCCCTTTGGAATTTTCCCCTTTGGAATTTTCCCCTTTGGAATTTTCCCCTTTTGAATTTTCCCCTTTGGAATTTTCCCCTTTTGAATTTTCCCCTTTTGAATTTTCCCCTTTTGAATTTTCCCCTTTTGAATTTTCCCCTTTTGAATTTTCCCCTTTTGAATTTTCCCCTTTTGAATTTTCCCCTTTTGAATTTTCCCCTTTTGAATTTTCCCCTTTTGAATTTTCCCCTTTTGAATTTTCCCCTTTTGAATTTTCCCCTTTGGAATTTTCCCCTTTGGAATTTTCCCCTTTGGAATTTTCCCCTTTTGAATTTTCCCCTTTTGAATTTTCCCCTTTGGAATTTTCCCCTTTGGAATTTTCCCCTTTTGAATTTTCCCCTTTTGAATTTTCCCCTTTTGAATTTTCCCCTTTTGAATTTTCCCCTTTTGAATTTTCCCCTTTTGAATTTTCCCCTTTGGAATTTTCCCCTTTTGAATTTTCCCCTTTTGAATTTTCCCCTTTTGAATTTTCCCCTTTGGAATTTTCCCCTTTGGAATTTTCCCCTTTTGAATTTTCCCCTTTTGAATTTTCCCCTTTTGAATTTTCCCCTTTTGAATTTTCCCCTTTTGAATTTTCCCCTTTTGAATTTTCCCCTTTTGAATTTTCCCCTTTTGAATTTTCCCCTTTTGAATTTTCCCCTTTTGAATTTTCCCCTTTTGAATTTTCCCCTTTTGAATTTTCCTCTCGGAGGGTCACGTGTCACTTTGAACATTTATATTTGACATTACGCTTTGTTCAGAAGAATAGATGAGTTACGACTTTCCCCTCTGGGCACGACTTTCCTTCAACTTACACAGCGTTTCCTCCAACTTTCCCCTTGTGGTTATGGCTAATTGATTGCGTAAGTCGAATTTGAAAATTTGTAACTGTTTCCGAGCAATGATAACGTACATAGTCTCCACTGTAGGCCAACTGACTCGATTAGTTCATCGTCCCTTAATTAACTACCCTGAAATATAACTTCATTGAACGAAATTACTGCTGTTGTTGGTTGCTCGCCATAGACTCCTTATATGCATTTCATTTCCAGTACACAAAGAACAAACTACTAATAATAATAAAACTTGGCTATTTGATTACGTAAATTATATTCAGCATAACGTACATATGTAGGTTAGTATGTAGATACAACGTGTAGAGTTATGTAAAAATGTCCATTTTTCTCTTTCGAATTACTAACGATACGGTTGGATTTTTGAAAAAATTTCAACGTAGGTTCCGTTAGGGAAGCTGTGCCTTTAATTTGATACCAAATTTATTATTGTGGACTGCTTGGTGTCGGTGTGAGAGGGACCCAAAGGTGTCGAAGAATTTGCCTAATTTGCATATTCCAACTTTGTATAAAGGATTTTGTTAACAAATCTGCATAATACTTACTTATCCAACTCGCATCTTCATTCTCTAAATATGGGAACTATCAGTGCCAGTACTTGTTACATGTTATAATACATGTTTCAATTTTATTTTCATTTACTTACTTTCTGTCTTTCTTACTAGGAGGAATTCATTAACATCAATTTTATTAACCCGTCGAGACAACTGTCATTTGCGGGACACGCGTTTGGGTACGAGAGATAGAAATTATCCTAAGGCATGAGTTTATAAATGAGTACCTAGGAAATATACACGTATACCTGTACATAATACATACATATCACTCCATTAATTTTTAAAAAATGAAGTAAATCCTTGGAAAGAGGGTTTCCCCTTCATTATTCAATCCCACTGAAACAGGCAGCAGTCAGCAGGTATCCTGAACTACGTCATTAATTTTGTTTCCAGTGAACTGTTTTCGGCGTTTCAGAGATTTATAATTAGACTGACACCGCCATGATTAATGGTTGAACATAAATTATCGCATTGCATAACTTACATTGCCTTGGAAAATGAAATTAATGATGCTTAATGCGGATATCTGATGTAGGTAAATTGCATTCAAAAGTCTATAAGCCGACAACTCACTTTCAAGCAAGTATGAATAATCTTTAAGTTCTCAGATAACTTTTTAATGCAAAGTTTGTGCAACCTATGTAATATTTCTCTAAAATCATATCTCTATCCTTTGTCGATTCTGAGGGAACCACTTGATTAATAAAACAATAAATCTACCTATGTAAGCTGTTTGTGTAAACTCGTGTAAACTAAATCGACAGACTTGGTTCGTGAATGCCTCAAAGTGCCCCTGAATACGGATTTGATTTGCTAACTGGAGAATTGTTGTTTGCTCCAATGAGTAACATTGACATTGTGGATGGACAGATACAACTAGTTTCAGTACCAAACCGAAATTTGAAAAGTTTGAAAAGTTAGAAAGAATAAATTAATGCAAACAATAGTCAGTTCTTTAAAGGGAATAATGGCGGAAAAAGAATCTTTCCATTTCCTTAAATTAAACTCATTAGAGTATACTATGTTATGTAAGTATTTGATTTTATTTATTAATCTTTTTGTAGATAAGCACACTAGCAAACAACAACCCCGTGGTCCAGACTATAAGAATCAGCAATCCAGACCACACAAAAGGAGCCGTTATTCCAATTCCACGTATCATAATTGACCTAAGTGCTTCCGTGGGAATGGTAGTGGGAACCACATATGCAGCCTTTCTCCAAAAGACTGACATGAGTTCCTTTGGAAATAATGTGCTTGTCAACTGAATGAAAACAAGAAACAAGAATATGGCCATGCAAAGCACGTGCATCTCTTCCATAAAAACTTGGGCCATGAAAATGCCTGTGAAGTAAAGAGTAAAATACAAGGAAAGAGTCAACATAATTGTTTTCAATAAAAATATCATACACTACTCTACTAATATCTAATTGGTAAAGGGTAGATATGTAGCTAATTAAATTAAATTAGATATATTGAAAATTTAGTTATGACCAGTTTTAAAATACCTATTGCAACTCCACACCACTGCGTCAGCAAACATAAAAGAATAATTAACCATGGAGAACCGAGGGACTCAAAACTGAAGCCGTAATAAAGGATAATATACCAAATGACAATTTGGCCAAGAGCGACAATGATATGTGTGAGAAGGTGGCTAGTCAGGACATCGCCAATGGTAAGTCCTGCGACATGAGCTCTGCTTAATGTCCCTTCCTTGCGATCTGAAGCCAAAAAACGGTAAAAACGATATTTAACAGATGGACTTGTAGTGCCAATCGAGATTATGGTATATTTAGCAAGACGGTTATGTAGGAATTACTTACCTGAAATTATCATCATTCCCGCAAATATAAACCCAATGCCAATGAATGTACTGCAAAATATGACAAAATATTATACCGTCAGTGGTGTTTACATTGATTGTGATTTAAAATATTTAAATTTCTTTGACTGTGTAATAATTATAAATGGGGGTAAATACACAAGGAAAAGTCCGGGTATGATATAAGTCGTGTAGTCATCCTCCTGACCGAAAACTGGTGTGCGATACTACAAATAAACAGAGAATTGGGGCTATAGGATTTAATGGGACAGTTCTGACGGTGTACTAGACTAAATATTAATTAGACAGGAGATGCATTGCGATCTAAAGTTGATTAGCTTACAAGCAAGGGTAATTCTGCTTGTCGGCCACCAATTTCACAGGAAGAAGCTAGATCCTTCAAGTACAACAGATAAGATGTAAACAAATGCTTTATCGTTAGTAACGCTCTGATATTTTCTAGAAATAATAATTCACAATTAACCAACTGAGATTTATAATGATTATGCATTTTGCTATGCCGAAAGGTTATGGCATACGGGAATAGTCCAGATGGACATGAATTCGGGATCCCTCAATGGATTCATTCGAGGAAAACAGTTTTTCCGAGAAGAGTTCCAAGCTGTGCTGGGAATAATTCTCAGGAAAAGTAAGGTATCCTGAGATCCTTCCAAGGTGCGATTGTGAAAGTGCATCGTGCTCGCTATTAAATGGATTCTAGGTAGAAAGACATGAGTTCTCAATTTCAATAATACGATCGCGTAACTACATATATATTAATATCAATAATATGATAACAATCAGTGATTTTTACCAGTACAACTGTATCATGTCTTTTCAGCTGGTTTATGTATTTGCAACTTAGAAGAGATAGGTCACAAGAGTGGTCCAAATGAATAGCCGAATCGCACTCAGTTGTCCAATTAGTCAATTCAGGATTCACAATTCCAAGTTGTATTCCGCCAGGTTTAGAACCCACGCACAAGAGTGACAGCGTACCTTGTATGCTTGGGATAAACAACGTCGATAACAAAGACCTGAAGAAATATATAAAGTAATAATCTTTTATGCGATCTCATGGGAACAATTAACCCGCTTTAGTAATATCCTATTGTTTATGAGTAGATAGCACAGTAACTGATAATTGACATACGCAGGATTTCGTATAAAGATCAATAAGGTGACAGTTGTGAATCCGTAAATTCTTTGGAGGAAGCGGGGAAGTTCAAAACGATCTTTTGTGGTAAACCTATCGCTGTTCCCTTTCGTTTGAGCTAACGCCTCTGGTGCTTCCACATCAAATCCAAGGGCCTTGAAGTTTTCCCCGTTCATGAGTTCTTGATCTCTACTAGTATGCATTAACGCTGGATCTGAAATGTCATCCCACAAACTTGACTTTCCATTTTGTGCCCCAGGATTAGTACGACTACGGACATTCTTCGAATTATTGGCATCTCTCCTGCATAGCTGTTGAACCACTTGTTCCAAAAGCTCGCAATTATAATCCCTAAGAAGATTGGGAGGTGTGTCCTCCACGAGCAAACGACCGTTTCTCATTACCCCAATCTGTCAAAGAAACAAGTAGAGTGACACGACAACCATATTATATAGTCTGGACTGATCTCGCCTAACAATATGGTAACCTGGTGACCTAAAAATGGTCACACACAAAGTTGTATCGTCCGAGTAATTATAATGAATATCGATCCTAAGAAATTACAAATTGTTTCTACCTTGCAAGAATTTCGAGCTTCTTCAATGTAGTGTGTTGTAATGATAATGGTAGTTCCCAGCCTTCTGACAATTTTATACAGATACTCCCAAATGCTACGTGAGTATTGATGATAAGAAGACGAAATATAATCACATTTAGTTGCATAGGTATTATATATTATATTATTATAGGTATTAGGTATAATAAGTGTAACATGGAATATTATGCTACTGTTCATACTCTCGACGGAGTAAAGGATCCAGACCAACAGTCTGCAAGAGAAAGGGACAAGAGAATATTATCATGTCATAATTAGTTGACAGCACTTATATGAACATTGTTAGAAATATTACAGGCTCATCAAGTATTAGCAGTTCGGGAGAATGTATCAAAGCCAAAGCCAGGGAAACTCGTCTCTGCTGCCCGCCGCTATAATAACGAAACTGGACTGCCTTAGTCAATACTACGTAAAGTATTCCATGTTTGCTAATTTTAATCTAGTAACTTTTAAATCGAATCTGTTGTCACCTTAAATCTGTAATAACCCTTGAGTCTGAGGGAAGCTTAAGTATGGTATTCAGAAATTTCCACTGTTCGTTAATTTCACTGCTTGTCATTCCATAAACTCTTCCATAGAACCGGATAATTTCTTTTATCGTCAAGTGACGGTACAAGGCCATTTCCTAAAGAAAAACGAGTTGTAAGTAGAAAACTCGGCTGAAATTTACTTGTACAATTTAAGGCACAAACGTAAGGCCTACCTGTGGCATGTATCCCAATCTCTTTCCCGGTATTCCACTACCCTTTGTTCCAGGTTCCCTTCCAAAGACAAGAATCTCTCCAGAGTCGCATTTCTGTAAGCCAATGATACAGGAGAGAATTGTCGTCTTTCCACAACCACTAGAGCCTAGAAGCCCATATCTTAGCCACATTTGTCAGTCCAATATGAAAAAATAATATTCAATTTCTCAATAGTTTTATTTGCATGGAATTACTGAATGGTTTCTTGCTTACATGGTTCCTTTCGTGACTTTCATACAGAAATTTCGTAGAATCAGTGGTCCAAATCCATAGCGTTTATACACATTTCGAATGAAAAGTGTACAATTAATCCTGTCATTTCCGTTTTCATTTGATACAGAAATATCTCGGTTAAAATTAACGTTTTTATGTGGACCATTTTCGACTAATTCGGAGTATGTGAATGGAAGTGAGTCATGTTGTACTTGGATGCAGTCCATATTTCCCTTTGAAGTAAGAAAACTGGCATACTAGATATATTATTATCTTATGAGAGTTTATTTTCCACCGCTGTCAAAATTGGTTCTCAATTGCATTTCATCAAATCATGCCCTTTTATCATTTCGGATCTGCAACATATACCTATTGTATTTATTACAGAAAGATGTTTTGGGATTTTGTTACTGCAAGCATAATCTTGCATCTTTATAAAAATAATGGAGTTTTTTTGTGTGCGTGTGTATAATAGTCTCCGGATGTTAATAACCCCGAACCTCAGACAAAAGCCATTCACTCAGAAATTGCTGGGAAAATAAATTTCGTGTTCATCTGATGCAATATTATGCACTGGACATCAGGTGTACGTCTGTACTATGTACCCTGTAGTAGTATTTCAAATGTTTGTATTTAAAAGTTGACAGCTTATTGAGATAACAGCCCATACAATGTTTCGTTAGCTACTCATACGCTGGATATTGAGTAACCGGTCTTCTCTCACTTCTGGTCATGAGAAAGCGTCCCTCGACAACAATAAAATCTTGTAGGCAAATTATAGCGTCAAGACGACTTTTTATACGAATTCATGTAACGTCTTCGTCTGCATCTTATAAAGTGGTACCTGTGTGACTATATTTATTGTATGTAATATGTATAGGTATGCGCTATGAATTATATTTTTATGACCGCAAGCTACTTGCATACATTTATAGCTATCGCAACTCTTCTCGATTTTTGCAACTTGCAAGTAATTGCAAATTATCCGTATCTTACAAGCAAGTGTGGAAAAAAGCAATTATGTATTAACTTTTGTTGAGTTGTTAATGCTAGGTTGAAAATAGTCACCACCAATAATAATTTCCAGCTGCAATTATGAATCCAGCATCGGCAAGGTAATCCCTGCTCATAGTTAACAGATAGGTGCAACTTTTATTTTACGTCAATGAATAATACTTTGTTTCGGACAACGTGCTCAGAATAACGAGTTTTAACTACCTACTTTAGTTTTAATAACACTTATAGAATCATCTTTCTTTAAGTTGTTAATGGGAAGGTCACTCCACATCGCATATTAGCTCAAGTGGGAAAACCATCGTTCCCATTCCATTGGGGTAACATGACTAAGGTCAACATTCGACCAGTAGAACTCTTATCATGATTAAGTGGATTCTGTGTGTTCATGTATTTGGTAATTAGTAATTCATTAATTACTACACAATGTATTAATTTTCGTTCCTCCATCATATCATTTCATTTTTGTACCCTGCTGCTCACTGGGAAAACAGCGAGATGCGATCTACTCTTTGTTGGTACTCGTTAGCTTCCAATTTTCTTTGGCATTTTAAATGAAGAGCCGATCTCACTTTGAGGAAGACTCAGTGGAAAATTAGAGTACAGTATCAATTAGTAACAAGTTCAATCATTTATAATAAATCACATTTTCAGCGACCAACTAAATTGGATATTATATAATTTCCAAATATTCTTATTTATTAAACTTTTTGTATGCCACCACACTGCACAACAACACTACCAACATCCAGCCAAAAAGGATGCAAAATGCAGGCCAAACCGAAGGATGAGTTATTCCCATTCCGCGAACTGTAACTGATCTCAAAGCGGTCGTAGGTATTGAAGTAGGTAGCACGTATGACACGTATCTCCAAAATGATGACATGAGTTCAATGGGGAAAATCACGCATCCAAAGTATATGAAAATCGTGAAGAAGAAAATGGCTGTCAGCAGCACGTACAGCTCTTCGTCGAAAATTTGCGCACCTAAAATGCCTATAAAATTTGTCCCAAGACAGGTATTTGAAGTCGAGATGATAACCCATGAGAACAATTATTATTTTGAAATGATTGTAATAAAATCATAATCTTTTACTCATACCCAGTGAACTTCCACATAATTGCATGAGCAGATAGAAAGCAATCACCAGCCATGGGGAACCGTAATTGACGTAGTCGAAACCAACATAGAGAATTACATTCCAAATGATGATTTGCGTAACGGCAATTATTGCCTGTGTTATCAAGTGACTAGTGAAAACGTCGCCAGTGGCCAGTCCTGCAACGCGAGATCTATTCAGAGTTCCTTGTTTACGATCTGAAATCATTACATTCCAGAGATGTAAAAAAGGTAAAAGAATGAAGGAAACGAAAGTATGTACCTACATAGGTAATTGTATCTTATTTACCAGAAACTAGCATGACTCCTGTAAGAGCATATCCAACCGCGAAGGTTGAGCTATAGAAACAGGAGAAATGCAAAATCAATGTGATTTCATCAATTTCTTTTATTCTTTTAAAATGTTACATACAGTAAAACAAGTCCAGGAATTATGAAAGAAGCAACGTCATCCTCGTCCTTGCCATACACCGGATTTCGGAACTTGAAAGAAAATTACTGATTATTATTGCCTTGAAGTCACAGGTACAAGTATGTAAGCTATGTGTAGGTAATCTACTCTTTAAAATGGTTACTTGTACTATAATTCACATTGTATTTCGTACCAATAAGGGTGATGTCGCTTGTTGAGCATCAACTCCACAAAAGGCAGCTAGGTTGGTTGCGTATGTCACGTAAGAGTAGTAAAGGTGCCTTATCATGTAAAGTACCAGTATAAGATCTAGAGGAACATGACCAAACAAAAGTACATACATTAAGACAATATCTGAACATGGGTTTTCTACAAGAGCCTTATTTGCAGTTACTCGAGAACAATAGTAGTATGCATTGCAAATAAAAAACTCACGTGAGGAGTCTAAATGAATATGAATTTGGGATCCTTCAATGGATTCATTCAGTGCAAATTGTCTCGATACTGCTAGGTCCAACGTATGCTGAGAATAGTTATCAGGAATACTTAAATATCCCCAAATCCTTCCAAGTTGAACTTGAGAAAGCGCCTCCTCTTCAGTTTGATACGAATTCTGTGGATTCATTCGAAGATTCATTTAATTTCAGTTTGTGGGAGTACGAAGTGAATAGCATTAAATAGGTACGTACATCAAAAAAATAATGGATAGAAATGTGTAGTAGCACCAACCAAATAAGCAATGCCATCCTGCTGAAGTACATGTAAAAATTTGCAACTTAGTGGAGCCGTAATGTCACAAGAGTTTGTGTATTGTCCAGACATATCGCAATCAAGCGTCCAATTAGTCAGTTCGTGATTAACAATTCCAAGATGCATTCCTCGGGGTATGGAGCCCACAGTCAAGAGCGTTATGATTCCTTGCATTGCAGGCATAAATGAAGTCATTGCTAAAAATCTAATAAATTATTGCTAATTTTAGACTACAGAAATGAACTTTTTAAAAGAATAAGCCTTTGTCGTATTTACATTGGATTCCTAATGTATGTTAGTAAAATGACCAATGTGAGCCCATAAATTCTGTGAATCGAGTGGAAAGAGGCGGTCCATGAACTCATATTATCTTGAATCTTTCCTCGGAAAGCAATATCTTTGTCATCGACTTTTTTCGGTAACTCGCAGTCAAATGTGGCTTTCTGGAATATTCCCTCTGTGAGTTGCAGCTGCTGTCCAGCAAAATAAGATGATTTCCAACTTAGCTGGCTGGCCTTTCTGCTGACAATTTCGGTTTTGGAAAACAATTTCTGGCTACTTTCCTTTTCATCTCTTCGACACAGCTTCAGTACAATTTGTTCCAATAAGCTACAGTTGTAATGGTTAAGAAGATTTAATGGAGTGTCTTCAACGAGAAGCCGTCTGTTTCTCATGACACCAATCTTTAATCATTCAAAGAAAAAGAGTAAAGACATTGGTTTTTACTTTATATTTCATAGTAGTGCACCTCTGTTGTTTGAAGGTAATTGAGCTAATGAGCAATTGAAATGAAACAATATTTTTAATAATAAGTATAATAATATGCAACTTTTTACTGTATTTGCATGACGAGCTTCCTCAATGTAATGTGTCGTTATAATAATTGTAGTGCCCAACGTCCGAACAAGGTTGTGCAAATGACCCCAAATGCTGATTGTTACATGGACAATTGAAATAAAAAACAATAGAATTAATATTTAAAAATTTAACATTATTTGCAGCTGCGATAGTATGAGTCAAAATGCAAAACATTTACATTAAAGAAAAATGTTTTGATACGAGATACGAATGCGACTAGATTGTACGTCAACTTGGTTTAACTGATAAGTGATGAGATAAGTCATAGTAGTCACTCGGAGATTTTTTAAAAGTCACGGTAGTAGTAGGATTTCGACAAAATAATGTAGAAACTTTTCTACCTTCTACGGAGCAACGGATCCAGTCCAACTGTCTATTAGTATAAGAATAAATTAAGATAAGTATAATTGACGCATATTTTGTACTGTCATCCGCATTGGTTTGTCTAGAAAAATGTTACCGGTTCATCCAAGATGAGTAGCTCTGGTGAATGCAGCAATGCCAAGGCTAATGATGTTCTTCTCTGCTGTCCACCACTACATATCAATAAATTATAATCTATAACATTTGTTTGACATTGACGATTATAAATTTAAAAAGTATTGACATGGGCATGTCATTCCATTTTGCGGGAAATCTTGGTTACCTTAGACTTCCAATTAATTTAAAGTGAACAGGTAGATTCAGAAATGAGTTTAAAAAGTTCCATTGTTCCTTAATTTCTGCACTTGTCATGGCGTAAATTCGTCCGAAATACTGTAATATTTCTCGAATGGTCAAATGAGTATACAAGGCGCGTTCCTGAGGAACCAACATAATGAAAGTTTGTATATCTTGAGAAAGATAAATTGCGACTATGTAATATATTTAGACAATTTTGAATGAGTGCAGTACTTGTGGCATGTAGCCTAGCCTCCTGCCGGGTATCCCACTCCCTTTGGTCCCCGGTCTTCTTCCAAAGACAAGAACATCTCCAGAGTCACATTTTTGCAAGCCAACGATACAGGAAAGTATTGTCGTTTTTCCGCAACCACTGGATCCCAAGAGTCCATATCTAAAAATAAGAGATACATTGGTGGTGATAGAAAACCGATCACGACAGGTGTACATACAAAACCTTAAACTCTTTGTTCGTCAATTTCCATAGATGTACATATTTATTTATGTAAGTTAAAAGTTGTCTGCTTACATGGTCCCTTTTTTCACATTCATACAAAGATTTTGAAGGATCTCCGGTCCACTGCTGTCGTACTGCTTGCAAACATTTTTAATGACAACTGCACAATTAATCCATGAATTGTCATTTTCTAATGAAACTTCCTCTACAGTTTCATTTTCCAATCTTCCAGCTTGTAATGCTCCTGCCGTTAAATATGAACTTTTATGCCCCAGAGGCCGCCCAGGTATTTGATCTTCAATACAGTACTGCATTTCGGCAAGTAGGCTGATTAACACCAAGTGTTATATATGCTCATTCCGAGCGAACCAGGTTTCTAGTGCGAAATTCATGATTTTCAATTTCTTGTTGTTCAAATTCATCTTGTGCGAATTAATTGGGGAGTTTGGCTAGACACGACACAAAACAGGCTGTAATATGAATGTTCATTATTTCTTGCATAATTTAATCTTCTCGGAAAGATCACCCTTCCAGTACATCTTAAAAAGCAGTTGTGTAAAGCAGTTTGGAAGTAGGTTATAACCCTTAATAAGCCGAGTGATTATCCCAGTAAAGATTATTATAATTGCCGGTGTTGGATGACGATGTTTTGAGCATTCCAGTTTTTATGTTACTTTTATGAAATAAAAATTACCCGAAAGACATTATGAAAAGCTACTGGAGACGCAGATGGAAAACCTGACTACATTTTTGGATGTATATTAAACATCATTGGTGTTGGCTCAATTTTGTTGAGTATAATTTGTGGTGGATTTTTACTAGTGAACAAAGAACCTCATACTGAATTAATCATCGTTTAATTAGTTGTTACATATGTCTCTAGAAACCGGTTGCACAAAAGGAAGTCAAAGTCAAATGCATTTCCCTCTAAAATGTTCTATAATTATACAAGTAATAGGCAGTCTAATGACTGGAAACTTTAAAATTTGTTCAAGCCGTTTATATAAGATTACAATTTACATTCGCAATATTTCAAAGGTTCTAAATGAAAGAAAGTGTATTTGTGTTTTATGTACCTCGTTACTCGTGGCATTATCTTTAGGACAACAGTACCTGTGAGATAATATGCTTCCAAGTTCACATGTGCAATGTAATATAGTATTTGTACTTCAATATTTTCTATGGTAAATACTGCAGAGATCGGTAAACTTATCAGGAAATACGTTTTTAAGGTACTATACTAAACTCAAAATAAGTACGTTCATTAAAAAGTGAATATATAAACATAAGACATATTATTTTTCCTAACAACAAATTATAATGTTCGTGGCATAATAATGTTATTCAGTACATTAAAATGCTTACATTGGATAAATGTCAATGAAACGTAACTTGTAATACGATTTCAAATGTTTGTAACCAGCCAGAGTGAAAAAATATTATATAGCAGAATTCTACCGTAAAAGTATGGGGAACCACAAATCATCACATCAAGATTTTGGTGTTTGCCCGTTGGAAGTTGTATGTAAAGATGCTGCCTGATGCTAAGCTTTTATTTCACAGCGAGCGCAGCTCTTCTCTCTTCTTCACTCTTCTCTGAAATTTTCCATCCAATGCAATCGCGTTTCCCAGGGCAGTGGTGCAACTCAGCACGAATTTGGCAAGCATAATGTAATAACCAAATAGCTTCTCAATTCTCGTTATGTTCAGGCTGTGCTCATGTGTATTTACGCTGGATAATTTTCGCATCGTTCACTCCAGCATGAATTTCAACTTCACGTGCTGCTATTGTGCTTATTCTGTGTCATATAGCATAGTGTTGTCCAGAATTTTCCAGGAAAGGCACATGCGATATTATGGAAGATTTTTGCTACTTGCATTATCCTTGCCAATTCTGTGACATGAGTTGCACAAACCATTCGTGAAGAGAAGGCTCCAAGCGGAGATACCAATGCAATGCGCTCACCCTGCGGTGCAGTCATAAAGCTGGGCAGTTAATAGTAAATCAGTATTATGTATAATGTGGGATGCGGTTTGTAATTTCAATTTAAATACTAACAGCATTGATTTTATTAGATAAAATCGTTATATAAAGATTTAAAATGTAGCACATATTATAGGTACATATTTACATATAATTTGTCGGCAAATAAAAAGAAAGTCATGTGGAAACTCTACTACGATATGAACGATAGTTGCACTGCAATTTGCACAGTGCAGCTCTTCTATTTAGTGGCTGTGTACTTTTTGAGTCTCTTGTTGCGTTGCTATTAACATTTCGATTAATGCTGTTGTATTTCATTGGTTTATATTTATTTAACCCTGAAAACTCGAAGAGCGGTTTTAAATTAAGAGTTGGTAACACAAATCAACGGCATTGTGTAACGAAAATGTCTTCCAACTACTCATGAATTAGCCCTTTCGTCCTCTGCATTGAAACAACCATGCTTCAAAATGTGGAAATAATATGTCACGATATGACTTTACTGGAGACCTCGTTATTGGCATGCCAAAATGTAAACTGAACGTGGTATACCAATGTATGTTTGTAGACGTAGATGTATACTACTGATATTGTCCTCAGAGAAGCAAGCATCTCCTTTACCGTGATCCTGATCACAATATACATACTAAAATGAGATAACAATTATATGGGACATTTAGGCACAAGGGTGAGTAACGCTTGATCGGGAAATTTTAAAACTTTCAGCTAATTGTAAGATATGACTGAACTTATAACGAAGCTGTAATTGGTGCATACATACATGTAGGTTCATGTCTCTAGTTTCACTCTCCAGTTCCGTTCATAGCAATCACTCATTCAGCATGCTTAGCGTGGATATAAATGTACTCATGTTGCCAGCTTATCCTTGATTGAAGTACAAAACCGATGTATAAAAGCTATTCCGAGTCAACTTTAGCATAAAATTATTTCGATGAATTGAAAATCGAGACATCTCTGTTATATCTTTACTTTACCTCAACTCATTGTTTTATTTTCCTTAATCACTTCATTTTGTGAAGAAACGAATCGTCATGTCGGCAGAAATGATTGTTCTACGCATTCCCATCTCAATCCGAGAAAATAATTTGATAAAGGATGCCCTGAGAGTTATTAGTATTTTGCGACCACAATGGATTGAGGAAAGGGAGAAGAATGGAGTGGAAATAAGGACAAAGGTAGGTAAGATACAAAGTTAAAATTTTAGCTAGCAAATTCATAAGATTTTTAAATCACAATTTATATTGATTTTAAACTTTGTTGAATTACATTTGACATTGTTTATATCCATTCTTGTAGATGTTCAGTGAAGGCATTACCAACAAACTGCTTGGAATAAAACTTGATACCGTTCCACTAAATGAAATGGTGATGATCAAAGTGTACGGAAACAAAACGGACTTGTTGATTGACAGAGAAGCTGAAATTGCAACCTTCAATGTATGAAAGAATGAAAATGAAATTTCGGTTTCTATGCATTATTTCGCACCAAAAAAGCAGTAAAATGATATTTCAAATGTTCAAAACGTTGCAGCTGCTCCACGTGAAAAAGTGTGGGGCTCAGCTATACGCTTTACTAGATAACGGACTATGCTACGAGTTCATTCCCGGTGAATGCTTATCCATGGAAGCATGCCATTCTCCAGATGTGTACCCACTTGTTGCCACAGAAATAGCACGAATTCACAAATCAATTCCTCTCCAATCAGAATTGTGTGGCACTGGTGACAGCCAAGCAAAATCGGAAGTTTGGAAAAAGATGCGCTCGCTTTATGATTTGAGCGTGGAAATTCTCAAAGAAAATGAGAGTTTGAGAGGAAAGCTGGAAAAAGATTTTGGCTATACGGTGGAAACGGTAGAAATGGACATAGATGAGCTGGAGAAAATCTTGGAGAGCCAGGGAATGCCTGTCGTCTTCTGTCACAATGACCTTGGCCTAAACAACGTGATTTATAACAAAGATGAGAACATTTTGAGGTTCATTGATTTTGAGTACGCCCTCCCCAATTATGGACCCTACGACGTGGCAAATCATTTTATGGAGTTTGCTGGTCTCAACCAACCTGACTACTCGCTTTGTCCGAAAGGGGAATTTCGTTCCCAGTGGATAAGCCAATATTTAAAAACGTATGGCACGGAGGGCTTCACTAAGGAGCAATTTGAACGGTGGGTAGAGCTGTGCATTCCATTGTCGGACTTGTACTGGTCACTTTGGTGTGTCATCCAGACACACATTTCCAAAATTGAATTTGACTTTTTTGGGTGAGTGACTTACCGCAAGTCCCATAAATTATTTACTTAGATTTTTATGTCAAAATCTGATTCTGATAATAATTTAGCAGTGACAATAATATTTCTTTGTTTTGAAAGGTATGTTGGCCTACGGTACGAGAAGTACAAGAATATCATGGCGGAAATTCGAGCAAATAAATACACACCCAAATAATAGGGTTTTTAAAATTTAAGAATTATCAACGAGCGAATATTTGATTTTTTTGTTTATACACAAATACCATAAGATCTTTTTAGTACACTTTAATTAAAAATTCTAATAAAAGTCAATGTGTTCATACTTTACGTACACGGATGTTTTCTTTTTACATTTTTTATCCGATTCATGGTATATTGTTTGCATTGATCAGTGTAGCTTGCCTAATGTACCTCTTGCCACAGTGAAGGGGCGAAATGAGATGGAGATATTGTTTTGTTGTGGCATCTTTATAATAATCTTAGAATTTTGCTTTAATTCCTTGCATGGAATTAGTTTATTGACATTAAAAAAAATCATACAAATGGTTAAGAAATGTAATTCCTAATTAATTATTACCCATAATTTATAGTTAATAAATATGACCGAATAAAAAATTGATTAAACACAAGGTAAAAAAAGTGGAAGCACCGGAAAGGAATATTGAATCATTAAAATATGTACAACGACTTCATCATTAATTACAACTCGAATAGTTACAATAGGTACATTTTAATTAAATAGCTTCCAACAATATTATTACAATTTAAGCGTACGTTACTCATCGTCGCTACTCTCCTCCAGCGCGTCCACTTCCATCGGATCCACCTCCTCTGCGGCATCATCTGTCATTCCAGATAGTGGGGCTGCCATAATATCGTCGTCGTCCCCTCCTCCCCCTTCACTCTTACTGTCTTCATCCGAACTCCAGTTCATCACACTGCTGCTCCCATCCACAATCTGACTTCCAATGCAAACGCCTTTCAAATCCCTATGCTTCAGGGCTCCCATCCAGAATGCATTTGCGGCGCCCGCTGCCCCCAAAACCTCCCTCACTCTGAACACCAGCGTCTCCAAAACACGCTTGACCAGCGGCACGCTTTTCAACAACTGAAGATCAGTTTGAATTTTGGAGTGTTCGCAAATGTGTTGCAGGATCCTGCAGGGGATTTGCAGCGCCTTGCAAAATAGCTGCGCAGCGTCCTTCTCTTGCTTCCAGTACTGCGGCAAAAGCTCCGCTCCGCCTGATATGAACGCTTCCAAAAATAAGCGACAGTGTCGCAGTAGCGCAGTCAAAATGAATGTTTTGAGATTTTTTGGCTTCATCTCCTTCTGCGCGATGGACACTAGGGCTTTGAAGATCTCAACTGCTTCTCTCCAGTCCTTAATGCTGTCATCAAAATCTCCCCGCCTCCGCATCTACAAAAATTTAGAATTAAATTTATTTTCCCTTCCACACATTCTTTATAATTTTAATAATTATAAATCCAAATTAAATTGTTCTTACGTTTTTGTACACGTATTGCGACAATCCAGCGAGCATGGCGCTATACCAGGTATGAAAATTTGTGGCGCTGCAACTCTTGTAAATGTTCGAGTTAAAAACAACTCCGCTTTCCGCCGACTCTTCCTCCCCTTCCTCCTCTTCGGCCCACAGCAGTTTCTTGGTCAAGTGATTGATAACCTTCATGGGTGACTTTGTAGTACCCAGCCAGATTTTCAAGAATCCATCCACCTTCGCCGAAGGTAACTTCCAGTCAGTTCGCAAGTAGACTCGTGTCGCGCTATCAATGGCCTTTGTCAACTCTGTCCTGTCTCCATCTCCGCCCAACAGATCATGAAAGCTCTTCAACATTTTCATGTGGTCCAGTGCCGTGGACGAGTCCTTGATTACAGACGCAAATCCACCCAGATAACTAGCCACGTTCGCCATAACCTCTGTTTGCGTTCCTACGATTTCTTCGTCGCCATCCGTATTACGATTTAATGCCTGCGTCGAAATGGTACCGACGACGCGGTCGATAATCCTCTGCTTCACATCCTTCTCCTGTAGCTTATTAACGGCATCCAGATAACCCGTAAGAACGTTAATTAATAGTCTCAGGCAAGATTCCAACTTTACCTGAAACTCGGTCACGTCTGCCATGTCGTTCTCCTCGTTTTTCAACAGAATGGACTGGATCTGGTGCATGTGAGTGACCACGCATTTGAAGAGCTTCTTCACTCGCAAAATATTCAGATTACTCCGTGGATCTTGGACTTGACGCCGCAACTCCATCAACAGCAACGCCAAAACCTCTGGTGAGAATTTTTCCACGTGGCTGATCGACCCAGGATTCTGACTGACGGCAGAGAGATCCAGGAGGATCCTGTTGAAACTCACGTTCTCATCTCCATTCCGAAGCGGAAAACGTAGCAAGTTAAATACTGACTTGTCCAGGCGTCGCAAATAAACGTGGATTCGTTTCGGTTGGATTTCCTCGTCTAGGGAAACCTTTGCCTTTTTAAAAGCGCCTGCAGGTGCCGCTGCCACCTCTTCATCTTCACTTCCTCCGTCCGAATTGACTACTTCAGTGCGGGCCTTCTTCTTCGCTTTCTTTTTCACAGCAGGCTCCTTAGGTTTGTCATTTTTTCCTCCTTTTGCGAGACGCATTGCAGAGGAAGGGCCTGCGCCATCACTTCTTCCGAATGCAGATCCCGTTGATCCAATCGTTTTTTCCGCAACGTACGCATGTGGTAATGCGGGAAACTGGTCAAAATGCTTCACAAGCAGCTTTTGCAGTTTCAGCATGTTTTCCAGCCGAAGCCACACCTTCACCCGAAGCTCAACATTAGCATCATCCACAAAAGCACAGACAGACTCCCGGAAAAAATTGACTGCCAGCACCAAATACTGGCCCAACTGGTAGCGCTGATTATACTTAAAGTCGCTGAGCGTATCACGCTCAAAGTACTCTTGTAATGCTGGGAATAGGACGGGACATCCCAAAATGGCATCAATTCCAATAAGATCTCCAGACTCCACCTTACTTTCCAGCAGCGCTAACGCGCGCAAATGTGCAGGAATAACCAAAGGACTCATGCTCATTGCCTGATTCTCAAAATTGATCAAAAGTCGTTCCTCGGTCAGCTCCTTGTTGGCGTCAAATGTTGCTTCGAGCCTCAGATTATTCCTTCCGCCAAACTGCGAGATCCTGTCGTCCTCCATCGCGTCAATTGTCCACAACTGTTCAAACTTTTGCCTCAAAATGTCCCTGTACGTTTGACAGATATCCAAGGGAAGTGAACCTACGCATGACGCCAGCTCATCAAGAAATATGCTACAGGCGTCTTCATCTCTCTCCACAAATGTCCACGCCAGTTTCAACAATTCTCGGATTCGAATGTCGTCAGGAATCTCTTGTTCTGCCATGCGTCTGATACTCGCCAAAGCTCCGTAAACTCCAAAACACCGAATCTTAATATCTGAGTGTGTCAGCTGCTTCCGGAGGAGAATGGAAAATTCGGCGGCGAAATGATTGGACTCTCCGGGATTTCTACCTTCCGTTTGGGCGAGTATCGCCAATACGTTCATCAAACTTCGGATTTGTCCCGCGGGGAACTGCATCACGTACTCCAGTACACCCATTAAATATGGTGCGAAGAGTAACAGTTTTTTGGGCTCTTCCTCCGCAAGCTTGGTGAGGATTTGGAGGACTGTTTCGCGGGAAGGAGGAAAGTTCACGAGAATACTGGACATGTTACCCATCAGCGTTTGGGCTTCGAGAGCGCTCAGTCCGAGGAAAAGTTTTCTGTAAAAACAAATGAGACATTTATTTTAACCAAAAATATATACATGCTAGAATAGATAATTATATTGTAGTAATTTAAGTTGTAATTAACCGTACACAGTCATCTCGCAAACGGTCTCCAAACACTTTGGATCGCGTCCCCTCAGCAAAGTGTCCAAAAACTTGGAAATGGTCGTGAAGAGCTGATAGACCATCTGAAATGAAATGTGACCATAATTTAGTCAAATAAATTACTAAAATCATTAATTATGAAAGGTGTTATATAATTTTAGTTGTTTGATTAAGATTACCGGTGTATTATGCTTCATTAACTCTTCAAATAACTCGAGCACAAGCTGCTTTTCGGCAAATAGCAATTTCAGGGCTGGAATGGAAGCTTTGTGATCCTCAGCAAAGACGAACAGCATTAATAAATCAATTTTGCAAATATTTTCACTATATCCATGAGCAAGGTCATCCTTAACTTGCTAAATAAAACATACAAATCATATATTTTTTAATTAAAGAAAGTATTACAAAGTAATTTTAATGCTGCTAATAAGTCGTTATAAAATAAGTACATACCTTTGTCCATATCTTGACAATACCAGGGTTGACCGTTATGCAAAATCCTATCTTTTCCAAGATTTCCACTTGAAATGCATCCATTTTTGGAGACCGGGTTCCTGGAACCAGTGTTACCTTCTCACGCATAGCCTCCACTACCTCCGTAACTGCCTGCACAGTTTCTGCTCGGAACAGGAAGGAAAAGTAGGCTGGGATGTCTTCGAGGGAAGCAGATGCCATTTGGTCAATAGCTGTAGACCTTATATTCGACCAGAATCCGTCGGGGATATCGAGTGAGGAGAAGCAATCCATTAAGGAGATGTTCAGGTGGGGTCCTTCGTCGCTGAACTTTTCCCTGTTGATGAGAAAAAAATATTATGTAATTTCCAATTATTAATTATTAGAGTTGGAGGAAGGGTAAAATGCAGAATAAAACTAATAAATGGATGTACAATGCACTTACAAAAGTTTTTCAGCTACAGGGAGGTGTAAGTTGGAGGGAAGGATATCCGGGAGGAACCTTATGATCAGGGATTGACACGTGGCTGAAGCAGTGTTCAAAATGGATAGAATGGAATCAGCAAACTTTTGTCCTTCGACGATTGTCGGCAGCCATTTTAGTTGGTTCAGAATGGAACTAACAATGGAAACATTTTCTTCCCTACGAAAAACAAATGAAAACGACGGGGTTACTACACAGTAACACAGTTTAATTAAATCACGTTATGGAGTTAATTTAAAAATATTTGATGAACTGAACTTACGTGCTGGAAAAGGAGACTTCTCCAAGTTCCACGAAAACGATTTTCAAAACCTGAACTTGCATTGCTTCAATTCCCAGTAGACAGTGGAGGAGACTCGGCTGAATTAACTCCGTTTCATGCTGCAGATTTACAATAAAATTAAAACTTAATTACTTGACATTTAATATATACTTAAAATGACAAAAATACTGAATACTGGATATATAAAATACACTTAAAAGACTAATTAATCGCGTTACCCGTGTTGGCTTCATTGACGATATAAAATTTGCCTTTTCGGAAAGATAAGCATCCGTAGCCTTCAAAAACTTTGACGTTTCCGTCTCGATACGCCTCATCTCATCCTCATTAGCGACCAGCCAGTCAGCGAGTGTCTTCCTGAACTTGATTGCATCTTTAACTAAAAATATATCCAAAAAATCAATTAATGATATTTCGCCTAATATCTAATGACTTTGACTTACTAAAGCAAGCTTCTTTTATATGAAACAATTTAAACTTAATTAACTCTTAACTTACACATCTCATTATTGGAAACCGGTTGCTTGATAATGTACCCGCATCTTTGAAGCACGCTCGAGAAAAACGCGTGCCCCGACGGAGGATTGATAACCACCGGAGGAGCAGCTTTGGGTCTAGCTTTAGGAGGTGGTGCCACAAAATTGTCATCCCCTTCCCCCTCATCCCCAACTCCTCTGCTTGAGCTGCGTCCCCTCCCAGAATCCTTGGACGTCGACGTGATCACCTTAGCTTTCTTTCCTTTTATCGGCGTCTCCACTGGAGGTCCTCCTCGCCGTGGAGGAGCTAAATTCTCCTCCCCTCCTTCCCCCTCGTAATCCTCAATGGCGGTGGAGTGCCAAATGTCATTCGCCTCAGCGATTCGGGAGTCTGTCGCATTTTCACTGAGACGCTTTCTCGGATTCTTCCACTTGGACATTTTCACTAGCAATGCTCAATTAACAACTGACAGCTCAACACAATTAACTAATTAATTACTCGTTAAAATTGTGAAAGTTGGTGCAGTCACGAAGAAGAACAATCCGTCGAGGTTGACTTTTTGACCTGCAAACAACTTTACCCAAACGAACGGAGGAGTTGGAAATTGGAAAAGCGTTTTTCTCTCGGAAAGAATGTTGCTACTTGTTTCTCAACACAAGTTGCTGTGCTGCAAGTTCAGTCCTGTCTTGTTTTTCATGTCATGAGAAAAAGGGTAAACAAGAAAACAGGAGAAGATTTTCGCTGCCGCCCTGAAAATATGAAAAACTGCGAGGGTTCGGGGCATCAAGCCAATGCTTTCAGGAACTGACCGTTCCTTTGTTCGTTTTCGTGTATTCGAAAATGACAAAATGTGAAAAGCGAGTAAGTGGTTACCTACATTACACGCATTGACTAGGTAACTAAATTTTTTCGTGTAGTTTAATTAACCATAAGAAATAATTGTTACTGTGGCAAGTTGCGTAATGCTTTGAAAATTTGCTTTCGAAATTTTATTTGCTTGTCGTATAAAAATGAAACAACAAGATGGTGGTGTTAATCAAAAGCGATTCATTGCAAATTTCAATTTAGAACAACATAATTTCGAATGTTAGTTTAATGGCCGAATGAGAAGTAGGAAGCCTGGTTATTTAACCGTAGATGTAACCGTAACCACCGTAGTAGTATTGTGGGTCGGCAGCGGGAGCAGCGACTGGGAGGGCACGAGCCACTGGAAGTGGGGATGGTCCAGCGACAGCAACGGCAACGACCATTGCGACGAGGAGGAGGACAGCGAACTGCAAATAAAAAAATGAGTTTTCAAAGGTTAAATTATTATAACCCGAAAACGCAATGTTCACTTATTTTGGAGGGAAGCAGGTTGACTTACAAGCTTGGACATGTTGATTGGAGCAGTTAGGTGGAAATCCACACAAGATTTGATGGTTGTTTGGTGAAGTTTGGGAGGATTAGAACTGATGCTGATTGCTTTGGATGAGCTACTATTTATACTAAATCTCGGTCATGATATTGGGAAGTCCTATGTGCTCATTATCATGTTATCATGTCAAGCAATAATAGATTTTCTTAAAACTTTCAATAATGCATAATAAAAAATCATGTAGAATTGAAAATGTAAGGAGTAGAGGCAGATTATCATTAGAAGATGAGCGCAAACTTGGGGAAAACAAATATACTGTGCTTAGAGTAAATGACTAATTTGGAGAAATGGACGACAGCAGCAGCAATCACAATTTTAAATATATACCTAGTTTGAATTGACAATCCTTAGAAAAGTAGATATGCGACGACAACGAAACTGACATTTTATTTTATATCCGTGAAATAATGTTGCTATGTCAATTTCAAGCCCTGTCATCTCAATCTTCGTTCCTGCTGGAATACATGGCTTATGATTTGATTTTCAATATTATTTATTGCTTACTAGTATTACGTGAAAACTATTTGATTTTGGACCAGGGTACCTAGCACCAATATCCAAACAGTTTTTGTTTCAGTAAATAAAAATCGTAAGAGTTATGACAACTGTCCACACTCACTCCTATTATCTACGCTAACTATATATTCAGTATGAATGAATGCTTACCTTTTGGAAAACCACTGTTGTGCAGTTCATTCTAAATTCAGAGTAAAAAATACAAAAAAAACTTTTACACTGATCACATGAGCCTTGGCAGCAAAAACCAAGGTGGTAAAAAAGCCACATATTTTTATTGCTTCATAAAAAAGGTTAATTTTTTTGTCTTTACAATATGTTTACTTACTTACAATTGGGATACCATGACTTGATTTCTTGTATAAATAGGGGATCAGATTATTCAATTATCATCAGTTGCATTCTTCCAAACTTAATCAAACAGCACTTTCAAAATCTCCTGTGGATTTCCACCAACCTCCTTCATTCAACATGTCTCGCCTTGTAAGTTGACTTTGTGTATAATCCCAAGACTATTGTCTGCAAATTATTTGGAAATGTTATCGTTTCTGAAAGTAATCATTGTATTCATATTTTTCTTTGTAGTTCGCTGTCCTCCTCCTCGTCGCCATGGTCGTCGCCGTTGCCGTCGCTGGACCATCCCCACTCCCAGTGGCTCGTGCCCTCCCAGTCGCTGCTCCCGCTGCCGACCCACAATACTACTACGGTGGTTACGGTTACATCTACGGTTAAGCCTTTTGTCACCTATTTGATTTGAGTCCACTTGGCTACGAACATCTTATCGCCTTTTTATTTTACCCCTGTTTCAAAGGAGTACTGGAAAATTTGCGGTCGAAATATTCATACCATCTTTTAAAATGTTGCAAAATATGAGCAAATAAAATTTCGAAATCGCATAAAAATGTTACATCTTACCTACAGCTTGATTCGGATTATTTCATTTATTAATCATTACCCAGAGTATCCATGATATCTTATATGTAGTCAGCAGATTATGTACGAGTCCTAATTATTTTCGTCATGCTTCATGCTTTGTGGTTCATATTTAAACGTGTTGTATAAGGCTAGACACTAGACACGCAGTCTATTTATATCCAAATCTACATGCAATATGCTTACATATAAATATATATAAATTCCAATGCACTCATATTATCATCAATTCATAATATTTATACTTACCTCTTAGTACCTATAAGTAGACTAGACGGCATGTTACGGTGAGCTTTTTGAGCAGTCATTTTGATGCACAGAAATGAGCTTCTTTTGTAGCTATTCGGCTCTATCAACCAGATCGCATGCCACCTGTTGCAGACATCCTTTCATTCAAAAAGTTGTTAGTATTCCACTATTATCATTAATACAAGACATAAGGGCGGAAATCCTGCATGGCAAATGGTAATCCCTATTTTCATTGCATTGTATTGTTGACAACGTATAAAACATGCAGTTGCTATGACCGCTTGTGAAGCAAATACCTAATATTAAAGTTTCAAATTTGTTACAATATTTATTCATTTATTGGGTAATATGTGGTGTTTTTACGGAACGCTTTAGTTGAATAGCATATTAACGTGTTGCGGTAATTACTCAAATGACAAAATGGAAGGCAGTTATCAAAAGAAAAGGATGAGGAGAAAGGAATTGTTCTTGGACACGAGGGGTGTTTGTTTCCTCTGTCTCAAAGAATTTGCCGGAAAAGCAAGTACCCAGGGAACGAGAGAGTTCTGTCTCGGGAACATCTGTAATTACTTGAACATCGATCCATGCTCAATTCTCCTAAAAGCACTGAAAGGTACACTTGTGAATGAAAATGAGGGGGAAGCATCACAAGAGGATGCTTTGTGTGACTTCTCTGTGATGTTATGTGTAAACTGCTCAATTACTACATCGAAATTGTCGGAATTAATACGTCAAGTTGAAATCACTAAAATGGTAATCAGCCGTAATCTTCAAGCGTTTCATCAGTTATTAGTGGGAAGTGAGCAGGTTACAGAATCGCAAAGCCTGTGGGGAAAATTGAGAGAGAAGATTATGTCATGCAGCGACAATCCCGTTGAAGCTATCCTGGTGGAACAGTTAAGACTAGAGACCAAAGAAAAATGTAATTCTAGAATGAAAGATATTTTTATTTATGCTCTCTTATTGCAAAAAGTCGACAAAAGTCTGAAATTATTAACTGTGCATAATCCCGGTCTTTTTTCAGGTACAACAAAAGTTAATCGGCTACTGTCACGCAGCCTTCCAAAGACTCCAATTACCCGTGTACCACCACCACCATCACCAACCTCATCCAATGACATTTCTCCTTTGAACAAGGAAATTTCTCAAGACCCTAAAAATAAAGCCCAACTTTCAATGAACATGAAAAATTTAGCCGAGCCATCAGCATCACCTGAGGCAACAATAATCTCGACAAAGTGCATCAATGTCAAGCAGTTCATTTCACAACTTTTCCCCATATGTAATCAGCCATTGAATCGCTTCACGTGTCCCTTTTGCAGCCGCATTCATTCTAACTCAAATATTCGTCGACACGTGGTACAGTGTCACCTTGAAAAATGTTTTGCTCACAGAAGGCTTCCAAACATTTCTGAGCTTATCTTCAAAGGAATTTGCCGAGTCCTCATCAGAGATGCAGTACAAATATTACCAAGTTCTGCAAATAATTACAATGGCAACCTACAGTGTTTGTTCTGTAGTCGACAGTACCAAAGTGAAGGAGATGTTAAATTCCATCTTGTAATGGAACATGCTAACACCTTGGAAGAGAGACTTTTGCGTTTGCAGGGCGAAAAATTCGTGCCGACAGTAGAACACCATGATTTTGCTGACACGTGTGCAAATCCACAAGAGACGGATCCCACGGTTGAAAGCGCGTTACCAAGGAATCCGAATATATCATTCAATGAAGTTTCTGGCACTGGCCCGACACATTTAGTATCTACTATTTTACAAAATTTCTGCTCAAACCTTCAAATGGGGAAAAATTGGGCATCAAAGAATGGCTACCGCTGTCTAATCTGTAGAAACTTAAAACTCTGCTATCCAAAATCCATAATTATCAGACACATGGTTAACTTCCACCCTGAAAAATTCTTTGGTCACGTCAAAAGTTCCCTATTGTCAGAGAAAGCATTTATAAATTGCTGTAAACATATTTTAAGAACAGTGTCCACGGAAAAGGCAGAAAATCGTCTAGATTTGCAGTGTTCCTTCTGCCAATTCAACTGTCGTGACGGTTTTAATCTGAAGTACCACATGATGTTCGAACACTATGGAATTTTGGAAGGGGAGCTGCTTAGTCTTCAGAGTAGTCAAATGTTGGCCTTTTCTAGCCCTAGTCCTGTTGGAAATAAAGAACTGACAGAAACCAGGCAAATTTCGGAAGACCTTACCGGTAATGAGGAAACGTTTCCCAGACCTGAAAATCAAAGTGTTATTGGAAATAAAATAATGGTTGGAGCATGTAATATCCCTGGAGGTGGACATGCTAGTGAATTTTCATCTTATGATCTACTAAACAAGCATATGCACGAATACAGTCCAGATAGTCCAGAACATTTCCATCTCAACAGACCCCGGCTGAATAATCTTCCACAAGAGCGCATAGGCCACGGTCGCAGAACCTGGAACGTCCTGATGTCCGCAATGTTTCAGATCCAGACCCACATCATGGGTCTCCATCTACCTACACTGCCCATGCTAAAATCTTGCAGAACATGAGAAAACTTAAGCGCCCGTGGAATGTACAGAAGAATGACACCTGTCTCACCACTAACTCATTTACGACAGCTTCCAGTGGTCACCAGGTAAGGCAAACCTTTGGAGCGTCAATAACCCATGACAGGGGGCTTATTAATGCGTTAACAGCAGATTTTCATGATACGACAAACTCTAATTCTGTGGGAGTAGAAACCAAACCTATTGTAAATGTTATGGATATGGTATTAGAACGGACTGAAGGCATTCTTCCGACTTTGTAATGCACATAGAGTATGAAATTTCATGGACGTCTTATTATTTTCAGTTGTAAAATGAATTATTATGCCATTGTCCGTCAAAATGCTTTATAGTTTATAGCAATCAACCAGTCTATATGTAAACCAAACAAAGTAAAATTTTCATATATGTACATACCTCATTATAACAATGAAACTGAATAAATAAATTTATGCGAAAGTTGTATAGATTTGCTTTTGAACTTTTATTTGATCATAAAATGACAAACAATAGAGATGGTAAAATTAATCAAAAGCTATAAATTTTTCTCAAATCCAGTAAAGAAATCGTTAGTCGTAGCCATAGATGAGGGATCAAATAGGTAGCCAGGAAAGACTTAACCGTAGTAGTAAGCTCCATAGTAGTACTGTGGGTTTGGAGCAGCAATTGGGAGGGCACGAGGAGCTGGGAGTGGGGATGGTCCTGCGACAGCAACGGCAACAACCATGGCGACGAGGAGGAGGACAGCGAACTGCAAAGAAAGATATGAATAAAATTATTACTTTCAGAAAGGCTACCATTTCCAAATAATTTGCAGACAATAGTCTTGGGATTATATACAAAGTCAACATACAAGGCGAGACATGTTGAATGAAGGAGGTTGGGTGTAAATCCACAAGAGATTTGAAAGATTTGTTTGATAAGGTTGTAAGAATTGCAACTGATGATGATTGCTCCTGCTGACCTCCTATTTATACTGGAACTTCTTCTTCAGGATCTCATGCAACGAAATTCAGTCTTTTTAAAATTAACAATTTTAGCGAAACAAATAAAAGTACGTGTCTTGTTGAACTGAAGGAACTGACGCTTACGAACGGATGCTATGTACAAATTGTATCAGCACAATCTAGTACCAAAATACTGGATGAAAAACTTGATAAAACCAATTTTGCTGATTCCAGGAAAATTTGAGCAAAAAATGTTGATGCCAATGCAATAAAATCTCATGATTAATATTGACAGCTTGAGCATTGGAGGTCAAAACTCCAAAAATAAACATTGTATTACATTTTCATAATAATGAATTCGAAAAGGAGAATATTAGTGTCGATTTAGTGTGTCAGTGATTACAATCTTTTCCAGTTCATCTCACTACATCTTCAAAAAATTTCATCTATCACTTGTGGCTCACGCTTATAACTTTATTGTTAATAAAGAATTTATTAAATGAGCATCGGCAATCGTAAAACTCAACGCTGCTGTTCCACACAGCAACAATAATGACCTTGATGGAGTCCGCGGACTTGCAAGCGGACATAAAAAGAGAGCTAGGTATATTTTAATTGGATACACACAAAATACCTTCTGGCAGACGCATTGACTATTTTCACTTAGGTACCTGTTGCGTCCAATACTACTCTGCTGAGCTATTTTACAATGAAAAAACTACTTTCCTCGCTGACGGGAGTGACATATTTATTGGTTGCTCGTCGTGATTTTTTCAGTTCCATACATTTTTATGGCTTATCGTACAAATGAAAAGGTTCGATACTACTTGCCGACTTGCCATTTTTTTAAACCTATTTACACAGAGAAAATTGTGACCGAGTTTTAGTATAAATAGTAGGCCAAATCTTCTAATCATCATCAGTTCTAATCCTTCCGAACTAAATCAAACTACTCCTTCAACTCTCTTGTGGATTTCCACCCAACCTTCTTCATTCAACATGTCTAGGCTTGTAAGTTGGCTACCAAGTTTATTTTCTGCAAATTATTTGAAAATTTAAACATTTCTGAAACGAATAACTTTTACTCATATTTTTTTATTTGCAGTTCGCTGTCCTCCTCCTCGTCGCAATGGTTGTTGCCGTTGCTGTCGCTGGACCATCCCCAATCCCAGTGGCTCGTGCCCTTCCAGTCGCTGCTCCAAATGCCGACCCACAATACTACTATGGTGGATACGGATACTACTACGGTTAAACATTTTTTTCGTCCTACTTGATTTTGTATTCGGCTATGACTTCCTTTCACTATCTTTAATTGTTACAATGCATTCGAAAATTGAATAGCTTTTGATTTATTATTACCATCCTTATATTTGTCTGTTTCATTTCATGAGCAAACAAAATTCAAAAGCAGTCAAATAAAAATTTTGTTTTCATTATAATCACGTATTCTTCATCACTTTATCATTCCTCCTCATCATTGTTGAGCATTCATATCTTACTATTAATAAATTGTCATCCGCTCAATTCTAATTCTAATTCTAAACAAATATCTTTCACTTTCAAAATATTTTTTTTGCCATTGCATGGTCCAGTCCTTCTAAAACATTTCATATTATTGGGTACATTTTAGAATCGCATTAGTTCAGTAATGCATTTACTGTCAGCCGTTTTTATTAATTTTTAAGTGTCTCTAGTAGAATTGGTTTGCCATATCCGCATTTAATGTAGCATGAAACATACTATACACTATAGCTAGACACCTGACCTAAATTACGTTCCTTCCATCCATTCAAGCACGATATAATGACCATTGACCATGTTCCAACTGAATACCTTTCATTGGTCAATGGAAAGAATTGCTTACTTCAGAAACGTCTTAGGTTCCCCATGAAATTCAAACAATCTCTATTTTTCTTATGGATATCCCGCATACAAATTAAATTTATTTTCAAATCCGGTGATTATCATGTAAGCATCTTTCCATTCACCATCCACCGTCATAGAGCTGAAATTATGCTTATAGGAAAGGCACATACTATTTCTCATGCCACTGGAAGACGATAGAAAAATAAAAGTGTATTTTTATAAACTTACATAACAAAAATCGTAAAAAATCGAGAATTACTGACCTATATTTATTTAGATTCTTTTTTTAGTTGTCGTCAGCTTATCAATATGCTAAATATGAAGATGTTCCATGAAGTCGTGACCTGATTTGAGTTTTTGCCTCGTTAAGGTTTAATTCATCCTTACATAATAATGTCCAGCTGGGAGCAGATTATTAGTCATACAAAAAAGTCCATAAAATGAGATGTTTATTGGTGGAAAGTGTTAGTAAAAAATTTCTAACAATTTCATGTGGCCTTTACTTGAATCATTGCTAGGTAACAAGAGTGGTAAATACATGCTTATGAAAGATGCGGCTCTGTATCCCTCAGCACTTTCATACTTTACGACTTCTGCCAGCATTTTGGTAATTTTTTACTTGTGTGGAGTGAACAGACACATGAGCATTTGGAGCTTGGACGAAGAATGTGCATGATGTATACAAATGTAAATGCATATAGATATACCTAGATAGACCATTTTTGTGCACTGAAAAACATGAATTTGAGTTGTTGTTTGAATCATACTACTTGCTGGCTAGGACTCTAGGACTAAGTTTGTGACTCACAAATTGTGAGTAGTTCCTTCCCTTATATCGTGGAAAAAATCTTTTCCTTCTTGTGACAAACAAGCATTCTATCAACCTACATTGCATTCAATTATTGATGTCGGTAGTCTGACCGACAAGTTGTGTGCTTTCGTATGTAGTAGTAGTAGTAGACATTGTTTTGCGTTATGCAGTATGTATGATTGCAAGCACATAAATAAAAACAACATCAACATTTTTATCGTCACTAACAAGTTAGAAAAAAAACAAAAAACGGTTTCCATTTCTTTGAAATAGCACGTACCGTTCATGATTTCCCTACTGAATTGGTGTGGAAAACCAAGTAGCAAAATGTAGAAAAGGATCATGCATTAAATAATCTTGGCAAAAATCTTTCCTGTGCTTACCGGCTTTTTTCATATCCATACATACAAGCCTTTTTGGTATATGTAGGTAACATTCATTTATGGAATCTCATCTAACCAAACTTCAATACATAAAGGTGTTGATGGTATAAGTAATTGAAACATTATCGGCACAAAATGTTACGCCATGAAAATGTTGACAAAATGTTACTTAATGAGTATAATATGTTGACCGCATAAAAGTGAATGAGAAGTTACTTTGCTGAACTCACTAGAAATTAATACTGTGTACTGGTGATATTACAAGTCAGTTCTCGTCCTTGATATTAGTATAGCCAAACAGTCAAGTCATGTATATTTATGAGAACTAAAAATGTTGTACATTGTATGCACCGCATTGAACCTGGGATGATAACCAAACGAAACGATCCATCACCATCAGATAATAATATGGAAATGGAAGCACAAGAGCAAGGCTTTTTGGGGGATTTTAACCAGGCTTATTAACATGACATCACACAATATTATTATGTGCTGCGGGAGAGCTGGTTGTAAAACACCACATGTGGCCTAGGCATTATCAACTTATGGTTTTTCTTTACATACAAATTCATACAATGTACTCAACATCAATGTTCCGTTATATTTCACATTTGCTATTTTTGTCATCCTTTGCAGACAGCGCAGAATAGTCGTCGTATAGGAAGAATGAGATTGAAGTGATCACGTCAGAGAAGTACTGAGGCTGGAACTGTTTTTGTTCCACTCTATTTTCTGATGAGTTGGCATTGACAGTCGGTGCTGTTCAGCGTAATTTTATAACAATACTTGTCAGGAGAATCACAGTAAGGTACAACGAATAGAAACAAAATTCAAAAAGGTGTGTTTCAAAACATATTCTTTCATTAAGAAAATCCATTTCATTTAATTTTACAGAACATCATCTGACAAGGAAAGACTGGACTGCAAACCGACAGCTATAAACCTTGTCACCGACCGATATCGTCTTTGCCGAATTTTTATTTGGTTAATTACTCCATCTCTCCACTCACCAAGAAAAAAATGAGTTGGCTGCAACCGTTGCGCGGAAAATGTGTCGTGGTCACCGGATCCACCAGTGGGATCGGTTGGGGCATTGCAAAACAATTTGCAAAAGTGGGGAGTCGAGTGCTCATGCACGGACTGGAGAAGGAGTCCGAGGTTGCCAGTTTGAAGGAGGAACTTGCATCTTATTCCAAGGAGAAGGTTGCCTACTCCTCTGTCAATCTTGCGGAAGCTTCCCAATGCAAGTCTCTCATCGATCATGCCACCAAGGAATTAGGAAAAGTAGACATTTTGGTAAGTGCAAACATACCTCCTCGTTGTATATTTCACAAGTTTTTTATAACCAGAATAAAAATGATGACAAATTGTTATCCCAACTGATTAGGTGAACAACGCGGGTGTACAATACACAGCTCCTGTACAAGACTTCCCTCCAGAAAAATGGGACTGGTTATTGCAAATTAATTTGACCGCTCCTTACCACTTGACTCGACATGTCATTCCGCAAATGTATGAAAGAAAGTGGGGACGACTTATCCACATAGCAAGTGCTCAGGGAAAGGTTGCCTCCAAGCACAAATCGGCCTACTGTGCCACCAAACACGGGATTATTGGTTTTTCCCAGAGCGTCGCGCTGGAAGCATGTGGAACGGGCGTGACAAGTAACGCCATTTGTCCAGGTTGGGTGCTCACTCCGTTGGTCAAGAAGCAAATTGAAAGGATTTCCAGCGACAAGAAGATCTCCTACGATCAAGCAAAAATGGAATTGCTCATGGAAAAGCAACCCAGTGGCGAGTTTGTAAACCCAGAAGACCTCGGAGCTCTTGCCGTCTTCCTCAGTACTGATGCCGCAGCTCAAGCACAAGGTAGACCTACTAATTTACTAGTTAAAATATAATAACTACCATTTTCTGGTAACATTATTACGTTATTCCAGTACTTAATTGTACCAATTTAATTTACAGGTGGTGTATACAGTTTGGATGGGGCATGGACAGTGGCTTAAGAATTAAAGGAAAAATTCATTGCCTAGATAGATAGATAGATAAGACTTTATTCACGTGTTAAAAAAGTATCAGACACTGTTACAGTATTTGGTTTACAACCCTTAACACTACCACCCCATTATAATCTATTTAACTAAATGTTCATAATAACATTTAAAGTGTTAAACAGTTTAACAAATTCATTTCCATAACACATATCCAACAAGTAAACTAATCCTAGTCATCAACATAACATCAATTATAAATATCTTGATAATTTTCAAATCACAACTAAAAAGTAAAAATATCAGGACACAAATGTCTTATCTCTATCTTTTAACATTACAGCTTTGGAGTTTTCAAAAAATACAGCAAATTGAATTACGTCACTTGGTTTTATACGCTGATAAAATTTATTCCAAGTGTCAATTGCTGACCAAACCACAGAATACTTAAAGCGTTCTGAATTCGGTTTTGGCACAACATATTTTGATAACTTGGATTCTTCTAAAGTTAATCTTCTGCAAAACCATTTATCAAAAATCTGAATTTCTGACACCTTAACGATAAACTTTAACAAAAACAACATTCTCCGCTCATCAATCTTGAGTAGACCAATATTATCCAATATACCATTTACAATGGAATTCACATCTTTCTCTTTCACCTTCCGATAATATTTGGGATGAAAAAAATTAAACAAAAATTTATTAATTTTATTTTGTAGAATCATCAGTTGATTACTGTTCTGCACTGCCCAAATTACAATACAGTAGTCTACTATACTCACTACATAACTTGAGAGAAATATTTTTACTACCTTTGCAGTGAAGCAACGTCGTAAACAATACAATCTTTTCAATGCTGAATTGAGTTTTCTTTCGACTACTGAAAAATGAGAAGCAAAAGACAATACCGGATCTATAGTTACACCCAAATATTTGAAGGACCGGACAACTTCAATTTCTGTACCATTTAAAGACACCGAATTACTGAGTAAATTTTTTGACCGGTAATCATTGGCTTTATGAAAAAGCATAGCCTTTGTCTTTGAAGCATTAATCGTTAGACTATTCACCTTACACCAATCCTCAAGCGACTTGAAACAGGAGTCTATTTTCTTCAATCCTTCCGAAATGTTTGTCGCATCGCAATAAAAAACGGCATCATCAGCAAATAAAACATACGGTAAATCTATTCCTTCACCAATGTCATTGATAAACATTGAAAAAATTATCGGACCAATCCCACTGCCAGCTGGGGTACCTGATTTTATGCTAAAATATTCAGAAATATAACTTCCGTTCTTAATTCTAAAACGCCTGTCACTAAAATAGTTCATAAACAATTTGACCATATATGGCTCCATCTTTCCATTAAACTTTGTAACAAATTTCTTAAGCAATATTTCATGATTAATGCTATCAAATGCTTTCTTAAAGTCTATGAAAACTGCTAGGGCCTTACCACTGCGCTTGTCAATGATGTCAAATAACGACTGTGTAAAATACGAAACAGCCGTTTCACAAGAACGTTTAGCCCTAAAACCATGTTGTTGATCATTCAATAACGAGTCAACAGTATCCAGCAGCCTAACATAAACAACTCTCTCGAAAACCTTTGACAAGAAAGTTAAGCCATAAATCGCCCTATATGACGACGACGACAAATATTTTCCACGCCCTTTATAAAGTGGTGTACATAAGGCCGATTTAAAAGCTATTGGAATAATTCCATTGTTGAGAATTTTATTAAATATGTAACCTATAGGTTTCACCAAAAATGTAGAAAACTGCTTATAAATTCTACGAGGTATGTTGTTTATATCATCGCAGCTCTTCTTAACATACACAATGGCTTTCAAAATTTCATCCTCACTAATTTCTTTCATACCATAACTATCGTTCTCTTGGTAATATTTTACGCAATAATCATCCACCTCTTTTCTCAACGTACTGATATTGCTCTCTGAGCTACTGACTATAAACTCCGATGCTAATTTTTTACTTATGGCTAAACTATCATCATAAACTTTTCCATCTTCATCAACTAATTTCATAATTGAGTGAGACGATTTTACTTTGTAATTTGTGAGAGCATTCATAGTCTCCCAAGCATCTGCTGAGGTCTTAATTTTATCAAACCGTGCATTAAAATACAACTTTTTAGTACGAGAAATTAATTGATTCACCTCATTCCTTAACTTTCGATACCGTAAAAAGTCTTCAGGATCCTTACTTTTATTGAACTTGTTTTTAAGTTTCGTTCTCTCCTTACATTTTTCGGCTAAATTGTGGTGGAACCACGGGTTACCTCTAGACTTTACCGTTCTCTTTTTGAGAGGTGCATGTTGATTCAAAAACGTAACAACAATTTTTTCAAATCTTTGAAGGCTTTCATTAATGTCTAAAGATTCAATTACCTTCCAGTTTATTTTCTGCAAATCCTTCTGAAATTGATTTACATCAATACTACGATAACATCTATACTCAATATACTTATGAGTTCTAAATTTTGGCAGTGATTTTTTTCTGCATATATAGATCAATTTGTGGTCCGATCCTGCCCATTCAAATCCATCAACTAAAGAAAAACTATCAGGATTATTGGAATAAATGTGATCGATCAGACTGCTGCTAACTCTATAGTCATTTTCTGAAACTTTGTAAGAACATATTCTTGTTGGAAAACGAACCATTTGACAAAAATTACCATCGGTCATTATGGAACCGAGTTTCTTTGATTGCTCTGTTTTCGCAATTAAGTCAATATTTAGGTCACCTAAAATTATAGTGTCACACTTTTGTTTTGATAAAAACGCACATAAAACTGTCAAGAAGTCAAACACTAAATTACCTACAACATCTGGTGGTATATACAACACAACTATCAACATCTTCTTCATATTTTTGTACCTAAGTAATACCATGTTGCATTCTAAGTGATGTGGTGGGGTTAACGGATTGTCAATAACTTCAAACTCAAAGTCGTTATTTACATAAATAACAGTTCCGCCACCTTCCGAATCCAATCTATCATATCTTAAAAAAGTATAATTATTAACATGAAAAAACTTGTCATCATCACGATAATCTTTTAACTTTGATTCGGTTATTGCAAATAAGATTATCTTATCATCACTGCTGATAAGTTGAACGATTTCTTCAAATTTTGACCTGAGCCCATTAACATTTTGATGAGCAATCTTCCATCCTTTTTTGAACGGTGACATCATCGAAGGTGGCTCCTCTTCAAATAAAGATGACTCCTTGTCCTCCAATGTCGACATGTTCGAGAATGGCAGTTCATCCCTCCATGCAGAGTCCAGTAATAATTGGCCTGCTTGACAGTGGACACAGGTATATATCGGATCCAGTCGGCTTCCAATGTTTCTCCTCATTACTCCTCTTAACGTGCAATTGCGACAAGGGATCCATACAAGGTCAGCCAGATCCATATTTCAAATAGCAAAAGGGGTTTTAGCAGTAAATAAATCCCAATTTGGTAGCGCTATTTGTTATAATTCTGTTGAATTTGTAGTTAACTTACTTCAGGTAGAGCCCAGCTCTACATACAGGCAGTTGATTATGTAGAGTGGGCAGGTGGATCTCCAAACAAACAATTGATGACTAATAATTAATATTGTTGTCTAATAATACTTTAACTAAATTTAGACATTAATTATTAACTAATTTTTAATCAATTACTACAGAAATCAACTTCAAATAATTATTTTAAAAGTGTTTAAAATATTTATTACGAGAGCGTAAACAAAAAACATCCAAATCCAAACCAGTTTATGCCCATAAACGACAGTTATATATATCACTTGATTAAATTTTTAATAGAGCATTAACGTTTTATACATTCTTCTATAAAATATTTTTTATTATTATTATGGATCTTGAACTCTTGTAATACTTACTTATCTATATCTTACTACTTACCTATATCTTAGTAAAAGTGGAAATAAGTGCGAAAATATATTTTCTGTATTTAAAGTTTATTTGTGTAATATTTACCATCAATTGCTTTTTCACAAAAGAAATCTAAGGTGGCATGATAAAAAAATATAACATAAAAAATTCTACTATCGTCTGTAGTTCAGATATCCTTGTTTCCTGCATTAAAAGTTGTTTTTCTACAGCGTTCAAAGTTTATATATAATGACTTGCACTTTGCACCACCCGAATTTCTTGCTGATGATGTATTGGATACATAAATGCCAACTTGAGTGTTTAAAATGGAAATGGGCCAAAAACATAATAGGTTGCTAAAGTTGAAAGAAGAAAGTAAGCAGTAGTAATATTTTAAAATTTATAAAATGTTTCAAATTATGAAAACCAAAATGTTTTCAATGCTTATTTTTGCCACTGTTATATTCAGTGCGGTATGATTATTGTAACCAAACTTCAAAAATATGTCCTCGTCTTGTGCTGACAACTTACCTAAAAGCTTGATGCGACATTTCAAGTCCCACGTTTAATTTAAATAGCATACATTGTACATTGTGAGAATTAAAACAGTGGGATTTTTTTTACCAAAGTTTAACTACAATTATATTATAGCATTTCTAGAGTTACAAATAGTCAAGTAGATGAAATTTTCTCCATGGTTCCTCCTACGCTGGGCATCAATTACACACACCAAAAACTGAATTAAAAACTCCTGGTCATTCATAATTGTTATTGCATTGGTTTTACGAAGTGTTTTGAGACTACTGGCGATATTATTTGGATTTCATAGTCTGCTGATGGTTGGGCTATAGTAAACGTTTATGAAAAAGCTGTCTGATGACCAAAATTTATTCCTTACTTTACTTTTGAACATTGTTACTTACTGTTAATATTAATAATAAAGCAACAAACCGTGACTGAAGATCCAAATGTAACGGCATGAACGATACCGCGTATTTAGATATCAATTTTAATTCTTATACATACTACACACACTTGCCACTTGCTTGAGATAGCATCCAAAAATGCAAAAAAAAAGAGTTGGTAAAGTGTAACCATTACATATATTTATGTATGGAACAAGTTAAACACTAATTAGCAGAGTATTTAATTTTTTGCACATATTGTGATTTTGTACATGATATGAAACACCAACTTTAAAAAACTGTTAGGTTTCAGAAGGCTGGAGTTCTTGATGGAAAAGCATATTATAATGCATTAACTTCTACAAGTTGAGTTGAGACTTTTCATGATAATCCACTCTGGAGTTACTCAATTGGAAATAAATAGAATTAAGCATGCGTGACGCAATGCATTGATCAATAAGGATTCTAACTGGCTAACTACTATATCAGACCAAGGATACAAGTAATTATAGGTATCCCTGGTTGATCCATATATATCCATCCTAACCTTGTTTATACGAACATGAGTAAATCAAATATGTATTTCAGTTTTCAAACTTATATAAATACAAGTTGAGACAGATGTGAATTCAACAGATTAGTTCAGACCTTTATTGAATTAAAAGATCAAAACGGGGAATTTTTCTCCTGACATGATTATCAATTTATATTCACAATGATTCAAGGTTTTGTGCTAGTCTTCGTCTTTATCGCGTCAGCGTCATCACTCCGAGTGGAAGATGTCATGGAAGGCTCCTGCCAAGCAATCCGTTCAAAACCTGTACCAAATGTTGACATAAATTTTGTGAGTTTTAAAGATTTGAAATTACATGGCAATTTTCTGAAAATTTTGATGACTAATCCCGTCAAATGTATAATCTGTATTCCAATATGCAGCTAGATTCACTGAAACACTTGCCTGCAGCAAATCGCTTCAGTCTTTACACCATCGCTGCTGGTCACCCACGCTTCCAGGACATGCGAGAATTTGAGCTTTACTACAACGTGTGCTTGAGGAGAAACGTCAGCTTTGCCGCCGGGCATGGCTCCGCAAGTGGATTTGGAGGTCGTGTTCTCATAAGCTTCACTGCTCGTCCCAGGAAAAGGCAACCTGGCGTGATAGACGCGTTTCCTAATGGTGGGGATGGAAATCGAATTCAATTGACCGTTACCCTCACCGACCATAAGACCTTCGCTTTCCTCGCAGTCTGTGCGACAGGCCCCGATCAAAGGGGGTTTGAAGTTTTTGCCAACACTCCAGAACTGAGTCCTTCCGTTCAGAGAACAATTGAGCAGCACGCAATTTCCTTGGGGTTCCGTCGTGAGGACATTGTCTTTTTGAGTGACAAGAGCTGCGGGAAAGATCCATATCCAGATAACAGGGCAAGTAACAGTGGTGGTGTTGGTAAAAAGCCTACAGTTCAGGCAATTCCTGGGAGCCTCAGCGTAAAAAAGACCAGCCTGGGCGCCACTGTCAACGCTGAGCGAAATCCTTGGACACCGGCAGGCTCCGGTTGGAGTCGATAAATTTTTTTGTATCATGTATTCTCAGCCATTTATTTATTTATTGTGAATGGGGTGTCCGGAAAATCGTTCAAGTTGAAACCAATGCAATATATTTGTCATCATTGTTATTAATTTATTAATTTATATCCTTTTAATAAATTATTTTTTAATTAATTAATTAATAATTAATACAAAATGTTGAGATGGAACTTTATTCTCTGCGAACCATTGTATGGATAGGCAAAAAAGTGTAACTTTCATATATGACGACGTTTTTAAATTATCAGAGAGACACGCCAATTCTTAATGGAGATGGGTCACGGTCACCCCGCAATGCTTTTAATCATTATGTGTTACACATAATGTGTATAATATTGGATTATTATTATTACCACAATTCAAATATGCTCTTTCATTGTGTTGACATCATCTAAATCCATGCTGTTCAGATTTTTCATTTGTTAGGGCGCGATACTATCATTAGAAGTAGTTGTTACAAATTATGGAATTTCAATATTGCGGTTGAACATGAATACCTATGACCTGGCTTTCCCATTAACAAAAAAGGTAGGTGAATGAATGAACAATAAACAAACTCAGTAACTTCTCACGCTAACTAGATGGTGTACTAAGCGTAAGTATCGCTGAACATGATGTATGTTTATCTTTTATTTAAACTGCTGACATGCATGCATCCATGCATTGTGAACAGGTAGTTGTGAAGTTTGAGAAATTTTCCCAAGTTTCTAACGCAGTTATAATGACTGACATAAATTAGCCTTTCGTTCAAATACATCAACTTTTCTCCAGAGCCACAAGTCTAATAGGTTGTGTCAAAAAACCGATCATAACTGCTTCAACGATTTGTAGAATAAACTAAAGCTAATCTTTTCATCTTTGTCTAATGGCTGGATCATTTCGGTCACATAAAGTTGAACGCAGTGCTTATGTTCTAATTCCTTATTTCAAAGTCGCAAATTTCTATTTATAACTTTTACGTACAAATAATTGGAAGGATTCATTGCATAAAAATTAACGCGAACTCACTTTACGAACACTTGCAATGGAAGATTAACATTCAAAAATGCGAAACAAGGCGATAAGCATTGTACAGCTTTAATAATATTTACGCATTTTAATTTGCAAATGTTGTGATTTTGACTCATGATAAAACACCAACTATGTAACGGCAAAAAAACTGCTAGGTTTCTGAGTGCTGGAGTTATTGGTGAATAAGCGAAGATGTGTAGGTAGTTATATATTTATATATTTATTACGGGCATATCATGTACTTGAGACGAGACTCATCATAATAATCGCAAAATGAGTTACTCAATTGGAAATAAATATTTAGAAATTAAGCATGCGTAACAAAACGCATTGATTAGTAATGATGCCAATCTCTAAACTGGTATCCAGAGCAATAATGCACGCAGCAATTGAGCAATATTATATTTTCAGGTAACCATGATCCATCCACATTAATCCTTACCTCTTTATAGAACCTGATATTTCAATTTCCAAATCCGTATAAATACAAGAAGAAACAGACGTGAATTCCGTAGACAAGCGTAGACCTTGGTTGAATTAAAAGATCAAAACTGTGATTTTTTTCACAGAAATGAGCAGCAATTTACACTTGCAATGATTCGGTTTTTTCTGCTAACCTTCGCCAGTTTCGCGTTGGTACTATCTCTCCGGTTGGAGGATGTCGGTGAAGGCTCCTGTCAAGGAATCCGGCCGAAACGTATATCAGACGTTGATATCAATTTTGTGAGTTTTAAAGATTTTATTCTGCATAGTAACGTACATACTTTTATTTAAATTCATGGCTTATATGGTCAATACATGCATAATTTAATTTTCGACATGCAGCTGGATTCAGTGAAATACTTGGCTGCAGCAAACCGCTATACTCTTTATTTTATAGCGTCTGGACACCCACGCTTCCATGACATGCGAGAATTTGAGCTCTATTACAACGCATGCATCAGCCGAGAGGTCAGGTTTTCAGCTGGACATGGTACCGCAAGCGGATTTGGAGGTCGTGCTCTCGTCAACTTTACTTCTCGTCCCAGGAGGAGACAACCTGGCGTGATAGATGCATTCCCCATCGGGCGGGATGGACCGGATGGAGGTCGAATTCAATTGACTGTTACACTCACAGACCATAAGACATTTGCATTCCTTGTAGTCTGCGTGGCCGGAACTGATCAAAGGGGGTTTGAAGTTTTTGCCAACACTCCAGAACTGAGTCCTTCCGTTCAGAGAACAATTGAACAGCACGCAATTTCCTTAGGGTTCCGTCGTGAAGACATTGTCTTTTTGAGTGACAAGAGCTGCGGGAAAGATCCATATTCAGATAATTTCGCTAGTAGGTGACAGTTAAGGCACTTCCTGGGAGCGTTAGCGTGAAAAAGGCTAAAAGTGTTGCCGCCGATGTCAACGATGCACAAGTATAATTTGGGACGCATGTGAGCTCCGGTTGGAGTAGATAATATTGTTTGTATTATGAGCCAACAATATATTCTTTATTTTGTGGAATTCAACTAGACATGCTCGTGAGTGAGTGTTGTCAAAGTGACATACGAAAAATGACTCAAGTTGTAGTAGTCAATTAATTTATTATTATCTTTTCAATAAATTGTATTAATACTTACGTAAATTCCAAATGTTAAGCTTTATTGTAAACAATTTACACAATATTATATCCTTCACAACAAAACTTTTTCCCGATTTACACCACCATGGATTCTAATGCATACTTCCTAACTACCCTACCTGGTTAAATGCACTTGGCAAACCTGGATTATGATTCATTTCATGACAACGCATTTTCTCTATTATAATACGCATATGGCATGGATAGACAAAGAAAGCGAATTTCCATGGCTATATCAATACAATGCAAGGATGTGTTTTTTCGACCCAACCACTTAACACATGCAATGCTATCCTTTCCTTGTAAAAATCCCCGTGTTTTCGTTCTGTCATAATAGTGTGCAAAAATATTTGTGCCTACTACGTTTAAAGATAGGTATACGTCCAGCAGAATAATCCAGTTTGAAATCTTGTTCACATAAATGCACTGCAATTTTTGCAACATAGTGTAAAGGAATTTAATCCAAATACGTAGTTTATAATAATAGTAACTGTTTTCATATCAAAACTGAATGCCATGGAAGATTCAATGTTTCCTGTTCCTGATAAAGTTGGGACTAAAAGAAAAAATGAGCAGTTTTTGGACACTAAGGGAATCTGTTTCCTTTGCTTGCAGGAAGTTTTAATTGATACTGAGGCAGAAGGAATGTCAAAACTGAGTTTACTGAACATTTTGCGATATATGGATATCAATCCAAGTTCAACTCTTCAACAAAATTATACTAGAAAGCTGGATATGGACACTGCTAATGAGGAGGAAGAGGTGTCATCCGAGAAGGAAAAGTGTAACATTTCAGTCCTGCTTTGTAAGACATGCGCCGCCCATACAAACAGTCTTTCCAGTCTAATCGGGCAATTGGAGCTAATTAAATTATGGATGAGTCATGAGCTCCAGGTACTTAACCAGGTATTAATGAAATCGGACAGTGGACCTGAATCTAATCTCTTATGGAGAAAACTTTGTAAAAAATTAGGAAACTCAGAAGTATCCCACCTGGTGAAACAATTGAGGATGGAGACAAGCAAGAAAAGTGAGTATTAGCATGGGATTGCATTATGTGTATTTACGTACAGCCAGAAGCGAATTTAATGAATTTACGGTCAATACATTAATACAATTGTAAACTAAAATTATTACATATTTATGTAGGTTGCGCAAAAATACAGCAGGAGTTGGCAACTAGTCTTCCTAGAGTTCGTCTTTCTCCATTAAAAACAAATGGTGAGGACACATTCTCCAAAACTGATCAATTAATAATGGAAAATTTTATCGATCAGAGAGATGTTAATGTAAATAGTTCGAAGAGGGTAATAGCCAAGAATCGATATCTGTGTCGCCTATGTCATCACTCAACGATAATGTACGTGAAAGCCATGCTCCCCACACATTTGGCTACTTATCACCCGGAGACGTTTTTCGATCGTAGTGGCCTTTCAAAGAAATCGCTCAGCATCCGCTGTAGGTACATTTTACAGTTAGAAGCACAGAAAGGAAAAGATTCAAAGTTAAGCAATAAACATCGCCGACGATTCTCATGCTCCGAATGCAAATTCAAGTGCAGCAACAGTGGCAGTCTCAAATGTCATTTGGTGTTGGAACATTTCGCGAGTTTAGAGGAGAAATTGGAAAATCTTCAAGGTTGCAGGGACGAGGACCTTAAAATCACGTTAAAAACTGGTGGCAACAAAACAGTTTGCAAAAACTTTGTTCGAAAGCGCCCGTTGGAGCGTTTGCGAAACTACTGGGCCAGGGTGAAGAAAAATGGTATGGGAATTTGAGTGGATAAGCCATCTTAATAAAATTGAAAAGTAAATCACATATCTAATAACCTTTTACTAAGACCGTTTTACTATTTTTTAGAAACCGAGAGGCAAAAGAAGTTGGTTGCTGGTAGGACATCAAAATCTCAAGAATTGGGGAAAAGGATTTGGATATGTAGCGTTGTCGAGGGAGGATGTGGTCGTGGTTATCCCAGTAGCGCTTCACTACGGAAGCACAAAGTCCGGTCCTGTCCCCGGAGAACAATTATGCCAAATACTGGCGATGGTGTGGACAGTGGGGGAATAAACCCCTTGGAATTAGTTGCCTGTGTTTTAGATCCAAAACAGGAAGTAGTCACCACCGATTGGCAATCTGACTTTGAAGAAACTGAAGAAAACTTTTCTTGTCTGCCTGAACAAAATATTCAGGATTCTTATTCCATTCATAATATGAAGACGGATCCGTTATCAATAAAAAACGAAGCCGTCGAAGAGGAAGATATTACTATGACCGTTGATCCATTTGATTTGATGTTACCTAGCCGAAACAACGACGAAAAGTCTAAAAATGTTTTGGAACAAGCGAATGTAGATTATTTGATCGCGGATAGGGAAGACGTATTACCGGATCATTAATGACTGTATATTATTCAATAGCAGTGCCGTAGTTGATTATATTACTATTTTTAATAATTAAGTGTTTTTGTACCCGTTTGCATTTTCCATATATTTTATCAATAAATCAATAATTGTTATCACATATCATGTAATTCATAATATGTATTTACCTACGCAAAATGTCATCAAAACTTTCTTCCATAAATATTTTTCTACCGTAATTAAACGAATCAAATTGTGTTCAAACATTTACAATTCCGGAATATTATAATAGTTAAATTAATTCAGCTCAAATTATGTTACTTTTTATATTCATCCTGTGCATGTTTAGTTTTCGAAATAGAACATGAAGTAATCAGCAATCTAATCATATACTCGGCTTTGGAGAATAATGCACACGTGCACCCGGCACATGTCATCATCATAATTCAGGTATGATCATAATCGTTCAGCCAAGCCGTTCAACTACTTTTCCCATCTGTTTCCCTATCCCATCCTTGTTCATATGCACCAGTCTACTTTCCCATAAAAACAGGTCGCAAGAATTCCGTTCATCCTGCATGTCTCGCAATACATTTTATAGTCATGACCTTATTCCACCTTGAAATCATCATAATATCAACTTGATTTATACTAAAGAATTTTTGCAAACTGCATGTAATTATCATTCGTTTCTTCAATCACGATATATTCATGAGTGATAACTAACTACATACCTACACATAAAAATATTTATGAGAATATGGAAGACTTGACATCATCAGATTATCAAAACACACCGAGAAAGGGACGGGAGCTCTTCTTGGACACAAAAGGAGCCTGCTTTCTCTGTTTAAATGAATCAGTAGTGCTGACTGAAACTGGTAAAGAGGGAATGATGACGGAAGTGTGTCTCCGCAACATTTGCCGATATTTGAACATTAACCCATGTGCAATCCTTCTAAGAAGCCTGAACGGAACACTACTAAGCGAAGAGGATGAGATATCGGCACAGAATAAGGACAAGTGCGATTTTTCAGTATCACTCTGCTTGACATGTTCTTCCCTCACCAAAAAGTTATCTGCATTAATCCGTGAAACAGAGATGGCGAAAATGTTAATGAATCAAAATATTGACAAATTTTACCAAATTTTGGTAGCAACTACTGAGCCGGATTCCGACTCTCGTTGGAGGAAACTCCAGGAGAAAATGGCGAGCAGTGACAATCCAGTTGAAAGTCGTCTGGTGGAGCAGTTACGCCAGGAGACGAAGCAAAAATGTAAGAAACTGAAAAGAATGAAATTGTAATAATTTTATACAGTTTTTCAAATTGTGTATGTATACATACTGCAATTAATACCACTAATACAATGTTTTCTATACTGATGACAGGTGGTGCAAAAGTAAAACGGCTGCAGTCAACAGACCTTCCACGGATACGACTAAGACGTTTGGCAAATCATCCAAAGGATGATAATCAACAGATTTCTCAGAAATCGTGTGGGAAAATTCCTGCTACTGCCGAAACAGCATTTCCGGTTACTGAAGAAAAAATTCGGGCTCCTTCTAGTAATACTGTTAATGCTTTTCTTTTGGAAATCATTACCAACCATCGCAACAAGGATCCTCGAGGGAGCGTCTTTAAGTGCCCCTATTGCAACTGCCGTTCCCGAAACAACACAAATGCTTCCAAGCACCTGATATCCAATCATCCTGAAAAATGTTTTGCTCACAAGAAGCTCCAACAGATCTCGGATACCAAATTCACGGTCTTGTGCAAAATAATTCTTGAGAAAACAAGCTCAGGTCCAGGAATGGAGTCATTAAATTCTACGTGTGACCGAAATGAGCATGCTTTCTCTTGCGAATTCTGTAATGAAAAATTAAGTAACCCAAGTGATTTTAAACATCATTTGGTGCTGGAACATGTCGACATTCTGGAGGAGAAGTTATTGAAATTGCAAAGGGAAAGTTTAGGTCACATTGATGCTTCTACTCCACATGCATTCAGATGCCTTATACGAACCTTAAAATTGTCCAAGCCTATAATGAAACTAGTATCGACTATTTTTGAAAATTTCTGCGAAAAGGAACACCGAGAAAATAAGGGGAACATGTACCGGTGTCTCCTATGCAATGATTTTAAGAACTGGTATAGTACATCCATTACTCTGAAGCACATGGCAAACCAACATCCCGAGAAATTTTTTCCCCACATACAGTCCCGCTTGGGACTCTCTGAAGAAAAGTTTGCAGGTCGGTGTAAACAGATTATTAAGGCGGAGTTCAGGTTAGCTCAGACACGCTGCAGGAGAAAGAGCCGGGTCGTTAATCGGGGAGTAGTGTGCTTGTTTTGCAATGTGAGGAAGAGTGATGGATATAATCTGAAGTACCACCTAGTGCTGCAACATTACAATATCATCGAAAGGAAACTGGGTTATCCTCCGAACCTTCAGGAGGATACTCCAAATGGAGCAACTGAAGAAACCGCAATATCAACAAAAACTCGAGAAAGAGCAGGAGAAACTTTGACATGTAATTTCAATGCCATCATTAAAGACTGTTTTAAGAAGGTTCCAGTTAAAAGGGCAGCTAAAATTAGACAGCCTGGAAGCTGTAATCGAAATGTTTGGACGTGCAGTGCTACCGCTGGAGGATGCGGTAAAAAATTTGCGAGTAGAGACAATCTGCGAAGGCATAGAAAGGAGTACTGTTCCAAAAGAAAAAAGGTGAACATTTGGGTATGTAGTTCGGAAGATGGGGGATGTGGAAAAGGTTATTCGACAGGTTTTGGTTTACGTAGGCACCAGCGTTATCACTGCCCCACGAAAAATCCTAGTAAGCCCCACAGAAACGTTGGCTCAAACATGCCTGTTCCGTTCAAGGATCCCCTGGGGGAAGAAGAGGAACTGATACAAAAAGACTCCAACTGTTGTAATGTTAACGGCCGATTACTAATACATTCACAATCCGATTTATTGGCTTATGAGGAAATGGACAGCATTGAACAAGATGTAGTTTCATCATGTGAGGTTGAGGGAGAAGTCCCTCCGGGAACATTTGGCAACGGATTCAATATTGTAGAAGAGGACGAGGATGAAGAGGAAATGTGTAGTTTCGAACCGGTGTCAGCAAGCTCAAATGAACCTGGAGGCGAAACCAAACCGATTACTTCAGTCGTAACGACGGTGGGAAAGATGGAGAATGTTCCACATTTTTAATGTGAATTTAGGTACGAAGAAGCGATAAGGTCAAACCTGAGCAATGATCTTCATGATTAGAGATTGCAAAAACGTGGTTTCTAATGATTTAATGGATTATGTACGTTACGATGTGCCTGACTACAAAAGTACTATTTTTTAAACTTTGTAAAATCAATACTAATATTAGTCTATTGATTTGTGTATGATGATATTAATAAACTAGATAAATTTTAACTAACACTGACAAGTAAAACTTATTCATTGATTTCCTAATAATTGTCATAAGCATACATTTCTGTCACGAATTTTCTGACGAAACTAATCAGTATCAGTATGGTATTGTAGGGTCTGTAAAACTTGGAGAGCAGGCACGTGGGTAGGTAGGTATATGTATGTACATATGCTGATAATATAGAATCTAATTGCATCTTTTTGGTTGAAGATAGTTGCGAATAACAATTTGCGATGTCCTCTGGAAGGCGTTTCATTCTGAGCTGATGCATTACAGTAATCACGAAAAGAGCTGGGCATATGTAGGTATGAATGTAATGCGATTATGATTCACAGTACAGTAAACTGAACGAATGACAATAAGATTTGCAACCAAAGTGAAAATAAATTTTAACTATGCTCTTGAAACTTTATTTGTTCACAGAGTGAAACGGTGGTGGTGGTGAAAGGAGTCAAAAGCAGTCGTTTAATGATCCAAGATATTTCTGTAGTCGTTGCCCAATAGTAGGAATGCAGTTAAGAAAAACCTTAACCGTAAAAGGCATATCCACCGTAGTAGTATTGTGGGTCGGCCGCTGGAGCAGCGACTGGAAGGGCACGGGCGATTGGGAGTGGGGATGGTCCAGCGACAGCAACGGCGACGACCATTGCGACGAGGAGGAGGACAGCGAACTGCAAATTACAAAGTGTAAATTATTAGTTTCCCAAAACTAAGAGTTTAATAATTATTGTTCAAAAGTATATCACGTTAGCTTACAAGTCTAGACATGGTTGAGGAGATAAGGTGGAATTCCACAGAAGATTTGAAGAGTTGTTTAATTAAGTTCGGAATGATTGCAACTGATGATGGTGTGATTCTCGGACCGAGTATTTATACCCAAAATTGATTGTACATATTTACGTGTAATAAGACTGGACGATTGAGATGAGATTGCAATTGCAAGCGATATTGCACTTGGATATTAAAGCTCAGACATGGTAATAGACGAAAGGATACAGATGCAGGCACTAAATTGTAATTACTGAAGATGCCACATCAAAATTGAGATGACACATATAGATAAACAATTACTATTTTTAAATTGATCCAAGTAAAATAGAGAAAAAATGCAACAAGTTCGTTAATAAATTCAATCGTTTGCCGTAAAGGAACCATACAAAAATAGACAGACAAATGAATTCATTTGATTTCCACTCAAGTGGTTTTGAATTCGACATTTAAGCGAAATATGCAATCAATTCTTTATTTTAAATCCGTGAGTCTATATCTCCAGTTTTACTTAAATCTTGGTACTGACTCTAGTTCACGATTTTTACATGATTTTATTAGCAATCACAGGATACATGCCTTAAGCAAAAATTACATATATTGAAAAATCATAAAATTAGGCTATTTGATTCCAGTGGAAAGTGGTGAATTGCAGTATGCTCATCATTTCATAATATGAACATACCTATACCTATAATAGATATTCCCGCAGCACAAAAAGGGATAAAAAACAAAGCAAAACATGAACCACATTTCAACTTATGAAATACGACCACTGTCCTCTGTCCATTCATTCGCCCCAAGGTTAATGTTAATAGGTATTATGCTAACAAGATGGTTAAATCTTCAGAAACATAGGCTTGTGCACTGATGTCCACACACCAGAAAGTCAAAGAACCTAACTAATAATATTGATCTCAGCAGCATCTCAACAAGCAAAAAATAGAACAACTTTTCTGCAAGCGTGGAAACTGACATTTTTATTAGCCTAAAAAATGGAAAGTTCTTTTTTCTTACTTTCCACGTGTTTATGGGTGATAAAAGTACAATATTTACTGCTGTTATATAATGCAATGTTTATTTCAGAACAAAAAACATACCAAATTTTTGTATAAATAGTGGACCGACGAATGCAATCATTATCAGTTGCAATTTTTCCAAACTCAACCAAACAAACCAAAGAAAACTTGTGGATTTCCACTAAACTTCTTCAACCAGCATGTCTAGACTTGTAAGTCAGAGATATTCATTCTTGAAAATAATTTGCACTCAGTTTTCGGAAAATTATAATTTACTCATTACAACTTTTAATTGCAGTTCGCTGTCCTCCTCCTCGTCGCAATGGTTGTTGCCGTTGCTGTCGCTGGACCATCCCCAATCCCAGTCGCTCGTGCCCTCCCAATTGCCAATCCCAACCCACAATACTATTACGGTGGATATGGTTACATCTACGGTTAAACATTTTCTTCAATTCGTTATGTACCATTTTCCTTTCATTCGGCCATGACCACTACAAATGAAACTTTTCCCTGGACCAATCAATCAGAATAACATTTTTTGAAAATTGTCTTGAACCTCTTTCCCTACTTTGTTTCAAATAAAATATCAAAGCACACTCAAAACTTTCTTTGAACTGAAGTTGAATCGAATATATTTTTTTCTAATTGATGTTCATTCATATACATGCACATCTTTCTGCTGCTCTTCTTCTGGTGTCTTATATGCACACAATCATTCATTGCGTTTGTCACTGAATATTAAGATGTGATACAAGTTACAAGTAAATCATGATGGACTGGGGCTGCCAAGCTGCCTGGAACATGTAGCATATCTAGTAAGAGAATAAGTCATGAATCAAAGTTGATGTCTTCTTGCATTATAGAATCAACAGATTTAAAGCAGTGCAAAATCGCAACACAAACATGATTATAGTGCTCAGCTGGATTGATGAAAAGAAGGGAAAATATTATTTACATGTACAACTGTACGTGACGGCAATCACGTTCTTAGTAATCGTGTATAGTCATGCACACATATTTCATTCCAAAACTGAGGAAACAACAGCGGATTATCTGTGTAATGTGCCCATTCCAATCCAATTTACAGCAACGGCATTTTTTAACGAATTAGAATGTTAGCAAACCCTGATTCTGAAAATGGCAAGAACACTTTTTATAAGATGCCCAATACTGATTCTCTCATGCCAATTTTGAAGGAGAGACTTCCTCACTCTTGTTTTGTAAGCTGAAAGTGAAATTCCTGGTTTTAGGATAACAACATAAATGAGCATTTTCAAATTGTCATATTAGTAATCTTATTTTTTATTAATAGATGTACAATCAAGCAGTCAAGTACGAAAGTTTAAAGAGTGACCTAACGTTATACACGATTGGACCTAAGGTCACCGAGAGCACATGGATTGTTTCATGCAATTTTCGTGAGGTTTGAAAATTCGCTTAACAACTTGAAATGCTGTCCGTGTACCGTTTGAAAAAATAAATGCCGAACGTAATTTTGTTTTCCTTAAAAGGACCAGGGGGTATGGATTTCCATATCGGCACCCATGGCAATTATCACTGGAAAGGAGGAGATTCCTCGAGCAGTAAAAGAGTGCTTTATTGCTGGTGCCGATTTTTTAGACTGGAACGAAGACATGGTGTTTGGTTCCATGGAGAAACCCGTGTCAGCTATGATATTTGACATTAGTGTCAACGTCAAAGGGAATGTGACAAAAGTTCATCCAGGCCATTTGTATATCATGGAGCAAGCACAGGTTGAAAATTTAGACACTAGGTAGGCTGCAAAGTTGTATTGTCAACTAATTAACTGCACAACAGTGAATTCAATATACTTTCATCTTTGATTTCTCATTTGCAGTCACGATAAAAGCGTTGAAGTTAGAAGATTGGACACAGCAAAAGGAGAAGCTGACTTTTTTGTCTCCACTTGGACATATGCAGCTCCAGGTTTCAAATCTGTGGTGACCTCCAGTCTCCAGCAAAACGTTTCCGGTGGTGTATTCATTGATGGAAAATGTGTGGCAGGGGTTTATGTTCCTCCTATTTCTCAGCTCTCTGCTTTGTATACTGTGAAGGAGCACCGAGGCAAAGGATACGGAAAATTGGCAATGAAATTTGCGTGCAAGGAATTCGCCAAGGAAGGATGCATTCCGTGTGTAAAAGTGGAGGTGAAAAATGAAATGTCGAACCGATTTACACGCAGTTTGGGATTCAAGGTTGTTTCAGATATTGATGGCATTCTTGTTATGAAATTGGATGCTCGATAATTTAAGAAACTTAAATCGCTGGCCGAGATTATGCATGGGTTAATCTTCACACGGTATTTTGATAAGTGAAATAAATGTTGAACTTTGGATTTCACAAATAATTTGGACGTATGATAAATTTCTTTGCTTCATACCATAGACTGTGTATTGTCTTACTGTAAATTAAATTACAAAGCCCTTAGCCACAAATAAAATAATGCCTTAAACGTCGCCATTTGAATACTTAATTCTCACCATTACTTTAAATTATTCATTCATGTTGACGAATGATTAGTAATATTGCTTTCGTAAAAGGATTGAGTGAATGAGTGAATTATCGTGCAATTCATTATTTACTCACTCGCTATAATATCCATTCTCATTTCATTTAGATGGCTACGGATTGCATCAGTTGGACACGTATTTCCGTGAAAACAAATACATAACAAAGTGATTTAAAAAACTAATATAGAAGTCCCTAAACAGGATAGCATTTAGTCACCTCACACTAACCTTGTAATTAAAAATTGTCCAAAGAAATGGCTAAACGTCATGTTTCATTCTTGTTTTGGCTCTACTTCATTATAGAATTTACGGTTTCACATCTGAAGCATAAACTAATGCGATTCTTGAACAAGAAGGCTAATTCGAAAGTGGAAAATCATGAAGTTGAAGTTAGGGGTAAAGTTGTCATAATTACTGGAGCCAATACTGGACTTGGAAAGCAAACGGCAATAGAAATGGCAAGAAGGGGAGCTGTGGTGGTGATGGGATGTAGGAATTTGACAAAGGGAAAGTTAGCCAGGGATGATATTATGGGGCAATCTGGCTCGGCAACTGTTGTAAGTTAATATTTGTCGTAAGCGTTTGATAATTAAGTTGGAAATTATTTGCATGTTAATTATTTTTGAATGCTTCAAAGGAATTATACAAGCTGGATTTGGGAGACTTGTCAAGTGTCCAAAGTTTTGCTGTTCAAGTTCTTCAGAAGCACAGAATTATTGACATTCTCATTAATAACGCTGGAATTGCACTTGACAACCTCACACGGCAATACACCAAAGAAGGCTGGGATCTCACAATGACCACAAATCATCTCGGTCATTTTCTGCTAACGAATTTACTTGTGGAGTCAATATCTGCTTCAAACATTGGTCGAGTTGTATCGCTATCATCAACCACGTGTGTTCTGAGCACTGTGGACACAACAGATTTAATGATTAAGAAGGAAAATAAACTTTTCGGCACAATGTCCTACGTAAACTCGAAATTTTGCAATGGGCTCTTCATAAAATCTTTGGCTAAACGCTACCCAAGAATCAAGGCGTACTGCATGTGTCCCGGACTGGTGAAAACGGAAGTGTTTAGAAATGTTGAGCAAAGTGCTTTTAGCAAACAGGTAGTGCGATCAGTTTTGACTATGTTTGCACGGACAGTGGAAGAAGCAGTGGATACAATTCTCCTTTGCAGCCTAGGAAAGCAGGTGGAAAACTACTCCGGAAGTTACTTCAGATTTGGAAATCGCTTCAGATGGGTGGAGGAAATGTTTCAGGATGAGATGGCAGATGAGTTGTGGAAGGTCAGCGAGACGCTTGTTAATCTTGGGGAAATGAAAGCCCAACTAAAACTTGCAATTTCATAGGTTTACAATAATAAATATTATAGTATGCCACGGTGTTTATATACACATGAATACTTAATTTCTAAGAAAAGTAAAATTTCTGCAAATCAGGCAGCATAACATTAAGTGTATATTTAGGATCTGGAAGCAGCTCCTCCAAAATGAAGTACATACAGTCGAAATCAGTATATAGACCTGTGATGGCAATTACTGTTGCACCTAATGACCCAATTGGAATTACGACGGACGCTACAAAAATGGCTACGTCATCTACTTTCTTTTGGCTAGCAAATTTTTCCCGCTTGGTTTTGTATTCTGTAAGAGCAAGTTACATTATTTATAATACGTCTCACAATTTGTGTGTCAAAATATGTGTTGCAAACGAAGTAAGATATTTCCGAACCTTCATCCAATTGATAAGTAATTTCCATCACTTGATTGAAAGCATGCAGCACTGCATTTCTGCATATGCAGCAGAACAATATGATAATATCCATAGCAAAGAAAATGGACCAGGATAATAAGAGAACTATCGCATTTACACGAGTGAAATTTTTTCGAGGGGTTATGTAGCCATAAAACAATGTGGTCAGAAAGCACATCCATCCATAAACCCGAATTAACAATGTTACTAAGCCATAAGGAATCCATTTGATAGCAGGTCTATTTACTACTAATTTGGAATGAGGATAGTCCCATTTTACAGGAAACGGCCATAGGTAAAGGTGGAATATGGATAAGAGGCGAAATGCAAGTTCTTCGAATTTTTCGAGCCTCATGGTGGTTTATGAAAAGCCGTATTTAATTATCAAACTCTATTCAATACAAAGGTATCTGAAGCAGAATGCGAATACTTTAGGAATTAATATGCAAATGATTATCTAGAAAATTATTTGAACTTTGCAGTCACTTTTGAAGCAAACAATGACTAAACCTGTAACATAACGAAACTGAACTTCTCGTATTTTCCATTGTGCAAATGGTATAAAACTCTTCTCTCAATGTCAAGAGTGGATGACGTAAAGCTATCTGCGTATATAATCGCTTGCAACTTACACGGAGAATTTATGATGCTCATTGTATGAACACATATGAGACTGTCATATTGTGGGCTACTGCGCAGCGTAACGTGTTTTTAGACTTTTGCTTTTATCTAATGTTTTTTTAATTTGGTTAGATAAAATTTGCAAATTAATTATTCACGACCTGGAAATGGTTTTGAGTAAATGCAGAACTACAATATAAAATTATTATATTCTATACTATTTACATGTCTTGCAAGTTATTTTTTAATTTTTAAAATAAGTTGTGCATTTTAAAGTCCTTCCTAGGTAGTTGTGAAGTTGCAAAAACATGAGCCCGGTATGATTCGATCTTTAGTGGCTATACGATAAAAACAAGCTGAAATTGGGAGAATGTGCGATGTTCATACTAGTAGCATAAAAAGACAATTCTGCCAATGTCAGGAAATGTTGTCAAATGTATTGAGTACCTATTTAAATGATTTTAGTACATTTTGTTACTATATTTAGTAGTAGCGGTGCCTAAAAACTAGGTATGTATATTAAAAAAAACTAAAGCGGTAGCTTGTAAAGACAGGAAAGTCTTCCCCGTCGCTATCTTGCTTGCTAATCAAAAGTATCACAAAGAGCGTGGAAAACCGGAAACATTGTAGCGTTCTGAAAGAACTTTTGGGCGTTAGAGACTCGGTCTAAAGTACTCTGGGAACCCAATTGCATTCTGAAAAATCAATCACAATTTCTCAAGCACATATATTGGGAAACAAATGCACGGAATAAGCTACCTATCGTTGACTTTGTTCTCAAATTGGCACGAGAAAGCGGACAGAAAACCAACTCGGAGGAGGAAGCAAGTAGCACGAAATGAAAAGTGTACACTTTTGTAGTAAACAGCCAACAAGTAAAATCCATCAACCAACCAAGCAGATGCAGAGAGACGAGAGACAAAAAAACGAGAGAAAATGTCGAGCTCGACTCGAGATTCCAGAGTAACAGGTCTGACGAAATAAATGGTAGGATAGCGTGCGTTTCAAAAATCTTCTCTTTTCTTTCTCAGTTATCTTGTACTTCTTGCTTTTTTCTCTTCGCCACCTACGACGCAACCCAACCCGTTATGTAATATTGTGTGACGTTTCTTGTTTGCATTGTCAGTCAGCAGCATCAGAGCTTGGTTTAGTATTTAGGTATATCACTAGGAAAATCAGCACTATTTTGTTGACAATTCCAGTTGAGTGTAGATTAGTCTGGTTTTGTGTTTTCATTTTAGTTCAATACTTTTTGTGTGACGCAATATATGACAATCTTGAACATTGTATTTGCTTTGAGGTCATGGGGTATGCTAACGTGATCTCTCAATATGCTAGCAGGAGACTGTGCTTCCAAAAAAGCATCCCGCAGTATGGGACCCGTACCACATTGGCACGTTGTTTGCCAGCCTGCATAATAACACAATTGCATGCATTCGGAGTTTACAAGAGGGATATATTCTGATGATATAAGCTCAAACTCTAAATATGACAAAACACTTGTGATTACACTTATATCGACATTATATTAATGCACAAACCATTTATTTACTCATGAACTTTTCCTTCTCCAGTCAAGTGAAAATGGTGAAATGGACCATTAAAATAGTCGTTTGCCAATAGAAAATGGAAATGAAAACTTATCTTGTAATCATCATGATGCTTAGAGAAAATACAGCCTTTTGTGAGCATGAAAGGATCGTGCTTTTTGCCTATGGAACTCTCAAATATTTGTAGTTGAGAGAATATCACAAGAAATAAGTTTCCAGAACCTTTCTCTTTTTGGACATCGACTAGTGCTCAATTCTGGTAAAAACTCTATCATGAGCTTTAGCGATGATAAAAGTCTTAGAATGAAAAGTGGCACAATTCAAGTAAGCAGTAAAATCAGTGCCATTCCAGTTTCTAAATACAAACATGATTTTTCAATTGCAACTTGCAGTAAAAGTGGAAAGGGAGAGATGAGATCATAATTATTGGTGATACAAATTAAAGTTAATATTAATTGCTTGTCAAAGCTGTCATGTCAACGACATGTCGCTTGTTATTGCAGATATAAGTAGGTGGTAAGTGGTGCAATTCATTTCAAAGTGTCTTTACACTTTTCATTCGCCACATTTCTATGCCAACGATTTTTATTTTTGATAACAACATGATAACATGACACGCTATAAATGACTTAAAATCTAGGTGTAAGGCACAGGCGGACTGGACTGTCTGGATAAGTAAACGCGAGATAAAAAAATATTATTTCCTTTGTTGCTTCTAAATGAAGTAACAAAATACAATAATTTATTCGGTACTGGTGTAAAATAAATAAAAACAGCATTTAGAAACCAAAAGGTAAAAAATACATAGATTGGAAGGTTGAATGATAGTGCATGAACGGTGCAAAATGTATGTCTATTCAACCAGTCTAATGGCATCAGTCAACCCCTTAATAGCCTTAATTATTTTCTGGAGGTGAATAGTTATTATTATTGTTTCGTTGACCATACTTGGACCAAAATGTCACTTGGCATTTTGTTCGATGTCCTGATCTCTGGTCAAACATGCTGCATTCACTGAATGGCGGACAGTAAAGGTGAAGACTGACGGCGGGTTCCGTGTGACTTGTGTTTTCAACGCTGTAAATTGATTAGCAGATTAGGATCACTCATATTAAAACGATCGATAAACGTGATGTCATAAATAATATGCATATTCAATTTACATACCGGTGAAGTCCCAAGGAATCACTCATATAGCAAACTTGGTTAGTAAGTAGTTCTTTTCTGGAAAGCTCATTTAATTCCGCGTCATCATTTTCTTCCCTTGGCCAGTCAAATCTGACTTCACTCAAAGATCCTTGTAAAATTTTCATGAAGCAGTGAGCCTGTAATTTTAATATTAAAAAATGATGGCTATTATAGCTTTTTATTTCGAAGATGAAAAATTTGAATACCTATATACATTCTCTGGTTTACAGTCTATGAGATGCTTTTATAAGTTCTACTTACGTCAGCGTGATCATGAATACTGGAACCCTGTCCCTCTCCCCAGCACAAAAGCATTAAATTAAATCTTCCCTTCCCGTCGTCAATAAGGTTCCGAGTATATCTGTACTGGTCAAACTTTGCGTACTTTCTCCAATCCTTTGGATTACTTTTGTAGGAGCTCATCAGAGATTCAATTGTTTCGATGTTCACGTTTTCACTGCGGAAAAATACTTGGTGCAGTTGCTCTTGCAAATCCTCGAGGGATTTTATTTCCGGCATAATTTCAGAACAGCCATGTTCCTGAATTATGTCACTGATTTTATCCCGCAACATTATATTGCTGCTCATTTTTTTGCTTATTGGAAAAAGGAAACCACGCAAAATTGATTCCAAAAGTGTTAAGAATTCCAACTGTATGGCTGAGTAAGGACTCCGTAACCTTCAATCAATAAAAATGAATGCATAACGTTTTTTTCTTTTATAGCAGCAAAGAGATCTTAATAAGTGATATCATAAATTTACTAATAAAATTAACGATCATGTTTTGTACATATCGGGTAATTCATCATCATAATGTTGCTGTAATTATAGACTTTGGTCTACATTGACAGTAACATGACGCAAGATTTCGTGGAGAACGGTTAACTTGACTATGGGTTTCCCATCAACAAGATGTAGTTTTTCGGCAATTCCTGCCACATCGATTACTGATAACATGTGTATACTTTGTCGTACATCTATTTTTGCCGTCGACAATATTGATAAATTTCCATCATTTATGGTAATTCCGCACTGATAGAGAGAACACGTGTGCTCTAATTTCAAGCTAATATCTTTATTTTTATCTCATCTCACACCTTTTGCTGTGATTTATTTGTCACGTAAGCATCAATCTTCCTGCTTTTTCTTTTTTCTGTTTGTACTACAAAATTTCCAACTTGGTGTCGAGTGACATAATCATTCTCACTGATAAATTCAGAAACTTACCTTGCCCAATTCGCCTTTGAACCGAACCGATCTGACTGTGACTGGAGAGGAGTCAAGTCAACAGTCACCACATACATATTTCCTATATGTATGGTGAATTATGGATTTAAGCTAGTCAGTCCGCATACATCAGTAAATATATTCCTATGAACATATATCCTAGCAGAACTCAATGAATAGTATGTGCTGTGCAGTATCATTCTTTGGCTTACATGAGTTGTGAGCAAAAGCCAAGGCATTTGTATGATACATGTCAATGTCAATAACTTCAAGAATAATTCTATTATTGCAGAAGATAAGAAAAAATAGTTTAAAAGGGCATTCACAATGCTACATGCTTAGCTTTCATTTTAAAATGGATTCACATTATACTGTAATTATCAAATACATACATACTGTTTCGCATGATATGCACATATTGCAACTGGTGATTTGAGTTTGTGGGTATCATTTATTGACATTGCCACTAATTTCTACGACATTTCTCCTATATTGGATATCACAAAATGATAGAAAATCGTTATAAATTCAACCGCTCTGTAAAGCAAAAAACAAGACGCTCGCCCACTCTGTCAGCATTTACCATCATCCACTTTGTTTAGAATTATAGTACTGTTCTTTCATCCTGCGAAAAAGCCTTATCCATCATCCACTTGTCACTAATTGATTTCATGGTACAATTGTATATGCAATTATATTTTTTCAAAAGTGCCAATTCAATCATTTAGTAAAAAGCACATAAAGGTGGAAAACTTCATTAATAAGTAATCTGTTGATTGAAACATTCGTCAAATGTGTTTATTCCATTGTTATATTTTGTACTCCAACACCATTTATGCATCTCTCTAGGATGACGGTAATTAATAGCAGCAGCTTAAGAAGACTGTAAGAACAGTTTGAAGCATCCTGAGAAAATTGAATAAAACGACCAAGTTTCATTTTCATGACAATTCAGTTTCTTTGTAAGGAAGTTTACAAGCGTACCTGCCTCACTGTCCACCTGTATGTCCTCCAGAATGTAAAGCTCATCGCTCCAAAGTACTCCTACTCCAAATAACTTTCCCCATCCATGCCTATTGCCATTATTAATTTGATTAAAAGCATTTAAAGATTGAAATACAGTTTTCACCAATTCGTGCAATAACAATTATTACTCTAGAAGCATTTCTTCCACTCTGCTAGGCTATAGTTACGCACTCTTCATATATCCTAATGGCAAGAAAAACCAAACAATCATAAATTGTAATCACTTCAAATAATTTGACAAGCATACTTCGGACTATACGATTTTATACATAAAAGGTTTTATTTTTCGTTTAGACCTGAATTCAACTTCAAAATGGAAACATCAAAACTAGTGTTCCGAAACTACCGCCTTCAAAATTTTCAGCAACATTGCTACCTCGCTATGCTAATTAATTTCTTTTCATTTCTTTGCCTCATTCCTTTCAAAGTAACATGGAATGTGACAGATAATTCGTTTGTAATTGAAAAGACGTGGCTGAGACAGGTGTAAAATTATTGTCCTAATTGCAATGCTAGAAAGGTATTATCAATTAAAAGTACAAAATTAATTAACACATTTATAATTCCATAACAGATTTTCTGTGCATTTGTGTACTTGGTCAGTTCTGTCATAACGTTTCAAAAAGTCCTGGAAGCTATATCGTATCTCATAAGCGGCAGAAATAATATAGTAACGATTTTTCTTCTGACTGACCGCATGACCACAGTGGCAATGTTGGCCTACACAGTTCATCTTCTCTGGCGATGCCAACATCAGCTTGTTAAATTCATTAACCAAAGCTATCCATATTTAATGTCAATGTCGCATTCAAGAACACGATATTATTCTCTTCTATACTTTGCAAATCTCGTCATTTATACAATCATCGTTCGAATATTGGGATCTAATAAAATGACTAAATCGTTGTCCAAAGGGGGAAAATGCTGCCAAGATGCTAATACACCAGTTAGGAGGGGGCACCAACGAATTCGTAACATCGGCCATGTATATTTTTATAAAATATTCTATTGCACTTGTCTTCATGCTTTTCGCAACATTTCAAGTGTTACAGATCTGCATCCTCTTCACTGTAGTGCTGACAATGAGACCAGTTTGGAAAGCACATAAATTTGCAATAGAAATAGCTCTACCATTTGAGCGGGTGAGTTGCTACTATTTTTAGTAACAACATAGTATTTAAAAAAGATAAAATTGTATTTATTGTTGTTATAACCGATAGGGTGTAGCAGTTTATAACGAACTAAAGATGCACCTTCAAAGCGTAAATCAACTGTTAGCCCTTCCCGTGTTTCTCGTCTATTTGTCTAACTTGTCGTATTATGCTAATCTTTCTGGGTGGACTCACTGCGAGTCTCAATGTTTTACCCTCAGAAGCATTTCCGATAAAGTTAGTCTAACGATGTATACAGCAGCTATTCTCTTCGTGTGGGTCGCATCCGCACAAATTCACCACGAGGTATATTTCAGTTAATTAGTACAGTACAAAGGCTATTATGTAGTATGCTCCATTATGAATTTCTCGTTACCCCAAAGTTACGTTTGTACATGTACATATTCACATACCGCATTATATATTTTTGTCATGGCATTTTATCATTTGTGAATGCATTGATAGATTCAGAAAACGATGAAAGCCTGGGTGTACGGATTTCACCAGGGCAACTTGAATCAAAAACAAACACACCAATTAATTTCCACTGATGACAGAATCAAATTACTTTCATTTCTTAATGAAGTGGAGTCTGATGGTTTGGGAGTGTCTTGCAACTTCTTCACAATAACTTACCATTCAATTGGTTCCGTGAGAGCAATCAACCAAAAAAACTAATTACTTTACTAGAATACTAAATTGTGATGAGACACAGACATGTCCAATTTCTACAATTTTTTTCTCCTTTAGATGTTTGGGCTTATGGTAACTTATGCAATTGTACTTTATCAAATTTCTCCTGCCTCTGACTAAAGTCGTCGTTTAAAATAAGTGCATCATGACGCGATACATTGTCATCAAGGCTTAAAACCAATTGGGAAAGTAGTTTTCGTATTAATTCAATTACCTATTTACATGCACATCAATTTGACTATAAAATGAAAGAATTTACTAAAATATCATCAAAGCGGCCGGCAACATTTTTTGTCTCTTTTTGGAATTTATTATCATTTTTCCTAATTGTCCCTTGCAAAATTCAATGGAACCCTCTGCAGCGTCAGTACTTTTTGGAAACTTCAACAATTTTGAAGGTATTCCTTTTACGAGTTATATCGCTATGAAATAAAATCGCTATAATGGTGTATTATGTAAATATTCTTTCCAAAACCGCAGATTATTTGCCAAACCAGCAATTTCTTCACAATTTTCTTAACTGTGTACTGGTTTACCTCACAATTCATTCCTTTAAATTTTCACGTGGATGGTCAAGCTGGCGGACACACTTCTTCGTCGTCCGTTTCTTCAACAGTCATAATTATTTTTCGAGTGATCACCTTCATCGCTTGGTCATTGAAATCTGCAATTTTTATACGAATTATGTGGGGAAGGCACAGGCTCATACTTGACTTTATCAATAAGCTAGAAACGGATTTCAAATTATCGGAAAATTATTTAAAGGTAACATTTCGGTTCTGAATTTTCATTTTGCTAAATTTGCTTTGTTATTGAGAAAAAAGGTAATCCTATTGTGTGTGACAACAGATAGCTTTGGTGAATGGGGTCATGATATTATCTACAGCCATATGGACACCGCTAACAGTCAGCATATCTCCGTTTGCGGATTTGAAGAGTAAACTCTGTCACGGCTGCAATGACATGACTTTCTTGGTCGCCTATTATGCAGTGGTGATATTCAGTTCGTTTGTTAGCGCATCTACTTTAATTGGAGCTAATTTCTTCTTTAACGTTATCGTCATCAGTATGAGGGATGTGGGAAAATTATACCAAAGTATGATGAGAGAAATGAGCAGTAGAAAGGAAAGTCGTGAAAGGGTAAATCATGATTCAATTATTTTGGATGATCAGCAGTATCACACTCACCAATCCTGTTCTAATTACAATTAACACTCACTGAATACATTCTCCAGGGTTTCCTGCTTTACTCAAAAATCAAAGGAATTTCGAGTGTGGCAAACCGTTTAGCTGGTGATCTTGTATTTGCCATTTACATCGAAGCTATTTCTTATTTCGTGGACAAGTTTGCATCTCTGCCAGATATGGACTTGACAACTTTTCTCCCATTTTTCTATAACTCTGCCATGTTCACTCTGATTTGGACCATAGCTTGTGACTTTCACAAAAAAGTTACGACAAAGATTTTCTATTGTGTATCGATTATGAGAACAATAATGATTAAGTCTGATTATTTATTTAAACATGAAACTACTTCTTAATTATTCAATAGGTAAATAATGCAACATGTGAATGGATAGCTGCAAGTCAAAATGATAAGAACATTTCGATGGAAGATCGCATGAGATTAGTGGCATTATCCAATGAAAATGTCATCACTCCCATTGGGATTTCTGGTCAGTTTTTTACGATAACTTATGGATTTCTTGGTTCCGTAAGAGAGACAAAATAATTTCATATTCATTCAGTATATATTCATTCAATCATTTATTATACTACTAGACTGAATGATTATAATTTAATCAGATACTAGGGTCTATATTTACTTATGGACTAATTGTGCTTCAAATGAGATCTGGGAACAACAGCGGTAGCAACAATTCAATATATTAATTATATTCATTGTGACTTTGTAATGAGTTAATATATGAGTATTTTATTTTGTACTCGAGTGTAAAAATAGCAATTTCCCTTTTAATATTTGTACTTTAAAAAGCGTTGCAATGCATTCAATTTGTTTCAATAAATTTTGTGAGCATTACGTTGCTTTCTGTACACGAACCTATAACAATAAGTGGCGGACTGAACGCAACGTTCATTGTCATTTCACAAATATTCTTTCGATAAGGAAGTAGTTTTGTTTCAGTTCTAAATACTCGTAGGGTGAAACTATAAATATGGTTAAAAATATGCAATAAGTCGGACGTATCTAACGGATGAACATTGTTTCTTTAAGAAGATACAATTTTCTGTGTTCACTACCAGTCCACATTCCAATTGCAGTGATTATAAATTTGTTACTTTGCATTTATGATACTGTGTAGGTTACATATGTAAACATACAAGCATTGTTAAAGTCAAAAACCAAAAAGGACTACAGTTTTGCTGTATAAACTTTTCGAGAAATTAACGAACGAAAAGGGTTGAGATATTTGAGTACCACTGGCATTAGCATTCATTGTCGTCGCCAACTAAAATCTTATAGGGATGAGTGAGTGAATTCCTTTGGAGAAGCATTTTTTACAACTTGAGCATAACTATAGGGCCAAAAAGCATTACAATAAGCAGTACATAAATAGATTTCTGGGGATTTTCCACTTACCCAACTTTCTCGGTTTGTTTCAAGCATACACCTAAGTGTTCAGTATTCAGTTCAGGTGGGTATATAAACCCCGGGACATTTGGGGAAAAGAATCACATTTACTCTGAGCTACTCAAACCAACAACAAACAAATTTTACTCGCAATTCGCAATCCTTTATCCTCAACACAAACTAATCGCAATGGCTTCAAAGATCTCAATCCTGGTCCTCATCGCTGTTGTCGCCGCAGTCCACGCTAACACCGTCGGTCGTTCTGGTGGCTGGCCAGCACCACCTCCAACCACTCCTGGCTGGGGTAAGTTTTTTCCACATAATTTGTACCATGATGAATTTGGTGTTTATGCACAACCGTACTTTTATGCAAAATCTCTAATCGTCCCAATATTTTTATTTTATTATTTTATAGCTCCACCACCTCCATCAAACGTGAACGTTGAGCTCTCAGGAGACCTTGCGGCGGTTGGTTCTGGATGGGCTGCTGAAAACCATAATGAAGACATCCATGTCACCGGTGGATGGGGAGTTCCAGCTAATCTTGACGTTGCTTCCGGAGGAGAGTCTGTCCTTATCCAGGACGGACAGATCGTCCAAGCCACCAATGTTGACTCCGAGTCTGCTGCCAGTTTGAACACCGTCTCTGTCGAACAAGCCGCCATTGCTGATGAAGGTCTTGCCGTTGTTGCAGATGGTTTGGACATCTCCGTTAACCAGGGTGGATGGGCGGGCGTCGCTGGAGAAGGTGCTTCTGTTGCTGCTGGAGATACCATCATTACTGTTTCATAAGAAACCTTATTAATTAATTGCTGTTATACGAGTTGTTATCTACCTTTAAATAGTATTTTGTCGTCGACGGAATGAGATGAGTTGTTTAAAAAAATAAAATTGAAAACGAACGCAATATTTATAAATACCATCATTCAAAATCTTTTCAATTATAGAACGAACACATAGGCTTCTAACATATTTTTTAAAAGTTTCGTTTTAAAGTTGCATTTCTAACACAGTACATTACATCTCCTGACGGTGAGTGCCATGCTTATAACATATAGCGAAACCAAATTCGCGATAAGATACACCGATAAGATATGCAATATGATAAACACTTCCATACATACCGGTTTCTTCATTAGTTGATGTTACACTTTTCTTCCAGTCTTCACAATCTTCAGTGTCAACCACAATTGACAATCCAGTTGTAGAAAAGAATCACAAAAACAATCTTCCATTCACGCCAAGTTTTGACAAGGTGGAAGTAAACCAAGGGAATGTAAAAGTAGTAAACTATTATTACCGTATGTACTAGTAGTATTGCATGTTCAAATGCTCATCATAATATAGCAACGGCAATGTGCTTTATGATAACCAAAAATCTACGAATGCATATTGTTTATTGGAAGCATGTGTTTTCGACCAAAATTCAAATATTCGGTTGACCTTGGCCATAAGTGGGCCACGAAATGTGATATTTTGTATTCCATTTGTTAATTCCTTGGTATGAACAATCATAGCGTTTGATAGCCTGAAGATGAGGACTCTACTATATACGCATATGACATAATAATGTAACTAGTCTGAATGAACCTAATAAGCTTTATGGTTGTAAATAAATTATAGATTCATGGGACAAATTGGCCAAAAATATATACAATGCGCATTTAGTGCACAACACACCACATTTTGTAGCTTTCGATTACAAGCAGAATGTAAAATTTGATGTTATAGGATCATATACAAAGGCCTAGAACTCAATCAAACGATTAATTCTAGTTTTAGAGAGGGAAAATGTAGTTAAGATAATTAGTTTCGTTTTTGACCTGGCGTCTGATCTTTTCGTTGCTCTAGAATTACATCCAACTTTTTGTGCAAGCCGAAATTAATTTGTTGAGATGCGAATAAATATTTCACAGGTAAACGTAAGAGCTTGAGAGTCTCAAGTTGAGACCCACCTGCAATGAATGTCCAGTCCAGTGTCACCCAGAAACGTCCAAATCATAACACCAACTTATCTGCAATGCAGCCCTTCAATAAAATTTTATCTATGAAGCGCAAGCGGTATTAACTATCATAAATTCATAATATTTAAGTTGTTTGTTCCAGAATACATCCAGTAATTTCCAGTAAAATCATTAGGCTGTAAATTCAAATAATTGTCACTTTAACTAGATCTATTTTTACATTTAAAAAAAAGAGTGGAATGCTGCCAGCCAGCTATTAAACACATACATCAGTCTCTCTATCACAGCGGGGATCTGTCTGGCATAGTGTTTTTACTTTATCGGAAAAGCGACGCTATCCTTTTTTCTTCTTCGCAAACCAAAAGTCAACCATCACCCAAATCCAAAAACAATGGACTTGCATGTATTATTGACTCCTAAAATAAGACAAAAATAACACAAGGGTTTACATTGGGGATTAAAAAATGAATGCTCATCCCTTGTGCTTGAATACTGAGAGCGAGCATTTTCTTTGTATCATTCCTTTCTGCTGCAGCAATGACCACAATGAGCAGTACTCAATGAATCGTCAATATATTAATGGTATACTGATACTGGTAATTGTTGAGTAGGGATCAAGACAAACGTTGATGCAGAATTTTAGGTCATAATGTTTTAACGTTAAATTCCCCAACAACGATACGGCTGACAAATGAGCACCTACTCGTGGATAGGTAAAAAGGACAACCATCGTCTTGATGAAGGGATGTATAAAAGCCACCGGGTTTTCTTCCAGATCATCATTCAGCTCTCCTAGTATCATCAGCTAACAACCTTCAAACCATTTCTAAACAATTTTTGTTCGTTTCGAACACATTTTAAAATCACCACCATGAACGCCTTGATTGCCCTCCTTTTCTCCGCCGTTGTCGTCTCCGCTCACCCACAGGGCTCTGGTTGGGGTAAGTTGAAACAACATATTTTTCCACCTAGATTTGGAAACGTGTTCCTAACTATTTTCAAAATATTGACAAACAATTTTTATTCTTTTGTTTTTGTAGGAGCTCCACCATCACCCATAGTTGACCTGGAGATGTCTGGTGTCGTTGCCCTGACCGGTGCTGGTTCTGGACAAGCTGTGCAAGGAACCTCTGAATCCGCCTCCGGAAATGCTGATCTGGCCTCCTTGAGCGGTGTTGGTGTTGCCCTTGACCAAGCCGGAGATGTTATTCAACTTGGCAGTGTCGACTTGAGCGGAGGTTCCCCATCCACCTCCACCCTCCAAGGAGTCAGTGGTACCAACAGCGCCATCGCCACTGATATCCTCGTAGCCGAGATTACTGCCGATAACATCGCTGTCCAGAATGCCGCTGCCACCTCTGTCGAAGGATCAGGTGCCCTTGCCGCTTCCGCCGAGTCCTCCAACAATGTCAGCGGTAGGAAATATTAAGTCGCGATTTTAAACATTTAGTTTTTCTGATTCCAATTTTGTGTTTTTAAATTTACTATTTAAATAAATAAAAAAGTCAATTACAGCAAAATACACATAATCTGCTTGAGCTAAACACACTGACATTTGATGTACCCATCGTTCCATTTTAATCTATCATATAGTTAATGATAAATAATAATTTAATCTGCATCCTCTCCATTTTACAAGCTATAATTTCATCTGGTTTCATGTTTGTTGCATTTAATTAAGTATCACATATAAACACTAAACACAACCTTCATGAGACCTAAGTATTATACTAGTTTAGTACATGTAAATGGAAATAACTTTCTTCTCTCTTCTAAATTACAAAAAACAATCCACAACTGACTGGGGTGAAGTATTGAAGAATAAATTGGAGTGTTCACGGAAAACACTTGGAAACCCTGCCGGATGTAGGAATCTTACCACAAAAGATAGTAAAAAATAAAATGACAGAATGAAACTGTTTATGCAAGAAACTACAAAAAAATTATTACCGCAAATCTACAGCATTGATTCATATAATATTATGCTATTTTTAAAACAGGAAAAAATGAAACTGAAAATGTTATCACGGAAGGAAACAATCAAGCAGCGCACGTGTATAAAGAATTGAAAACCGACAGTGTCACTGTGGCTAAATCACTCATTCCATTCCATGAAAGAGACAAGATGAATAATTTTGGCATTGTCTTTCCCTGGATAAGTTACGTCACTTTAAAAGTATTCAATTTTACTATTAGTAAATACTATGGACTGACATGAGGACTTGCCTATATTTCATATTGAATTAGTATTGTTACATTTGTCCTTCTCTATCAAGTCGTACGTCAAGTTATTGTAATAATATTCCGGTTTTTGGCGTGTTGTTTTATTAGAGCGATGAACTCGCATCTAACACCGTTATTTGAAGAACCTGGTGTACCAAAGCCTTATTTACACAATGAAAAGTATCTAGCATGTAACTCACATCAAGTTTAAGAATGAGTAAAAATTAATGTTTGCTATTTTATATTGCAACTTTGCAAAGCAAGGAGCATTTTATGCTAGGGATCTGTTGCCTGTCTATCTATCTGCAACAAGTACTTGTTACAGTAGATCGAGGTTATGTTTTGGTGTTAAAATCATTCAATAATTCATCATTTCTATTTCGAAGGAAATGGCTAGACAAGTGCCGATCGGTTACTGGATTTATTTCATCCTGACCTTCCCGTTTTCCAGTCTTCGCCATAAGCTAAAGCAACGGCTTTACAGAAATCACAATGATTTGCAAGGGTCAAGGGAAGAAGTTGATGTCAAGGGGAGAGTTGTGGTAATCACCGGTGCCAACACAGGGCTTGGGAAACAAACAGCTTTAGAAATGGCACAAAGGGGAGCCGTAGTGGTTATGGGATGCAGAGATTCGGAAAGAGGAGCTAATGCCAGGAATTACATTGTGGAACAAACCGGGGCGAACGGTGTGGTGAGATGACATTTTATTGATTTGGGGTACGTTGATACACTAAGTTGAGGTTTTCTCTAATTGAGGCTTATTGTTCACTCAGGAGTTATACAATCTGGATTTAGCTGACTTGTCAAGCGTTGAGCGTTTTGCTGCCGAGGTGCTTCAAAAACATCCAGTAATCGACATCCTTATCAATAACGCCGGAATAGTTTTGGCCGACAATGAAAGACAATGCACCAAAGATGGATGGGATGTCACGATAACCACTAATTATTTGGGACATTTCTTGCTAACCAATTTGCTGGTGGAGTCCCTCTCCATTTCCGATATTGGACGAGTTGTAACGTTATCGTCATCAAGTTGCATGCTTAGCTCTTTAAATACGAGCGATCTGATGATGGAGGAGCAGCAAAATATTAAAATGTACTCTACTGTCGCCTACTTCAACTCAAAATTTTGCAATGCTCTCTTCACAAAATATTTAGCTAGCCAATATCCTCAGGTTAAGACTTACTCCCTGTGTCCAGGACTTGTGAAAACTGAAGTGTTTCGACATTTTGAATTGGGAGCGATTAGCAGGCGGATAGAGAAATGGGTTCTGAATGTATTTGCGCTAAATGTGAAGCAGGCAATGGAAACTGTTTTGCTGTGCAGCATTGGAAAAAAGGTGGAGGGAGAATCCGCAGGCTACTTTAGATTTGGGAAACGGTTCAAACGGATGGAGAAAATGCTGGACGACAAGTTGGCTGAAGAATTGTGGAAGGTTAGTGAGGCATTTGTAAAAACTGAAGAAAAGAAGGAAAGGCTGAGCATTACGCTCTCAACTCTACGAAATAATGATTTTAATAACGTGCGGTGATTAGTTAATGCTGTGAAAATACTTTAATCCTAAATTGTAAATATATGTGTTAGTTATATTGCATTTATATTGGTGAAGATGAAAGTAAAATGAAGATGCAGAATTAAAACTTTCTCAATTCAGAATGGCTTACGGTGGAGCTGCGCTCGTAAAAAATGGCTATTATTTCCTATAGCATTCCATCACACACTTCACATAAAATGGCTAATTCCTAACCTCAATTGAAAATTAATTACCTGTGAGTTAGAGAGAATTAAAAATTTCTTTCAGCTACTTTATCGTTTAAAAAATCTGAAACACTCGCAGGAAAAAATAATTAAATTATTTACAGTTTGATTTAAAAACTATGTGAAACTGGTACCACCGTCTCTAAATATATTCCATTGCCAGTCGAAACCTACAAATTTACGCATAATCGCTATCAACCTGACGGTTACAATCTTATATGATGCCTATGTAACAACAAGTTTAATGAAGCTATCGTTACCCTAGTATACAACTGATTTGGAAATCCCTTTATGGGACATGGACGCTGAGCGTCGTTCATGATACAAATGATCATGATCATGATAGGTATGTAATTTTGATTCTGTAAAACATCACATGAAAATGAAAACGACCGAATGAAAATGCGTAAATATTTTGTATACATTTTGGTATTTTCTTACTACGACTCCGAGTTTAAATATTATAACGAAACGATAGTATAATGTTTTTCCTTATTGCGGTACAAAATAACTAATCCCTACTCAGATGTGCAATTAAACCATAATTAACTAGCAGCTGTATGCTAGAAACGGGCAAAATCTATGAAGTTTAATTTCAGTAATGATTTACAGGAAATATACACTAAGAGTAAGAATGGTTTTCATAAATCCCTTTTTATTTATGCCACTAGAAGAACGATACAAACATGACATACCATATAATAAACAAACTAGTGAACGCGGTGTTTCATTCAATCCAATGTAAATCCAGCATTACATCATAGAACTAATCACAATTCACTGAAACCGCGTCTCCTTCTTGAAGGAAGGCATAAAATTTACAACGGTGACGAGTACCGTGTAACAGATTCCATAAAGTGAGCAAATTTCCCACGCCCCTTGGCTTTGGAGGTAGATGTTTTGGTATTATAAATACTTAAACACTATACTGTTACTACTGTTAGTCTCTAAGACTAATTACTATGTGCAAAACCATGAAGTGTGATGTGCTTTACAATAGTTAATGATTGGCGATTGGCGGGCCTCCATGCGTATAGCTGTGTATGTATTTAGCTTCCTCGTTTCGTTACTAATTTTATGCTACGTTGAATAATTTGATATTAAATGAAGCTTACTCTGTTATTTAGAAGATTCCAAACTTCTGGATTATGAATTTTTATACACAAACAATTTTTATGTTCCATACATAAAAGCAATAGAACCAGCGGTCATGGGTCAGTTTGGAAGCAGAAGTGCACATGTTCTCCAGCCGCGAAATATATACATATAGATCTTTGATAGAGAGATTATTTTATTGACGACAATAGATAAACCGAAATGTAGGAAAAAGATACATGTGCTGTAGAATTAAATGTGTCAGTTCAAAATCTCAAAAAATGAAGTCACTAAAATCGTCATTGTGTTTCGTATTAGTAACGGTACTGCTTGTATTGCTACTCGTCGGTAAGGGCTAATGCGCATGTTATACATACCTATATACGAATTTCTAATTTATTCAAATTCATTCCTAATTTAGAAAAAGTAGCCTAAACTGCTGAATGTAACTATCTTTGAAAAATTCAGATGTTGCAACTTGCAAAAAATCCAAAGATGATGACGACGATTACGATGCTGGGACTTGCACAACGGTGACCAACAGTACTTGTCCCGATGACTATGTCGAAATCTACAAAGACGTTTCCAGTGAGGAATACCCGGATGATGACACGGACACCACTTACTATACGAATACCACCAACAAACAATGCTGTACACCTGACACCCAACAAGGTATGATATAGCTGAAAGAAATACTCAGCACTCTTCTAGACTAATCTACATTTATAACGCCTTTTTGTATGTTTTTACATGAAACGCCACAGAAAAGACAGCCAGAATCAAAGCCGAGGGCTGTCAAATTACCGATTGCTTAGATTCCAGCACAGACGTCAACTCAATTTGCACCACTTTAAATCTCCGTTGGATCAATGACCAACAGTTGCAGTACGAATCAGTAATGTACGACACCTGCCAACAGGACAAGAACACGCTTGGAATCGAGGCACTTTGCTGTCCCCGCAACTCCAAGGAGGGAATGTTAACGTTGCTGCTAGGAGCTGAAAAGCGTCAGTTTCCTCATTTTGCCATGGTTCGCGTAAAAAAGAGCGGAGACAGCTATGGGATCTGTAGCGGCACCATTTATAACGAACGCTACATCATCACAGCGTCCCACTGCATGCTAAAGGACGGGGAATTGCATTCGACGAAGGGTGCGAAGGTCGAGCTGAAGCAAGCAATTTCCAGTTACGATAATCCAGAAACTTATGACGTTGAAGAGTTCATTCCTCATCCAAATTCGACAAAATGGCTGAAAAAGTCTCATAATGTGTATAATGATGTGGGTCTAATTAAGCTTAAAAAGAAGATTAAATTTAGTAAAAATGTTCAAGCTCTCCCAATAGCTCCCACAGGCTTTGACCCCTTCAAGTACAGCGAGGAAACCGTTCTCATTGGAATTGGCACCACGGACACGTTCGTCCGTGCCCACATGCTTCAACGTGCCAACGTTCTGCTAAGGACCGACGAAAGGAACGTTGGACATCATGGACCCTGGCACAAAAAGTACACGATGGAGGAAGCGGACGGGGTCCTCTTTGTTGGGGGAATACAAGATGGCAAGACTAGCCCGAGATCAGCCCCCGGAGATTCCGGTGGTCCTGCAATATGCAGAGATGCAGACGGGAATGCTATACTTTGTGGTCTGGACTCGAATGGACCCGACATCCAGAAATGCGAAGATGACGATTTTAGCGAGAAGCGCTGTTACCCAATAGCCTTTATGGAGATTCAACACTATTATGATTGGTTTGTGAGCGTGGCAGGAGACCAAAGTAAGGCCAAGGTGCTAAAGCAACCGCTTTACGGTGCCAAGGTCAGTCTGGTCTCAGACCCCAAAATTGTGGTCTTGGGCCCCAAAAATGGGGTCCTCCAAAGACCCCAAAATTGGGTCCCTGAGACCCCAAAAATGGGCTCCGGCCCCAAAATTGGGACCTGGAGGCCAAAATTGGGGTCCTCATGAAGGGAATCTAAAATTTGGTTCTAAAACCACTTAAATTCTTTCTTAGTCGTCATTAGTATTTTGACATGTTGACAAATCAATGGGAATGCTGATGCTGAGCAGTCAGTATTGAGTGTGATAAAGTAAAGCAATACTTTAAGTAAATAGAATGAAGTAGCATAGCTTAGAATTGACATGCGCATTTATTAGTTTCACGATTTCAAATTCAATCATTAATTTGGAAATATTAAACATTTTAAGGATTAAATATAAAAATTAAATGGTGAATTAAGTAGCTTCAGTTAAGTTAATATCAGGAAAAAAAATTTGTTGTTCGTTGATTTTCCACCAACATTTAATATACTAATTAATTGCTGGTGAAGATTAGTTACGGTGTATGATTTAGTAATTCATGAATTATATACATTTAGCTGTTCCTGTAAATATCAAAACGTTGTGTACTTTCGTTTTGTACATCTTGTATTGTTGTTGAGCCCTCTCATTGATACTTTATTTGGGGACTGTGGAGGAGGATTTTTTTCTCAACGTCGGTTTATTTTCGGCCGATTTCAAAAACTGGCGTGGTGACCAAGGTGCTAAAGTCTCCGACCTTTTTGTTGTTATGCTTATCGGGTTCGAATGCGGGGGAGAGCAATTTTTGAGGGGTAGAATAGTTTTTGCTAATTTTTTCGCTGGTTTATAAGCATAAAATACATAAAAAAGTTCATTGATAATTACTCATCAGATCCTTGTGGACATTGTGTAAATTTTTCATGTTGCTGATACAGAAATTCATGGAGTCTTGTGCGTACAACCAATCTTTTATATGATAAGGCATCCATGAAAAATTTACACAATGTCCACAAGGATCTGATGAGTAATTATCAATGAACTTTTTTATGCTTATAAACCAGAGAAAAAATTAGCAAAAACTATTCTACCCCTCAAAAATTGCTCTCTCCCGCATTCGAACCCGATAAGCATAACAACAAAAAGGTCGGAGACTTTAGCACCTTAGTCACCACGCCAGTTTTTGAAATCGGCCGAAAATAAACCGACGTTGAGAAAAAAATTCTCCTCGTCATGACGCAGTCCCCAAATAAACTATCAATGAGAGGGCTCAACAACATTAACACGTGGCATTGTCATCCACCTTCAACTGAGCTTAAAGACAAGTATTTAAAAGCAGCTGATCGCTATTTTCGTAAATTAATGGCACTTTCAGTTAATTTTGGAAAATGTAATGGATTATTTTTTTAAAATTCATCTCCAGTTTCTGTTGTGGTGTTTCAGGAATGTTTAGTGGTGGAATAACAATTTAACTTCAAAGTTAGAAATGGCATTGTCTTCGAAAATTCTAAATTAGTCTAGCATCTCGCCATCGAATATCATAAAACTGGAAACGGATGCAAAAGTGTAGTATTTCCTTGAAAATAACGTATTATATGTAGTTTACCAAAATTAATTGAAAGTACTTTTAATTTGAGGATGTAACAACTACCAACCGATTTTCGAAACATTCAATTTAGTCATATTTTTATTTAATAAAAAATATACGGTTAATTTTAAACTACATAATTTCCCTTAAGTAGGGTGTTAATTTTGCATACGAACGAACAGGAAAAATAATCCTAATAATATCTTCGCTACTTACTCACCAGACTAAGAGACCCCAATAATGGGGTCCCAGCGCCCATTTTTGTTGTCCAGGACACCAATTTTGGGGTTTGGACCCCAATATTGGGGTCCATTTAGGAAAATATTTTTAAAATGCCTAAACTCACCATTAATGTTGAGCAGTTATTTTGTTAATTAAGTACTTAATTAATTACTATTTATGCAAAAATCAGAATAATTTAATTTATAATCGTTTTCAAGAAAATGATTTTATTATTACTTAATGCATTAATTATAATTTCTTCGAAAGCGCACGGTGAAATTTTGTTTTGTCACGGTGAAAAATTTTAATTTTTGATGGGTTTTCTTATTTTAATTTTTATTTGTTGTTACTCGACACTATTTTTTGGTACTCGATTTTTTTCAAAATTAATTTTTATTTGGACCCCAATTTTGGGGTCTTTACATGGAGTTTATAACGCCGGGCCCCAATATTGTGGCCCAAGACCCCAGTTTTGTGGTCCGAGGACCCAATTTTGGGGTCTTTGGAGGACCCCATTTTTGGGATCCTGACCCCAATTTTGGGGTCTGAGACCAGACTGAAGGTGCAGGACGGAAAGTATGAGCATCAAGTTCGCATTCTGGCGAAGGAGGCTCATTCCTGCGGAGGAACGCTTATCGAAAAAGATGTCGTGTTGACCGCCGCCCATTGTGTTGCGGACGACAATGGGAATCCACGGAGTGGTATTCAGGTGGTCACCGGAGTGAGAAATGTGAATGCGGATCCTTCTGGTAAGACGTATGACGTGGTGGGTGTCAAGGTACTTGACGGATTTAAGCGGGGTAGTGGCCAGAAGGCGAGGAGAATTGCTCGACTCAACGTGAAGCCAACGCCAAGGGATCCTTACTACACCAATGACCTTGCCCTGGTAAAGCTCTCAAAGGAGGTGGACATCAGTTCCAAGAAACTGCCAAAAATTGGGGTAGCGAAAAGATCGGCGAGTGATGATGATAATGTGGTTTGGCATACGGAAGTGAGTCTACCTCTGAACACTACTCGGGCAGGTGGAGGTGACTTGCAACAAAGGAAATTCAAACTTTTACTGAATGAAGTGTGCCAAAAGAGGATGGATCGAGGTTCGTATGCAAAAGTCGATGTTAAAGTGGACAACAATATCATGTGTGGCGAGGAAATGTATAATGGCGGAGCACAATGCGACAGGGAACTGGGTGGTGGTCTCATGTGCAGAGAAGGTAAGGGCAAGGGTCAAGTTCTTTGCGGAGTTCAGGTTTTCCGCTTTTGTCAATTGGCTTTGCCAAGCGCATTTTTAGATTTGAGTTTGTACAGTGATTGGGTTAATACGGCGAAACAAAGTTTCAAATAAAAATAGTTTGAATTCATTCATTTTTTATTCAGATATTTTTATCACTTTTATAATGCATACCTATTATATCTAAACACGACACACATTATAATTCAATATTACTTTATTGGAAAATTAGCTGAAGTTGGGGTATTGTGAAAACAGAGTGCGCATCAGTGTTTTCGTTTTGTACAAAATCACGCAAATTACAATACATACATAATACCGATAAATATACACTCAAAATATTTGCAAAAACCAATTAATACCAAAATAACATTGTAATATTACAAGTACATAAACACACTAAATAAATCAAGCATTTATCATGGCACCATGACCAGTAAACATAAATACCTACACTACATTGTGAACTCCTGACATTCATTCATTCATTATATATTTATATTCGTTAATTTAAACAAAGCGAAAGTATTTACATATAGCCTTGGCATAGCAAACTCATCAATTAATTACAATAACCCGAATCATATGGAAAAGCTTACTCCAATTATGAAGGGTGCAATTTTCTGATGTGCCGGTTTAAATTATCCTTGCGACGAAATTTTACAAGGCAGCCATCGTGGGGGCATGGGAATGGAAACTGGCCAGTATGGCCCAATTCATGTCGTCTTAAATCTTTGGCAAGATTGAAGGCCATGGAACACTCCGCACACTTGTACGGGCGCAAATTCCCATGAACACTTTGCAAATGTGACTGCATCATGTATTTTTTTGCAAACGACTTTGCACATGTCGCACAATGAAATAATGGTGGCCTTGGATGGATCTTGTTTTGGTGGCTTTGGCAACGCTTTAAAGAGTCAAATGCCTCATCACAAAGAGCACACAGGTATCTTGAGCCGCTTACAGGTGGTGACGGTTCGGGCTTTTTTCGTCCAGCTTCTTTTCCTGCCGTATGGGATTTCATGTGACGTTTCAACTTGCACTTGCTGAGAAATCTTCCAGAACATACTTGGCACTCAAAAGGCTTCTGTCCAGTGTGCTTGCTCCTTATGTGGTACTCGTAGTGTGACAAGCTTACAAATTCCTTCTTGCAGTCATTACAAACAAACGGGCGTTTTCCATTCTTTGGATTACAGAACAAATGGAACTTACGTTTGTACTCGCTTGAAAATTCTTCGCTGCAAAGTAAGCATTTATACTTCCTTGTTTCCCCAATAACAGTACTTTTGTCCCAATTCACTATATACACCTTGTGCGGCTTCCCGGAACCTGATGACGCGTTCTCTGCTGGATGAACTAAGATTATATGTTCATCCTTCTTAAATGTTTGCGCTTTCCTTCCACGCTCTCCTAACTTGGATCGTACATTTTTAGTAGACGGTCCACTGTTCTTGAATACACCAGTTTCTACATTTGCATTGTGTTCCGGAAGAGTCCCAATCAGTTCATTGGAGTCCATGGGTAAAATAACTTCACCTCCAGAGGGTGGGATAATTTCCACTGGAGTGGGAGCGACAATTTCCACAGGAGTGGGAGCGACAATTTCCACAGGAGTGGGAGCGACAATTTCCGCTGGAGTGGAAGCGATATTTTCCGCTGGAGTGGGAGCCATAAGTTCTGCTGGAGTGCGTGGTATGACTTCACCTGCACCGGATAAGATTACTCCACTTGTAACGGGCGCGGTCTCACTGTCATCGCCCAGATTACCACCATGGAGTTCTTGAAATGTTCGAGGTGCATTTCTAATAACACCGACCCCGCTTCCAGATACTTCCTCAGGCTCAGAAATATTCGCAATACGTCCTGTCGCAAGTTCCTGCCCTTCGTCGTCATCATGCTCAGCAGTTTCTTCGGAAGGAACCAGTTCAGGCACCAGTTCAGACTTGAGGCCTGTGTAAATTATTTAACGAAACAGGATCATGCCAAGAATGATTATTTTGACATATTGTCACCAAATAACTTGAATAATGATTTGTTCAACTTACGCCATTCCATTTGGATTCGACCCTCTGGTACACCAACTTCCAGACACATGTCAAAACACTGCTTGCATCCGACCTCCGATAGAACAAAGCAATTTCTGCATTTCCAATGTCCACACACAACCTCTTTCACAGGCCGCCAAACGCCCACCACGTCACATTCGGGACACCTGGAGAAATCTAAAAATTGAACGAATAAGAATTAAAAAATATTCAAAGATACGTAATAATTTCTTCATATGTGTCGATAAAAGGTAAAAGGGACCAAATGCATTCGGTTGGCGGTTGAAAAAATTGGCTAATGCGTGGTGTCGTAGCATTGATTTTCAATGGACCGTCGCCGCTCACTAGCCATTTTTTTCAACCGCCAACCGAATGCATTTGGTCCCTTTTACCTTTTATCGACACATGTATTATTCGTTCTCGTTAAATACTTTCAACTGTGATCACTTACCAATATTATTCTCATCATCATCGCCTCCTTTCTCGTTTTGACCTTGCCATCGCTCCTCTTGGGGTTCTAGTGCCAAACTCAGTGCACTGCTGTCACTCCTGCGGTCATCCTCCTCAATCTCCTCCCCGTTCACCACCTCGGAAGCGTCAAATACTTCATTGTCGTTACGCCGGTTACGCTGTTCGTGCACGCCGGCGGCTGACCCGTGAAAAAGCAACGCCTGGTTCCTATCGTCCATCTTAAAATGACAAGACACGAAAGGAAGAAGAATGACAAGATATTTCCTTCCAACTTTACACGTTAAAGTGAACAACTAATATGATAACACGAACAACAAATTGAGCCAAAAACAAAAGTTGCAAAAGAGGATACATACTAAAATCACTATAATAATATGTACTTCATTCAATTCTTTGAAAATGCCTTATTACTTACCACAACTCAGTCCCAGTCTCAACTTTTGTTCTCAGTCCTATTTCTCAATAAAAATAAACTATAAAATTTAATTATCAATTGTTACAGCACTCTGATTCTGGTCTACACGCACATGACTGTCACACGAGCAAAGTAATTACCTATTCTTAAAACATTCCATGCAATCCAGTTCATCCTTCCATTTTTGGGCACAACAAAGGAGGATTGCGAAATTTAATGTTTAAAGCAGAAACGGCATACAACTCCAGTACATATTATGTCGTATGCTAAAGTATGTCATGTGGATAGTTTTATCATTCATGTCATTAATAATGTATCGCCGTGGCTAATTATGCAGTAAACTAGTGACACGATTATTTGTAGAAATTTTATAATTCAAGGTATTTATCTAAGAAATTGTGCAAATATAAGCAATAAGTTTACCGGTTGGCCAACTCAAAAGGTCAAAATTGCACCAAAAAAATTATGTGGGGCACCGTGAAATGATTAGGAATAGGAAATATAACATTTAAATTTTAAAATATCTTGACGTTTTTTATTAATCTCGAAATATTTTTTTAAATGACAATTTATGCATTTATATGTGGTCATTAAATAATGGTTTCAGCTTCAATTAGTTGAAATTCGTGGCGCTTGGGGACTGGCCGAGTACTTGCTCAAATGCTGCTCCCTTTTAAAATGGGGATTTCCCGATTTTTCCACGTATCTTGTGAACAAGCTGAGGTCCCGCTGACCCGGCATTGAAGCCCCTTGACTCTGTCTGCTCACATAGTTCTTGTAGATATCCCTGCTCACTTTACTAACGGTCGGTGGCGTCACGGAAAATGAGCTATCCTTCGAAAAAGCACTCAGCGGTATAATTGAAGTGTTGACGATTCTCTGACTCATTGGCGAGTTGGGGTTCCTGGGAAGTTGCTGTTGAAAGTTGACAAATCTCTTGTACAGCAGCACATCGGACTTTCTGGGCGACTTGATGTCTACCCCGTACGTGACCTTCATACCAGTAAAGAAGCTTGCAAAACTCAGCGGATGACCTCCAGCATCTCCTCCTGTACCTGCAGCACCTTGTCGCCCAACATAGCCACTCGAGCTGGTCATGCTAGAACTCATTTCCTCGCTGCTGGAGTAGTCCGTATCCGACCCACTTGTGGAATTTGTACTTCCCGTGGAACTCAGACCCATGATACTGGGATTCTTTGCGGTGTTCTTGGTACTCGACGACTTTTTCCCTCCACTATTCTCCTCCTGCCTCTTCCCTGGCCGGATGCGCACCACAAATGGACTAAAGTCTGTGGTAAAATTTGGCATAAAGTCCCGGACGGAATGACTCACTTTAAAGGCGTACAGGTCCCCCAGGGGAATAAACTGGCGGGGTCTGTAAAGATCGGCGTATGCATCAATGTCGTCCCAGTCCTCGCACGGGAGCAATTTGCACCTCTTGTGAAGCTCATGGGCCGCGTAAGGAAGCGAGTCCAGAACACGACCAGAGTACCACTCCGTCAGGGCTCTTAAATTTCCATAATATCCAGGCGGTGAGAATCTCAATTCCAGCTTTAAATGTAAGTGCTGGTCGCTTTCCAGGCTCCACAGCGGAAAAGGTTCCTTATTCGGGCTAAACATGCCCAGAAAAAGATTGATTGCGTTTTGCTTGTCCGCGTCGGAAAAGGTGTTGCTATAGTAACGGCTCAACGTCTGCATAATATCGTTTCCCTGACTAGTCCAAGGCGCTGTTTTTCTGTACGTATTTATTCTATGCACCAACTGGCTTCCTCCGTACTGCAATGCCAGCGTATCTCCATGATCCTCATACAACTCTTCCAACATTCTTATCACGTCCGTGTCAAATTCCAACTCTGACGACGCTGATAAGAGACCCAGCGCCCGGAGCTGGTGAGCCAAAGCACACTTTCCCAACGCAAACTGCGCCGTGTTCGTTCTATCCAGACAATCGACACAGTTGATTCTCACGAGACCTGTTTGTTTCCTTCCAAAACCCTCTAGCCTTTTGTCGTCGTCCTCCGTTCCGGATTTAGATCTCGACTCCCGGAAGCTCATGAAGAACCCAGTTTTCTTGAAAACTTCCTCGCTGATACTGGCCAGCTTTACCATCACATTTTCCTCCTTGGTTTTGTTCGTTCTGGCCATGTCAAAGCCCACGTAAACAATTCTGTGCTTTGGAGGGAGGAACTGATTCAGCGTTTTAATCGCTGTAGTGTACTCCTCCGTGAGAATACTTTCATGCTTCTTCTTTTCCCTCTTCTTCACCAAATTAACCACCACCACGGGACTCCCAAAGCGCCAGAGAAGGTCGCCGAAGTGCTTTCCACTGGTTTCTGCGTAGGGATCAGCCAAATCAACACCAATGGGCGGCTTGGGAACCATTTTGGCAATGTCTTGACTCCAATGGGTGGGGATACTCCCTCTCATTTGCACAAACGAGGTGAACTTGCCCCGGTGGAAGCAACTTACGCTGGAGTCAAAAACAATCTGCTCCGTTTCCACCTCGTTGGCTACGTTACCCTGGAAGTTGGCGCCGCGTTTTAGGAACCGCGTTCCAGCATACTGCGCAGATCTTCTGGCGATTAATGTGAGATAAACGGGCTTCCCGTAAACGCACACACTGCTTTGTCCAATGAAGCCGTGCGTCACGGAAAGAATCCAGTCTGGATGAAGGAGCATTTCCATGGGCTCGAGAAGCTTATTGTTCCAAACAAATTTGCGATTCACAAAATTGCTGACACCGTAGTCAGAAATGAGGTCGGGATTGGTAACCTTATAGCCAGGTATGAGTGTCTTGTGAGGGGACAGATTGTACTGCAGGCTGTTTGTCAGATCGTAGGAGTATGTGAAGTAAAAGTTGCTAGACAAGTCGATACTCTGGAACAGCTTGAGGTAGCGCATTTCATCGGGATTTTTGGAAGGGCCGTCACAAGGAATGTAGATACAAGCAGTGTCTTCTATTTTGTACACGGAGTGGAAGCCGATGGTCGCCACTTTTCGACGTTTCGTGATCAACACAATGTAGTAGCCCTCCAGGAAGCGGACAAAGCCCAGAATTCCAAAGGCAGAAACGGTGCGGACAAGGCCAGCGGGATTCTTTGGGCGATTTACACAAGCGATTGTGGAGAGGAGCTCCTTCATTTCCTTTTGGGTGTAGCGCGCCTGATCCTCGACAAGGACCAGTTCCTTAGACTCCATTCGGTCAATTTTTAGTATTCGAAACTTGGACTCTGTTTGGTTGGATCCGACTAGATAAAAGCGCTAAAAACATAGTAAAAATATACAGCAAATTAATTTTTAAAAATATACCTAGCTTACATGAATATGTATGTACTAATTATAGTTTTATTTCTTACATTTCGCGTTTCATAAAGCACCATTTTCTGAATAGAAATAAAGTACGGCCTGTACTTGTCTTTCCCTTCTCCTCCCACGCCACCTCCAGAATTCCCATTATCTTTTGTACTCCCAACAGAGCAGCTAAAGTCTCCTGACGCCTCCTCCATCATCTTGTAATGTTCCCATTAACTTAAATCAACGTCACAGTCAGCTCAGTTGGCCCCCGTTTTCAGCATTCCACCCACTTAAATAAATAGTTCACAAACAAAAACAATCCTTTATAATTACACTCGTTCGTTCAACGTTATATTTTTTGCACCTTGTCATTTGACACAAGTCCCATAATGCCACAATGATATACCTTTACCTTTTAAAATGGCTTTCTAGACACGACAATCAGGATTAATTTATTCACAAAAATTAATTCTGTCTTTTATATTTAAAGAGTTATACGCACCTGGCACCTATGTAAAAGCAGTTTTGTTTGCGAGAGCTCTCATCGGGCTCGTTGAAAGCTTTGCACGTCAGCTGTCAAAAAAAGAAAAAAAGCAGCCTAATAACTCGCCCAACGAGTGTCAGTCGACAAGGCTAAGCTTTGGTGGCCTGAGTTTAGTGCCCGGATTGTGTGTTTCGCCAGAAGCTTCCCTGCCTTTGCACATTGGAAATTGCGTGTGAAGCGCAAATATGTTGAATGAAATTGTTTATTTAGTTTCTTTCAGACCTATCCAATTTGAAAGTCTCCGATATATAACTAAAGAAATGCAAACAAGAAGTAGTACTTCAAAACAGGGCAATAAAATAAAAAGTAGTCATTTATGAGCAAACAGTTTAAAACGGGTATTCGCAAGTTGCCCCATAGTATGTGATTTTTTACTTCATGCGGCACAAAAAGATACACATATTTTACTAAACTGCAAATTAGCGGTTCTAATCATGTCACCATTATATTACCATTCCGTTCAATACAAACATCCTTCATCCTATACAAACACTGGAAACGATGAAGATATTCCTAAAACTGCATTACCTCTTACCTATGCATGTAATATGTGTTTCACATTGACATGATTCCTTATATACTTCAAAAATGCTAAGGGGCCATCAAGTGCCTTCTGGAGTGCGAGTGCAGCAAACAAACAGTATCAATGTAACATGTCACAAATAATATGTTTTAGCACTTATTTCTGAAATATAGATATTATGACTACCTTAGAAAACCGGTGAGTGCTACTAGGCAGAGAGAGAGAGCTGAGCAGCATTAAGTTTACAGTACACGAACAAAGTAAAAGAAAGGAACGATATTATATTGTTGTATCTGTAATATACCTAGGCACCTACTCTGTGATTCTGCATTTTTCTGACTCTCTGACTTTGGTATATTGCTGGTGCATATTAACAGGCAGAAGGGAAAACAACTCGGTCACTTTCTTAGACTTACAAATAAAGTTTCCCTTGTATCTATGTACCTCTATAATATCTTTAAGTCAGTTTCAAGTCCCAGTGATCCCTTAATAAAGACTCTCCAATATTACAACTGTCCTTGCTTGACAATGAATAGTTTCGATTTTGTTGTCAACATTGATTAAATACGTCTAATATGCTTGGCAACGCAATTCGCCAAAGCAACGGGGTGACTTGAGAAGATTCACAACTTCGTTTATAGTTAAGTTTGTTCTGATTTAATTGCACTCACGTCAGTCACGTCAGTATATGAAATTAGCCCATAACAATACTAAATAATGTGTGACCTAACACTGAATGACCCAGTTCCACCAAGTCACTATACAATGGGAAAGGAGTTGTTTCTTGACACGAAAGGTGCCTGCTTCCTCTGCCTTGAGGAGCGCGATGGGAATGTGGAAGTGTGTCTTCGGAACATTTGTCGCTTTCTGAATATCAATCCGTGCGTGATTCTTATAAAGAGCTTGAAAGAAAGTTTATTCGCTACAACAGAGAAAGACGATGAAGAAATGAGCTCGTCTCAATCTCATATCACTGAAAAATGTGATTTTTCAGTGATGCTCTGTCAAGCATGCTCGAATCTAGTCAAGAAACTTTCGGAACTAATTCGCAAAATGGAAATAATGTCAATGCTCATGAACAACGTGACCCAATCTATTCATCATATTTTATTAGCGTCCGAGCAGAAACCTTGTGACCTTTGGGAAGATCTTAAAGAGAAGATGATTTCAGATTGTGGCAATCCTGTTGAAGTCCGTGTGGTGGAAAACTTGCGACAAAGGACCAGGGATAAGTGTAAATACCTACACAGAACAGTAACATATCATAATTTTAAAACTTTTAATAATGAACCAAATGAGATTACTAAAAATCTTTCTTTGTCTTAGGTTGTCAAAAGGTTAAGCGTGCTATGACGACCAGTCTGCCCAAAGTACATCTCAATCTATTAAAGCCAAGCAATATGAAAAGGAAGCCACAAACTGATTCTGACAAAAATCTTCAGGGGGAGGAATTATCACAACCCATAGTTGTCGAAATAGACTGCTGTGAAATTGATGCTAGTCTTCCCAGTGCAGAAGATAGTCACATCATCTATTCATTACCTGCCACATCTCCCAAATCACCAGTGGACATCCTCTCACCAGTGATATCAAGTAGTGGAGAAGGAAATGAAACTGAAGCGAGTCCAATAGATAGCCCCATTCCCTATGAAACTAATGAATGCATAGCCACTCTCCCTACAGCATCCGTTCCACTGTCAAGTTCTGAACCGGGCAACTCTTCCGAAACCGGAAGTACACATGACGCTGTTATGCAAAATGAGCTTCATGAAAATGATAACATTACTTCAACAACAACCATTCAAATGATCAGTTCAGCTATATCAAATACATCTGTTGAGAACGACACTATACAAGAAACAGCCAATACTAATATTCCCCACGACTCTGTGATCTTAACTACTGTTCATAGAAAAAAGACAGGACCTCAGGGTGTCGAAAATGAATATCCTATTCATGTGCCAAATGAGATTCAGCCACCACCACCACTTATCGAGTTGGACTGTTCAGACGATGATGACGATATTGTTCATCCTTCATCAGATCCACTGTTCAGTTCGAAGCCGTGTCACTCTGGTCATCCAGTTGACAATATTTCTACTTTAGCAACAACTCAAATGATCGATTCTGAATCCAATGAATCCCCAGAGGGTGAGACTACACAAGAAACTGTCGTACCTAATGATTCAGTTAGCCACATTTTACCGGCTTTGCACTACGACGACAACAATGGCGGAACAGGGACTGAACGAGGTCACGATGAAATTCCCTTTGAGATGATATTTTTGCCAACTGTTAATTTGAATTGCTATGAAACTGGTAACGGTTCTATCGCATCAATTACAATTAACAGGGATCCTGTACCGAGATCCCATGATGCCTGTGGAAATGAAGGGGCTACAATCAACTACAGCAATGAAATCACCAATTATAACCAGTTTCTTCGGAAATATTTTCCAAGACATTTTACAATGGTGGATATAGAGACTGACAATTCACTACCCAAAATGAGTCAATGTCACTACTGTACTTATGAAACACCCGCTACAGATTCCATAAACCTGTCTAAGCACTTGGCAAACATTCACCCGGAAATGGTTTTTGCTGCCGCAAAACTTGCAAATATTTCCAGTAACGATTTCAAAGAATTGTGCAATCAAATGATTACATCAAAAGTATCGGAAGCTACACAAAATCCTAACTCAAATCGCAAGGAACTCTTATGCTCAATCTGCAAAAGCAGGTTCTCCAATGAGTACGATTTTGTATATCACATTGTCTCAGAACACAATTTAATTTTGCACGATAAACTTGCTCGTCTTCAGCAATCATCCTCCAACGACGCCTCTGATATATACCCCCTGGCAAGTAATGAACAGGGAAATGAACGGCAAGTGGAAACGAGGTCGCAAAATTACAATGACTTAATTTGCCTGGAAACCGTGCCATCATCACCGGCACCTGTTGGTGGTCAGGATAATACCGATCCAATACCAACGCAACCAGTGGTCACTATGTCTCATGATCCCCAAGAGGAAACTATAGCATTTTGTCTACCGATTACATTCCTGGTACCCACTATCAACGTCCAGCAGCAGAGTGAACAACTTGGCAACATTGGCGACAATAATCTGGTCAGTTCCAATAATAACGCGCATGTCAACCAAGTTACCTCAGATTTACCTGAAAAAGACACGTCATCGCATGGAAACTGGTTTAACAGTATCTTCACAAAGAACACCAACAAAATAGGATCCACAAAGAATACACCTAATATTCGTTACATGTGCCTCATTTGTCGTAAAAAGTTTTGTGCAAGCAAAATCCGTTATCACTTGGTCAACCTTCACCCAGAAAAGTTTTTCGAGGATAGCAGACCTCCACACTTGTCCGGAGTAGAATACATGGATCTATGCAAAAATCTGTTAATTACAGAGAAAAGCCAAGCAGTACGAATGTATTCCAATCCAAACTCTGGAGGAAAGAAAGGTAAAAGACGACCGGAGTTAGTATGTCCGTTTTGCCACCTAAACTTTCCACGGCACAGTTTCAGATATCATTTGGTTTCCGATCATCAGTCCATCTTACAGAAGAAAATGTATCGCTATCAGAGAAAAATTCATGCAAATAATCGTAGAAAAATGGATCCATCATTGCCTACTGGGCAGTCATCTTCAAGTAAAAGGCGGAAGGTCACACAGAACTATAGGGGGACACCTTATCTGGCTTGTGGTGGTGGCAGCGACTTAAATGTTTCGTCGGAAAATGCCCTTACGGGGAATAGTGAACAGCCATCAGCACTCAGCATGGATTTTGAGAGTCATCAACAGCAGCAAAGCAACTCTTTCGTTTCTAATCGAGAAGAAGTTCAGGATGAAGCTCGGGAAGACGACGACCAATTTTGTGAGATTATAGAAATGAATGATCAAATATACCCATCCAATACCACTACTATTCCAATTGACTCAGAGCGTGCTGGAGGACTTGATAATTCAGTGCAAGGCGAAAAGGATTCAAATCCTGATCCAGCTGGAGACCTGACAGCAGATGAATTTAATGGGCAGGACTTGGATGCAATTATGTCCCCAATAGAACTACTATCCACAACCTTAAAAACCTTGGGAGTCGTGTCATGAAACCATGTAGATACATTTTATGTACATACTATATCAACTATATGTTTGTTGAAACTTGAGATAAGGGAATTAAAATGTGCATGAAAAATGGCAACGTTTCTATAAATGAGAGTCCGTGTCTTTCGCATCTTTGTCTTCATGTCTTACTAATTTTCAAGTTTAGTTCAGCATTTTTCTGGAGCACGAAGTTGTGCTACCTACCTACTACATATCTTCACAATATGTCTACAACATCTATACACTGCTTCTTTCTTATAGAGCCCGCATATCATGTAAAAGTGAGATTCTAATCCATCTCAAGAAATAACCACAATTTCAGCAAAACATGCATTATCCAAAGTACATCCCAATCCCAAGTAATTGAAAGATGCTCGAGTACAGCTACCACAACTCTTGGAACGATAAAAATTATTCACAAAGTAAATGCGTTCATCTTTTCAGTATCTAATGAAGCACTTTCTAGTGAGACTGCCTAAATTTGTCATTCTATATGACACATGTAGTAAGCATGGAGTTGTGCATTGGATGAAAGTATGTACATTTTCATGGCATGTCTAATTTGTTATATGTAAACTACATGCAAGCCCACTTATCTCTTATCTGCTCCTTGATATTTTTTTCCTTCATAGGAGTTTCATCATAACTCGGCACTCGAGTTCAGTTCAGAGAACGAAGCTGAAGATGCTTCCTACTTTGTCTAACAATGAATCATTTCCTCTCTTCGATATTCCGTATTAAATCCCTTTTCCATTTTCCTTCAATGCCAACCGTCGTGCATATCCAAAGAGAAAAAACACATAGTTTTTCATCCTTCTGCTGTATGGCATTTCCCTCTAGTATGCATTCTGTATGTATCCTTTCCCTGTTAAAGGATTCCCTAAAGAAAGACGTACCATTTATATTTTTCTCTATTTAGTGCTATGCTGTGGCATGTTCCACAGGTGGTCGACCCAATTCTGGCTTTTCACAAGACAAAATATTGTTTAAACTTCTTAATTAACCCAAAACCGTATAATTTTTGTTTAATTTTAGAAAGACATAAGGAATATTGCAAACAATTGTAGCCTTCATCATATTTCTTTTAACATTTAAATCGTAAAACATCATCACAATAAAAAAAGTCAGCATCATATTACACATAAGTGAAATATGGACGTTTCTGCACATCCTTTTCATCGCCATGGCGATTCCAGGGATAAAGAGCTGTTCTTGGACACAAAGGGAACATGCTTCCTCTGCCTCACCGAAGTTTCAAAACATCGACATCGTGGGAAAGGTGTCCATGGTGGGATTTCACAAGTGAGCCTGCGGAATATTTGTCGCTATCTAAAAATTAGCTCCTTCTCAGCTCTGCTGAAGAGTCTACAAGGACGCCTGCAGAATGAAGATGAAACGGAGTCAAAGAAAAAGTGTGATTTTTCAGTTCTGCTCTGTGCTGTGTGCTCGTCACTCTCAGCGAATCTTTCCGAGCTTATTGGACAAATGGAGGTAATTGAGATGTTGATCAAGCATGAGCTCGAGGTGTTCCAGCAGATTTTATTGGATTCAGCGGTTGGGCAAGAGCATAATGTCATTTGGAAGAAGCTCGAGAAAAAAATGAACTCAAGTTTCACAAGTCGTGTGGAAACCAGTCGCTTGGTTGGGGCATTGCGAAAGGAAGCTAATGCAAAGTGTAAGTATAATTAAATTTCAACTACGTTATATTATTATGGTAAAATTCGTGTTAATAATAATTGGTTCGTGTCTGTACACTATATTTTCAGGTTCTGCAAAAGTGGACAACATAATTAGAACCAGCTTTCCACAGGTACGGCTTGACCGGTTGGAAACCGGCATTCGGAAAATTGGAACCAACTCCTCCAAGGTAGTAAATCAAGCTGCACCAAGTTCAGGGATTAATATCTTCAACTCTCCAGCACCAATTCTCAGTAAACGGAAGAGAATCCCAAACCCAAGGTACTCATCTCCACAGTGGCTCCAAGAGAAAGAGTGCTTGATCGTGATTGACAATGACAATGAGAGACCATCCACCTCACCAGAAACTCTATCCGTCACAATCCCAAACCACAACAGCCTCATCACAAAAGAATCAAATCAGCCTTCCAATCCCAATCTCAATACTACATCATGGAACGCAACAGAGGAGTTTTTATCCTCAATTTTCTCAGAGTATTCCAAAAAGGTTGATTATGAAGGAGACAGAGCAGCGGAGCATTTCTGGTGCCTTGTCTGCGAGGACTCGGTTGTCTTTAACGGAAAAATTCCATTTCAAAAGCATCTGGTGAACGTTCACCCGGAAAAGGTTTTTGCTCGCAAAAGGTTTTTGAATGAAACGGCAGAAGTACTGAAAGCGCGCTGCAAACAAATTTTGAAGACTGAGGCAAAGAACGCAAAATCCAAATCGACATCGGTGGACCACCCAACTATTTTATGTTCCGTATGCAATGCCAAATGCGGCAACAGCCACATATTCAAATATCATTTCGTAATGCAACATTATAACATTGTGGAAGAGAAGTTGGGACAACTTCCAGAAGACGAAGGACAAGACAGTCCAGAGGAAATGCAACTTCAACCAGCTATTCAAGTGAAACCTATGCGAAATGGTAAGTTATATGCCAATATCAATTCATATATAAAAAAGTTGCATAATATTATGCATTGCATTAAATTTTTTATTTTAATTATGTACAACACTTTAGATATGAAAAGTAAGAAAACTTGCACTGCCACAGCTCGTATTTTGAAGCCACGTCTTCGCTTTGCAAAAACTTCCTTTGATCAAGCAGAGGGATGGATATGCTCAGAAGCGGATGGGGGTTGTGGTGTCAGATTTTCCACCGTTTCAAAGCTGAAAAAACACAAGCTCGAATCTTGTGCAAATACGATGTACAGCGACAGAAGTGACGACACTACAAATAAGACACCAACAATTAATGAAAGTCTCGAAATTGTCGATGAGCGCAGCAACAATGGAGCCAATACTGACGAAAACAGTACGTACATAAATGAGATTTATGCTTACCATAAATGAATAACACTGCTAATCGGATAAAATAGTTTAAATTCTTTATTTTAACTTTTATGCAGATTTCCGACAAGTGAGGAGACAATCTCGTGTGTCTGCTAAGCCAATTCTCACATCTGTTACTCCTACAATATCGATAACTTCCAGTAATTGCTCTCCAGCAGCACTGAAGCAATTAGTTGCCGAATTTTACGCTGCCAAATGTAAATTTATAAAGCAGGGAAGGAGATCTCTTCGCGAATGTCCATTTTGCGAGAAAGCGTTTCCTATAGGATCTAATATCAAAGTACATTTGGTGAGCATGCACACGGAGCAATTTTTTGGTTCAGCAAAATTTCCACAAATTTCCATGAAGGCATTCGAAGAATGTTGTAGACATGTTCTAAGATCAGAAACAAGCATCCAAATGACACGATTGGGCAGCTCGACCTCAGATGCTTCAACGGAAACAAGGCTGGTTGTTTGTTCTTTGTGCAACACGACTTTTAGTAGCGGTCAACATTTGAAATATCACAAAGTAATAGACCATTACTCTGTTCTTGAGGAGAAAATCATTAGTCATCAGCGTCAACTCACTCTGGAGGAAGCAACTTTGAAGCGGAAGAGGAGTGGGGCTAATATAGATGGTAAGCACAAACTCTTAGCTACGTAATATAAAAAAAGCACAGCACGCGTATGCGTTTTCTAAAAGTTATTTATAAACTTGTAATTATTTAATTTCCATTGCGCCTAGATTCCAAAGAATTGAGAGAAACGGTTCTAGCACGTGAACAATCTGAGCCACCTAATAAGCGACCAAAGCGACATTCTACAATGCCAGCATTCCATAAGGAGAATTCCACCACTAATCATTCTACAATGGAGATGGAAGCGGAAGTGGGCACCTCATCATCCCATTACTCCTTTTCATCCATTTGTGCAACTCATTCCAAAAAGTTGAGGAATGGGAACCAGTACAAGTGCCTATTGTGCTATAAAGATATTCATGAAATGAATATAAGAAAACACCTCGTAAACGTTCACCCTGAAAAGTTCTTTGCCGCCTCCGTCTTTCCAGAGTTATCAGAGGCAGAATTCGGAGATGTCTGCAGACGATTTTTGAAGTCAGAGATAATTACGTCAACAGAACACCAAGATTCGAAAATTGGAGGTAGAGGAGCTTGGTGCCTGTACTGCAAGCACAATTATGCCATGGCTTATGAACTCAAATACCACTTGGTTTCAAATCATTACACTGAGCTGGAAAGAAAATTTGCAGTATTCCAAAAAGGAGAAGGAAATTCACCAAATAGGCGTAGCGAGATCCCGTCTACGTCGTGCGCTAGACAAGTAACTCGGAAGGTAGCAAAGAAACGAAAAAGCCTTTCAACACGCTCTGAGGCTGATGATGATGGGTGTGATCGTAGTGTGGATTCAAATACCAATACCAATCTTTTTGCTGTTGAGGTGGAACGGGAAGTCCCTAGCAAGCAATCATTTTCCTCCATCTGTGCAAATCATGTCAAAAAATTGGAAAACGGAAACGGGTACAAGTGTTTATTGTGCCAAAAAGAGGTCCATGAGATAAATAGAAGAAAGCACCTGGTAAATATTCACCCTGAAAAGTTCTTTGCCTCCGTGAAGCGTCCAGCGGTATCTGAGACGGCGTTCCAAAGTCACTGCAAGCAATTTCTAAACTCGGAGATCAATAAGTCAAAACCAGCAGCAGAACAGCAAGATTCAGCAATTGGTAGCTTGTTTGAGTGTCAATACTGCACAAGAACCTACGTTTCGTCATATGAACTCCGATACCACTTAGTTTTGAATCATTATCCGGAGTTGGAGAAGAATTTTGTCTTATTTCAAAAAGAAGGAGGGAATTTTCTACACAGGCAAAGTAGCAAGGCTTCTTTAACCTCCTCCAGACAGCATGTAGTTCCGAAGGTGGAGAGGAAACAGCGACCTCCGACACGCTCGTCAAAGGCTGATATTGGGCCTGGTCGTACTGTGAATCCGAATTCCACCATTCCTGCTGCCGTGGCGGTGGCAGCTTCAGTAGAAGTCTCTTGGAAGCAGTCATTTTCCTCCATCTGTGCAAATCATATAGAAAAATTAGAAAACGGAGATGGATACAAGTGTTTATTATGCGACAATTATATCCATAAGGCGAATAAAAACAAGCACGTGGTGAACCTTCATTCTGAAAAATTGTTTGCCTCCTTGAAGATTACAGCGGTATCGGAGACGACATTCAAAAGTTATTGCAAGCGATTTTTAAACTCTTTGGCTGTTAAAGCAAAAGCAGCAGGAGAGCAAGATTCAGCACGCAATAGGGGATTTGAGTGTCAGTACTGCAAGCACAGTTACACTTTGTCATATGAGCTCAAGTACCACTTGGTTTTGAATCATTTTCCAGAGCTGAAGACAAACTTTGTCGCTTTTCAAAATGAACAAAGAAATTTATCGACCGGTCTGCCGGAAGTCGTGGAGAGAAAAAAGAAGCTGGCACGTTCGAAATGCAGCGAGGCTGATGGTGGATGTGGTCGAATATTCTGCTCCATTTATTCTCTGAGGCGACACAAAATGGGGTACTGCAATGGGAAAATGTGGGGAAGAAAAACGAAATCTGCTGGGCCTAACTTGAGGGCTACGCCAAGCAACGGCAATGAGACCGTGGAAATGAGTCCGGCTTCCAGTCATCAACCACTTGAAGGGACCGGTTGGGATGAAGACCTTTCATCTTCCATGGAAGGTCCTAGTGAATCAATGGGACGCACTACAAGGCCACTCCGTGCGGTTAAAGGAGAAGGTAGTGTGAGCCGTGAAGATAGTTTCATGGTAATGAACGAAGATTCCATGGATTTCGAGCCAGCAATTGCTATTCCAATTCCAATTGAACTTTAATCACCTCAGCTAATGACTTCATCGAGCACAGTTCCTAAAAGAAATCAAATACAAGGCGAAAGTGAGCAGATCATACTATAATGTCAGATTTTAATAACATTTAAAGGTTCATATAGATTGTATTACAATGTGTTTAAAAATCTGTGTTTTTGTTATATACTTTTTTGGTTATGGATTTTTTAAATCACATTTTAAGAAATAAACATTAACATTAAGGCTCTGAAAACTTTGTGAATCATTGATCATTACCATAATTGCATAAGGATCATAATCAGAGAGCAAACATTCATCAAGTTCCTTAGCTTTGTCCAAAACGCCAACGTTTCGAAATAGTAGATTCTATAGAACAATATTGGGGCATAATAAGAACAGAGGTTTTATCATTAAAACTGCTTGTGGTCGGAGAATTAATTTCCAGCAGTGCAATTTAATAGAGGTGATATGTACCACCGTAGGTCCGTTAGTAAGAGTGGGAATATCATCGCTTATAAGTCGCATTGAAGTGTGAGGTTGTCATGTTGTTGAAAATTGTCTTTAGGTTGTTATCGTCAGACACAAACATGCAAACAAGACATATTATACAAACTTATCACAACCGCTGCGCCGCGTATAAGGCAATATGATTCATTTCATAAGATCATTTAACGATGACAAGTAACATACCTACTTTCATTCACCAACCACTTCAACACATGCTATTTTTACGATTTCATTCTTTTAGTACCTTATATCAACTTCCAGCTGCAGAGAGTGATTACGAACCAGCAGACATAGGAAATAGTATTACAATGAAACCTTGTAAATATGTATCTACTGTATGCTACTAAATATGCCTTACTCCATTCAAAAGTGAAGAATAAAAGACAGTGCCTCAAAATGACCATTATTTACCTTTCCGACATGTGTATGTAGTGTTTTCACCTATATGTGTTTGTGAATTAAATATCAGATTAACATGGATAATCACAAAAATCACATTTCCACACATAACAGTCATCCATACATTAATTCTCTACACGCTTTCAGAAACGGAATGCTAGAGAGCTTTGTTCCTTTCGTTTCTTTGTTTCGGAAATACAAAGAAATGCGACAAAATTATAATACATATAATAACGTCACTGGTATCCAATTTTAGTTTAGCATTTGTCCTGGAGAGATGCATCAATCACGTTATTGTCATATTTCTTATACTATTCATTACACACGTGCGCTGAATTTTATTTTTACTCTTCATAAGGTCAGATTATTATGCATGTATATATGAAACGGTAAGCCATGAGTCTGTCCATTTAATTCAAACAACCTCCACACCTCGATAATAGCATGTGCTTAAAAAATGCTCGAAAACAATGCATGCATTGAAGACAATTGTAAAAAATAAAAGGATATTATTACTCTTTCAGTGTGAATGCTCTGAACATTCTACATTTCACACGTAAGCATCCGTTTGTGCATTGGAAATGCATTTGATGCCACAATTCATTTCTTTCTTCAGTCAGGCAGTACTTACACGAATATCTCTTCTTTTTTCCTTTTCTTATTTTACTCCTCCATAATAGGATGCCGATGCCCAGCATTACTCCAGTTCTGTCCGAAGTTGCTTGCTCCTTCTTTCATCTTTGTCTAACAATGAATCATTCTTTTCTTCAATATTTCATATACCGACTTATTTACCTTTCTTCAATACTACATGTACCCCAAAAAATACAAACGCATTTGTGAACCATTTCTTCTCTCTAGTAGTCTGTGTAATGTATCCTTTCCCTGTTATAGGATGAAAGAATACTCGAACGAAAAAAATCAGATATTTTTCTTTAGTATTGTGTTGTGTTCCAAATGAGGTGGTCGACGCATGCGTGATTCGAGTATTTACCAACTCACATTCAAAACATTGTTTGCTATTTTGATAAGACTGACACAATGATTGAAAAAATATATCATTGCATGTTGGAATCAATATTACCCCAATTTAATTCATATTAGAGTTTTCAAATTATGACTGAACATTCAATCCAATGGATATCATTACATCGACAATAGATTCATATAAAAACATGGAAGATATGGAAGATTCTGCGCATCGTGATCATCCTGACAATTTCAGGAAGAAAGAGCTGTTCCTAGATACAAAAGGAACCTGCTTCTTCTGCCTCACTGAAGTTTCAAAACATGCATTTCGTGGGAATGGTGTCCATAGTGGAATTTCTAAAGTGAGCCTAAGAAATATTAGTCGCTATCTAAAAATCAGCACCTTCTCAGTTCTTCTGAAGAGCCTCAATGGACGTGCGCAGAATGAAGATGGAAGTGAAGAAAAGAAAAATTGTGATTTTTCAGTTCTGCTCTGCACCGATTGCTCATCATTCACTGCAAATCTTTCCGAGCTTATTGGCCAAATGGAGGTTTTTAAAATGCTGATTAAACACGAGCTCGAGGTGTTCCAACAGATTTTATTGGACTCAGAGTTTGGACAAGGGCAGAATGTCCTTTGGAAGAAACTTGAGAGGAAAATGGCTTCAGCGTACGAAAATCATGTGGAAACCAGTCGTTTGATGGAGGAATTCAGAACAGAGGTCAAAACAAAATGTAAGTATAGTTAACCCCTGAAATAACAGACAACAATTAAATATGTTATAACAGTTACATATAATTTTAATTGATGGTATATGTTTAAATATAATTTTTACAGGTTCTACAAAAGTGGACAATATAATTACAACCAGCTTCCCCGAGATACGGCTTAACCGGTTGGAAAACCGCGTAACGAAAATTGGAACCATGTCCTCAATAGTAGTCGATGCCAACAATGACAATGACCCCGGCCCAAGTTCGGATATTAATTTCTTTAACTCTTCAGCACCAATTCTCAGTAAACGGAGAAGAGTGCCAAACCCAAGGTATTCATCTCCGCAATGGCTCCCTGAGGAAGACTGCGCGATCGTGATTGACAATGAGAGACCATCCACTTCACGAGCAACTCAATCCGTTACATCCGCTAGTCCCATCAATACATCAAATCAATCTTGCAATCTCAATACTACATCGTGGAACACGACACAGGAGTATTTGTCCTTAAGTTTCTCAAAGCACTCCAAAAAGGTGGACTATGAGGGAACTAGAACAGCGGAGCATTTCTGGTGCCTTGTCTGTGAGGACTCAATTGTTTATAACCGAAAATCTGACTTTCAGAAACATTTGGTTTCTGCTCACCCAGAAAAGGTTTTTGCACATAAGCGACTTTCGAATGAGAGCGAGGAAGCGTTTGGAGCCCGTTGCAGAGAAATTTTGAAGACTGAGGCAAGGGAGGCGACATCCAAATCAACATCGGTGGAGCATCCAGCGATTCTCTGTTTCTTGTGCAAAGTTAAATGCTGCAACAGTCATAAATTCAGATATCATTTGGTAATGGAACATTATAACATTGTGGAAGAGAAATTGGGACACCTTCCAGAACGTGAATTACAAGGGCGTCCCATGCACAGTCCAGAAATCCGCTTTAGAGAAAAACAGCCACAGCCAGCAGTCATCCCTGTCGTACATATTGAAAACAGTAAATAAACCAAGCGATGACACGTAGTATTAGCTAATTAAACATTTAATTACCTTGTATTTTTGTAATCAATATATTTTTAATTCATTTCATTCCTTTTTAGGTAATACAAGTGCAGGAAATGACACTGGAGCTGGAGTTTCGAAACCACGTCGTAACTCTGCAAAAACGACGACAAATCTCAATAATACATCATGGAACGCAACCGACGAGTCCTTATCCTCAATTTTCTCAGAACACTCAAAGCAGGTTGATTATGAAGGAGACAGAACAGCGGAGCATTTTTGGTGCCTTGTCTGTGATGATTCAGTAGTCTTCAACCGAAAAAGTCAATTTCAAAAGCATCTGGTGAACGTTCACCCGGAAAAGATGTTTGTTCACAAACTAATTCCGAATGAGACGGAGAAAGCACTGAAAGCTCGCTGCAAAGAAATTTTGAAGACTGAGGCAACGAATGCAAAATCAAAATCAACATCGGTGGAGCATCCAGCCATTTTATGTTCCGTATGCAATGTCAAATGCAGCAACAGTCATATCTACAGATATCATTTCGTCATGGAGCATTATAACATTGTGGAAGAGAAGTTGGGACAACTTCCAGAAGACGAAGGACAAGACAGTCTGGAGGAAATGCAACCAATAAAAAATGGTATGTGAATATGACATATCAATTCATATACATATAGAAAAGTTGCATGTGCATCACATGCACAATGTGCTCACAAGAGAAAAGTGACGACTTTTCCGTAAAAAGTATTCAATCTTTAACTGAAAATGTTGATTGCATCTTGTTTTTAGACGTGCAACCAGTGAAGAAGCAGCTTCAAGGATCCGCGAATCCAATTCATACATCTACTGAATGCACTCCACCAACAATATCGATAACTTCCGGTGATTCCTCTCCAACATCACTGAGGCAAATAGTTTCTGACTTTTGTACTGAAAGTTGTAAAATTATAAAAAGAGGGGGCCAAACGTTTTGCAAATGCCCGTTTTGCGAGACTGTGTTTCATGTTCGATCGATCAAAGGACATTTGGCGAGCGTGCACCCAGAGCAGTTTTTTGGTTCAGCAAAACTGTCCCAAATTTCTAAGGCCGCATTCGAAGATGCGTGTAGACACGTTTTATGCACAGACATCAGAAATCAATCCACACGAACCAAGGGGTCAGAGGAAGTAAAACTACTTTGCTCATTATGCAATTCAACCTATAGTAATAGACAGCATTTGAAATATCACAAAGTAGTGAAACATTACTCCATCCTTGAGGAGAAAATCGTTAGCTATCAGCGTCAACTCATTTTGGAGAAAGCAAATTTGAAGCGTAAGAGGGATGGGGCAAGTGGAGAAGGTAAGCAGTAATCTTAGCTGCATATAAAAAAGCACAAAGCATAAGTAGCATACAACTTTCTAAAAATTATATATAAACTAAGCATTTACTTTCCATTGCTACTAGGTTCCAAAGAGTCGACTAAAACGGTTCCAACAAGTGAACAACATGAGCCGCCAAATAAGCGACTTAAGCGAAATTCAACAATGCCGGCAACACATACCGCAAATTCCACCACCAATCTTTCTACAGTTAAGATGGAAGCGGAAGTGGGCACCTCATCATCTCAAGATTCATTTTCCTCCATTTGTGCAAAACATTCCCAAAAACTGAAAAATGGGAACCAGTACAAATGTTTATTGTGCCAACAAGATTACCATGAATCCAGTCTAAAGAAGCACATCGTTAACGTTCACCCTGAAAAGTTTTTTGCCTCCATCAAAATTCCAGGATTATCTGAGACAGACTTCCCCGAACATTGCAAACAATTTTTAAAATCGAAGGCAATTAAATTGAAGTCAACGGAACATCAAGATGCAGAAGCTCGGTGCGAATTTGAGTGCCAGTACTGCGACAGCAGGTACAACTCGGCATATGAACTCAAGTACCACTTGGTTTTAAAACATTGCCCTGAGCTGAAAGGCAGTTTCGTCGTATTTCAAAAAGAAGAAGGAAATTTACCAAGCAGACAAAGTAAGAAAGTCTCTTCCACACCTTCCGGACATCAAGCAATTCCAAAGATGGAAAGGAAACAGCGACTTTTGACATGGGATTCTGAGACTGATGACGCATGTGATAATCATACCATGGATTCAAATCCCACAAATAATTTTTCTGTTGCTGAGGTGGAAGCAAAGAAGGAAATCTCATATAACCTGTCATTTCACTCCATCTGTTCAAATCATATAGACAAATTGAAAAATGGAAACGGATACAAATGTTTATTGTGTCAAAAACATGTCCATGACATAAACAAAAGGAGACACCTCGTAAGTGCTCACCCTGAAAAGTTCTTTGCCTCCGTGAAGAGTTCGGAGATATCTGAGACGGCATTTCCAAGTTTTTGCAAGGAATTTTTAATTTCGGAGATAAATAAATCAAAACTAGCATCAGATTCAACAATCAGAGGAGAATTGAAATGCCAGTACTGCAAGAACATTTATGTCTCGGCATACGAACTTAAATACCACTTGGTTTCAAGTCATTACCCGGATTTGAAGAAATTTTTTGTCGTATTTCAAAAAGAACGAGGAAACGCATCCAATAGTCCAAGTCGTAACGACGCTGCTTCTACCCCGTCCAGACAAGAAGCTCGGAAGATAGAAAGGAAGCAAAAACTTTCGATGGGCTCTGAAGCTGAAGGTGGGTGTGGTAATCGTAGAATGAATTCAAATCCCAGAACTAGTCGTTCTGCCGATAAGGTGGAAAGGGAAGTAGAAGTCTCATGGGAGGAGTCATTTGATGCGATCTGTTCAAATCATTCCGAAAAATTCGGTAACATGTACAAGTGCTTGGTGTGCCAAAAAGGAATCAATGGACGGAATAGAAGAAAGCACCTTGTGAACGCTCACCCTGAGAAGTTCTTTGGCTCTGTTACAATTCCTGCATTATCTGAAGCGGCCCTAAAAAGTCACTGCCATCGATTTTTAAATTCGGAAACGACTCAAGCAAAAGCAAAAGAACAGCAAGGTTCAGAATCTGGAGGAGCATTGGAGTGCCAGTACTGTGACAGCGGTTACATCAGTTTATATGAGCTCAAGTACCACTTGGTTTTGAATCATTTTCCAGAGCTAAAGAGAAAGTTTGTCGCTTTTCGAAAGGGAGAAGGGAATTTCTCAAAAATTCGCAAGAAACCTATGGCTTCTACGTCCGCCGGGTTTACGATAAGTAAGAAGGCAATAAAGAAAAGGAAACAAGTACCGTCGACATGTAGCGAGGCTGATGGTGGATGTGGTCGTACATTTTGCTCCACTTATACTCTGAAGCGTCACAAAATGGAAAACTGTGGTGGAAGCAAAATGGTGGACATAAAAGTTAAATCGGCTGAGCCTAATATGACGGTTAGTTTACAGGGCGGAAATGAGTCCTCAGAAGTATTTACGACTTCCGGACAGCAGCATTTTGAAGAGAGCGGCTGGGACAGTGCTGATGACGACGAGCTTTCATCTTCCATGGACGGAAATAACTCCTCTGATACGGAAAGCCTTAGTGAATCAATGAGACATGAGCGACATGAAACACCAATCTCTGCGGTCAAAAGAGAAATTCGTGCGATCCGAGAAAACAGTTTTATGGCAATGGACGAAGATTCAATGGATTTCGAGACACCAATTGCTATTCCAATTCCAATAGAACTATAACTTCCGTTAATGATTTGTCCGTATGCAGCTCGGAAACGAAATCGCACATATGAAAAAAGTGCGCAGAACATATTTTGCTGAAACATATAACATGCAATATTTTATACATATTTTATTAAAATCTTTGTTTTAGTTAGGATTTATTGCTTTGAATACATATTTTTAGAAATAAACATTAAGATTGTCTAATAATGGGACCTTACTCTCATTAAATGCGACCTGAAAGTCATATGCATGCGTTGTCATGCCATTATATCATATCACATTCATACAACGAATTTATGGCATTTTATATGAGTCATTGTAGATGTAAAAATAAACATGCAAGTTGGAACTGTTAGTAATTAGTTTTTAAAATCACAGGTTTAATATCTTTGAAGTTGCTGCATTTTCATCACTTCTGATGCGAATGGAAAATGGTTTCTACAAATACAAATATGTTCCTCTTGCCACATTCTTGCACTTGCTCGTAATCATAAGTGTAGAACAATAATATCTATCAAGTCTCTCAGTTGTTCTCATTAAAAGCTACATCTAATTCTAGCCTTACAGTTCAAAATGTCAACATTTCTAAAGATTAGTTTCTGTAGGAAAAATATTGGGGCAACTTGAGAACGAACAACGAACACGCTGTCACTTGTTAGTAAAATAGCCTTGCTTGAGTTAAGATAATTAGTTGCCATTTAAAGGTAGTAAGATACCATGGAAATATGAAATACGCTTTAGAATCGGCGAGACATTATCGCTTACATTCGACAGTTTTTATGGCAATTTCAATATAAATACTAATTTCTCATCAGGATAATTATTTAATAGCACCACCGGTCAGTCTATTGCAACTAACCATAATATTAGTTATGAATTTTAATTTTTAAATTTGTAACTATAATACAGTAAATGTTTATCTTTCCAAGAAAATTTTGCTCGCAACCTTCTGAATTGTCTCTAAATGTATGCTGCCCTGATTCAGTCAGTGGGAGTCACACTGAGTGAGTCAGTCAGACTGACTGCATGAATACATTAAAATCATCGGCAGCACATGCAACGGCCATTGACGAGACAGCACTGCGGATATGAAGCGCAGCAGTAATATGCGCCACACTATCAAATTGAAAATTAAAAAGCCATTTAAATATCCAGGAGAAATATTTTAAAACAAACAGGGCAAGGCAAGTTCTTTCACTTACGGGATAACCGCATGTCCAGCACTTGGCATTTCCGCTCATTGGAAGCATCACAGCGCGGTAGTCGTATGGAGTTACTGCTCTAGTCTTATCAAACCCGATGTCACTTCCTTCTTCGGCAACTACAACAGTTTCTGAGTAAACTGGAGCGTGTTTTGCCTCATCATCCTTGGCCAACGCGGATGGTGGGATTGCAGAGGCAACCGTAATTGTCATGAAGACAACAAAGAGGATTGCCATGTTTGATCTATAAAATGGTTAACAGAAAATTAGTCGCAGTTTTCAAATATATATTAGATATAAGGGAAAACATTACTAGAAGGATACCTGGTCATATTAAGTGTTTTACTTTTGGTCGTTTAAAATTTATTATAAAATTGCAGCTTGTGCCCCAAAAAGTTCTTTGGCAATTCAGATTTGTGGAAATGGTAGTATTTGCTAAGAATTTGACTTTGAGTTGGAATGTCGAGGTTGTAATTAGCTGTACTATGGCAAGCCTTACTATGATGCATCTCGATAGTTTCTGGGATATTTATACTTATTCAAAAATGCAAGAAGGTGTTTATGAATAAAAATTCATGCATATCAATACCTAAAAAGGATGAGACGAGTGATGATGATGAATGTAATCACTTCTGCGCCTTAGGAATTTATTTGTTATTTGAGGAAAGGCATATTCTGGGAAGTGGCAATTTGACTTTGACTTTATATTTCAAAGGTAAGCTTTATTTCATTATCTTGACCGTGACCAACACGAGCAAAAGATTGCGGATGATGGATCTTTTTCGGTGACAAATATTTGTGCCAATTGGATGGAGGAAATGAAGGAAATTAACACGCATGAAATTTTAAAATCAAAGGTGACACGACTCTGTGATATACATACTAAAAATAGAAAAATACTTTTATATGACATTGGAATCAAGTTGTAAAAGACACAGTATCGTACTGCTTTAGTTTCGCGGAAACACATATCATCTGACGCCATTGGTATTACCAGTCATTTCCATCGTGCACCAATCTTCGTGTGAAATCATTATTTAACCTAATGGAAATACAATGCGTATATTTTCCATAATTATGTTTTGCACATACAGAAGAATCCCTCTGGTTTTGATAATGCGTGCGAATTGATAATGTGCATCATCAATTTAATCAGGTACATACATACATGGGCATCACAATTGCAAACAAAGACATGAGTTATCATTATCAGTATATGATGGTTATGTACGTAGTTATAGGTATAATTTGTTTTGCATTTTAAACAAAATATTTTGATTTCGCGTATGGGACTAATTCCACGAGTGACAAATATTTTGGGAAGCTTGATAGCAATAACAACCCCGCGCAGGTCATAGAGTACGTTGATAACAACTAGTAACAAATTGAAATTAATCGATCTTCTGAATCGTTCGTTAAGTATACTATCAGTTACGTATCTAAAGGAGTGGTAACAATTTCATAAATTTAAATATATCAAAATATTTTTGACGAAAGCTAGCCGTGTTGACATGATTGTTTGAAAAACTAAATCACAAAATTTTCGGGAGCTATCATACAATAAGTTTTCATTTTCCACAGTAGTAAACACGTAACGTACTGTACGTTATAGCAATTGTTGTTCTCGTCTTATTGACACAATTTTATTTTTCCAAAGCTTATCATTTTTGTTTGCTTGTGCACGTTCCGGAGTGACGGGTTACAGTGAATTTAGCAGAAAAGCAGTAAACAAAAAATGAGGAGAAATGTGTCCCACAATATTGATCAAAGATAAGAACGATGTCACCACCAGGATGGTGAATGAATAATATATACAAATTACCTAGGTACAAAATAAAAGGTAGGTAGGTGAAAGCCGGTTTGGGCTCAGTGTCTCCTGTGGTTAATTTGTTGTTGAATAGTCGTTAACGTTAAAAATTTTCACCATCTTCCGTAATATTATAAAAGAAGTATGAAGTAGCAGTAAAAGTTTCTGGGCGTTTTTGAGAAACTTTTTTTAAATTATTCGAAAATGGGTGATATTTTCTAACCAGAAGGATATGCAGACGAGGAAATGATCAATTATAAATCAAATGTAGTCCAATAAAGTCCATATGCATTACATCCAGTAGTCCAACATTATAAGTCTGGTTATTAATTGCATTTTATATCATTCATGTAATATGCTGAACTTTCTACTTTTAATTCTACACCCATGAGCTTCTGGTTTAAAGGAAAGCTTTGTTTACATGGTAACTTATATAAGTACATTGTAGTAAAAGTCATATTTAAAATACGTCCGTATTTAGTAACGAACATAATTAAGTCGCATCCTTGTCAGATTGAAGCCATCGCCAATCGTCCGACCACCACCATACTGAATTTACAGTCGAATTCTTATATTGATATAAAAAATCCTACATTATCAGTTTTTGCTTGCGTTTCAGGAACTCAGGACGATTGGACTTTATCTCATCTTTGAGACTTGCGAATGCGATAGTTAAACTTGCGACAGATTTGAGTTAAGTTATATTCCATATCCAACGTTCATATGCCACATAATATGAACAACTACGGGAATGCATGCATTATGTACAACAAGGGGAAAATGTTCGCTCGTACATTTGGTAGTATTTCTTGAATGGATAACGAAACAAAAATACAGGAGACAATAACCCATTATACTCTGCCTGCCTGCCAAGAATAACTGATAATATTATATGCTGTTTCTCTGTGTTCTATTTGTTTTTTTTTTCACAAAATGAGAACAAGTGGAAGCTAAACATGGTTATGAATATTTTCGTCTTCCATGCAAAGTGCACCAAATAACCCTTTTTCATCCTTCCCTGCGAGTGTTAATCCCAATCACTACATTACAATGAGAGTCCTCATTGAGGACTGTGTACGTGCATATTCTTCCCTTGCATTACCTATCCTTCCCCTATAAAAGGAAATGGCATTTCTTCGAAAACATCACTCCACATGCAGCATCTTTAGTATTTTTTTCTACCTTGTGCATGCATGTACTTAATCCTTTTTTGTTGGAACATATTGAACGAAAAAATATTTCTACTGACTGTTTTATTCTTAAGCAAAACCCGATTGCTAAAATACTAAAAAAGTATTAAAAATTTTCATATTTGCATACCAAGCTAATTGTTATAAACACGATACTTTCATAAATACTCATACGTATATACCAACATTTCATTCAATTTAAGCCACATACACTGCAAAATGAAATCTTCTTTAGAAACTGAAACATTAAACAAATCATAATGAGAGATCCATTGGTCAATGGGACGTCTGGTGGGAACCGTATGTTCCTGGATACCAGAGGAACCTGCTTTCTCTGCCTCGCTGAAATTTTCAATGGTCAGGAAGAAGACTTAGCTGAAAATGGTGAAATTGTCAGCCTTAGGAATATATGTCGTTTTCTTAAAATTAATCCAATATCAGTTCTCCTGAAGAGTTTAAAGGGACGCTTGAAAAATGAAGGGGGAGGGGAAACGCATTCTCACAAGAAAAAATGCGATTTTTCAGTAGCGCTCTGTGCCCAATGCTCTACCATCGTCAACAACATATCTCAGTTGACTGGGCAAATGGAAATAGTGAAAATACTGATGAAACATGAGCTCGAGGCATTTCAACAAGTTATTTTGGACTCGATGGGAGGACCGGAGGAGAGCTCGCTTTGGAGGAAACTGGAAGGGAGAATGGTTTCCAGCTGTGTCAGTTCTGTCGAAGCTCGTCGTCTGGTGGAGCAGTTGAGGAAGGAGACCAACGCGAAATGTAAGTGCAACTAAGGTGGATTTGAAACAAATTAAATGAATACCTTTATAATTAACTTTTTAATCAAAATACTTATTTTCTTTGATGTGATGATTGAATGATTTTCCAAAATATTTTCCTAGGTTCGGAGAAAGTGAATGTCCTTCGTAGGACCGACTTTCCAAAGGTACAGATTGACCGCTTGAAAATATCTAAGGCGAAAATTCGATCGGAATCGAGAGTGTCAACAGCGGATCCTTCGTCACCAATGAATAATGAAGGAAGAGTCCGAATGTGTTCATCACCACGCCCACTACAATCGCCCAAAAAACGCGTTTTTCCTAAAAAGTCTAAAATAATGCCTGACGTTGACAATGAGGGACCGTCATGTTCAGCTACAACTCAATCCTCATCCACAAATGACATCGACATGACGAACTTGAAGCAGCCTCACAAAATTATCAAGAATTCAGAAACGGAAAAGTTGGCGTCCGCAGTTTTCAGAAAGTATTGCGAGAGAGGGCCACCCACGGAGACAATGCCAGGGTTGAGACGCTATCGGTGTCTGATATGCAAAAACTTTAGCAATATGAACTGTAAAAGTGCCCTTCTTAGGCACTTGGTCAACATTCACCCAGAAAAATTCTTTGCTCACAAAATGATCCAGCATAATTTGCCCGAAGCGGTATTTAGAGTTCGCTGTAAGCGGGTATTCAGAGAGGCAGTAATTGCGGAAAGGAAAAAATCGGCTTCTGTTTCGAAGAACCATCCAGCCATTTTATGTTCTTTGTGTAATGTAAAATGCTGCAACAGTTATATCTTCGCCTACCATTTGATTTTGCAACATTACACTTTGGTGGAAGACAAACTAGAACGATTCGATGAACCTGACCTGCAACAAAAACATTCCAAAGGGCGGTCGACAAAACGTGTATGGAAAATCAACTTGCGACCAAGTAAAAAACCTAAAATCAATTTATTCTGAAATGTAAAATTCATAATTAGTATGGATATATACGTGGTTTTAACTGTTTTCTTTACAACTCAATCTTGTTAACGCTTTAGGGAAAACCACGACTGTAAGGAAAGTTGCTGCCATTTATAGGGAGCGGCTACGCTTGGGGAAAACATCATGGAAGACAAGAGGTTCGTTCAACACTACTTTCTTCAAGTATGTATGAGTTTACTTAAAGTGCTGACAAACCATTTTAATTCAATTTTAATTAAATAGGTCCTAAGACAGCTAGGAGGAATAAAATTCAACATACCATCAAGTCTGATTCATCCTCTGTGCCAAAATTATTGATAACTCCTGAAAATTCCTCCTCATCATCATCATTGAAGCAACTAATTTCAGATTTTTGTAACCACCACTGTAAAAGAGTAATACGGAGAGGTAGACCAGTACGCAAGTGCCCATTCTGCCCGAAAGCGTTCACTGTGATTTCTAATAATAAATTGCATCTGGCGACTCTTCATCCGGAGCAGTTTTTCGCTTCAGTTAAGCAATCACACACTTCCAATCAGGAATTCAGGGATTCTTGCAGACAAGTTCTACGAACGGAGGCATATCGTCTAGGAAACCCACAAGCTTCAGAGTCGGATCAACAACTGCAACTAGCAAAGCTTTGTTCCTTGTGCAAGCTACAGTTTAATAATCCAGGATATTTGAAATATCATATGGTGGTGGAACATTACACGGTACTTAAAGAGAAAATTGCTCAATATCAACGGAAACAAACAAATTGCGAAAATGCTGACCAAGCGGAAGAAAACACTGTAAAGCGCACGAGGAACGGAATAAGTAAAAAAGGCATGAATAAGCTATTAAAATGAGCATGATCTTTGTGGGAAAATATTGACAATTGCTAATAGTACAGCAATTGAAATAATTGCTAACATGTCAATTCTTTACTTTAATTCATTCTATTATTAGATTCTGCAGGACTCGAGGATGCCGTTTCATCAGACGAGGATTTTGAGCCACCTCATAAGCGTCAGCGCCAATCATCACAAACGAACGAATTGGGAGTTGAAGACAGACGTTCAGTTAAGCAATTATTTTCCTCCATTGTTACACAAAATTGCAAACGACTTGTAACTGGAAACCGGTACAAGTGTTCAATATGCCAAAATATTGTACATGCCCGTGTCATAGAAAGACATCTTTTGAACGTTCATCCTGAAAAGTTCTTTGCATCCGTCAGGACTCCAGCGGTATCCGAGATGTCATTCAAAACTCACTGCAAACGATTTCTGCATTCAGAGTCAAACAAAGATAGAGACAATGGAACCTCAGAAATTAGAGTTGTGTGCAAACACTGCAAGAGCAGTTACGCGTCGTCATGTGAACTTAAATACCACTTGGTTTTGAAACATTACGCGTCAGTGAAGAATGACTTTCTCTCGTACCTAAAAACAAGAAAAACTTCAAGCATTTGTACACGACCGAAAATACCAAAGGCAACCATGACTTCCAAATTACGCGTACGTAATATGAGAAAGGTTCGAAAGAAGAAAAATAATACTAAATCTTGGATATGTCGCGAGATCAATGGCGGATGTGGTCGCGGATTCAGCACCATTTATAATCTGAAGCGCCACAAGATTGCATACTGCCGTGCCAAAATAAGCCGGAGACAAAGTACACAAAAAGAGCCAAAGAGGGAAGAAATGTCAGTTAACGGAGATAACCCTTCCGACGAGGAATTCCCTTCTCAAGGGGAAGGTCATTACGAAATTGAAGAGGGCACAGGTGATGAACAACAGTTTCCTTTGGCAGCAAAGGAAGAAAGTGACCATTATGAAGACGATGATGCCATTCCTGAACCTGACATGCAGGAGCCGTCGCAATCACATGAAATTAAAATAGGAAGCGAAAGCAATGGACTGAAAAATGGAGATGAAGTTAGCATTGTGATGGATACGAGTGGCATGGATTTCAATAACACGCCCCCGACGTTTTCAAATGAGCAACAGTCCTTGGCTAACGATTTGCTCGAGTGTGGTGAGGACACGAAAGTGCTCTTTACGCGTCCACCAGATATTATTTTGCATAATTTCTAATGCCTGGAGTATGCACTGCAGTTGTAGATACTTTTATGAAAACAATACTACTTGGTAATTAACGAATACATTTCAGTATAGGTAATTAATATTGTGACGATTCTTCTTGAAAGAACTTTATATTTAAAGACAATAATAATGTTAATTTTAAAGTTTTTATTTAAAATTAAAAAAAATTAATTGTTCGCCACATTCAATATGCTACAAAGTTAACGCCAGATAGCAAGTTGGTGTTGCTAGCATCTTTTCCTACTAATTGAAATCTAAGCATGCATGTAATTTGTAATGATACATAAAAGTGTCATAAATGGAAGCCGGTTATTTTAATATGATCTTTATGAATTCGGTAGCTGGTCAGTGTGGCGAAATATAATAGAAATATTATGAACGGCTGAAGGCTCCAGCAGGAATAAAATAAAGATTCTGGAAATAGGGAACTTTGAAGAGAGAAAGTAACTTTATTTAAGAAACGCTCTTCTGCTCTCTAGTAATATGAATGTATATGGGTATACAGAGTGTTAAGGCTCTACTCTATATAGATAGTGGATCGGCCGGCTGGAAGTAGAGTTAAGCTGGAAGCTGAGGAGAGTTCCTGGTGTTGAGTTGCCGATTGATCATCTCCTGCTACAGCTCCATGCCTTATATACGCACTACGTGCGTCACGGTTTGGCAGACCATGTTAACGTAGAGAAATACGCACTGCGACAGAAATGGCTATTACACGTGTACTAAAGAATACCGGAGAAAGTTGGCTGAATAGATGGGAAAACACGAGATGATGATAATGATTGGGAATTTCCCAGATACGAATGATGTACTTAGTGCTTTCTCTCAGATTGGATAACAATCTGGGAATGATGTTAATGATCCTAATTACTAATGTAATTATCTATATCAAGGCGTGATAAAAGCAAAAATTCTATCAGATTTAATAATGAAAAATTAAAATGATGCCTTTCCTTAGAACCTTTCCTTAGAACTAAACTTTGCATACCTATTTTCACAATGTATTTCTTTTATTTGTAGGTAATGTACCCATTTAATTATTTATTGCAGCACTGAAAAATGCTTTCGGCATTGCTCGTATGACTTTTGACAATAAATTATTTTTATATGAACAGTTTATTCATTATAGAAATTGTCGTTGTTAGTTACGTCTAATCTAAACCCGACTCCACTCATTCTGAAAAATCACATTTTTTAGAAGTTTACATCATCAATACAATTTATACGGCTTATGCCTTTTATGCGCCCGGCCAAGCAAGCTGGTTCAACCAGCAGATTCCACGCGACATGAAAACAGAGTGGAGCGAACAAAGTACATTTGCACAGATGACATATTATGTTGGGTTGGTTTGGTGGGATTCCCAACTTGGGAAACAACAACAGACACACGCGAGATGTATTTACATTGACATTCTTTCTGCTTGGCAGGAGCAGACTCCCTCTCACAAACAAAACGCAACCGTTTTCACGGTTCCCTAACCAAACAAGACGAATTATATGGGCTACCGATAATTTCGAAACTTTCGGATCACCAATAAGTTTATTTTTTTGCAGTGCACTTTTATACCTTTAAACTGACTGACAATGGACATCTGACCAAACATATTTAACCCTAAAACAGTCAGTCAACGTCAAAATATTTTTGGGTACGTTCACGGAGATATAATTTCATCTCTGTCACTGCTTTTTCAGTGACATTTTATCTACTTTTAAAGATATAAGTATAATAATATATAATTTCGCAGTAAGAAACGAAATATAGTATGGCTAATTGATTGTTTAAAAATATAATTTGTTTTATCATTCAATCGTAGGAAGAGTAAGGAGGGAGGAGGGAGAAAAATTATGAGACAATGGAGACCGTTACAGCGCCGATTAACCAGCCAAGTTGCCGTGACATTGTCAAAAAAGGAAAGGAGATGTTGCTGGACACAAAGGGCAGCTGCTTCCTGTGCCTGGACGAGGTCGAGAAAATGACCGAGTTGAGCTTCCGAGATATTTGTCGTCACCTCAACATCAACCCGAGTTCAATTCTTTTCAAGAGCCGACAGGACAATGTATTCACTGATGAGGAATACGAGCAAATGATGACTTCATCCCTACAAGGCGCGGGTGAAAAGTGTGACTTTTCAGTAATGCTCTGTCCAGCATGCGCTTCCCTTACCAAGAACCTGTCGGAGCTAATTAGCAAAGTGGAAGTAATGAAGATGCTTATAAGTGATAAGGTCAGAGTGGTGCACGAGATTTTGTCAAGATCGGAGCAGGAATCTCACCGTTTCTTTTGGGAGAATCTTAAGGACAAAATGATTTCCGATTGTGATAGTCTCGTGGAAGTACGTCTTGTGGAAAACCTGAGACAACAGACCAAAGATAAATGTAAGTGGTAAAAAATGTTTACAGCTGCCTTCATATTGATTAGGCTAAACACAAGTATAAAATATAATTTTAAAATGCACTATTTCTTTTCTATGCAATTTGTTTTAGGTTCTACAAGACTTAAACGTGATGCATTGTCAAGTGTCCCTAAGGTGCTCCTCGACCCACTAGTGGCCAAGCCTGACCTCTGCGAAATTCCTAGTGCGTTAAAGCTAGAACCAATAGTAGAGCTTTATGAAACTGATGATGACCTCAACGCAACTTCATTCCCGATCACCAGTTCTAATTATACAACTGAGACTCCCGGGGTAGCTGACCTCCCCTCTAATAATGGCCCTCCTGCCCACGCCGGTTTATCGACGCTTCGTTACAGTTCCACTGAAAACCCAAGTTCTGAAGTCAGCAACAGTGGTGCTGGCAGCATGTTGACCCTTGACATTTTCTCTAAACATTTCAAAGTGTTTGAATCAAGAAATTCGTCCGCCCCCCAAGGACGTTACCAGTGCCACTTTTGTACCTACTTGGCGATTGGTTCCAACTCACTAAATGTCTCCAAGCATCTTGCCAACACTCACCCGGAAAGGATTTTTGCGGGTGCCAAGCTCCCGAACGTATCCGATACAAAATTTAGACAATTCTGTATTGACTTGATGGATGCAGTGAAAACTGGAGCAGTACGGATATTGAAAACCGCTTACGCAAAGAATGGGAAACTCTCATGTATGCTCTGTAACGTCGAACTCTATAACGACTATGAGGTTTCATACCACATGATTTCCGAACATTACGCACTTTTGCAAGAAAAACTTGTTACCCTGCAGCAAGGACAAATTTCACTGGACGCCATTGGAACGGAGCTCGTAAAGGGAAGCGACTGCTGGGGCGCAGATAAATGGACAAAACAAATTAATTTTACAACAGTCTGAAATTATTTACATAGCCGCATCCGATTCTCAGCAAAATCAACAACCAAGCAAACCCAATGATTATGATAACGGCTCTTCTGTTGTCAATTTACGTAATGATTTATCCACTGCTGTGTCTATTCCGGAAGCTGATTCCATAATGATTCTAGCTTCCTCATCCACAAATATAGCCAAGATCAAAAGCTCAAGGGGCATCCCATCCAGCAAGCAGTGGATATTCGACATTATTTCAAACAACTGTGAAAGGATAAAATCCCCAACCAATAAATACGACGTCCGTTATACCTGTCTCCTTTGTCACTCAGAGTACAGCGACTCCAAAATCCGTAACCACTTTGTCAACAGTCATCCGGAAATGTTTTTCCGAGAAAGTAGACTTCCACACGTCACTGAGGGTAACGAATTCATAATCCACTGCAGAAATCTGCTACTCTTGGAAATAAGTCAGGCTGTGCGAATAAAGGCTCCTCCAAGTGATGGTGGAGGGAGGAAGAAGAGGCCAGCATTTTTATGCTCGTATTGTCATCAAAAGTACTGGGAGAGCCAAGATTTCAAAAAGCATTTGGTTGTGGAGCATCATTACATTCTCAAAGATAAGCTGGTTAGTCTTCAAGAGAACGGATTGTCTAGTGAGGATGAGGCTCGGATTAGAGGCTCGCCCAAAGTGATAACTGCAGATCAGCTACCAATGCCATTAGGAAGTGCCAGCTCAGCGGTGAAGAGGCGTTGTAGTAAAGTCTTTGTATGTGCTGGTCCCCAGGGCGGTTGTGGACAAAAGTTTACTTGCAAAAGTTCACTGACTCGGCACACAACTCTTCATTGTCCTTACAATCGGACGGAAAGATTAATTTCCAAGTCGCAAATTGAAACTGTTACTGTAGTTCCTTCAGAGTCTCGAAAAACGAAACCGTCCACTCATGTTTGGGAAGACGACGACAGCGACTTCCCTTCTTGTAAGACAAGAAAGGTGGAGATTGATCGCTCAATCACTAATTGTAAATCAGATTCCTCAGAGAACGAGGATGTAGAAAGGGATTTTGTTATAGAGGAGGTGACACATGAGTACGGTCACGACGATGGAGACCCGTCTTGGATGCCGGATTGTGCGTTAGATCATCTTAATGATAATTTTGATGAAATGTCTCCAATGAATGGAAATACACTGAAAGGGAGGAAATACGCATCAAATCAATACCATTAGTAATAATATAGAAGTCAAAATGGAGGAAAGTATTTATACAATTCATTAATATGTCATGAAAATAGCCAGTCAGATAATTTTTTCTATTGTGGATAATTATAGGTTTTGTATTAATTTTTAAAAATGCAATAGCGTTTGTATATGACATAGAATAATAGTGAAAATAAATTATAATTATTTCTTTGAATCGTTTTGTGATCTTATAATTCCTATTAATTTATCATTCATATCCATTGATAACTGGAATAAATAAAAGTTTTACAACTGCATGAATGAATTGTCAATTGCACCTACACATCCACACAATCCTGTTTCACATAATCCTGTTTATCTCGACGAGTACATGTTTCATCCTTCCTACCTATGTACCTTAGAATGCTTACTTTATACATAACATATATTTAATATCTTTGCTATCATTGATGAGCATTACTAAATAATTGCATACCAATATCAATGATGATCATGAATCAGTCGCAGTCGTAATGATGATGATTCATGATTTTAGTGTGTCAGTATCACAGTACCCCACCAAACCATCCAACCAGGCAGAGTTCCAGAGGATTTGAGTGAATAAATCAAGAAAATAAGAAATTTTGTTGGCAGCTCTGAATCCAGGGTCTTGACTTGATTAATAAGCAAGGTTCTAAAGCTGCCATTTATCGAGCATCACTTTCTCAAGACGATCAGGCAAAATATGAGGCGCTAAAAGCGACAACAGGATGGATTGATCTTTTTTTAACTGATATTACTTTATACGTAACATATTATTACGGGTATAAATTATTTAATTTAAAAATACACTGTACTAAAGTCATTTGCAAAATAATTAATATTTTCATGCACAAAATTAATTTAGTGTACCACCGTAGCGATGAGTTCTTTGATCTAAAACATAAAACATACACATTGCTTTCGATTTTTGCTTACGATTTACGAGTAGGTACAGAAGAAATAATAGTAGAAAATACTTGATGAAACTAGTTATAGTTTATTACCTCTATCAATTCGTTCGTCAAGATACTGCATCCAGACTTTCTTGTTCCCATCAAACGATTTAGTTTGCTCTCTTAAGTCGGGGGTCATCACTGCTCGGATAGCGTTCAAAATTATTGCACCAATGCTTGGAGCTAAAATATTCAACATAATAATATTATCTTATCAGATGTTAAATTAGCATTAAAAATGTATCACTAATACTTTACCATTTATGATGATCGTTTCATCTGTAAAGTTTGGATAGTGGGCTTCCTTTTCAAGGGCCCATTGCACAAGAAACGAAATGCATAGCGGACATCCTTGTTGTCTGATGTTAACCCCATCAGAATCAACCACCACAATGAGACGCGTCACTTGCCTTCCCTCCTGCTGCGCCTTAAATAAGTTCAGCGTACTTCGTTCCGTCGAGTAGGTCAAATAGCGTTGCAGTCTTCTAAGTTTTCCTTGAACCACTGCATCTCTCAAATTCCAATCGCCCAGGTTTATAAATAGTACTAGGTAAAAAGTAGACAGGGATGATAAATCCCTTTAATTTTCAATATAATGAAGATTTTAACTGCAATATTTTACGGAATATAAAAATGCTCATTTAGACACTTACAAGGCCTGCCTTCTTTGTCATGTCCTTCGAACGTCATTTGGTAATCCAGCTCAAGATCGGACCAGTCTTCGTTCATAATATTCGAAATGTTGTTCTTTTGTCGCCATTGAATGGTCTATTAGAAAGAAAATTATTTAATATGGATTGGGAGAGAAAATAATGGAATCAAAATATAAAATTTGCAGATACAGAAGTTTTCTTCATACCTGCATGAGCAAATTTGTTGCACTCTGCACGTCCAAATTAGTTTCTTAAATGGAGAAAATGAAGATGTTACATTCACTCCTTGTATGAAAAAAGAAATTTACCCGATATAGGTGATATGACATTGTCACTTACTTCGGAGCCACCGTATCAAGTAGAAGTCTGACTTCATAAACTCTTCGGACAATTTGCTCCATACTTGTGATTTGAACTAGCAATGTAAATATAAAACACCCGATTAAGAATAAGAACATTTTTTTTTGTTCCGAGTCGTTTACATCGCTTTTACTACAAACCTCTTCTAATGCATTTTTCTCAGCCAAAGTTAGCACTAAATCCTTGCTATCGTTAAGTGATAGCACAGTAGCAAAGCCGCTGAGGATGACACAAGTTGCAATTGCACTGAAAAATGTTGTGGTCTTCATTTCAGTTTTGCAAATTTGTAGATGTGTAAATATCTAATAGTAATTACAATTATTATTCAAAATAAATATAATGAGAAATTGCATTGTGTATAAAGGTCTGATGCTGGAGTAACATTCAAGTAGAATCAAAGAAGATCTCTGCTGCAATTTTTACACTGTTTTTTGCATATTGTTGTGCGACGTACTCTTTCGCTGTACTGGAACTGGAACGTATTTTTCAACGCATACATGATACCTACAAACATAGAGGAGCTATTAACAAGGGCCTTTCAGTAGTGGTTAATGCTTTTATGAAGAACATAAACAGTTTTTTGTGAGAAAAAACAATGCAAAATTCTCGCGCAGATTCTGTCCTACCTAATATTACTTATTGTTAGTATTGGCTCATGGATTGGTAGGTATATAATAATAAAAATGTTGAGTGCTTGTTGTTGCTTATTTGAACAACTAAACTTGTTTGAAATGTAAGTTACAAGAAGATTGGATACAGCAGTCTTCCAAAAACTGATACATGCTTCACGATTCATCACTGGTTTTTTACGTACTACCTAAAAATGAGCATTATAATGTAATTAGGAAATTATGCCGGTAGTTAGGTAGCTTTGCAGAATAACACAAATGCGAAACAGCTTGTAAGATAAGTTTAGTAGGAATGAGATTCATAATGCAATCATGATACTATACTATATTTTATTGGTTTGCATGCACCCATACCACAGAGCATTTGGTCTTTTTATTATCGCATAC
>CM023200.3:39864949-40031836 GCA_004115045.4 Sinella curviseta | reverse complement strand
CAGGCTTGTGTAATCACCCCATTTTTGTCAAGTGATTAGTGATTGTGATTAAATGAAGAATATTTTTTAAATAGTGATTGGTGATTAGTGATTAATTTCAATCCCAATCACTGGTGATTAGGTGATTAACTGCTTGAAAAAATGCAAGTTGGATTAGGATTAGTGATTAAGTTTATTAATATGATTATTTAATTTGGCAATGTAATGTAGTAACAAACAAATACAATTTATTATATTTGGGCTGTGTGGTAGTGACCTTTTCACGTACCTACCACAGTGCCTTAGGTTACGGGCTGGCATTCAGTTTAGGGCAACTGATGGTAAGGGTCCCCCCTTTGCTTTTTTAGTTGCCCCAAACGTAATGCAAACCCAGGTTACGTACCTACTGTCAACGTACCTATACTACAGATAGTATGAAAGCAATTACATGGAGGTAGGACTGCAGTGAATAACCAGTGATTAAAAGGTGCTGGTTATGGGATTAGTGATTGTGATTAAGTACAAAAAATATAAAGTGGGATTGGTGATTAAGTGATTAACTTAATCACCAATCCCAGTTTGAGGATTGGTGATTCTAATCCGTGATTACACAAGCCTGCAGATATGTACAACTTCTTGGAGAAGTTTATTACGGCTCATGAATCAGGAGGCTTAGAGAAAACCGTTTGCATGGTGGTGGTGGAATTGGGGGAACAGGTTCTTTTTATAATGATAGATAGATATCTATCTTCTATCGATAGATACACCTTGTCAGGAATAAAGCATGATTCATGTTATTAAATAATACAAGAATAATATACAGAACTGGGAATTGAATGCAAAAGAGAACATCCGATTGCTCCGTTTAGTAGAGGAGCATGTGTTTACGTAGGTATTCACTGCAGATTCAAAACAAGAATTCACAAAAATAAATAAATTTATTAGCCTTAGGTTCAACTCTTAATGAATTCTGCATACTACTACACATTATCATTTTCTTTATAGGGCGACTTTGTTAGGCACCACCGATGATACTGACTGAATGGACAAGTTGTCTGTGCTGGAACCCTGCAAACCAAGATAACGGTAGCGCACCGTTTTGCCAGTATTTACCATCGGCATAATGCTGGCCGTACAATGCATTGTGCCGCCACTGTCGATACATTATCGTTTCGGCATTTGAAAACAAATGCCGTGAGCCATGCAGAGGATCAGTAATGGTACAATATAATTTTCCCATCGGAAAAAAGTCAAATGGTAGGCCTCGTTGAAACTACACAGGCACTATGCTGGCTATGTATTAACAACAACCGAGCAATTTTCATGCATTGTAACAATGCCGATCATACATGGGACTGCCATAACAAAAAATAATCGGCAGCGCTGCAGCAGACCAGTACCATATCTATATTGGCAAATAACGTTCAGTGTGCAGATTAAAAATTAGGCGGTTGATGAAAGCTGAGCTCACAAAAACAGTATCATATAAGTGACTTTCCTTGCACTTTAGAGCAGAAAAAATTAAATCCCGAATCAATCGAAAACCAGTTGAGCGATAAAAGCCATTCTATAAAAATGAAGAAATTTGCAGTAATCAGATTCTTTGCTGATAATTCGGTAGAATTTGTACCGGCGAGGTGGATAACGACAGTTAATAATAGCGTCTCCGTTAAATTTCCAAGAACTAAGACACCAAGTTTAGTGCTGCTTCAGAGGGATGCTGAAAGTGAACCTAATCCTAAATGGCCAGAATGGGAGATAGAAGTAAAAAAATCTTATGGTGAGTTTTAAAGTTTAATATTTATATTTTCGCAGCAATGTTTTGTTATACAACGTGCAATATTAACTAGTTAATTACTAGTCTAAAGTGTTTATTATAATTTATCATATTAGATTCGTGTACCAAGGCCGAGGAGAAGGCACAGAAATACGTAGTTTCATCTGATATTGAATCTTCTTCAAATGAATCTGGATCAAGGAAACGGCTGAGGATACAGGAAGCGGAAGCAATAACGTCACATCCCACTCCTCCAGCAACACCGTTTTTTGGTATGTCCGCTTCTAAAATCATCTGGGCGAATGGCATTTCTGGGTAGAGAGTAAAGATTTTCTATTGTTTTAATTTAATCATTTATATAATTACAGCTCAAAACCTACCACAAGTTGAACCCGAGCCACCCCTTAATGCAGTTGGTCCCACATTAACACTTCCGGCTACAACTGAAAATCCATCTGACCTTCAAGCGCAAATTTCAGGTAACTATAGAGATATTTTACTAGCACATAGTTTACAGTATGTAACTTAATAATCGCCTTCAAAATTACAAAAGTAATAATGATTAAGCTGTTTTGTTTGACAGAACCCACATTTGTAGTTTCCTGTGAGAATGGGGCCTTAATTGAACTTATCTTAACAGAACAAAGGGGTAAATGTCACAACTGCAGTTTAATTTGTTGTTAATGGTGATAGTCAATTATTTTAGCCATCTAATAACTATTGTATTTGTTTTTATAGCATTTCAGGAGAGGTCTCTACATAATCAAGAAGTCCTAATTCAGGAGACGCGAGAACTGAAAGCACTGCTTCAGAAGTCCTTGAGTCAACCATCAACTGCCCTACAAAGTGAACAAGGACTGTTCGAACTGATTCCAATTAAAAACTGCCAACATTTTCTTGATCTTGAAGGAAGACTGGAGGAGTCGGATAATTTCAATAACCTGGTACAAAAGTGACACTACTCATGCTAACTAGAAATTTAACATTTATGCAACAAATTACTGTTTCTCTTAAGGATATTTTTGTTTGTTTATTTACAGGTTCGTCTATACGATCGTTTCGGACGCCTGTCTATCTCGCAAACAATTGGCGACATTCTGTCCAACTTGTTTGAACTGGAATTTTCTAAAACTGTGCGATATACGGCTGTGTCGGGTAAAATTCCATTTCGAGACCGAAAATTGGCAGAGGTTGTTAGAGGTAATTATTATTTTTAACTAATTATACTTCTACAACGCTAGATGCGTATTTCAAGTACTACAATAAATTAAAATTTTAGAGGCTGTTCGGAAAAACCACCCCTCAGCAAAGGAACGAGAAATCAACGACAGAATTGCCATTTGGTTTAGGGGAAGCACTGACCGGGGCGGAGGTCGTAAACAGAGGAATGGAAACCCCAAGGAGAACATTGAAGCGGAGGGCACAGCGATCAGTGGCGCTGGCACTGAAGAAGATTCGTCTCCAGCATCCCCAAACGAGACAATTGACCAGTTCCATGTTGCCGACCGGAGCAGTTGAAGAAAACGCAGACGCAGAAGTCAACTTATCCCCCGAATTTTATTTCCAGCGCTGACGTGTAATAGTGATAGTTCTAAAATTGATAATTGTAGTGAAGATAGTTATAACTTAGTTACAAAAGATGATGAGTTAGCTTTGCCGTTAGGAAATAAGGTATCTACGTTGCAGCAATGGGCTACAAACAACGCTATTACACAAGTTGCCGTTAATGAATTACTTAAAATTGTTCGAACATGGCTTCCTAACGAAGGGTTTCCAAAAGATGCCCGAACGCTTCTAAAGACTCCTAGAGAAATCAACACAGTTTCACTTGCTGGTGGCGAATACTACTATTTTGGCGTTAAAAAACATATTTTAAATTGCTTAAATTTAGGAATTGTACCCTTTGTCCAGACTTGTGTTAAGTTAAAAAATGTAGTCAATTTGTTAACATTAAAGGTTGGTATTGACGGAGTTCCTGTCAGTAAGAGTTCTAAATGGCAGTTTTGGCCCATTCTAGTTAGTATAGACCAGAGCAAAACAAAATCGGTACATGTTGTTGCAATATATTATGGCAAACAAAAGCCAACCAATAGTGAAGAATTTCTTCGCGATTTTGTTGATGAAATGAAATGCTTGGAAGAGGATGGTATAATTCATAATAACCGTAAGTATTCGGTAAGAATCAGATGTCTAATAGCTGACGCTCCAGCCCGTAGTTTTCTTAAATCTGTTAATAATCATAACGCATATTATGGATGTGAGCGTTGTAGCAGAAAAGGCAAACATAAGGGCCGAGTAATTTATCCAGTAAACTTAAAGGGCGATGCATATTCAGATGACAGTTTTAAATTGCAAACTTATTCTAAACATCATAAAGGTACAAGTCCTTTGATAGAGCTAGATTTAGGAATGGTTTCACAAATACCGTTAGATTACATGCATCTCTGCTGTTTAGGGGTCATGAAAAAATTACTCATTTGTTGGGTTGAAGGACCTGGCCTTTACAAGTTACGAAAAAGTACAATAAATGAAATTTCCAACAGACTCATTGAATTTGGAAAAGTACTACCAAAGACGTTTAGTCGTAAATGCAGAAGTTTAAATGAAATAAGACATTGGAAAGCTACTGAGTTTAGAACTTTTATGCTTTACGTTGGTCCACTGGCTCTTAAAGGTCACTTAGACAATAAAAGATATAAACATTTTTTGTTATTCCATGTAGCAATGTATATTTTCTGTTCGAGTGCATGCGAATCTAGCGAGTGGTTTAATTATGGTAGTGAAATATTAGAACTGTTTGTAGCACAGATTCCTACACATTATCATAAAGAACTATTAAGTTACAATATGCACTCGCTTCAGCATTTAGCTTATGATGTTAATAATCATGGATGCCTGGATAGATTTAGTGCATTTGAGTTTGAGAGTTTTCTTTATAAATTAAAACGAATGCTCCGTACCAACAAGCATCATTTGAAGCAGGCTATTCATCGCATTTATGAAAAAGAAAATTGTATAGAAACATCAGCAGCAGGTGAATCTGTACTCACAACGTGTATGCCTGTCGAGAAAAAGTCATTTTATGTTACAAGGACTGGTGAGTTATGTAAAATTAAGAAGCAAATTAATGATTCTGTGGTAGTCACTTATTATAATGTACAGAATTGTAAGCATTATCCATGCGCCAGTTCTCTGTTATCAATTGGAAAATTAGGTGATAAGCTGACAACGTCAACAGAGTCTATAGAAATTTTACATAAAAAATGTTTATGCATTGTCCTTTGTAACGAAAAATACATCATTCCCTTATGTACAATGTAGTGTTATATTTGTAAATAAAATAATTAAAATAACTTCTTAAAAACTAATTGCGAAACAACTTAATTTGGTTAATTAAGTTTAAGTAATGGCTGTCCGGCATCAGATCACTGAAGGATATGCGGTGGCAAGTTATAGGAATAGTATCGGCATTTTGCACCAAATAATCATATTCTGCCCGGTGTATGTCCAGTACTGGACAACCGTCATAGTGCCATTGGTTTACTGATGTCTAACCAATATGCTGCCGCTGGTGTCGGCAGCAAGTGTAAATATATGAAGGCTAACCAACGTGCCTTACACGACGGATTGCATGCCACGCCAATGCATGATTGACGTTGGCAAATCACCATTGGCCCGTTGATTTCCACGATCATTTTGGTTTGCAGGGAAGTATTTCTAAAAAACCAGAATAAGCCATACTTGAGTTAAAATCAGCAAATAAGACATGAGACTTGAAACACAGTCAGGACGAGTTTTGATTCATACAAGTTCTTCATTAAAGAAATTACCTCATGCAGTTTCTAGTCTGAAGGAGTCAAAGCCGAAAATATGTTTACAATTCATCCTTTTACGATTCTACCATATCTAAAATGGTGAAACGCAGACTATTATTATGCATGAGTGCATGATTAAACCTTGAATTTCAATCGTATAAGTAAAGATGTTTTGTGTAGGTACCTACATAAATAAGTAGGTTAGTATAAGTATCATATTTTCATAAAATTGAAAAAGGGTATTAAATCACATGCTCGTGCTCACGCTAACCGTTCTGGTATTTGACTCTTATCGATCTGCAAATCTAGATAAGCCATCCACACTTTTCTGTTGGTATCCAAGACTTTGATGCATTTGGAACATGTTTAGAGCGATAGCTACCGCAGTTGGAGCTTATAATGAAAATAATTTGTTTAAAAATTATTGCCGGAAAATTACGCGTAGTGAATATTATTACATGATAATTTGTTGATTATGTAACACTGTTTAAAGCCTTTGAATTAAAGGTATAGCATGTACCATTAATCACAACTTTAAGCTAAAAATTCAGGATAATAATGTGTATCTCAAGATGTGTAACATTGAATCACGGTCCTCATTTAAAACCTAAAATTTAATCACAAAGGACATATGTAACGACACAAATAACGAAGTCGACACCTACCTCGTTTAAATGTTCCTAAACCAGTGTACCATTAAAATTAAATTTGCATGTACATGAAGAACATGTATCGTGTTGCCGCAAATTTAGTCCATTCTGAATCTAGCCAACAACGACACGAGATTTAGGAACTTTAATTTTAGAGTTTTCGGTTTTGGACAAAACCGTTTTGATAGAGTTTTGACAGCGAAATTGTTGAAAGACTGCGACCGGTTTCTTTAAAAGCGAAAGGCTTTATATGCCACTTTTGCTCTTTTATATTATCACTTATAGTATTCATTTCTAACGATTACTATATGTAAGTTACTATATATGTTAGTCAGTAATTAGCAGCTATATTCACACATAAAACATACAGCACTGACAATTTTATTTGGCAGTAATGGGAAGATGCACATTTCTGCAAAAACAGGCATTTCTTGCTCAACAAAAACCACGGTATTCAGCTAGCATGGTGCTCATTATTCCATGCATTCCAAGTGAAATCATAACTTGTGTATATCAAAATATAGGTTTGGTACTTGTTTATTCTACTGCACTAAAACTTGAAAATGTACAGTGTAAAATCCATGCACTGGAGTTAGTTTTAATATACATACCACACGACCTTCCAATTTAGAGAAAATGAATCCTGAACCGGGTACAATCTCTCAATCTCTCCGTTAATGTTAATTCTTTAACTAAATATATCCCCACACAAACAATACAACCATTTCAAGCATACACATTTTAAAGAATATTTACTGCGGCTGAATGGAAATCGCTGCCGACATCTGCATCTACGGCTCGAAGACAGGGACTCAAAAATCTGTTCTCATGAATTTTTTGGGAGTACATAATTAACAGCTCACACTTCGAGCTAATTTATGTAAAAAAATATTTTGTTTTTTAAATCAGCAAAATAACAGACTCGCCAAGGAGACAAAAATAAAATTGCAACTTATAAATATTTATAATTGCATTATATATCACGGCCTTGCCAATGTTTGTATCTCCGTTGGAAAAAACATTTTCTCGTTAGTCATTCCAGTATGGAAGGTGGAATCCAACATCTTATAAAGATGCCACAACACTCAGAATATTGGAACTCTTCTTGGTCTAATAATTGCTTTCATTTTTCTCTATGATTATACCCTTGTTTTCTCTCATTCTTTACATTGTTTACTCTTGCAACATATATGCCATATTGGAAGCTTTATCTGATTGGCAATGTCTGCATCGTTATTGATTAAACCAAATACATGTGAATAAATGCGTTCAGTCTTAGCAATTAAAAACAAGTTTCCTATTTTTATTGGCTTATGCATGTTGATGGGACAGAGTGCATAAAGTTAAGAAATCCCGCCCACATGCATATTATTAAATTCATTGTGTGTGTATTAACAATTATTCTATTTGTGACTAATTTACATGTTTCCATAATGAAATAAAATATTTTTGAATTTATAAAGTCAACTTTATTGAAGTAATTAACTTTGAATTCGCGTAATACGATATCAGTGAACAACGATCCGTAATCCCGGCTCAACAACAATCATAGGTGATGTAAGCCTTCATAGAACAGGTAATAAAAATAGCCTAATCTAGCTCAACAATAAAACCATTTTGCAGGTAACAACCAAAGTGTAAAAATAGCTAAGTAAAGAGACAGCTTCTCCATTCATAAAGGCAATTAAATAGCGGTGCAGTCTCCTCCCTGATTCAATTCACTACGACGTAATTAGGCATTTTTATTTTATTTTAAAATGACTTCACACTCAAAACAACTTTTGGCTTATATTAGTATATTATTTACATCTACCGATAGTGGGACTTTTAGTAACGAAAAAGTAACTCATTCATGATTACTGGCAGGTTTGCCGGTTTGCCTACTAGAGCATTGTTCCACCGTATCTGTCCATGGGAAAATGAAATCAAAACAAAATAATTAAACTTACATTCATGCTTTACAATTATTTACGTCTCAGATTTAAACAAAGTTGGGCATTGAAATTACCTGGGACTTCTTTGACTCTTATCAATTTTCTTATCCAGATAATCCATCCATTCCTGTTTATTTGTGTTGAATACTTTCATCTGATTTCTCGTGGAAGCTGACATGAATGGGCGAAGCGAGCTTAGTGCAAACGTTACAATACTAGGAGCTGAAATGCGCACGATGTAACTCAGTTAATACGAGGAGTTTCGGAAAAATTAGTAATTACTCATTGCTTATGCATCAATAATATTTTTGCTCATAAATACTGTTGATGATTATAATTTCATCTGAAAGCAAAGGGTAATGTGCTTCTCCATTAGTGGTCCAATGGATAAGTACTCCAAGACAGGAAGTACAAATGTGCTGCCTTAAGTTCATTCCATCAGCATCTACGAGCACCACGAATCTTGTAACAGGGTTCCCTTTTTCTTGCTCTTCCAATATAATTTGCATACCCCTCTCGTTAGCGTAATTCAAGTATCGCTGCAAGCGTTGCGTCTTACCTTGAAGGGCAGCTGCCCTCAGGTCCCAGTCGGAAAAATTAATGCCCATTACTATACAATATTACATCGTGACAAGAATAAGAAGAATATTTTTATATTTTACAGAATCTTCATATAACATTTTATATTGCATTTATAATACAATCCATTTAGTTTCTATATACATGCGACACATACTTGGTCTTCCCTCTCTGTCAACGCCTCCAAACGTTATTTCGTACTCCATTGCCAAATCGCTCCAGTCCTCTTTAAGAATGTTGGTTATGTTTTGCTTTTTACGCCATTCGGCAGTCTGCGACGATGTCCTGATAGTCAAATTAATTCACACGTGAATATTGAATGAACTTAAAAACATGCATGAAAATACATATATGTATAAATATAAATATATATATTTACTCATTTACTTGCAGAAGTAAAGATCTAGCTCTGGAAATATCCAACTTGGCAACTGAAAGCAGAAAGGGGCACAATGAGAATCACACCTTCTTGTGAGACGGGATAGCAATTATGCTTTCAAGGCTAAACAAAAGTTACCTCGGAGCCAACGTACCAGGTAGAAATCACTCCTCATAAACTTTTCGGGAAGGGAATCAATAACCTCTGACCTGAGCTGATGTTAACGAAACCAAAAGAAAAATAATTAAATAATGATTTATAAACTGCCACTTTTTGTCACGGTTTGAAGTGATTTAGTCATGCAAACGAAATTTTAGGATTTTACATACCGTGTCAAGTGCCTTCTTTTCGGATGCACTAATCACGAGATCTTTTGAATCATTTAGTGCTGACACAGCGCTGATGATTAATGTTAATGCAATAACGCTAATGTTAAAATAATACGGCAGCGAAGAATACAACGAATACGAACACTTAAGATTTGCCAAGTGGAGTTTCCTATGTTTCACGTAGAACATTTTGTCAAACTGGGGTACATAATAAAAGCATATCTTCTATACAGAAAGAAGTTCTGTATGGTCAATGGTTGGTTTGTCGCACTTGTTTCTTCTGTGCTTGTTTTCACATCTTTTCTCAGGTAGCAACTAGTTTCTTCAGTAGGCAATTTTTTCAACAATTCACTAAAGAAGTTTAATTTTTATAATAATTACATAAGAAATTGCAATCGCAAAAAAGTAGCAAAAAATGCACTACAAGTTACATCACACACTTTTCATGCTATATCTTTTTTCAACTGTTGATGCACTACAGTTGGTTCTATTGTAGCCATCCAAACTCGGAGATTAGCAATTACCCAGATAATTGTTAGTGTGAAGTACGATTACGAACCAGAGTTTTGCGTGCTCAGTACCAAACGTCCTTGGGAAAAAACTCTGGTGAACAGAAAAATAACACTTTTTCCATGAAGGATTTATAATGAAAACACTTTGCGATCATAGCCAAGAACCTCTAATGTTAACAACCAGTTGTATTATGAAAATGAACCTTTTTGTCGTGTGATTTACCTAAGTCCTTTCTTATTTGTTTAATATGTAAATGATTTGGCCTACGTGACCACTTAAATTAAGCCCTACAAAGGGCATCGAACGGTCAGTTTTTCTCTGCTTTTTTGTCCTTGTTGAAGGACTAGTAATTCGTGTAATATTATTTTGTGTGTATTTTTACTATTGGTTTCATGCACCTCAGCTCAGTATAAAAGAGCGAGGGCATCTCATGTCTTTATCTCCAGTAATTATTTGATGGCTGCAGTGCACGCTGCCCAATTGACAAACGGTGTCTCTCTTTACCCCTGAATAAACTCACCGTATTTAAAATTACCTTGCCGCTGGAGATCAATCTTTTTACTTTATTTTTTGCCTTACTTTTGCATTACAAACCACGTTTTCTCGTCTCACCATCCAACCAAGCCAAAAGTACATATTTGTTCTCCTCCTCTCTCCTCATCCACCTCCACCACCGCCAACATGCCGACATGTTAGCTCCGGAGCTTCCGAGTAGCAGAATCATCATCACCACCGCCAACATGTCGACATGTTAACTAAGGCGCTTCCGAGCAGCAGGATCTTCACCACCACCTTAATTAACTACTGTTAATCATCATCACCACCGCCAGCATATTTAATTATTGTTCATCAGTCAACCACCACCTTTACTAAAATTAACAACTGTCAGAATTCGCACCACTGTTAACATGGTCCTTTCTACGAGCCGCATCTTTTAACCAGTTATTTCCATCGGAGTTTTTAATTAATTAAAGTGTTCAGTGTTAGTTTTTCGCCCTTCCTCAGCAGTTAATAGTTAAAAAAGCGTTAATTAACTATTCTCTGCCCAGTTTATGTTTAAAAGGGGAATTTTAATATTGACATTTTATTCTTTTTAATAGCTTGACGGACAGATAACCAAGCTCCCTTTAATTATTGTGAAGGCGATTCTGTGCATTAATTAATCAAATTTAATTACATCTCTACATTTTATCATCATGGCGGATCCTGACAAGACAAGAAGGATGTACTACAACAAAATTAAGAAGATTCTCGATCAGGTCAAGGCCCACAGCACCAAACCGCTGGATCTTCCCTCAACCAAGTGCCTGTTGGAACTAGCAGATAAGCACATGGTTATCTGCAACGAAGCTCATCTCAAGCTCCTGGAAACATGTGCAGACGCAGCGGGAGAGGCAGTTCAAGAAAAAGTGTTCGGACCAATGGAAGAAGCCTTCAACGAACTGTGCCTGGAGGCACATAAAATCATCAGTGACCTGACACCGGCGACGGCGTCCTGCCACTCCACTAGCAGTACCACAGCACCCACCCACAAGGTACGATTGCCGAAGATGGAGCTACCCACCTTTGATGGTGACCATACGAAGTGGTTCAGCTTCAAGAACCAGTTCAACTCATCCGTCGACAGCAACCGCACCCTCACCAAGTCAGATAAGTTGACTTATCTCAAGGCAGCGCTGAAGAAGGCACCGTTGGAACTCATCGAATCTCTTGAGATAACCGACGCCATGTATGATGAAGCTGTTACAATGCTGAAGGAGAAGTATGAAGTTAGGCGTAAGATAATCTCCACACTATTATCAAATTTAATTAACCTAAAAAAGTTAACTAATGAGAATGCAGTGGAGTTGGAGACATTCATCGACAGATCATGCAAGTTGTTGAGAGAACTGAAAGTACTTGGGGAACCTGTCGACAAGTGGAACAGCATCCTCGTCGTACTCCACCTCGAGAAATTGGATCCACAGTCTGCTGGGGAATGGGCTATGCACCACACCGGTACCGACATGCCTGACCTCACCGACCTAATGAAATTTTTGAAGAATCGTCTGCGTGGCCTACAGGAGAAAACAAAGAACACCTCAACAACAGTAAGAAGAAATGGGGACCGAGCCCCAGCCTCAGTCAAGACTCATCACACCTCAACAGGACCCACCTGTGCCTTCTGTGGATATGACCACTACCACAACCAATGCCAAGACTTCCAAGCTAAGCCTATTCCTGAGCGATGCAATTTAGTGAGGAAGAACCAATTATGTTTTAACTGCCTCAGCAGAGGACACCGCATTACCGATTGCCGAGCCAAGTTTAGGTGCAAGAAATGTCAGAAGAAGCATCATACCCTCTTGCACGAAGAAAGACCTCAGCAACAAGCAACCGCCCATCCAAATGGGCAACCAAGTGATTCCAAGGGGCACCCGCCCCCTCCTACCAATACCACAACGCCCTCGACCCTCAAGATTCTTGACAACGGTCCCAAAGGAGGAAGCGTCATCAGTCATCATGCTACAGCTTGCCGCCACCAACCTGTCGACAGGTTAGTAGCGACCGAAGTTAGGACGTTACTCAAGACCGCCGTTGTTCAAGTTCCAGATTGTAGTGGAGCCCTACAACCCGTACGTGTTTTTATGGATGATGGTTCGGAAGGAACTCTCATCACCGAGCAGTGCGTACACCGACTTGGGCTGAAGCGACAATTTGGGAAGATTCATGTGAGCGGCGTTGGAGCTACCTCAGCCGGAAGTTCAAAGGGGAAGGTCAACCTGAAGTTAGCCTACAAGCGAGAACCACATTCCTTCCTCCCCATTACGGCTCATGTTATGGCAACCATTACCGAGTTGCTACCCAGGAGGAAGGTCAGTAAGGAAGACTGGCCCCACCTTCAACCACTCGACCTCGCAGATCCACAGTGGCATGAACCAGCTGAAGTGGATATCCTATTGGGATCAGACTACTACAGCCAAGCAATTAGTAGTGGATTCATCCGTGGACCTTTGAACACACCCAGTGCGCAAAATACCATTTTTGGCTGGGTACTTTCTGGTTCAGTGACGGTGGAACCCCAACCCACCTTAAGCTTTCATCACACCGTCACGGAGGAAGAAAGGTCCAGCACCGACTACCTCATCCGAAGATTTTGGGAAGTGGAGGAGCCACCCAAGCAGCGAATCCTCACCAAATCCGAAGTTGCTGCCGAGCAACATTTCACCGCCAACTACCACCGTGACCTACAAGGAAAATTCGTCGTTGGCCTCCCGTTCAATGAGAAGAAGCGTGACCTGGGGGCATCTCGAGCCATGGCTGTCCGGCGATGGATCTCAGTGGAGAAGCGACTCCACCGCAACCCCTCTCATCATCAACAATACCTTGCCTTCATGAAGGAGTACGAGACCCTTGGCCACATGGAGAAGATCCCACCAGGGGATCCAACGGAGGAAGTCGGTAAGACTTACCATCTTCCCCATCATCATGTAATCAACGAGGGGAGCAGCACCACCAAGCTACGGGTGGTGTTTGATGGGTCAGCTAAGACCACTTCGGGGCTCTCACTCAATGACGCAATCATCGTTGGAGCTACTCTACAGGATGACCTATACGACTTCTTGCTGCGCTTCCGACTTCAGTCCATCGTCATGAAGGCCGACATCACCAAGATGTTTCGGCAGTTCCGGTTACTGAAGGAGGACGCAGACTTTCACCGGATAATTTGGAGAGAGTCTCCTGACAAGCCGTTAGCAGACTACCGACTACTCACCGTCACCTACGGCACAGCATGTGCACCCAACCTGTCCACCCGATGCCTACAGCAACTTGCAGATGACATTGCGGAGAAGTACCCACTGGCTTCTAGAGCCCTGAAGACCAGCACCTATGTTGACGACATTATGGCAACGTCATCCACAAGGGAGGAGGCCCTTCACCTCTACCGACAACTGACGGCAGGTGTAGCAGAGGCAGGGCTCCAGCTCAGGAAGTGGTCAACCAATGACCCCACCGTTTTGGCTACCATCCCAGAAGACCACCGAGAGACATCACTACATTCCTTTGACAATGATGAAGCCATCAAGGCTCTTGGAGTTCAGTGGTGCCCCTCAACCGACAACTTCACCTTTAAGTGTGCAGCCACCAGCGAAGGAACACTTACCAAACGTGTCCTTCTCTCAGACCTCTCTCGTGTGTTTGACCCACTTGGCTTTCTCTCGTGTATTACCATCCGAGCCAAGCTAATGATGCAGGAGCTATGGAAGCTGAAGGTGGACTGGGATGAAGAAGTGCCAATGGAGATTCAGCAGAAATGGCAGCAGTACCAAGAAGACATGAAGCTGATCCCGAGTATCAAGTTACCCCGTCAACTAGCAGTCAACGGACCTTCAACCAAATATCAGCTTCATGGATTTTCCGACAGCTCCACCATAGCCCTTGGTTGCTGTATCTACCTGAGAGCAGAGCAACCCGACGGCACCATCACCGTAAACCTGGTTACCAGCAAGACGAAGGTGGCTCCACTGAGACAAGTGACCCTGCCGAGATTGGAGTTGATGGGCGCCTGCGAGCTCAGTCAACTCGTCGACCACGTGACCCAGACCCTTGCCTTGGAGTGTGAGATCTGGTGTTGGAGCGACTCAACAATCACTCTGAAGTGGATCTCCTCCTCACCCCGCCGTTGGCATACTTTTGTGGCTAACCGCGTAGCCACCATCCAACAACACATCGAGGTGGAATGCTGGCGTCATGTTCCTGGAGTGGAGAATCCTGCCGATTTAGCCTCAAGAGGAGTTCAAGTTCGAGAGACCTTGGACAGCACATTTTGGTTCCAAGGTCCAGCCTGGCTTTGGGAACCTCACTTTCCAGCATTCCCAATGAATGCTATCCCGGAGGAAATCAACCTGGAGGAAAAGAAGATTCCACTACTGTGTCATCACCTCCAAGTGGACACTAGCATCATGGAGCGCTTCTCATCCCTCACTCGTCTCAAGCGCGTTACTGCCCACATCCTGCGACTGTTCCAGAGGAAAGCTACTGGACCGCTCACCGTTACAGAATTGGAATCAGCCCTTACGCTATGGATCAAGAAGGTTCAACAGCAGCGGTTTGGAGACGAGATTCACTCCCTGAGAAAGAATCTCAAGTTACCCCACAGCAGCAAGCTAGCTCAACTACACCCCTTCATCGATCGTGACGGAATTCTTCGTGTTGGAGGACGACTGCAGCATGCACAGATTCCGGAGGCAAGGAAGCACCAAGCTATTTTACCCCCTGATAGCCACCTGACGTACCTTTTGGTTCATCACCATCATCACATCAACTTCCATGGTGGATTTCAGCTGACATGGTCTTCCCTACAGACCCAATATTGGATCTTACGTGGACGTGACAAGGTGCGACATTTTATCCGGAGCTGTGTCGTCTGCAGGAAGCATCGTGCCAAAGTAGCAGAGCAGCTAATGGGCAACTTGCCCTCATCCAGGATAAACCCATCTCGTCCATTTCTTCATGTTGGAGTGGACTACGCTGGACCTTTCCCCTTAAAGAACCCAGTAGGCCGTGTACCCAAACCTTACAAAGGGTACATGTGCCTTTTCGTGTGTATGGCTACCAAGGCCATTCATTTAGAAGCAGTTTCAGCCCTCTCCACAGCAGCCTTCATTGAGGCACTACGGCGTTTCGTGGCGAGAAGAGGATTACCAGCCCACATCTATTCGGACTGTGGGACTAATTTCGTTGGTGCGGAAAAGGAGCTGCAGCAACAGATCAGATCGAGGGAGCATCAGCAGGACGTCGAGAACGAGCTCGCCACCCATGGAATTCAATTCCACTTCAACCCCCCATCATCCCCGCATAAAGGAGGACTCTGGGAAGCAGGCGTGAAGTCTGCAAAGCATCACCTCCGCCGCGTCGTCGGGAGCAAGATCCTGACGTTTGAGGCTTTCTCCACGTTCCTGTGCCAAGTGGAGGCCATCCTCAACTCTCGACCGCTTCAGCCAGCATCTCCTGATCCGGATGACCTTGCTGTGCTCACCCCAGGCCATTTTATCATCGGTGAGCCCCTGACGACAATTCCGGAAGGGGATCTGACGGATGTTCAGGTCAATAGACTGACCTTTTTTCAGCAGCAGCAGCAACGTCTACAGCATTTTTGGAGCCGATGGAGCGCGGAGTACCTCAACACTTTGCAGCAGCGCAACAAGTGGAAGTGGCAGCGCGACAACGTTCACGTTGGAGATCTAGTCCTCATCAAGGAGGACACTACAGGAGTGCAAGATTGGCGAATGGGACGAGTTTCCATGGTCCATCCCCGTGGCGACGACAAAAACGTGCGTACCGTTACGCTGAAGACGGCGACTGGTGAACTCACCAGGCCTATAGTTAAGTTAATCCCCCTTTTCTCCGAATAATTTTATTTTATTTTTCAATTTTGTGGCAAAAAATGCTTGTAAAATGTTTTTTTTCTCTTATATTTTCAGATCCCTGCCATTGGTGTGATTGCCGTAACTAGCGTCAAATAGTCGGGACTTCACAGGTTGGCTTTCTTGCTTGTAATACTTGGGTTCCTGGGAAGTCGGCCGTTGCGCAACTGTTGGTGGTTTAGCAGCCTTAAACGTTCATCGGTCCAGCAGATCGGCTCTACTGTCCACCACGGCATGGGATCATCAATTATTTTTTACGTAATGTTTTTGTTACCCCTTCTGGGTAACGCGGGGGAGTGTTAACAACCAGTTGTATTATGAAAATGAACCTTTTTGTCGTGTGATTTACCTAAGTCCTTTCTTATTTGTTTAATATGTAAATGATTTGGCCTACGTGACCACTTAAATTAAGCCCTACAAAGGGCATCGAACGGTCAGTTTTTCTCTGCTTTTTTGTCCTTGTTGAAGGACTAGTAATTCGTGTAATATTATTTTGTGTGTATTTTTACTATTGGTTTCATGCACCTCAGCTCAGTATAAAAGAGCGAGGGCATCTCATGTCTTTATCTCCAGTAATTATTTGATGGCTGCAGTGCACGCTGCCCAATTGACAAACGGTGTCTCTCTTTACCCCTGAATAAACTCACCGTATTTAAAATTACCTTGCCGCTGGAGATCAATCTTTTTACTTTATTTTTTGCCTCACTTTTGCATTACAAACCACGTTTTCTCGTCTCACCATCCAACCAAGCCAAAAGTACATATTTGTTCTCCTCCTCTCTTCTCATCCACCTCCACCACCGCCAACATGCCGACATGTTAGCTCCGGAGCTTCCGAGTAGCAGAATCATCATCACCACCGCCAACATGTCGACATGTTAACTAAGGCGCTTCCGAGCAGCAGGATCTTCACCACCACCTTAATTAACTACTGTTAATCATCATCACCACCGCCAGCATATTTAATTATTGTTCATCAGTCAACCACCACCTTTACTAAAATTAACAACTGTCAGAATTCGCACCACTGTTAACATCTAATGTGTCATTTGTCCAAAGCTAAGATGATGGCCAAGTTATCAGTGACTAACAAACTCGTTTTTTTGATGTATAAGTGTATGTGATATCTGAATGCACCATTGAATCCCTGTTTTTGTATTCGTTTACTACCCACAAAATTAAATTAATCTTATTCTTAAGCCTTTTATGAAAAAGTTACGAAAAGTTTAAAGCTTAAAAGATGGATGGAACATGGCAGTTGTATTTATGACTCGTCTATTTACAAACTGGCGTATATTTTATGTACTTTCCTTTTAATTGTATATTATTATCCTTAATCTTTGTTCATATGTATCATGAACGGTTACATATCAGTAAAGAAATGATGCGTGACAATTGAAGGCTATCGAATAAATAATATGCGACACTACGAGCAGAGAGAACATGTTTGCCATCATTACAGTTTGGATGAATTTTAGTTGTTGGACGATACGCCCTCCATGCATAAATGAGAACAAAGTTGCATTGTGCTTTTGAAATTTTATTTGTTCAAGACAACAAGATGGTAATTAAGGTACATCAAAAGCAACGAATAATTCCTTCATATTTAGTGTTCATAGAGAAAGTCATAGCCAAGGCTTAACCATAGAAGTAGCCTCCATAGTAGTATTGTGGGTTGGGATTAGCAATTGGGAGGGCACGAGCGACTGGGAGTGGGGATGGTCCAGCGACAGCAACGGCAACAACCATTGCGACGAGAAGGAGGACAGCGAACTACAAATACAAGTTTTCAGATTTTGAAATGATTGCTTATAAAAATACACAATTTTGAAGAGTCAAGTTGACTTACAAGCTTGGACATGTTGATGGAGATGTTAAGGTGGAAATCCACAAGAGATTTGAAGTAGTTGTTTAGTTACGATTGGAAAGATTGCAACTGATGCTGATTGCTTTCTCTGACCTACTATTTATACCAAATACTAAAAGCCCATCCGGATGCTTGGAATATTCAGCATTTTACATTAAATCTACAATATATCATTCACAACCAAGACTGGGTCTTTAAATTACTGCAGAAGGATTCAGAGTTGCAAATTGTAATAAAATACATACATAACTACTGACATAAATATTCAAATTGAAATATAAAAGAGAAAACCAGGGCCGCACTAGCAAAAACCTGACGTACAGATAATATACATGCATGCATTATATCAGATGGATGTTATGGACAACTAACGATAATTTTGGATTATTGAAATGCATAATATACATAGGTAATTAATATATAAAAAATTCGAAACGGTTTGAGATCGAAACTTGTTTCTGAACTATATTGACTTCATCATAATCAATACATCTCAAATATATCAAAATGATTTTTTATCACTGCACAGATAAGTTTTCTGCTTTTGCACTACTCACTCGGTCAGTGCACGATGTTCCATAATTTCAGGTACTTAAATTCGAGTGCAGGCTTAGTAGCTGTCAAGAATAAAAAGGTAATATCATCGTAAAAATCTCCAGTGAAGCACTGACCTTGATTACACATTGCACGCACTCTTTGCAAGTGCATATAAAAATACATAAAAAAGTATATCATAAATATTATACAAATTTAATTGGAAAGATACAAAAAATAGTTTGATGGATATAGTACATTGGCCATTCCAGTTGTGAATTACATACGACCAGGTGAGATTTTAACAAATTCTATTTGTACATGGCTCGTTGATCATAACAATAAGATGTGCCGAGAAATTCTCACTGCGCTCGTGTCAGCGTAAATTTACTAACACTGATTTGAACAAAAAACCGATACAAACATAAAAGTACTTAATGCTGAGCACGGCCATTGTGATTTTTGCATGTAAAAACGTACCAGGTGCGTGTGATATATGGCATTTTTGTATAACATGTTTCCATTAGAATCGTCATCGTCACAACAAAATTGATCAACAGTCATAATGGCATCAGCGCATCTAATGCCATCCAAAACAAAAATTTTACTCTACGTGTGGGTATAAATAGCAATCCAAATGTTGAACCAATCATCAGTTACAATCCTTGATCCTTCCAAACAATCTTATCAAAACTTTGTGGATTTCCACCCTAACTCCTCAAATCAAAATGTCCAAGTTGGTAAGTTGGAAATATCTCTACTACTGGATATCATTAATACCTACCTGAATAACACTACAATTAAAATGGCATGTCTACAAAATTGTAATATTTCTTGGAAATTTTATTGTGTTTTCAGTTCGCCGTCCTCCTCCTCGTCGCAATGGTTGTCGCCGTTGCCGTCGCCGGACCTTCCCCACTCCCAGTGGCCCGTGCCCTCCCAATCGCTGCTCCAGCTGCTAACCCACAATATTACTACGGCGGATACATCTACGGTTAAGCCGTTTGTCTTCCTGTGTGAGACTACGTAAACCTTGAAATGTTACACCGGATCTAGAAGAACATTGAAATGCTTTTGATGTATCCATTACCATCCTTTTAATTGTTTAATTTTTTGAGCAAATAAAATTTCAAAAGCACCACACAAATGTTTTAACATCAAATTCATAATTTCTCATATTATTTCGGGCAAGCTTGCTACACCAGTTTTACTGTTAGAAGAGCCACGGTGGTTTATTCGGTTTCTTTTCCTAAATGAAGATCGCCGTTATCGTACTTGCAAGCTTAATTATTGTACATCATTCATAAGCCACCGTCATAAATTATTTACTAGACCGCAAAAAGGTTTTGCCATAAAACATATTTTCAAACTGAACCAAATCAAGGAGAAACAAAATAATAACCTGTTGATGGAAAGTGGAATAGCAGATTATATTGAAGATTTGATTGAGTTGACCTGAGTAAGAAAGCCCCTAATTCCTTCGCCCTAAACCCTTGTTTACGTCATCCTCTATGTCAGCCAGCAAAACGATGAATATTACTTGGAACTATCCACTCGCTTGACGGATATGTACACCCTGCTTCAAGACTTAAAATTTTCATATAAGTCATCTTTGCCAACGAGCAAACCTTAGTTCAATCAAAACAAACTCTGGTAATCTGATTAATATAATTATCACAGTCAGTAATATAATGCTCACCCTTCTAAATCAACAGAACGTGGTCGATTCTGCAAGCAACAATGATTTCTTGTGAAGTTAATACCTAGTAAATATGAGCAATAGATTCAAATGGATCGAAGAGAAGCGAGAATAATTCCGTACTTCACTCCCTTAAGTGGATAATCTGTAAATTGTTGCGAAAGAAAATTGTGCACTGTCGTGACAATTTTGTTACATGTCATGGCGCAGTATTCTACGTCGTTATCCCAGCCGACAAGATATTCCGACAATTTATCGAAGTTCCCAAAAAGTAAATACCTACTATTTTCTTTTGACTGACCTTTCCGTTCCATTCCATAATTCTATTCCCTGTTAGAATTGTTAGATGGTAGGATCATAAGCTTTTCCTGTAAAATGTACATATATTTTTCCTACTTGCTTTCCTTCTAATTTTTAGACTATTATTATTCATATGCACTTTCATATTGTGCATAATAATACGAGGAATGCTTCTGAATCAATCATGAAAATCCAAAGCTAGTGAGAGGTGAATTATTTAAGGTTCCTTGCACCAGCAGAAACTTTCAGCTATGCATTTACTATTCGTGTACCGGCAGCACAGTGAAACAATTAACAAGCCTGTGATAAGTAGTTTGCTAATGTAGAATAGCATAAGGTTTGGTTCACTATGGGATATGAATTATTATAGTTGAACGATAATAATGACACCGTACTTAAATGAATTAAACAATAAATTGTGCTATGCTTTTGAAATTTTATTTGGTCAAAAACTGAAACAATGTAACAAGATGGTAAAGAAATAGATCAAAAGCATCAAACCATTCCTTTCAATTCAGATGAGAATAGTCGTATCCAAGGTGAATTCCAGAGAGATAAGCAAGTAGCTTAACCATAGAAATAGCCTCCGTAGTAGTATTGTGGGTTGGGATTGGCAATTGGGAGGGCACGAGCGACTGGGAGTGGGGATGGTCCAGCGACAGCAACGGCAACAACCATTGCGACGAGGAGGAGGACAGCGAACTGCAAAGATCAAATGGCAATATTATTTTCGGAAAACTAAATACCTACATATGTAAATCCGCTTATTTCTCAGAGAATTAGTTTGACTTACAAGCTTAGACATTTTGGTTGGTCGGAAGGTGGAAATCCACAAGAGATTTGAAATAGTTGTTTTGTTAATATTGGAAGGATGGCAACTGATGTTGATTGCTTTCGCTGGTCTACAATTTATACGAAAACCGATCCGGATGTTTGGCTTATAAAACAATTGACTTGTTAGATGCAGTTCTGGCTTATTTTGCATGTGTGCTAGCTGCACGTGGTTGTACTAATAAGACAAGTAAACTGAAAATGATTTAAAAATACATAACTTCTCACATTTGCGAAATGAAATATAAAACGTCGAAAACCAGGGTCACACTGATAAAAACTATACCAACTAATTCGTATAAAAAATATGAACTTCACTGCATCACATTATAGAGCAAAATCAACTTTCTCATTAATTGTTGGAATGCTCCACCAGTGCACGACATTCAATATTTCAATACACCGATGTGCATGTGAAAGCTACAAAAGTGTCAAAAATGAAAAGGTAAACGGTCATCGTAAAAACCTCCAGTGAAGCACTGACCTTGATTGAATACATCCAAAGGCAAGGCAGTATGAGAGCATGAAGTTTAAGCACATTAAGTTGGAAAGAGAAAAAAACCTGGTCTGACAGATTCACAACCAATTCCAATGAATTACATCCCACTGTAGCATCTCACCACATCACAGGTGCTTCGCTCACTGATCACAATATAATATGGGTCAAGAAAAAATGAATTCTCTCTATTACCAATATGTACCTATGTATTCTAGGGGAAAAATAACGACTTTGTAAAAACTGACAAAAAATACAAACTGATTTACGACGACGCGCATGTAAAACCACAAGGTATATTTGAAATATGACATTTTTATTTGCTGCATGAAAAAATATATTTTAAATTCAACTTTGCAAAAAACGTTACACTCGGTAACACAAGATAGAAACGTTCCATTTAATTAACAATTACAAAAATCCTGCTTCACTTGTGAGTATAAATAGCTATGCAGACGTTACAGACATCATCAGTTCTCATCCTTCCAAACTCTACCAAACATCAAAACTTTGTGGATTTCCACTCAAACTCCTAAACTCAATATGTCCAAGTTGGTAAGTTGGAAATATATCTACTGTTAGAGATCATTACTACATATCTTACCTGAATAACCATACTTAACAATGTTGTTTCAACAAAATAGTAAAATGTCTTGGCAACTTATCTTTATTGCAGTTCGCTGTCCTCCTCCTCGTCGCAATGGTTGTTGCCGTTGCCATCGCTGGACCATCCCCACTCCCAGTGGCTCGCGCCCTCCCAGTCGCTGCTCCAGCTGCCGACCCACAATACTACTACGGTGGATATGCCTTCTACGGTTAAACGGTTAAGCTGCCCATTTGATTTTTCATCCCCCGACGACTACCTTGCAATTGTTACGCTGGATTTAAAAGAATACTTTAATGCTTTTGATATATCTATTACCATCCTTTTCATTTGTTTAATTCTTTGAGCAAATAAAATTTCAAAAGCATTACACAATTCACATCCTCTCAACATCTCATTTCTTGTCTGTTATTGATACATGCATAGAACTTTTGACTTTTTCTGTTAGTGAAAGGAATTGAATCTGATTTGATTTTCATATTCCAATGAACTACTATGACTTGTTGCCATGAATGAATACCTTAGCTTTTGTCGTCAAGTGCAGCTTTGAATTTACTACATCATGCATGCATGATCCTGTGCATACGTACCTAAGGCATTATAATTTTGATAATTCATCCTTATTATCTACCCATACTGATACTGCGGCATTGTCATGTATTTTGTGGACTCGGTAGTAGTGATAAGTGGGTTGTCAAAGGATCGCTGCGTAATACAGGTCCGTCAGTTGAAATTAAATAGTAATCCCGCAGTACCCATATGAACATTTCAGACCGACTTTACATGTCACGACAACTACAGGTTATCAGAAATCAAGAACAGAAGTGCCTGTACCTTTACCAATCATCTTCTTGTTGGAAAGATAAGGGGCAATTTGGTAGATTGTTTTGTTGGATGCCTACGATATAATATCCGCATGTGGACATGAAATATGAGCATAAGCCAGGCTTATAAGTGTGTAGGTTTATAAGGTCATATGAAATTGGTTGTATTAGTTTTTTACAATCTGCTTTCTATACACTATTTATTTATGCGCATTTATCTAATAAGTGCTTTTAGTTTAAAAATTCCATTCTATCCAACTTCTGTCATTAGTATAAAGCACAATGAAATGATCGTACCTACGTATGATAAGCGTTTTTTACCACAATGTATTATGCTTTCACTAAAACAGAACTAACATATATCCCTAAGGAGCTTGATGAGCTGATATATACGTGCGCTAAATGAATAGCTTTAAGAATAATTAAAGCATGTAGGGAGCTGATGTTGACTTGACCATTAGCGCATTTTAAAGTCTCCTCACTGTCCAGTTACGCATTTTCTTGTACCTGTACGGCACCTGCAGCGGTGCTGCCAATTTTCTAACATATTATTTGCATTACACAGATTTGAAGTTTTTGATTTCTTTAATTTAAATAATATTTAAACGTGACTTATTTTTAACCTTCATGTATCTTCCCTGAAAAATAAAAGAAAGATGGATTTTGAGCTTATCGTGCATCCTTATTTCAAACTATTAGGTTTTCTCGGATTTTTCATGGATGTGGTAAGAAGCATATTATTTGAAATTGACTTTTGCCAAACCACGGTAATGAACGAAATACATACGTATTTCCTTGCCTCCTGCTTATTTTTGAAGCTTGCACCGTCGCTTGTTTCTGTTTGGTATAACTCTTATGTTTGAAAGTATGTATGTACTTTCTAGTGGTATCCATGGGTCAACTGGTACATGGGTGGCGTGCGTTGGGATGTAAGAAAAAATGTTGAATGTCGCGTTTTATATGAACTCATTCATTTAATTTTCTTTAACAAAATAAGTTATTACGACTACTACGACTTACGAATGAATTCCAGATTAGTTCATCAGCCGAGGGTTCCAATACGTGTTCGGAAGGATCACAATGTCTGCCTCAGAATTCGTCCTCATCCGATCAATCTGATCCAACAAATAACGCATGGAAAGTTGCTCTTCTACTCGGAGCAGTTATTTGGTCATTATCTGCCACAACTGCCATCAAGTGCATATTTGTAAGCAATAGAGCGTAAATACTGTGATGACGAGCCTCAATTTTTATGTTTTTAATGATCGTCACTATTTGAGCCATTAAATGATGTTTGTTTAAGTAGCGTGTTTCACATCACTTTCCAGACCCTGGACGATTCCGCTGACGATGATGACACGATGGTGGAGATAATTGTGATTCACCTCGTCGTCGCTACTGCAGGAAGTATGTTTATAATCATTGATAACGCTCTAGCTGACAATTTGGTCTGTATGCTCGTCACATCGTTGATACGGTTTTTCCACCTGCACTGTACCCTGGGCTATTTTCGGGACGTTCGTAGAGCACGCAAGGAAACCGCTGGGTATAGACAGTTTCTTTTCAGCAGATCATTCTTCCGGGGGCGGTATCAGTATGGTGAAAGTGAAGAAGACACAAGTGGAGAGGAAGACGATGGTATGAACGATTTAATTGCATATCCAGTTACAGAAGAAATGCCAGGGAGACTGATTCTTCTTGAGGGCACGCTGAGATTTATAGATAGAATCCGGTGTAATTATTTAATAGATCACTGGGAAAAATTCCTTACTTGAAGAAAATCTAATTTGTGTCCATTGAGGTGTTTTAATGTGTAAATAGCATAAATTGAGAAAAGTAAAACGTGCAACGTATTTACAACATTAATGTTTTTATATAAATTCTTGTCAGCCCACTTGATTCCAATGATGTCCTGCTTTAAAAAATTTTTTTTCGTGAATTTAGTTTTATATTATATCAGGAGGATTTAATGAATAAACTGATAAATATACTATACTATTTACAAGGCGCGTGGCAATTTTATCAATTATTTAGAATTCAAAAATACTAATGGATAAATGAACAGTTGACATAAATTTTGTAAAGTTTGTAGTAAAGTTGGTCGCCCTGGAGTTTTTCCCCGCTTCATCGTAGTTTGAAGATGATTTAGAAACATTAGACATTCATTGTCGTGAAGTTTGTAGCATCTTGTTCCACATGTCATACTAACTTTCTTGGTGTTTGCTCAAGCTCTGAGTGAAAAAAAAGTTAAAGAAGTGAAATAGAATGTAATACATAGTTGTACCATTTTGGGGAAACATGAAATTCCTCTTTATTGAATAGTGTGATCCCACAAACTATTTACCTGAATTAAAACGTTGCAATCCTGCAACACAACAAAGTGGTTTACCGCTTTACTTTGTTGGATGCTTTTAGTGGCTTACTGATTGATTTTCTTATTGAATTGAGTTTATACTATATATTAAATTTAATTCTGTTGGACTGATTTCTGAGTTCAATTTCACCGATACGTTTTTATTAGATTCACTTTTATCCAGCCGAACTGTGGCAGATTTATTCTTATTACTCATTTCCCCCTCAAGCTAATAGTTATTACTTTTATTAAGTTATCCGCAAACATATCAATCAATGGTTTCAAATATCTTCTAGCTACGAATGTGACCAATATGAAGGTTCTATCATATGAAGTTCACTCCTTTGTTCTTTTAGCCACTTCCTGGAAAACACGTCAAATCAATTCTAACAATAAAGTTTGCTCCTTTGAACTTTCTCTTTCAATTTTCTCAAGTTGTGGCTCATACTTACAAAAAAACTATAATTCAAGTTGGCAACAAGGTAAATTATTTCCACATCCGCCAATGAGATTACAAATATATCAATTAGAGGATATCCGGTTGGATTTACCTACGTGAAAGATTTACCTTCATATATATACCTAATTGAAAGACCAGCTTAAACTTCATATTGTTAAACTTTTACTACATAAATACTCCGTTATACGATGTGTGTTTCATCTTTCGTCAAAGCAGGTTACCAATTGTTTAACTAATTGGCTCGCGATTTATGGTATTTACGCTTCAAAATTAATCCATGCTGACATACGGATTGCTCGGTGGCTTGCTAAAAAATGTTGCATTGCATCAACATCACATTCGCCATTTCAACATTGTGGCATTTGTCTACGAGAACAGTATTGAAGGTAATGTTTGAAACCCGTGTGTTATGACAGCGTGCATTTTGATGTGACATATAGACTTGGCCCACATGACAAGTAAAACTTCAATGTTTACTTAACTACTTTACAAGCAAAAGTTGAAGGGAAAGTGGAGAGTGCTGGTGGAGATGGGGATATATGGAAACTGTAGGTCGGTGAAGTGTACAACTTTTATGGAACACATTTCTAAGTCATGAGTGGTTTATGACATGACATGTCTACACACTTTCTTTATCCCGTACAGCTTTGTTTATGCAAATGTTTCAAATGGTATATTTAGCAGTTAATATTTTTGGTATCGGACTACGCCAAAGTCATAATGTTAACGTCAGTCACGTCAACATTGTTGACTCAACAAGTATCAAAATAGCACAGTGAAGCGTAAAGAAACTTGTAAATAGAATAATCATCTGCTTGTACATCTTTCAGATTCCTTAATTCGTATTTCTTTGTTGCATCTTTGCTAGGTGTAAATAATTCAAGCAACAGATATATAATTTGACATTCATTGTGATGTGCAATTAGCCTAATTGTTTTTCATGCACGTCTAAGAAAACCAAATGCATATTATGATGGCTTAGTTTTGAACCGGCATCAGTCAACTAAATAAAGTACGCCATTGTGCTCAGGAGTAGCTAATGTCGTGAAAAATTAATCTCACTCTCTCGTTCTGAACTATTCCGGCTCCAATTTACACAAGCAACGAATGGGTCAGTGATGCAAACAAGGAAAGGCGAAGTTGGTCATCTTCATCGAACTACCAAGATGAGGTTTGTGAATTTGTGATAAGTTTTCAACATTTTTCAGACTGATGTGCAAACATGCATCCAATTCTTACGCATGCATTTATGATTAGTGTAATAACTATGATATGATTTTCCTATTCATATTTGCCTTACATTTTATCGGCATTGATGTTTTCGGATATAATAGCAAGTGACAGAGGAGTAGAGAATTTAGAAAGAACCATTTTTGTTATTTATAAATGTTATTACAATGGTTGAACAAGATTTTGCCCAAAATTTTCAGGTATACAAATCATGAATTCATGAATCCTGAAGCCCACAATTGATATGGGACTGATAAAAGTGGTGGATTCAGTTTCTGTATGTATCAAAATACATTCTCGTATGTGCAGCACATCTATTATGTTATATCATATGCACAAAAATAAAATATGCACAAACCTCTGACAACACACAATGGCTTCATTCAAGACAAAGATTTGAATGAGCCTATTATTTATTTCCAACTATAACTTGCCTAGTTTCATCCAATTAGGTATGCCAGTAATAATGTCAAAAAGGTTTATTACCTATAAATCCGAAAGTAAATATTTAGTTTGTTTTGCAACTGTCACTCGTGTTGGTTTATGGGACGTGGCCCTTTGTTCAACCCACACTAATTATAAGAAACACAACAGGAAAGTAACTATTGATATCCGTATATTCATTTATCACAAGATCTATCGCAGCACGGTAAGCAGGATAAGCTAGCCAAAATGTTGGTTGCGATACTCCGGTTTGTGTACGAGATGAGAATTCAAAGATTCACGAAAATTTTGAAAGCATTAGAAGGAAAGGGCCAAAGATCTTTGCATCATGAATGCTATAAATCTGTGTGAGTTTGGAATAGAAGCGAAAACGAATAAGCGTCTGCTTTATTTATTCAACTAGTTGTTTCCATCAAACTGTCAAATAAATATGTATACACTGTCCATTCATGCGTCGGAATAGCACCATTATTGTAACATTGTAAGCAGAGTAGTTGTTCTGTGGGTGGACACTCATCTCGGTTGTTCTTTCTCCCAGTCAGTCAGTTCGCTTGTATTGCATTGCCCCACCCTGCTTACTGGATTGAATTAGTCTTCACGGACGGAGGTAACAAAGAAATGGGTACTTGCAATCATACAACTTTTCGTTAAACATTTTATTTTATTCTCTGCCATGTAATTTATTTATTTCTACAAGTATTTAGGGATATTGGGTTACAGACAGTTGACGAGAAACTTACAACTAGATAACAGTGAGATTCCGTAAAATTTTAATGGAACTATCTTTTCCGCTAGCTGCTAATGAGAGGCCTCAATCAACGCATCATTTCAAATGGAACTAATCTACTTACCCACTCGTTTTATAATACACTTTTAAGATTCTGAATCCTAACAACATGTCGCAGTGCAGTAGTAAGCCTTGATATCAGGTGTCAATATTTAGTAATGTTTATAATGCGACTTTACAACGCAACGGGAGGTATATCGTAAGAGGTACACAAAGTAGTATATAATGTACATAGGATTAACAAACATGGCTTTATTCTAGAAGATTTGTAGAGTAGAGACGGGCTATTTGAGTAGATGAATATTTTATAGCTTCATACAAGTAAACCAAGTATGAAACCAGGTAAAGCTAACAGTTTCGTAAATATAGTATTTACAACACTACAATCTCACAGAATTCAGTCTGAAAACAATTATACAGCTCATTTGTCCCATTGTCATCACATTATGTACATATAGGTATGTATGTTGCATGTACCTCTAAATACATGTATGATAATTCAGTTAACATGATCCAAATTCTTCTCAAACTAATCTTTATTGTGCTGTTACGTTGAGTATTCCATTTTAAACAGGTAGCTCGACAATTTTGTACAAAAGCATATTACGCAAATTACATAGATATACATAGGTATATAATTAATTGGTATACACATTGAAGAGTAATTTGGAATTTGAAAAACTTAAACACAGATTGTTTCATCAGATTTAAAATTTACAACTGGGTACATACATATGTATAATACTGAGCATCCGATAATAGTAGGTAATTATCAACTCTTCCACGTGATTTGATCCTGATGAATTACGCATTATACCAAACCAAACCCATTAAAGTTGGCAAATCCCATCCTTTGTCACAACCGTAATTGTGACCATTGTGGAATTGGCCGAATTTGGGCACATGACTGCGATCTGCGTTGCAGCGACTGGGTGCGCTGAAGCGTGTCCCTTATCATTTTTCATGGGCTTCACTAGCTGATGCGGAAATGGTCGATTGCTGTTGCTCGCCGCGATTCTCTCTTTGGGCAAGTTGCTTGCAGGAGCAGCAGCGTCGTCATTGTTAATTAGAGTGGTCGTCCCACAATACGCTAGTTCATCATCATCATCGGATCCATCGAACTTGTAGCCATGGGAATTATTCCGGCTATGTGAATGCAGATCATCATTCCTCGAATTCTTGTTCATTTTCCTATCTTGTTGTGACTGGTGGCGACGATGATGATGATGATCGTTGTTGCGACGGTTGTTGTTTGGTGGATAGTTGATACTGGTTCTCACTTTCCCCTCATTAAGTTCGGTAGTCATCACGTGCTGCGTTTCGTCATTATTGTACACATTCTGATGATTGTATCTCACGCTGAGATTGTTCTTGAATCTAAACGAGGCTCTAATTTTTGTTCCGTCAATATTCGTCGCATCCGCGTAGGAGCCGTTCATGCCTTCCGGATCATCGCTCCGGTTGCGGTTGCAGATGTAGCCCAGTCGAGTGCGGAACTCGCGTTGAAATTTATCCTGATCATTACAATAGAGATGGTCACATTATACATTTAGTTAAGCCTAAACCCCTCCAGGAAGTCGTAATATGATATCATGAGATGAAACTGAATTTTGAGTACAACAGACATACATTGTATATAGCGTATATAAAGGGATTACAGCACGAGTTACTCATCGCCAGCCAGTGAAAGCAGAACCAGGTAATGTTGATATATTTATACCTAAAGGTATAGATTACACAACAAGAATTTTGTTAACAGGAAATCTGATACCAGTAAACGGAAGTTGTTTACGGGCTTTATTATGACGAAATGATTAACCTTGACTATAGCACTACAACATGCACTAATCTAATCTGCGAGGAAACTGTTTTTTCCGGTTTGATGATGAAAAGATTGAATTCTGAGCAAACTTACTGGTTAATTGAAGGAAAGAAAATCTGGAGTACGTTGTACAGTTGTAGTGGAAGCCAACAAACCGCAAACAAGAGCACAACGAGCGCCAGCATCTTGATGACCTGTGCGATGGCAAAAACAAGAGAAAAAAAAGTTGTTTCGATGAGAGCGGAAACTTATTGTTTAGCCGGAAACTTGGAAACAGCGAAAGTTTGGATTGGTTTATTACAGTCGGGGTGAATTAATTTCGACTGCAACAAAGGGATTTCATTTAATGAAGAAAAGTAGTTTCCTATAATAGTCTTGTTTGATAAAAAGTCTTGACTCAGAGTACAGTGTGTTCTCTGAATCAAGAACCTTCAACTTTAAGATGCCATTATTAATGGTATTAACATGAACTTTTACGTTTCAAGCCTATTTTGTAGCAATCATACACACTGACCACATTAAATATTAAAGGTTAACGTAAATACGTGCGTGTTCTTCTAGGAATTTCCCACAGAAACTTGGCAATGTAACAATTTGCTTGATGCTTTATGGCGGATAACGACGGTCTTATTGATTTCGCACGTTATGTCGGGATGTCTCTCTGCTTAAGCATTCGCTAAATTTAGATATACTTTTCCGATATCATCTACTGATTATCTTGATAAATCTATTGACTGTTATTGATTTTAAGCAAACTTGATGAAATAAAACCATATAAAAGAAATCATTTATATAAATTGAGGCAATCAACATAGTTTATTTATTGTCAGCAAGCATCGTCAAAAGAGTAATTTCAAACAGTGTCAGTCAACTGTATGTTTTATGTAGCTACAGAACTACAATCAAACATTGCATTGTTTTCGTACAAGTTGTACATTGCCCCAGTGTGAAAACCAAGTAATCCGAACTTCTTTATTTCCACACTTGTGGTCACAAGAACCACTAGTTATCACGTCAATCCCTTCTCTAAGAAGTTGAATATCCTTATATTGTGATGGTGATGCCAAATAGCGTGCAAACCTAAATATCTACATATTATACGCTCGTAGAATAACGTTTAATGAACACTTTCATTAAAGCTGACAAGCACAGAAGCTATTGTGCCCATGAAACTGAATGAAAGAAACTGAGAGCCAACTATTTGTCAAAAGAATAAGAAGAAAAAACAGCAAATGAAAAAGCCGTCCTATATCCCATTGATCTTATAATACCCAGCACAAAAACCTTAGCAGTTATAGAGCGAAACAAATGAAATCAATTCGTGCTGCTTTCTTTCACTCTTTTAATCTTACAGGGTCAACTTAAGAGCGCCCAGAATGAGAGTACCTATGGTTAATTTATCACTCTTTATATTGATTCCTGTTTCTTTAGTAAGTAAATCCACGCAAAAGGATTCCTCGCGTAGAACACAACACCCCACGGAAATTCCTTTGAAAGTTTTTTTTTCCTGAATCATCTCAAATATACCATACGACTCGGAGTGAGTGAAGGGCAATCCCATCCGGTATTTATTCCGGTCGCAGAGTAGTATCGTGTTTGCCTACTACGTGAAGAATTTCGGGAAAGTAATCTCTCATAAAAATTCTCAAAACAAATGCTGCCACCGGGACACTTTGTGAAAATAAAAAAGTAACTTAATTCTCCCTACTTAACATTTTCTAGAGGGATAGTCCCATAGGCACCCAACTTAATGCACGTCTCCTCTTTCGCCAACCAAAATTGCCTTGAGCTTAGAAGAGGCGATTTTTAAAATTGCATGGATCAGTTTCAACACGCTTATATCAGGATATACATTAAACATGTACATATGTATATTATTTATTATTATGTACCTTCTTCTTATTTCGTAACACGACCGCATCTCGAGACTCCTCTTTGTTGCCTGGAACGGTGGTTCCCCAAAGTATGGCCGTCATATGGGCGTACGCTCCAGTCAGAATTATTAATGGCAAAATGTACTGGATCACCAGGAGACTCAGATGGTAGTACATTCGAAATGTAACGCTGAGACTGTCGTTGGAGCAAAAAGGTTTTGTTTCTCCTTTCTCCGTGTCGTTGTAAAGTGTTACCCTTTTGGAAAGAGAGAGAGAAAGAAAAATCACAATAAAAGACAAAACAATCTAATTATTCGTAACAGCGTATCCATTTACTTTTTAGAAAAAAATATATAGGACATCCATTTCAACAACTTAAATTACATTACAATAACGGGCAATTCTTTTTTTGTTCTTTTTAGTTTTTTATGTGTCATACAATCCATTTCACATCACTCCAAACTATAAACACATTTTTTTGTGTTTTCGATGATGATAATCTAGAGAATTTATCTTCAAAGCAGAGCAGTAAACAAAGTATTTCGGGGAAATGAAAGACGCCAAAGGAATTGTCGTGTTGAAAAGATTAAAAGTTTTGTAGGATGGAGTGTACGCATCTTGTGTTCTCCGAATTGAGAATGTACTTGTCCTAAAATCCTTTTCACTCTTTTTTAGCAAACGGAATCAACAAACGCGTGAGCGGTTGACACCATTGTGCTAAGAAATAAGATAAGGGGAAGAAATTCAATAGATCTTTGAAAGTCATCGCTCAGCTGGAATTTTCCCTTTTGTTTGATTCAATATTAACCGCATATGTGTACGTTATGCCTTTACATTATGCTTTCACACGATTTCAGCTAAATATAAAATCTTTTTATGTGGTTTGTGGTCAGGTTAGTTGGGTTATCCTATCCTATAACCACAACGAATTGCAAGGCACGATCACTACAATTGCTGCTGAACCGAGACGTCAGAGACAAACGTAGTGTACCTTTTCACATAACGAGCCCAATGTCGGATAAAAAGTTCATCAAGTTAAATGTCTCCATTGACACAAGATTTTGCAGCACACTGATTTATATGGAAAGTGGTTCGTGGATACGGAGTATTTTGAAAATCTCGGGAAGCTCCTTCGCATCTCCTTTGTCTCTGGTTATTACACTTCATAAACCTTTCAACCATCAATCAACCTATCTACCTAGCAATCTCATTGTTATTCCGTTCGTGATGTTCCCACCGACGACGAGTGAAGGATACGAAAAATATTTTTAGTTTCTTATGACTAGGAAGAGAATGATGGAACGGGGCAACGCTAATGCAAGTAAATACTCGTGGGGTATTCTGGAATCTCCACTTTTCCACTTGCCGAGCCTTCTTATAAATCATATCACTACCATCGCTGTGATTTTCTTATGCGTTTTTCTCACTCCTTTCCCAATTTCACTTGTAAAACTGACTACTGGCTGAGTTTTTCTTTAAAAAATCATTCATCCCATCTAAACAAAATTTATGTCTTTATCCCTTTCTTCAGCGGGCGCAAATCCCCCGGATAAATTACACCCGACAGCAATTCTGATGAATTGCTGGCAGTACAAGCTTCCATTATCTCATAAATAAACTAGATTTCTTCTCTAATGACTGTATTACATTTTGAGTATTCCCCAAAAGAAATAGAAATAATGTTATATCATTTTAACTATACATTGTGACTCGCCAGTTTTACTGATGATGGGGTATATTGAGATTGAGGGAAACAATAATCATGTATTGTTGTACGTAAAATTAAGGCACGAGTTGCCTGGAAACTTTCCAAAAATACTTGTAGGGTTTATAGGGAATGTTCACTGGTAACCCCAGGATCACGCATAGACTTTCTCCCGAGAGAATTTGAGTTTGGGGTTGACTCCAATTTTGTAATTAGGTATGTTTAGCGTGTCTCAAGAAAAAAAATGCAGACAAAGGATTTAGGTAGCTTTATACACCAACTTAGGTATTATCTCCGTCTCTCGATACAAAATAGAGTAGAACATCTACGTCTACTAAGTATGCGATTACGTGACACAATTTAATTTCCCTAGTTTGCTTAATGAGTAGGATGGGAATCACGCCTCGGTCTGGTAAAAAACTAAATAGTTGAGGTTGAGGGTTCTCCTCCTCTTTGGGGCTTTGTCATCGTCACGAAGTTGGAGAAAGTGGAATTGGATTGCACCATGTCCATGAACGCCTTCTCCTCGAGTGCGTTGAAATGTAATAAAGATAAAAGTGAAAGCATGCAAATGCACAATGTACCGTAGTATTGTTAGGTATTATTTTTGCTGACATTGCTTGCGTATGTAAATAAGAAAAAGGAGGAAAAATTGGCCATATTAAAAAATGCTGGTTGGTAGTCGTGGTCCTCGTATTACATCACAGAGCGTAAATCCACGCCACAACTAACTTTTAGTAAATTTCACTTCAAGGTTACCGGCTGCGGTTTTAAGGATAATGTTACATCACTATACACTACTATTATTTATGACATGGCAATGAAATTAATGGTGTGTCAAGCAGAGTCGGATACAATACTTTTAATGCTATTTTGAGAGAGAATGAGAGAGAAAATCAAATAAATCCGAAAAATATTATTCACGCCCAAACGAATCAAGATAAGATACTACCGGCAGCCAGTGCAGTGATGTGAATAAAGGGAAAGTAGATACATAGCTTTTTATAGAATCATGATATGACCATAACCTACTTGTAATCCAGTTCAGTTGGCAACGCTATCAGCATACTTATGGTCCATATTGTCACAATAGCCCAGGCCGCCTTTCTCTTTGACACTCGTGGGCTCAGAGGATACAAAACAGCGCGATACCGATCCACGGCAATGGCGGAGAGAGTACATACGCTCACGTTCACACTGAGAACCTGTAATAATCATCATCATGATAATAAAACCGCAAAAAGCAATAGAACCGAAGGGAACATTAATAAAGATAGGTAATGGTATTTCTCTGCGACTGCACCACTCTTCTGTCTCTTTGCGAGCAAGTTTCTCCTATACAAATACAAGTACCTTGCCGCCGGAACCCTAGAAGGAAAGAGAAAACTTACTTGCACAAAAGGGCAAAACGCACACATGAAATCAGGGAGATTCCAGCGTTGGAGAAGTGCAGCCTGGAACTGAAAGGGAATGGTGAACAGACCGATAATAAAGTCTGCCAATGCCAAGTTTGCGATGAACATGTTGGTCACAGTTCGCATGGTCCGGGAGATCTGCAATAACAACAAATTATCAGAATTTTTATAACCTTCAAGTCTATTTTATTCCAAAGAAAAGAAGTGCGATTTCCCTGTACTGGAAGTATTTGTCTGTGAGTGACATTATGAAATGGTTCAGGAAATGTACATACACGTTAGGTAAATAATGACAGGTCAAAGTCGTAGAGAGAGAGAGACAAGAAACTGCATTTTATTGTTTTCTTTTTCATCTTCTTTCCTGCAATTCCCTTCATTGTTGTTTTCCTGAACTTAGTTCGTTTTGTTGTTGACACGAACTCAGGAAGAAAATAATTGGAAGAGTGCTCGCTCGAGGATAGAAAAAGAAATAACATAAAATATCACTACTGGAGGTTAGTGAAGATAATATACTGCATATTGTGCAGTTATTTTTTATAAGTATTTATATACTTGACTTGCTCGGGGAAATGGACATTCATCTCTATGACAAATGACGCATCTTGGGGATTCAGCTCTGCAATTGCTTATGTTTCAGTTGGTGATGCTCCCGAATGTCCCATTTCACTCTAATCGCGTTCTATCAATGTCGAAGCATGACGTTCAGAAAGGGCTATGCCATGACTTCCTGCAAAAACCATTGAATGAAATGCGAACGTTGCCGTCTTGACGTCACTTTTATCTGTAATGTAGCCTACAGTAGTTTTATAACCGCCACTACTGATCAAAGCTATTTTTGAACTACAAGAAACGATTAAATTTGTGTTAAAAGCTTATGGTCAATTGAGTTTCGTTTAGTGTTATTTAATTTCGAGCGAAATCCATATTATCTTGTCCTACTTGGAAGAAATACTGGAGGCATGAGATACCTGAGATAGATATACCTATGTCATGTCTGTAGCCTATTATTTAATACAAAAAGTCAATTTTAGATGACCTCGCTATCGAGACTCTCAATAACGGGTAAAGTACATCATTCTATCATTTCGGTTAGAGTAAATGACCCATTAAGTTCAAGCTTCATTCCTTCTGCGTATGTAGCAAAATGAACTTTGATTCAATCCTGTTATTTCTCGTTTATCTCTCTTTGAATTTCATGCACAAAATGTAACAGCAGATTGCAATATTAATCCGCTAGGGTAACCTTGGAATGCATTGGCTGTGAAAATATTATTTTCGGTTGCAGTTATAATGAACTTTGTCAATGTAGTAATTACGGCGTAGTCACATGCTCTTTTCAATCTGTAATTAGTTGGTGTATTACTTGGCAATTACTAAAAGCACTGACTGTTCAACCATATTCACAGTGTAAATAATTGCAACAGTGCAATCTCACATCCGCTTCTCCGTACAATGAAGAATAATCTGTTCTTTTTATTACAGCAATTAATGAATGACCTGTTTTGCATTAACTATGCTGTAGAATGCGGAGACTCTGATATATTTTTAGACAAACTCTGCCTGGAACTGAAGGGACAAAGATTCAAGGTCCATACTCCCAATCCAACCAAGTCATGAAATTTGTTTTGGAGCTTGCTGAAACCAAAGAAACCACAAAAATAGGCATACTGTCATGCAAAAGGAGCGTGAAATAAAACCATGATGCTGCTGCGTGGAAAGTTACGAGCTCCTGACAGATGCTGGCGAGCCCTTCAGACATTTTTGACAGCCTTCGTGGTATTCCAAAGATAAACACTACATTAATAAATAATTAATGGCCACTTGGGCAGCTGAGGTTGGGGACAAAGTGAAAGCAATTTCAATTTAGTTGATACAAAATGCGACTTGAGTGACCCGACATGTATACGCACTCTGTATGCAAACAACCCCACACAAAAATATTATATTTTGTGTCAGTGCTGCTTGAAAACGAGCATGTCAGCGAACAAAATATCCAATTATAATGCAATTGGCGAAAACTTTCTAATGTTACCTTTTAAACGTGTGCTCGTAGTGATTGATTTTAATAATTCGTTTCCTGCGGAAGTGTGTAGGCAGATGTGTTTGCGTAATAATGCTTTTGCATATGCGAATATACATTTATGCTATCGCAAATACATATTTTTATCTTATTGTTAAAATTAATTGAAAAGTATATTTTCCTCAATATGCAAAATTCCATTGACTACCATTTCTGCAAAGATTATTATTAATGATTGCTCACGAGGCGAGGCAAAAGTTTGAAACCTATGAGATCGTAGGATGGAAAAACACGCTAAAAGTCCGCTTTTACATCAACAGGAACGCGACGTCAACTACAACACAACTATAGCAAAACTCCAAAGCTAACCATCACTCATTTCCACAGTCTACAGAACATTGTCATCTCATTTCCAACAAGTGAAATTTGAAAAGTGTTTCAAGGGAAGCAGGCTTCAATGTTCCATGCAGAAAATTCACCCACGCGAAACTGCTCAAATAACTTTTGTTCTTTGCCAATGCGAGCATATATGGCTGCCGTTGAAAAGAGCCACACAAAATTCATTTTTATGGGCTATCATCAAGCTTAGCTGTTGAGCATTTTTGCATTGAATAAAGATTCAAGCGGAGACATAAAAGGCGATACATATTCCCTACGACTCCAAAAACCAGAGTGAAAGTTCAGTCGAAAAAATGTCATGCATGCCAAACTGATTCAATATTGTAATTGGAAAAAGAAAAGAGAGAGAGAAAAAAAGATTCATTCCTCTATCGCTCCTTGCTGCCTGTTACATCCCACACAATGCACACAATTTAATTTACATGCGGGCAGAATGTTTTTATCACTACAAAAAGGGAAAGAATTTGCTCTAGTTACCGCAACGACCCACATGACGAGTGTATTCCCAATAAGCGCTGCGGCTGAAATCCCTCCGTATAGAAAGCACCATAAAATGATGATAGACCAAGGAATAACGTAGAGCTCTGTGGTATGCTCGCCATCTCCTCCGATCCCATCACTATCCGAAAATAAACTCGTTGCATTTTCATACACTGTTTCTTCCGATGAATTACTTTGATTACCGGCTGGAATCAGACCGCTACCACCGCAACTAAAGCATTCTGGCGGATGTCCTTTTTGATTTAGGACGCCTTTAGAATCATTAAGATCTCTATTCACAGAGTTTAATATGACGTTTGTGAACATCTGTGTCGTTGAGCCATTAAACATTCCACCAAAGCTGTCTCTGTCGTCGTCTTCCCAACTTAAACTTTCCATGTTGCTGCTATACCGCTGTCTTGTTTCCAAATCAAGATTCGTTACCATAAACTTTCATATTCTCGGCAAGAGCTATCTAATTCACTGACGGCAGACTTTTCACTACTGTTGTCAGGAGGATTATTTGCAAATTGAGATACGGCAAGTTGGAAATAGTTTTGGAGTACAGAATAGTCCTTGACTTAACAAATTTCTGCAAAGCATTTTGACATTTCGCTTTGTACTGTTATAAACTGTACGTTCACCCACCCAGATAACTTTCACTTTTTCCGGAGATCACAGGTAAGTTAATAGAGAACCACCACATACATTTCTCAAGTTAGAATTGTTCATTCTATTTATGAAAATACGCAGATGTGTATATAAACCTTTTTACGTTTGTTGAGCTCTCATTAGTTCATATTTTTATAGCCTGCAATTTACGTGCTTTTGTTTGTTCATTCATATAAACGTAAGTAGTAGTATCGATGCTTGTACCCGGAAAAAATGTTTACGATATGCATCACTCTCGAGCAAGTTAGCAAAACAGTTCTAAAATAGCAACAACTTGGTCCTTTTTGCTCGGGCTCATTAAGCGCTTTTCCACTCGTTTTGATAAAGTGTTGCGCTTACTGCTTCCAATTTTCACTTTGTTTGCTGCCCTATACAACCTCGTTAGAGGGAGAAAAACGAACCGTTCATAGAGCAATTCATAATCATACCATAAATTTCTCTTCACTCAGATCAAAAGCCACATAATCAAAGGTATTCCTCTTTTAGCTTTTCCGTTATCGTCGTTACTCAAATAGTGCCACTTTTCTTTAATGGTATTGCGCTGCGATCATCATCGTATCGTTTATGCTTGTCTTGTTCTAGTCACTGCAGTCAACTGTGTAGTTTCACAAACAAACAGAAACCAGATATATACAGTGGCACGTAGAATACTAATGAACCAACTGACCGATGCTATATAAGCAATGTTAACTATTTAATGATCCTGGACAGGTAGTGGACGCTTTCAGCATTAATATGACATCCGTTCAGCTGCGTGACCGCCACCGACCACCGGATCTAGCAACTTCAAACCGATTTTATGCCCCACGGATCACAGTATTTAATTTGCCTAATTATCCTGCCCCTGTTATTGATACATATTATAGTAGCAAACGCATGTAACTGTTTACTTAATAATTTAGGTGGCCGAAAAACAAACTTAGTACAGAAATTTTGAATTTTCGCAATCCTTTTCGATAATCACGAATAATATGATTGAAAGACAATCTGATTTTTAATACTCCTCCCTAACCGAGTACCGCTTTGTATTTCCAACCCAATGAATGTACAACTGTCAATCTTCGGCTTCGATTGTAATCGATTAGAACATGAAATACTAAATGAACTCAGCATGCTTGAATCATGAACCCACAAACATTAGGGTATTAATTAATTAATTTCTTCCGAGCTATCGAGTATGACAGCATGATCGATTTCCTCCAATTTATCGAAAAACAGTATAATCCGTCTTGATTATTGTGGACAAACGATGGGATGAATATTAACAAGACGTCCGCATGCCAATAATTGATTAAACCGTGTAAATTTACTCAATTGTAGGTATTTACCGTAGATAACTTGTAGAATGTTGCCTACATACACAAACATATGCGGATTATGTCACAAGATACCCCATCGGGTGTGTTTCTAATAGCAATAAATATGGATCTATATCCATCCTTGAAAGCTGCTTTCCCTACGCTAGTTTCTTAAGAGATATTATGAAATTGGTAAGGAGAGAAACGCAGAGAGAAAGTAGCTTGCACCACAGCTTTCCTCCGTTCACTGTTGTCGCTCACACGACTTTCTGCTCGAGACTGGAATTTGGTCAAACTAAGCACCCTTACTTAAGCTAAGCTATTGGTTGTATATTTTGTATATTTTATGCTTTGCCTTGTTTCCGCATAGGACTCACCTTACCACCATATATTATAGCATCTCTCTCTCTCTGTCCACAACTTCCTTTCTGTTTCCCATTCTTTCAACTTTTTCACTCACCAGCATAGGGTTGAATAGAAAAAAGTGCTGGATCAACTCAAGTGCAAAGTGTTTGCTTTCACTTTTTCTGCTATTCATCACTGACTCCTTTGTACTAGCTCCTTCTCTCGTTAAATAGTGTGTACCTACCTACCTTGTAAGAATCACGAGAGAACACATTTAGTCCTCTTAAAAGGTAATATTACTTATGCCTACATGCGTTGTCCTTATATGGCGGAATAATGGGGTCCTTTTATTTGTTTGCGGCAAACAGACAGTTCTTCAACTATATAATTTATTCTATGTTCTTGAGATTAGAGCTGGTGAATTATGCATGTCGGGCTGATAATATCGCCAAAGTTTTATTTGTGTGAATCAAAGGATAAAACTTTTGTTAGTCTTTAACTTGTTGTCCTTGTTTTACTTTTTAGTGTTGAGCAAAGAATTTCTAATTTACATACTACATACCTACCACCAAGTTTTGCAAAGATTTTTTTTTGTTATCCATGCTATGAACAAGTATGGTGAAAGGAAAACGTTGAAGAACTCATTGTCAGTGTAATCATTGCAAACGCAGATATTACCCCATTTTTTGTTTAAAGAAAATGTGTCATTAATCTTCTTCTACTGTCAAAATTAATTTGTATTGCCCTTGTGTATTTATTTCCTGCAAATTAGACTTGCCACGTGTTGCCGTGTCAACACGGCAACACGGCTGTTTTTGGCGTTTTTTAATAACACGGCCGTGTTGCCGTGTCAGACTCTTAATTTGCCGTGTTAATTTACATATTTTTTCCTTCATCAAAAATTATGCAAACATGACTGTTTTAGCACAATTGATATGTTAGTTCGACCTCAGGTTTTATTTTTTCATCATGCAGTTTGCTTTGTTGACACGATGTACTGCGAAAAAGTGCAAAATGGCGCATAGAAGTTTTTTGTTTTGCATTATTTTGTGTTATATATTATTTATATAACACGGCCGTGTCGACACGGCTAATTTTGAAAAAAAATAAATAACTAACACGGCACGACACGGCTGGAGTTTTCTGACACGTGGCATCCCTACAGTGCAAATTTAAAGTTATAATTAATAAAGTAAAATTTTAAAATCTAAAGTGATATGACTTTTCAGTTATGTACGCAGCGTTCGGTAAAATTGTTTGGAATATCACCCACGTTATATTGTTTAGTGATGAAAATTCATTTATACAATGCCTTGTATGCTTATGATTATTGTCCGTGGTGATTTAGGTTAGATGAAAAAACAAGTATTGTTTATTCTCTGTCACTGGTTCATTTTTCGTTCAATGCCTCGCCTCGTGTAACTCAAGAATTTGAAAGCAAGTCAAGACATTCTTCTAATGTAGCATTTTTTTGTACAACATGTCGTTAAACAATTCAAGCACAATAACCTTGTTTTATACAAGAGAACGTTCCCCCCTCTTTTGTGTTTAAATAAATGAATGAAAACTTTTTACTGACCCAACCACACTTGTCGAAACTTTACTTTTTTAATTCACTCACCTCAGAGGAGTGGTTGGGTTGAATTTCCAACCGCACACATTTAAATCATAATAGACAGTCATCTCAACAAAGTACTAATTCCGCTTTCCGCTCTTATCCACTAACCGCTTGCATCTGTAATCCCTCATCTCATGAATTTTTTGTTCCAGTAAAGATATGTTGCAATTGTGGAGTTATGCAGTACATGAAACCCCTTGAGTCATTTGGTTTAGTTTAATATTAAATATTCGCATAGGTACAATATAACTTGATTGCCGCTAGCTAGCATTGTAGGCAGTTGCTTTTGGAAATGGATAGTCTCCTTTTTTATTGTGCATTGCAAGTTTTTCATATCCTTCTGCTGGATATGAAGCCCATTTTCTCCGAACTTTCACCACATCAATTTCTGTACAGACGAAATACACCGATGGGTGTGTGGAAGCTAGGTAGACAAAACCATCTCTTAATTCTGTTTATAACTCTTACGTCGATTTCCTAATAATTTTATTAATAGGCTTTGCACTTTAAGTAATACGTAATGCAGAACGATCGCAATAGAATCCTTCAACAAGACATCCTATAAACTTACCATTTTTTATTGTATCATGAAAATATACTGATTATATAGCGAGTATAAGCATTTTGTCGGCGGTATATGCTGTTTTGTTCAGCGATTAGTTCAAAGTTATCGATTGTTCAAGTTATAAGAAGCAAATATAATAACGTGCATACTATCATAAAATATCAGGTTGTAGTTTGTTATTGTTATGCGTCATAGTTTAGTAGGTACCAACTCCAGGGCCAGGGCACTCATTTCAATTATCTCGAATGATTGCTGTTTTGCTTTACATGTTTTGGGAGGAGGACCAGGAGTAAATCGACACATTACACAAACTTCCAGGCAGATAACATACATATTAGTTTGGATAATGGAATTTTGACGATGAGTTCTTAATATAATTTGTGCTCCAGTCTTTAAATATTCTACACTGTGTATGCAGCATTCTATTTAAAGTCCAATTAAATACGGAAAAACCTTTATTTATCGACCCGCACCATAATTGCAAGATAGCTAATGTTTCATAATGTGTGCATTGTTCGTCTACAGTACATACAAGCCCCTCCGTAATGGAAACCTTCTAATCTGCAAAGATATAATTAACAAAAGACGGAAGTATAGACGTTTTAAACAAATATTATAGAATTTGCCTGCTTTCAAGGTTTATGTTATAATATTCTCAAACTCATTAAAGTAATGCATACCTTCTCTTTAAACAGTCCTACACATTGTAAGTAATGCTACTGCACTGGCACGCTGACGATGTTGCTTCCTTATTTCCGCTGCAGTAGAATACCTACATTGTTTGTATGTGTGCTGTTCATCGGATAATCCCTCCCTATTAGTCCGGTTTAATTCAAATATATTTCTTACGGTCTAGTCCAATATCCTTCGTAAGTAACATCACTGGGGAAATTTAATTAACTTTTTGTTTCATTGGCTGATGCATTTGTCGCAATTTTAGTTTCACATACTTTAGTATATACGGGCTGTGCCTTGTTGGAAAGTTTCACGTATTCTAGTAAGTTTCTAGGAGATGAATGTTTCTCATAACATATTCTTATAAGTACTTTTAATGATGTGCATATTAGAACAAGTCGACCATATTTTTTAAATTTGTTTACACAACTCATTGTAGCGTTGCGTTTTTGATATACGACACCCTTGAAAAAGTTGATGCTCATTTTCAAAATAAATGACTGGCGACAGGCGTACGTGATGTGTTGACACAGAGCTTATTCCACGTCCTTGAAATAACTTGTTTTCTCAAGAAATGCTTTCTACACTGATCTAAACTAAAGTCCGCTTGCTGCGTTTCCAAAACGGAAAACTCGTTAATTATTGTGCGACAACTTTAAATATATTAACGGAACTGTATAAACATATTCCTATGCAGAAAACGTTAGACAACTTCAACTCGAAGGGGCAATACCATTACCTAGGCTAGTGAATTTCTGGTTTTCATGTCTAGTTGAGGTTTTGCTGATTTTAAGGAAGGTTTGATTTGAGTTATATGTTACTACGCAAATATTTACTATTATTAAAGCCCTTGCAAACATTGGAACCTACCTATGGCACTATTTCCCTAATCTCATCAACAATCAGCTACAAGCCTCAAAAACAGCTCACAATTTCAAACAATCACAAGTGTTACACTTCATCAGGTTACGCAAGTTTAGGAATGATTGCATAACAGCGCAACTATTTAGCCAAGTTTTCCTCCAGGCAAGACGAAAAGTCAAAATCAAAAGGGTGTCGTTCACTTCATATGAAAATGTAAGTAAGGCGAACGCATATTTACTCTACGTAATTAGAAACATGATCACACTTATTGTTAGAAGCGTGTACAAATATTAGCTTTTCTGGAGTTGCATAATACACAATTTCCTGAACTAGGTATTCAAACCTCATCAGTCTTAAGGGCTAGTTCTTCATTAAAGCAAAAGCTGTATCATTGACCATTCTTTTGATCATTCCGAGATGAGTCACGCACGAACATGACCGTCTTTCGGAATGCATTTTTTTTCTAAATTACCTAGTTGCCAAAAGATATAAAAAGCAGCTGCAAGGTTTTTCCCAACACACTTGCCATAGTATTATGGAAAACGTGAAGTTTCATCTTTCCAAATATCCAAGTTGTGGTATCATAATCCCATGTGTTCTCTAGCTATTTGTACCAGAGTGTGAGGTCACGTAGTTCTTTTAACCCACGTATCAGTATCCTTGATAAAATTGCAGGTTCACTACAGATGCATACCTAGTAATGCGGATAAAATGAATCCTTTAAAATATCGTTAGCAATAGCAACAAAGAACAGGACCACATGTGCGCACTCCCACGAAAATTGGCGAGTTTTCCGTATCGTATCATCATCCTTTCATCAGAAACCCGGCGATCCAGTAGTGAAAGTAAAATGAAAAAGGAAACGGGGGAAACAATTTATACCCTCGAGCTGTCATCTTTTCAGGATGGTTATTATGATAAGAATGGGAAAGTCTTTCTGCAAATTCGTCCTATTTGTTTCCGTTCAGTGTTCAGAGCAGCGAAGATAGTTCAAAAGCAAACATGATTGCGGACCCGCTGGTTCAAATCGATTTATTTTAATTAAAAAATTTTCATAGTTCTCCGAAAAATTGTGGAGGTTACTGACAATGAAAAATGTACTTCATATTTCATAACATTTTCGGAATTGTAATGCTTATTATTAAGCAATCTGTAATGATACCTCTTTTCAGATCATACAGAATTGTAATTATCTGCCAGAAACTATTTGTTTCAATTTTTATCCAGATTTTCGATTAGCGTGAGTGAGAGATTTTGTTATCATCCAATTTTCAATTACACTTTTCAATGTCAATCGAATCGACGGTGAAACAAAGTTGTAAAAATAAAATCTCACACTGCCCCAAACGGAAAAACTTTCAAAACTCTATTTATGTTCACTTACTGTGTAGGTGACTTACATCACCCAATGCATAAACTTTGCATAATAAATGCAATACTTATTTTTTGCCAGATGTAAAATTTTATATTTGTCTATAGGTACATGTTGTTGCCTATTATTAAAAATAGTTTTGAAGGTACATTAGTTTCAGAAGGCCACGACATTCGCTCTCGGCGAAATAAAAATTGCACTGAGGTTCAATTTCCTACCTGGGAAGTATGAAAAATAATGAATTCAATATTGCAGACAAAAAGCCATATGTTACGTACACATATTACAGAAGATGTAGCCACCCTTAAACCTAAACATTATTTTATGTTTCGGTCTTCACTTTCTTTATGCTGTCTTGAGCACCTGAAGAATGGATACTGGTTTCATATGCGCCTACAGGAGTCAAATTGCTGTATCGTGCGAGAAAAGCAAAATGGGAAGTGAAACACGAGGTACGTGCTTGTGAGAACTTGAGGCAACTACCTATGTATTTCCTTATTATTATCTAGCTCAACCAACGCAACGCTGGAAAACTGGATCCTTTACTTTACACAAACTGAATGTGTCCTCAAGAAAAATCTAGAAATAAATTGGATTTTTTTTCGAAATCTTTATATCATTACTGAAACCATGATTATATACTTACAGAATTGCAACTACTTTCAATACAACTACCTGTTATCACAAACGGGAATGTTAAGCTTACATATTTCTTTATAAAAAAAACTATATTCCTAAATAATTCAAAAATACAAATTTGTCGCTTCAATATCATTTGGTTATAACGTCTTGATTACAGATATACCAATTTGGACTCGATCTGCGTGGCCGCTTCCACAATTTCTCTACCTTCCTGGGAGTTTTGTAGGGAATTCTCCTCCCTCGTAGATTCAAGTTTACCTGTTGGCACTATTTGGTTGCCGTCATCGTATGATGGTTTCGCCTTTGGTTCCGTATCGTCCCATGGAGCTTCTCCACTTCGTTCATCCTTTAACTTCTTTATTTCCAAATCGTTATATGACGCAGATGTTGACTGATTTGCAACTGACGTATCAGAGCTGCCCACATTTGGCCGTTTCAGATTGTCAAGTGGATAATTAGCGTCTTTTTCTTCGTTCGAATTGGGCAAGCTCTTTCGTTTCTTATTGTGTTTGGGCAACAGATGCTTTACTTGATCTCTATATTCTGCAGGTATCAGATAAAGGTTTTCTTTGCCATCTGTTTCTTCCATCTGCGAGGCATAAACAATTTTTATTTTCAGTTTATGGACATGTTGCATTTGACTAATGGTAAAAGACTGAATGAAATGGTAAATTAGAAATAACCTTTATAGCAATCGTTCTATCTGTTGCTTGAAGCGATATTCCGTGCTGATCCTCTCCAACTGTAACGTTCATGAGCGCATAGACTTTCTGCTTGGCCGTGATTTGATTGATCGACTTTCCCTGAGATATAATGTCCTGGACAAAACCCTGTATAAGAGAGTTATAGAATTGGTTAAAACAAAGAGTAATTTTCAGATAACTATATATATCGAAATTTAGTGTTCAAAATGAGTAAAAGTTCACCCACTTTTCCCTTAACGTCCGATCGCATGTTACTTAAACGTAATGTTTGTTTTTGTCCATTTTCCAAAATAGCCCGCTCTGGTTTTGGCAGCAACTTCGAGTCAGACCGAACATATCCAATTATATCTACGTGGCAGAATTGATAATAAGAATACCTAATTAAAATTACATATATGAGTAATATATACATATATGTATATTATTAAAAACAAGGACAAACTCTACTCTACCTATTGCAGCACAATTTGGAATGCTGGTGACATCCGGAATAGGGACAAAGTTAAATGGCAAGTGTCTTAAAAATTGCTTGTTGATTTCCTCGTCAAAAACGTTACTTATATGGGCCAATTTATTAGATAGCTTTAACATGACCGTGGATCCCTTCAGCAAGGCTTGCTTTGGTTCGACCCGTCGAATGATCATAAAGTTTCTTAGGGTCACAACAGCATCCTGACAAAATAACAATATTAAAAAATTAGTACGCAGAAAACTATTTTTCTGATAACACATATCTATTGCACTAATTTGTGTACTGTGCATATAGAGGAGTCTCAATTTGTCTACCTGTTCAAGTTTTTGGTACATATTTCCATCAAGTATACGATCGTCAACACGAAAATATCCTACAATGTGCCGTTCGTCATCAGCAAAAACAATGTTACAAAGTTGCAACTTCTCCTCTGGCCTCGGAAACGCCGACTTCCAAACGACACGAACGGTAAGTATGTGTCTGCAAGATAATATGAACAATTAATGTTAATATCCCCTGATGCCAATTTCACATGTCGGTTGGTTTTTATAATTTTACTTTTTAACGGCAACTCTTACCTTTCCAGACAAGAAAAGTTGTCATTGCCAATGATGTAAGATAATTTGACATGATCATGACGATCCGAGGTCCCGTTTTGATACATTTTTGGTCAACGGATTGGTATAGGACGTGCCGATAAAATCACAGAGATGAACAACTAACGTTGTACAAATTAAAAATTTGCAACGTTGATGATAGACTAAAAACTGAAGAATTCCCACTACTAATTAACTGTAACACGTACCTGTCCCCAAAAATAAATCAGTGTTTTAAATTTTTGTACACGTCTGCTCCACACGCCTACTAAACTGTTTCTGAGTACATTTCGTGTGACTACATTAGTAAAAGACATTATTCTGTCCATTGTTTCTTTATTTGTTTTTTTAAATAAAATATTTATTTTACTGTTATACCAATTTCTAAAAATAATATAGCATATTATGAACTCGTACCATATATACCTAACCTAAGTACATTTTCATGGACCTATCACACTTTGTGTGATGTTGAGACGGTTTGCTTGCTGTGGGTACCTGAATTGCAAGTTGGTGTCATGTACAACAATGAGTGCTTAGTCTCTTCGTCTCTTGCTATATTATTTATTTAGTTATTTTAGGAAGGATTAACATTTTTAGAAATATGAGTTTGTAACCTAAAATGGGCACAGTTTTGAAGTGTTTAGCTAAGGTTTAGGTTGCGGTTACTGAGTATATTTACAAATATTAAAAGTAACATCATTTGTTAGTTCCAACCTGGTAAAGTCAGTTAGCACATGATGGATTTTAATTGCAAGCAAAATGAATAGTTGCTTTTATTGTTATAAATATGTTATTGCGTTATATGCCTTGCAATATGACCAATAAGTCAAAATATTGAAATGTACAATAAATATGAGATTAGTACATTTAAAAACTTAGAATGTAAAATTCCACTTTGCACAACGACGCTCGATCGACCCGTGTTTTGATGAAAATTATGGAATGTTGATTGTTATATGAAATGTTGCTTGATTTGCCATTACACGATAGAATAGGCAGGTATTATTATGCTCTTTCAAAGCTGGTTTTACACGATAGTATGATCGGCCTTCCAGTGAACATTGCCTCAATGACATGCATACAACAAGTGCTATAATTCGCATGGAGGATTTAAAGAAAGAAAACGCATTAATTTACTTTGATTGACATCTTTGAATGTTATCACAATCTACACGTGTAGTTTAGTTAAAATATTCAAAAAAGTATTAGCTTCCTCCGCTATAATATACATACCTATATGTGCATCACATTATTAACCGGTTGCATTTTTAAACTGCTAGAAAGCTTACTCCAGACTAAGCACCAAATGTGTTTTAACCCAAATAAAACTTGCTAATAACATTTATCATGCTCTTTCTACGGCCAGTTATATCCGATTGGCTGGTTTGCACTTTCTACCTTTTTATTACTATCACAGTAACAGTAACAATTCTGGGGCAAGTGAAATGCAACAACTGGACGATTGTAAACCGGTTCTAAGGCAGGTTATTTCTCGGGCAGTATACAATTATTTTGGCAGACTTGTTCCGTGGGAGCAAGTTTCATTCAACAATGGATTGTGCGTCACCGTATCAGTAAGCCGTACACACGTGTCTGTCGGAAATGTGGAAGGAGGAACCCGTTTTGATAGTTTTTCATCAAATATGATATTTTCCCGGGGTTTAATAAATTGCAATGGTAATTATGAAAAAAATGCATTATTAATTTGTCATGCAATATAGAAAGAACGTTTTGGGGCATCGGTAAGTCTGCTCTTCCAGGGGTATAGTGTTGCGTAAAGACAAATGAAGTCCCGCAATTTCATTTCCAAAGCAGTAGGTCATAAGGTCAGTCAGTACAGTCCAAATAACGATAACTTACCTGTGTGAGACGGTTAGCCCTGCTTCGTTCGCCAGTCATTACAAGCCTATTTTTTATCCCCCATGAAAACTCGTTTTGACACGGGATACCCGATAAAGATTTTGCACGTGTTGTCCTTGAATCTTGAAGCTCTCTTTTCCATTGAATAAAGCAAAAGTATAAAAGTCGTGATTAAGATGATCACTTACGTACTTGGCGTGAGACTGCAATGCATCCCATTGAGTTTCCATCTGCCTTACCATCTCTGTAATCAAGACAAGCTTGACTGACAGACAAATTTACGGAAGCAAAAGAATTTCGATCAAAATGCTCAGCCCAGCCATAAAATGATTTCTACAGTCTATTAATCTCCCAGACAGTAAAATTAGTTCAAGGGCGATCATAGATGGATTTTTCAAGATATTCTTCTACAGTTTAATTATTACTTCCACTAATACATTAAAAAACCTATGGATATTGGTAACAACAATTGATATGTTGATTGGAATGAGACTGCGTCATTTTTCTCTATAAATACTTCTTTCACATACAGTCCAAGATTCAGTTTTGCAGTGGAAATTAAAACAAAAAATATTTCTACTGCACCGTGACAATGGCATTGTTACATGGTCGTGGTTCCATTTTCGCATGGATTGGAGCATTGCTTCTACTTATCATCATCATCTTCTGTCTACTTCTTCAAATATCATTTTCCTCAAGTCCTGACGCATCACCACTTTCCACATCAACCGTCCACACCAACAAAGTTTGCCAAATAAATGCCGCTCTCGGTGATCAAGGAAATTATGTCAAAACTGAGCTGTGCAAATCTGTAGCCACCTCTTCAGAAAAATGCAAGTCAATACCACTTGATAGAGTTAGTGTTCCCAACCAGTCCAAGTTGTCATTAAACTCAATTCTTTCCAACGGAATCTCTGAGATGAATAGGGCAATGGGCCACGATTCAAATCAAATGTCAAGAAAAAAAAGCCATCTTCCTGCTTGGCTTCACAGGTTCTGGAAAAACGACAGTGACTCAAATGTTGGCTGGAAGTCTGCGCAAACTTTATGCTACGACAGGAGATAAAGGAAACCTTGTTATTGTCGATGAAGGCAGCAGAATTGGGCTGGAAACAACGCAATCCAGAACACTCATTCCAAAATACGTAGTCCATCCCGAAACTGGAGCAGCATTCTGGGACACTGTAGGATATTTGGATAGTCACGAGGAACCGGAAATAGTCATTGCTTCCACGTATTTTACTCAACACGCTTTAGAGTCAACAAGCTCAGCCAAGTTCCTCTTTCTCGTTCCTCACTCACAAGTAAGCAATGGGAACCGAATTGCCGACTTTGACAAGCTGATCACAAATGCCGTTGGGATATTTGCCAACGTCACCAAGTTCATAGATGCCGTTGGGTTAGTGGTGACCAAAGTGGGAGGAGATAGCTATTCGAATATGGCACAGGCAAATTTTGGACAGCATTAAAAAGTTTCTGGAGACATATGTCAACACAAAGGAAGGTCAATTGAAGGTAGCGACAGAGGAGGGGGTAAAGGACGAGCTAGAAAAGAAAATCGAGTTTGTGCAGGCAATAATAGGTGAGAAGAAAAGGCCCCGAAAATTTTATTTTGTAAGGACTCCTGAATTTTGCGGTTCTCTTGGAGAAATGGCATGGGCAAAGGATGCGGTGGAAAAGCTCACTGACATAATCAACAAAAATATGAAATACGCATCCGTGGTATCCTCAAAAAATTTCAAATTTACCCTTACAGCGGCAGCACGACTGCTGGTGGAACGAGATATCATGCCCAAACATGTACAGAAAATTAAACGGAGCATAGATCAAATCAAGCCAGAAGTGGAAGCAGATTTCCAATATAAGCTATCCCGCAACCTAGAAGAGAGCATGGAAAACGGTGTACAATTTTTGAAGAATGTCACAAAATTCATGAAAAGTAATTTGGACAATTATTCCTCCGCTGATAATTCTACCTCCCAGAAACCTATAATCGGCCAACAACTGCTGATGCTCTACACAGAGCTTGGATTTAAAATGAAATGCTCAAAATTTGATTCATTACAAGAACTGGAAAGCCAACTTGACTTTTTCGAGGCAGTCACTGGGCAAGACAACGGCGGGGCGACTTCAGATCAGAGCAGGATAAATTTCTTACGTCATCTCACAAAGACAGCGGAAGATTTACAACATTTTTATGCGCTTTGTCAACAAATCGAACCTAAGCTAAAGGAATATTCTAGCCAAGTCAAGCTTGCAATTTTAGTCGCTTCATCAAGAGTGGAAGAATCCAGAGTGCTCAGTTTACTTGAAAACATCGGCATCACTGACCTCACATCAAATCTCCGGTCCCTCTGGTCCAAAGTAAAATCAGACGACACGAAATATTTGGCAAATTTGATACAAAAATATGTACCCAGACTTGAAACAAAGTGTACCAAATCAACTTTAGATAGGAACATGCAGCATCTAATATTCACCGGAAGAAATGTGAAATTGAGTGACGTAGTAAATATGGGCCAATGGCCACAAGATTGTAAGTTGTCGACTGTCAAGGAACTGAGCGTGGTTGCCATGGAGAAAGTATTTGTCGACTGTGGTATGGATTTTGAAGGACTAAAAATCCACTTATCTATCATTGCTCCAAGTTGGAAAGTAGTTGACAATGGAACAGGAGCAACTCTGGAAATAAACCTGGATGATGGATACAGATATTGGCATAAAATTTACACCTTTGGCGATACGAAAGCCGCCAGTGCTGTTGAATATGGAAGACAAGGAACAAATGGCGTGCCAGGCACTCCTGGCGATAATGCGGGCTCCTTTTTTGGAGTCTTCTCAGATATCGAGAATGGTAATTTGCTTTCCATCAGAGCAAATGGGGGAAATGGGAGCCGTGGTCAAGACGGTGGTGATGGATACCGCGGTAGAAATGGAAAGGATGCAGACGATGAGAAATTTGAAGAGAAAGGTGCGGTTAAATGCAACAATGGTCATGGTGAAGTGTCAGGTGGGGATGGACAGAGAGGTGGGAACGGTGGAAACGGAGGAAATGGCGGATCACCGGGACAGCCAGGTACAATCCAGATAATTTGTTTGAGGTCAAACTCAAGCATTCCCATTCATACGTACGCTAATTTTGGAACTGCAGGAGCACCAGGAATTGGCGGTCAGGGTGGAAATGGTGGAAGAAAGGGAAGGGGAAGGACATGTGAATGTCGACCAGGTATTAGCGGACGATTGGGTGAAACGTCAGCAGGCTATTCGTTCTTTAATTGTCGCACTATCAGCGTAAGCGGTTCTCTATCTGCTCCTCACGGGAGTCCAGGAAACAATGGTCAAACTTCCCCAAGACCTCCTGCTCCACCCTTGCCAAAGAAATGGAAAGTGATAAACGAGTACAAGTCCGCGTTTCTCGGGAACTCATCAACTTTGAGCTTTCTAAGAGAAATCGATTCCAATTCGAAAGTACGGGGGCTTCAAGGAACCGTAGCGCTTGCTGAGGAAGCGGAAGCGATTGGCAGAGCCTGGTATACAACATCACTCAAAGGAAACAGGAAGCAAGATGAATTTATTTCCACGTACGAGCGATTTATAAATCGCTTAACGGAACACGTCAACTCTTCCTTGGTCAAGAATGAGCTGACCACCCAGGATAGAATTGCATTCAACTCGATTTACGCTGCTATTTTGGGTCAATTGATTGGACTCCGTCGCCATCAGGACACACTAAACGTAGTAAACACTGAGGAATACTTTAATGCCTTATCTATGCGGTTGGACTCGCTGCAAAGTGTTCAGAAGGAAGTTGTCATCCGGAGTGAGACTGATAAATTTCGCGACAGCTTGGATGCCAAGGCGGGGGAAGCAATGGGCTTTATCCAAAACACGGTCCTTCCCGCAATCGAGGACGCAGAGGCGGGCCTGGAAAGAATGAATAATAAGCTGCTTCAAGAACTAAACGAATTTTTGAAAGCGGCCGAGAAAGACGTGGAGAGAAAAAAGGACATGACAAGCAAATTTGAAAAAGCAATGGGAATGAAGCAGTTAATGGGCGTTTTGAATATTTTTGGATCCGCGCTGTCCTTCCTAGGACCAGTTGGTTCGGCAATGGGGGCTGGAATATCAGCGACGACCTCCATAGTCAGTTCAGCGATAAGCGCGCCAGATTCCTCCTCAATGTCGCCAGCTATGGAGATAAAAGTCCCAACACCTCTCACCAATCGTATGGGGCAAGTGAACAAGGAGTTTCTGCAAAAGAAAATTGGGGGAATCCAGAAACAGATTGATTTGACCCTTGAGGCAGTTGAGGAGGCGAAGGAGGAAGATCCGGCGGAAGGAGAGAAAATGGAAGTTTTGGAAGAATTTGCAAACGGGGTAAAGTCATCTCTTGAGGGATTGAAGGATTATGTGGAAAATAAAGACGGGGATGGCGCAAATCCAGTCAAAGCTATTAGTTTGGAATCTAGCGTAGACAAAAAGTTAAACAAGTTGAAGGCGGAAGTGGCAAAAAAGGAAGAAGAAATGACAATTAATGATGAGTCCGCCAACGAAGATACAAAAGGGAAGGCAACGGCGGAGACGAAAAGTGCCAAAATAGTAGAGAAACTTAGCGCTGGTATTAAAACTGTAGAGGCCGTTGGGTCTCTCATGCAAAACATTGCCGCGGATGAGTCCGAGCTCCAGAAAATGAAGGAAATGACAAAGGCAGCTGTGGAGACTTTCAAGGCACTGAAAAAGAAAAAGGATCAGTTTTATGATGAACTTCTCCCAGGTCTGGAGTCAATCCAACAGGGAATTAAGAGCGAGACTAGTGAACTCCCTGGTCAGTCACAAGTTGCCCTGTCGGTGAAGAAGTGGAAGGTGAAGGGAATGCTCAAAAGCATGAGATGGTTCATCCAACAGTTCACAAAGGGCTTCCAGGTTACAGAAGAATTCCAGGTGTGCTTTGACACATTGGACGAAGCTCTCACATTACAAATTGATCTGTACGACCACATTGAGAGGTACGAAGAGAAAAAGGAACTGGCCGACTTTATTGCCAACGTTAACTCGGCGAGTGGAAGCAAATCACAAATCACGGACAGGGACTTGAGAGCAGTTCTGGAGCGTCTGGACTTTTCCATACAGGGCAACCTGTTTTTGGAAGAGTACCAGAAAGGCATTCATGCTTTTAAGCAATGGGTGTTTCCATTTGCCAACCGTTATCTGGGTGACAAAAATGAGGTCCTGGGCGTTCCAACCAATTTCATGGAGATGGTGGAAATGTACAAGAAAAAGGTGAAGGATCTGCGAATAGAGATGGCAGTATATAAATCGACTACCAACAATGGGGACGTGGCGACGATAGTGAACACGTTCAGAGGCGACATAGAATCCAGTAGACCATTTTACGTTTGGTCAAATGATCAGTGGCAGGGATCCATTAAAAAGCTGCTATCTGGACAAGCTGTGGAGTTGAAGGCTGATGTTGACATGATTGGCCAACAGTTGCAGGCACAAAGGTTTTTCAACGGCAAGTCAGCAATCAAGTACAAAGTTGTCGAGTTGACGCTGAAAGCAAAGAACGGGGAGCGGCAGAAGGAGCTGGACGAAAGGTTGAAGCACTTTCAAATGGTCATGATCCACAGTGGTATATCTCTGTACAAGGTGTTAGGGGAGCATTATGTGATGTTTGATAGCAATCAAACCTACAGATATAGTTTCGAACGGATTAATAACGAACATGTCTCATCAAATGGTGTCAAGTATAAGGTGAGCAGTAGAAAATGAGATGCCAGTGATAAGAGCGTTTCATTACAATACGAAATGCAAACACTGTGATTGTCAGAACACCAATTATATTTTAATCTTTTTGATTATTATTTGAAGGTCGAAGGACAAACCGCTGACTTTTTGATGAGTCCTTACACATGGTGGACATTCCGGCTGATTGACGCCACAACCGGGTCCGGACATGAGTTCATAGATTTGGAGGAATTCGGGGAGGAAGTTGACTTGCAATTGGATGGGAAAGGTGTGTACTTGGACGAGAATAGTGCCCCAACGGCGATAATGAAGAACCTCAATCTGGCTGATCATTATGAATTGTATGATTCCAATGATGATGCCATCAGGAAAGCTGGGATATGCATAGCTTGAAGTTGTAGTGAAGAGCTTCTCTCTTAAAACAAATAAATTAAATTTTGGTTCTTGGAACGCTTGATATGAACTGTTTCGAAAAATATAAATATGAGTTGTGTTTTCATCTTATTTTGATGTCGAGGCCTTCGGCGTTTACTTTTTATTTTAGAAAACCGAAATACAGTTGTCTTTTAACCATTGTGTAACTTTTGTAACAAGACTAAGTGAACAATGACTGTAAATATTAATTAATTTTCAATTATGTAAGGATAATCAATGAAAAATCTACAACCAATAAGTTATAAGGAGACTAGGAGTTTCTCCTCTTGATTATCATAATTCCAGTCAGTAAATTTAACGGTGCATGTTTCACATTCATGAATATTTCGTCGTATTTGTCCCTGAGCTACAACATTTGTGGTTTTACGAATAAATGGCTTCTCTGAAATTTCCATGCACTCGACTGTTGGGGTTAATTGTGGAGGTGTGGGATACCGGGACGTGTCTTTGTGGTATTTGGTAGTATTTTAAGTACCGGCAAATAATGAATACCTAGTTCTTTATATAGTGGAAACATTCTGCTTGACTACAATGATTCCGATATTGCGTTGTTGCGAAATAATTGTACTGGAACGTAAAATGCATTTAAACTGAGAGAATGAGCGGTTGCAAAATACGGTACGATGCAAATTACTAGCTCAAATAATATTATGCTCGAAATACACACACCTACACGAGTTTTGAACTTATCACTATCATCAACTAACAACATTTTTCATTAGCAGAAATAACTTATTACTAATAAACAACCTCACTCCTGTCCTATTAAATGGCAGATCATATAATCGTTGTGCTCATATGATAATTGAAATTTTCAGCCGCACAGCAACATCCATTATTCATAAGTCATTCGTTTGAATTACAGATCAAGTTGTGTGTGCAAAATGACACTACAATATATATTGCGATTGATTTCGTAGGTTCACAAACAGTTGCCTGCAACTTCTAACAACCAAAAGAAAATGATACCGGACCAAAGCAGGTTGTTTTATAATGATTCCATCTTTACTAGAATAAATGACCTAACATGACCTGTGATGAAAGGCTGATGATAAAACAATCAAGAGTCTGGATTTTGGATAATTCATAATGTCGAAAAATGCATTTTAAAAGAAGAGTCAAGTTCAGTACTGCAGATTGTTTTATCCTTATCGGACAATTTTCCATCACTTGTGACGGCAATATGTAAAGAACTGGGGTAAACAACCTAATGATAAGCACAGTTCGTGGAACACATCAATTTAGTGGAGAAGCCGTATCATTGAGCGTTTGCAAAGCTGTGATCAGTGCTTGATGTTTGTATGACGATCAAAAATAAGTAGTATACCTACACACATACATGCATACAAATAAATAAAATAATTGCGATTAATAACTCAACCAGAACATTGCACTTCCGAGTGACATGAGGGGATAGTACTAAACATGCTTGGAGCTAGAATCGCATCCATTTACCCACGAGACAAAAAATACTGAATTCCAAGGATTTGGTTGTTGAACTTTTAAAGTCAAGTAAAGGACATGAACGTGTAATATTGATTGCTTACAATTAGTATAGGTAACTGGGCGTAATATGCATAGGTAGGTATACTACAAATTCAATTTGTCAATACATTCAGGACCTTACGAAATGAGTAAATACCTAAACGAAAGACTCACAGGACTACTGATGGTTAACCTTTTTGGATTTTACGATAAGACTGCATTTAAACACGGATAGCAATCCAGTTCGTCGAAATTAGAGAATGCAGTGTACAGAATAAATAATACATACCTAGTTGAATACAAAGTCATTAAATAAAATCTGATTCTTTTTCAAAGTTTCTTTTCTCCTTAAAGAAACGTCTAAAATGAATATTCTACCGGAGAAACGTGAAGACATAACGTTAAGCTGGCTGAATAGCATTTTTAAAACCGTGTTCGGTTCACATTACAAAGTTTTTTTTTACAAATGACATGGATTACAAAATCAGTTATTACAAAGTCATTTATTACAAAACAGAAGGACATATTTTACAAATTTTATTTTCCACGTGACAGGCAGGATGTTCAGTCAAAAAAGTCATGCATATACGTGGAAATGGTTAACAAATAGTCAATTGTTTTTGCATACCAGAGTGATCACTTCGTGCTTCACTATTTTTTTTCGGATTGGGAGGATGGCTATGCACTTTGTAACTTGAAAAGTTATATGTCTCCTTGTCTAAGTTGTAAAATATTACACTTGTACGACAACTTTGCCCCTTCCGGTGGCATTTGAAATAAGTTGTAGTTCCAACTATACTATTAAGATGATACACAAAGCCATCCAACACCAATAATTTATACTTTTGAAAACTATCAATAAACCGTACGTTGTGTACTTGAGATGTTTTATGAGACCCAATGATAAAGAAAGATGACACTGACAGAGACAACAGCACTTCTCAGAGGCCAAGCCGTGACTAAATACAAATGAATTGCATTCGGTGCTCTTTTTTATGAATTTGTAAAAATGCAAATTTGTAAAAAAAGACCTTTTGGATATTATGCTTTTGTACTCCATACATTTGTAATGAGGGTAATTTGCAATCGGTGTTTTGTAATGTGAACCTAAGACCTTTTAAAACTCATGGCATACAGGTACATCGTTTCACCTTTACTGGCAACGTAGGCGTTGGGAAAGGTTTCATGGGAACGGTGGAACAAGTGGAGCTAGAAATAACTCGATGCTCCCAAAGCCTTTCTAACCTCCAGGCAGAAACATCCAGTCACCCTGAAATTGCATCAAACTCGGGAAGTAGGGAGTCTCTCCACATAGTCATCAAAACCTCTCCCAATGACCCAATACGCAGATTCTATGCCACTAATGAGTGCTTTTCCACCAGAGAGGTGAGCATGTACACAGAAATACTTCCGGCATGGGAAAAATTCCTGGACAGTCGTCAAGTGCCTGAGGCCAATCGCTTCCGCCATCCATTTTGCTACTACGGAGCAGAAGAGGGCGAGGATGATAATTATCGGTACATTCTGGTTTTGGAAAATCTATCTGCTCCATCATCCCAATTTCGCATGTGGGAGGGAGCATTTACTCATCCACTGCCTTGGGATGCAGCTTCTGCGGTTATTAGACAAATCGCAAGATTTCATGCCACTGGGCTAGCGTATAAAGCTGAAAATCGGATTGAGTTTTACAGAAAGACTTATCCGAAATTAGCTCAACATTTGAGTCCTTTATTAAAGATGGTGTGGGAGAAAGGATTTGACATTGTGAAGAAAGTTATTGAAGATACAGTGGACAAGGAAGATATTCCAGTTGGACTTATTAAACAACTGGATTATTTAAAAGGAGAAAAGATGTTTAAGGTAAACTCCAAGTGGTTTCACGACGAAGAGTGGCTGTTCAGTAGAAGAGGTGTGCTGGAGACCGTGTGCCATCACGACCTGCATTCAAACAACTTGGCATTGCACAATAGCCGTTCATCTGCTGTCCTCTTTGACTATCAGGTTAGTCAAATACGTATTTATAAAGTTACCCAACTAAATAATTAATCATTATAATGTATTAGTAAATCTTCTTTGTATTGAATTTAGGTATCCTGTGAATTTAATCCGATGAAAGACTTGACCTTCTTCCTAATTCTTAACTGCGAACTGGAAGCTTCAACAAAACGCCTGTCCAGATCTCTGCTAGTGTACCATGACGAGTTCGTAAAGTCAATGACGGCAATCGGCACGGACTTTGAATATCCAATTGACCGTATTCAGAGAGACTATGACAAGTTTTTCGCTTTCAGCATTTCTCATATTGCGACAAGTGCACCAATTTGGGTTGCTGGAGAGGCCAGTACTGATGAAAGTAAACGACGGTTTGCGATGACTATTGTTGAAGCATACAAACGGGGAATACTAAAATTTCCAACAGCCTGAATAGTATCAAAATGTATTTATTTTTATATGGTTGGCAGAAAATACAGCAATTAATATACCGTAATCTACATTTTAATTATCTTGATAAGAAAATTAACTTACCACATGAGGATGATTCAATATTATTGAAGCCTTCCCTTTATTCATTGGTAAACTGTAAATCCTATCACGTTATTTTTTTCTGACTCGGGCTCTGTCATCGAACGTTATAAAACATGCTGATGTAAATACAATATAATGCCGGGGAATATTCGCATCATCTAATAAACTGACTTTGATTTTCTAGGGTAGTTACGCGTCAGTCAGTGTCATACATGTTGTAAAATACCTGTCATTCATGCATAAATCATGAATTTGACTTGAATTGAGCAAGCCATCAAAGTGTAACAAACTCCCTTAATCATGGAAGTTATCGAAAAGTACGTTCGCTGATAATCATGAATTTGGTATGCAAAGTATTAACTGACACTTTCCGTAATGAAGCTATTACATTTTTTCTTGCTAGAACGCAATCACAATGTCAAGCAGACGGCACTATGTAATGAGTGTAGACATGCGCACATACCGGATCCGTTTGTAGATTGGTAGACCGTAAAATCTACCTTTCTGCACGATGTATTATAAGACTGGTGTATCGGCTTCAGTAAATCACTTGAGGAAAATGTGAGCTCTCACGCAGTGGAATTCCGCTGCGGCGGTAGTGTACCAATACTCCAAGCAGACACAAAGATTCCATGGTCAATAAGCAAATGAGCATCGTATGCAAGTAATTAATTTATTTAAATACGACATTATGCACTACTTAGCGCAGAGTCGATATATAAAGAATGCTTAAATACATTAATAAAGCAATTGTGAATAACCAAAAACTCTTACATTTGTTATATTTAATTTTTACGACATAATTTACATTATTGCTATAGAGCTGCAGGTACCAAGTTGTGATAAACTATGCTGGCAAAGACAACGGCGCTATTAAATAAGAAGTTGAGTTTATAAAAAGGGATAAGCGCTACTCAACTTAACTTTACGTGCTTTATTTTCTGCTGTTGCGTACATAGTTGAATCGTAGTTATTTATACATTTAATTATTTAGTTATGTCGGCCTGTTGGTGCCAATGTTATTGATACGGTTTGACGGATTTTGTTAAAACATGGCAGACGGGATCCTTAGATGACAAGGAAGATTAGTATTGTGCTTTAGTTCAATCGGTCGACATGTCACGGAATGGTCACATGCTTTTAAATGGTAAACTAATTTAAACGCTAAACTTATCCTGCACGCATCAATTTATGTGTTACATATCTGTGCTAATGTTAGCCATGAATTCCATAATGCAAAATCACACCGTTTATATAAATATTAAATTTTTGATTTCTTACAAATGACTATTACAAATAGTTAATTGAATATAAATTCTGCTATCGTATTACTCAATTATCTTGATATATAGCTACAAGTACTTATCATTCTTGACATAAAAAAACATATTTTTGCATTAATTGCACAGGATGCAATAAAGAGCATATGGAAAAAAATCCTTGAAGTTTAAAAAGCTTTTTGACTTTTTAATGAGTTACTTAGCCAGGCAGAATAAAATTCCTCATATTATCTGCTATTTTACTTGGAGTATTGGTACAGTATAGACATTGCGGCTATGTCTGTAACTACGACCAAAATTTTCTTCCCGTGTATTTTTGTGTGCGTATGTTATTCTCTGCTTGATACGGCGATCCCTGAGCACCAGTCTTATAATACATCGTGCTTTCTGTTACCTGGCTGCTTGCTAGTGCCAGGTAACGGTTGGTTCAAATCGAAATGCAATCACAGCTCGATTTTTGCTGGCTAAAAGAGACAATCATTGATTCGTCTCACTGCCAAATGATGAGCAATTTTGGGCGGGAAGTTTAATCTATATGAGAGAGAGATAGGCCAAAAGCTTTGAATTGAACTTCCCGCCCAAAATAATTCATCATTTGGCAGTGAGACGAATCAATGATTGTCTCTTTTAGCCAGCAAAAATCGAGCTGTGAATGCAATGGTATTGAGTTTGATTCGCCTTTCGGCCCTAAATTTGAAGGACTTACTACGCAACAGTAAGTGCAAATTTTCCTGTGCCTAGCAATATTTTTAGCAAGGTAGTAAGATTAATTAATGCGTTCAGTGATCAGTTAAAAAATAGTATACAGAGCAAATACTAATAATATGTCTGTGAAGAAAATTGATGACAAATGCAAACTGAAATTCAGGTTCCCATCAGCATAACGTTAATATTGGATTAAGGAAATTTATTTACTAAAAGCATTGGGCAATATTGTAATGCATAAAAATGGTTCATTATAATTTGTACATGACCAACAAATAGGCGTATTGAATATTACATTTTGCAAGCGTTGCGCTGAGTTGTTTGTTGTTGCGGTCTTGAAAATGCCATTCATTAACAAATTAAGTTTGTGGGAGTTTCCAACTTTCTCTAAAACCTTCCTGCCAGATCTTCCTCGGCAGTCACAATTTCCAATGGAATATTTCCCCTGGAACACCAAGACGGAGAGACCATCCACGTTTCAAACCTTCTTTACACTTGGCTACTACACGGGTGTGATCCCATTCAATCCTGTATACGACATTGACAGTTCAACTTGGAAAATTAAGTATTCCAGGTTTCAGCAGGTAACTAATCTGTATCACAATTTTATGGAATGCATTTCTCTTCCCATTGTATTTAAAGCTGGGAAAGCTGTACATAATACAACACATACTTTGATAAATAATTAATTGCTAACTACCTACTAGGTAATATGCTTCCTTTTCTTTTGGACACCTATGTGGATTGCACACGTATCCAATGCACACAAAAGTTTGACAAACTTCATCAACTCGAGCAAGCTCTCGGCAAAGATATATTTTACCTTGATCCGCTCAATTGTAGACAACGCGAAGCTATTCATGTTTCTCTGGATTATCATCAGACGTGCCGGTCACCTGGAGAAAATCCTTAAAAGAAACAAGGACAATGAAGAAAACATGGCCGTTACTGTGAGGGGACGAGCGTCAAGAAATAGGGCACATCTCTATCTTGCTACAATGTACACTGTCTACATGATTCTTAACTTCTTCAACATTCTTTACGTTCATCATTATGGCGCAGTATCAGAAACCAACTTGGCCATCATGTTCAACACGTTAGTAAATGACGGCATACAACGTTGGACCTGGGCTTTCTCAGAGAAAAGCAGCAGAATCCTCCTGCCAAACACAGAGTACTCCACTAGAGATTTAGCATTAGGTAGTTTTGAGATATTAATGCGCTTTACAGATTTTCACATATTTGCAATAGTGGAAGTGTTCTTCATGGGACCCTTGCCGGTGTCATTTTGGCTATCCATGATAAACTTTGAAGAATGCGTTGAGTCAGGAAAGCCGACGAGCCTAAAGCCACGGGGAAATGTCAAGGAGCGGTATTCTTTCACGGAACGCATTCTAAATGCTTTCGAAAATCTGAAGGAGCATGCGTGTTTGGTCAACGATATTTGGTCGATCTTGACACTGCTTTGGTTAGTGGACCATTCGCTCTGGTTGATTTTTATTGTCAATGATGCGATAAGTACGGATGACCTTTTGAATTTGGTGACGATGCTGAAACTGGTTACGTTGTTTTCCATGGCGCTATTTTTTGCAGCGGAAGTTTACCGAAAGGTATACATATTAATTTAAAAAGTTTTTTTTTAAAGTAGGCTATTTTATTTATGTTAACGTTGTAGATAATATTTTGTGATTATACTAGGCTGCATGCTTTAAAACATGGCTCACAGATTTTGTCAACAACAGTTCACACGAAAAACATTTCATTCTGGATGAGGATGATGAGTACGATTTGAAAATGCTGTTGGAAGAATTAGAAATTGTCCCAGTTGGAATCGGTTTACTGGGAATGTATAAATTTGACTATGCATTTGTTGCACAGGTTCTATGGCTCAATATTTAATATTAAAGCAATCATCATTAATTAAATATAAATTGATATTAATTCGTTGCCATTATATCTACTTTCTCACTTTTGCAGCTTTTGGTGATCATCATCACGTTATTCGTCGTCAGTTTTGAGAAGTAGCCAGGTGAATTCTACAATGGATGGTCGGAACTATAATTGTCCCCGTGAGTGTGTGGCAGCTTTATGAATACCACTTCATTTCTTGTGAATGCGGAAATGTTTTTATTTTCTATTCGTTTGCATAGATTCCAGTCAATTTGTAATGCGTGGGCACAAGATCATCACCTCATCTAGCAATGGCTCTTTACTTCTAGTCAACTGAACAGAAAGTATGATGAATGAGATATTCACTAAAATTTTAGCAGCTTGATTTTGAACTGCCGTTGAATGGACATGTGTGTACATCAAATAATAGTGAATCATAATGCGCACTGAAATCTTTTCTTCTCCATGGGATACATCAAAACGACTCCCAGTGTCACCTTAGTGTCACCAAGATCCTTTGGAAATACAATTTCAATGTACGCACAATATTACATAGTCTAATCCACTGTGAAAAAATACATTCTCTTATAGCATCGCGATTGCTCAAAATGATTTCCATCATATATCCAGAAACTGCCAGGATATGTCCAAGAATATAAATATAAAATATTCCCAACAAATTCTTCAATCCAAGCAGATCTGGACGGTCTTAGGTTCACATTACAAAACACCGATTGCAAATTACCCTCATTACAAATGTATGGAGTACAAAAGCATAATATCCAAAAGGTCTTTTTTTACAAATTTGCATTTTTACAAATTCATAAAAAAGAGCACCGAATGCAATTCATTTGTATTTAGTCACGGCTTGGCCTCTGAGAAGTGCTGTTGTCTCTGTCAGTGTCATCTTTCTTTATCATTGGGTCTCATAAAACATCTCAAGTACACAACGTACGGTTTATTGATAGTTTTCAAAAGTATAAATTATTGGTGTTGGATGGCTTTGTGTATCATCTTAATAGTATAGTTGGAACTACAACTTATTTCAAATGCCACCGGAAGGGGCAAAGTTGTCGTACAAGTGTAATATTTTACAACTTAGACAAGGAGACATATAACTTTTCAAGTTACAAAGTGCATAGCCATCCTCCCAATCCGAAAAAAAATAGTGAAGCACGAAGTGATCACTCTGGTATGCAAAAACAATTGACTATTTGTTAACCATTTCCACGTATATGCATGACTTTTTTGACTGAACATCCTGCCTGTCACGTGGAAAATAAAATTTGTAAAATATGTCCTTCTGTTTTGTAATAAATGACTTTGTAATAACTGATTTTGTAATCCATGTCATTTGTAAAAAAAACTTTGTAATGTGAACCGAACACGGATCTGGACCATCGTCATCGCTCTCTTTTACAATGTCACTTGTTTTATGTAAACTTTGCTCCCAATGAACCTTGTCCCTTCTCAAGTTCTCCAGATCCTCCGTGACCCACTTGTTTGCATGGCCAGAATCCCTTATCATTCCCAACACCACGTCAAAATTCACTCTGAGCACAGTGGCTTTTGGCATCGTCAGTCCAACCGAAACAAACAGCGTAGTGTCCTCTGCAAAAACCAAAGGACTTTTTCCATGCCTAATTGTCAAGTTTCTGTACGCAGTATAGTCAGCAGCACCAGTCCACGTAATGCAAGCAAAATTTCTCTCAAGTGCATTAGGTATTAAAACAGTTGACCACTTCCTTCTCGTTCTCCTTTCTCTGAAATATCTGCTTAAACACGGGATTACTTGACGATTTGAAGTGAGCAAATACATTTCCTCCGGATCCATCAAATCCCCATGAGAAGTCATGGGACTCCACAAGTTCTCTAAATGTCTTTGGTTGTATTTGGCACACGGGAAATGCCAAGAGTCCAACAATTTTTGAAACGTAAAGTGTATTAATTATCATTGCTCCAAAGAGCCAAAATGCTAGCAGCAGCCTAGACGAGTGATAATATGGGTAAGGTAATTCTTGACCGATCAGGGTGAAACCAATGTGCTCAAACAAGTGTCTGTATAGAACTGATGACTTTGCTTTTTCGATTACCCCCATCAATTTGAAAGTTGATGTAACCAACACCAAAGATAAGATAACTGCAAACCACATTGTTGGGGCAAAGGGCCAGTAAATGGCTTTCCACGAGTATGTTATTCGTGGTGGTCCTGTCATAAACGATACGTAGCAATACACAACGGCTGAACTATAACTGGCAACATGATATCTTGCCGAGTTGGCACTACTGGAAGTTCCAAAGTCGGCCTGTCCATTAATCACGTCGCCGACAACTCCGTTCCAAGTACCATTGGGAAAATTTCTTCCACTGCCCAGTCCTGTGGAGGGGAAAGCGGTGAAAGTAAAATTGAAATGGCGAAGGAGGGACCCAACAAGATAGTGAAATACACCTCTCTTAGAAATGAATTTGTTGCTGGTCCCGCTTTCGAGAACAATTTCATACAGGAAGAGATATTTGAGTGGAACACTAATTTTTAAATTTTGTCCATATCCATTTTTTGTGAAGTCTGGAAATAAACTGGATAAAGCTGCTCCTTCAGGATTCTCTAGACTTATCGTATACATCCTGGGTGCACCTTGTGTACCAAAGAAGGAAATGGTTTGAGCCTCCAAGTTTTCCGTCGATGACAAAGAAATTCCAATTTTGTACTTTATAATCGAAAGTCTGGGATCTTGTAGCAATGACGCAACAATACTGCTATTTTGAACGAGAAGTATAAAATGATCTCCGTCATTCCTTAGTGGGGATACAGATGAAGCCACAAAATGATTCAAGTAATCGGATACTCTCTGATTTCCCCGACTAAAGAAGATCAGTGCTAGGGAGCAATGAGAGTAGTGTCTCAAAGATAAGGGAAAGGTTGATGATTCCATAGTATCATTCTTATGGTTTAGTGTTAATGTTGCTATTCTTGTAGGAAGTTGTGGAGATAATCCTAAATGAGCGGCTACTTTTTGAAAATGCAGTAAATGCTCCATGTCCGAGGAAGACGACACATTGTATTCGCCTGTTGATAGAAATATGTCACAGGTTGAAAAATGTGATCGGACTATTTTGCTCAGTGTAAGGTGCAAGTCTCCAGTTTCGATACTGGTTAGTTGAGGAGGCAAGCCCAAGGCTACCGGCAATGTATGGAAGAAAAACAACACAACAATCGCAGTCATTTCCAAATGCAAAAGTATTTTACTTATTGATGACAACTCTGCAGGTTCTCAGACAGAGTTAAACGTTGCTATAAAATCTTATTCGCCATTAACTTTCACAGAAAGGACTCATGTCCAATAATGTCAGATTGTAAGAAGTATGTAATATTTCACAACTACTTTACATTTCAAGGAGTATTTAGCTTGAATCGAAGAAGGAACACCATAATACGAAATTTGGACGGAGGAAACAAGGACTGAGATTTCCTTAAAAAATTCACTAGGCTTAAAATATTCCATTGCGGGCATTATTGTGTCCATTTATTAGTTCCCTGACACTTTGCAGGTCGGATTACAACATATCAATTCAAGAATGCATAAGGGAGTATCCTATACTATGAAATATTATATACTTTATGGTCGTCAAGCTCAAGCTTGTCAAGTACCTTGGCTTTATTTGTGTATAATGACAAATTAAGCTATTTTGGAGATAAATTTCTCCGAATGCATAAGACGCTGAGGGGGTAAACAGTAAACTAATAGATGCTCAAGTTTATATTTCATTAGTAAGTATTTTAAGCGTGAGCAGCAAAGCCAATAATGGTTGTCTGAGTCTAAAAAATACGCACCCACATAAACTTTAAGAGTCTTTCTAGTAGAGAAGGAAACTGCCGAATTGCGAGGTTTGCTCTACACGGTTCCAAATAAGAGGAAATAAGCAATGCCGAAGCACAAAGGATCATAAATATAAATCAGAAAATGATTACATAACACCCATGATTAAACCAACTTAAAAGTTAGTACATACATAAGTATAACACCAAGTCACAAAAAGTACAATTCGAGGAACGTAAGCAGATAATTCAAATCGCAAAGGAACGAATTCTTCAACACTAGATATTCCGATAGCGTGTCGATTCCAATTGGTACTCTTAAAAGGTTGTTCAAATTAAGTAGACATGTTAAAACCGTGGCATTTTGGCGCAGATAAAAATACATGCTTTATAATGATAACATTCTGTACTCCACGCGTGGTTTACCGATCAAAATATATGACACATACACCCCCTAAAGGTCAGTTAGACGTATCCCGTCCTTAAATAAATGAAGCAATCTTTATTTGTAATAAAGATTGGAATGTAATTACTGTCATCATCATTCTTATTGTTTAACATGTGAAAGTGAGAAAACAATTGTTTTTTTACCAGTTCATCTCAAATGTCAAAAGAACATACAAACATTACACACCTGTCTACATTTACATGGCTAGTTTAGAAAATTGTATTCGTTTGGTATTTGTATGATGGCCTTTATTTCTCTATTTTTACGACTTACATAACAAACTTAATTTGGACAATTTACTTGAATTTTTGGAGAATCATTTCACGTCACGCTACGTCATTATTGGATTTATGCATCGGAATGTACATGGCAAGTGAACATTCCAACTCCCGAATTATTATGCCTCTTACATTCATATGCCACGATATAATGACGTTTCTGTAGTTTCCATGCTAGGGATTTCGAATTCGAGTTTCTTTTTCGAAAATCGAGAAAATTTTCGATTTTTGATTTCTTATTTTCAATTCAAAATCAATCAAAAATTCAAAAATAACATTGTTGTGGTTCCGAGCGTTTCTGTGTTTCATTTTACATTTTCCTTTCCTAGTGTTTATGTTAAATGAGAGGGTTATGATTAATTACGAAAGCAATTATGATTCGCTGCACAATCATTTATCGCCAAGTACTATTTAAATTCATTAGTACCACCACTACACGTTGATTTCGATGGAGATCATCCGGACAAACATGTTATTGAAATTAGTAAGTTGTCATTAGGAATATACAGTGCCAATAAAGTAACGGAAAATGTATTTTTCTGAAACTACTTGGCTTTTTAAACAAACGTAATAGTATGAAACAGATCTCATAGGTACAAACGCAATTATTTTCTGATCGACGAAATACTTATTTTCATTTATTTACAGCAAACATTAGATAAAAATTATCAATGGTTATGTAGTGTCTTGCTGTTTCAGAATACACAATATACCTACATACTTATAAGGTACCATCGAATTCTGGTGTAATATTATATATTGTGTTAGGACCGAAATACCAAATTACTGATTTCTAATCAGTACCATTCTGTTATTATTATTCTGTTTGCGGATTATTGCGTACACTTTCTCCACTTTGGTCCACCTACTTCCTTCACAAATATACTAAAGGCAATGTTAATCCCGACAATGTAGAAATAAAATATTCCCAACAAAGTCCTTAATCCAACCAAGCAAGTCCGGTCCATCATCAACATTATCGTTCACATGGCCACCCGTTTTCAAACGTTTTTCTTTTTTCTAATGTACTTCCACCTACTTCCAATGTCGGTAATTTTTGAAAGGACAGTTATTAAGAAAGCTGCAAAGACATGGCTTATTATAGAAACTGGGTCATTAGCAAAACTGATGCAGGGTCAATGTGTGAGTCCAATTTTGTCATTTTGCAATTCTTTTATAATGCAAAATCATAATTTTTTACATACTTTTAAATGCAGCATTTTGTACGAAAGTCATCATCGGAATCATGAACCTCTTCTCAAAGGATATATTTCAAATTAAGCGCACCAAACAACGTTTCTAGAATGCAAAAATGTAATTAATGGATAAATTTTTCTGACCTTGAAACAATAAAAACACGATCATGAGCAGTATTGCATTAAGTATTAATATATCAAGCCACTGAATAATTTATATATCTTTTGGCTACATAACCGCAGTAAAATCATGCTTTATAGCTTGTCGATAGGTGGAAAGAGTGTTTCTTGTCGACACAATGTTTACTACGACGACTGCAGTGAAGACAAGAATGACGAGTGAGTATATTTCTTTATCCCTTATTTTGCTTAAACGAAAATGCCGATATTGATCTTCTATATAGCAAAACAACATTTATTTGGCTACCGATTATCCATGTGAAAGCATTAAAAATTAACAAATATTGACCCAGTATTTGTATTGCTAGCTTTCCTCCTTCCTAATTCTACTTTCGGTTCTCGCTGGGTTCAAAACACAGGGTGCTGCAATAATTATTTGGCTACTCCAAACCTTCAAGTTTGCATCATTGTATGAAATTTTCATCTTCTCACTAGGTTGTAAACTTTAATGTACTACATACGCATACGGTTACTCAATAAAACTTAGCAGAAGATTATGATTGGTGTTTAGGAATGGATACCAAATTACATAAATATTTCTTATAAAATTGCTTTTATGTCAACATTTTGATTTTCGTTATTACCTAAGTGAACATGTCGCGCCGACTTTTTCAACTTTAGCCTAACTACTTCCGTCACAAAACTAATAAAAGCGACAATAAGCCCAACAATGTACAAGTAAAATATTCCCAATAAATTCCTGATTCCAAGCAGATCCGGTCCATTAACTTCATTTTTCTCGTTTACATGGTCACCAGCAGACTTCTTCAAACCATTTTCCCAGCGCACCTTTGTCCTTCTCAGGTCTTCAAGATCATTTCTAAGCCACTTATTTGCTTGCCCAGAATCTCTCAACATTCCCAACACCACATCAAAATTCTGCTTGAGCACTGTCCCTCTTGGCATTGTCAATCCACACAAAACAAATAAGGTTATGTCATCTGCAAAAACCAGGGGACTTTTTCCACGTCTTAATGTCAAGTTTCTGTATACAATATAGTCAGCCACACCTTTCCACGTAATGCAAGCAAAATTTCTCTGGAGTGCGTTATCAAAACAGTTTACCGCCTCCCTCTCATTCTCCTTCCTCAGGAATATTTGCTGAAATATTGGATTATTTGATGATTTGAAATGAGTAAACAAATTTCCTCCGGAGTGATCGAATCCCCAAGAGTAATCTGGAGACTGAATAAGATCCTTGAATGTTTTGGGTTGGATATGGTAAACAGGAAATGTCAACATTCCAACAATTTTGGAAACGTAAAGGGTATTAATTACCATTGCTCCAATGAGCCAAGAGGCTAAGAGCAATCTTGAAGACTGAAAAACCGGATACGGTAATGCTTTACCGATTAATGTAAAACAGATATGTTCAATTAAATGCCTATGCATTAAACTATGTTCTTCTGTTTTAATTGCCTTCATGGATCGAAATATTAAGATAACCGCAGCTAGTGATATTGCTACCGATAACCACATTGTCGGGGAAAAGGGCCAATATATGGCTCTCCAGGAATACGTAATTTGTGGTGGGCCTATCATGAACGAGACATACGGATATATAATAGCAGATGTGAAGCTCACCAGTGGATATCTTGCAACATTTGGCGATGTGGACGTTCCAAAATCTGCCAAGCCATTGATGACGTCACCAACTACTCCATCCCAAGTTCCGTTGGGAAATTGATTTCCACTACCCAGTCCAGCGGAAGGGAAAACGGTGAAAGTAAAATTGAAGTGGCGAAGGAGTGAACCTACCAGAAAGTGATACACACCTCGTTTTGAAACCCACTCATCCTTACTGTTAAGCTCAATTTCGTAGAGAAAGGGATATTTGGGAGGAACACTGATTTTTAAGTTCTGCCCATATCCGGCTCTAGTGAAATCTGGGAACAGGTTGGATAAATCATTTCTTTCCGGGTTTTCCAGATTTATGGTGTACATCTTTGGCCGACCCTGCACTCCAAAAAAGGAAGTTGCATGAGCTTCAAATTTTCCCCGGACAGTCCAGGAAATCCCGAGTTTGTATTTTATAATTGAAAGCCTTGGATGCTGCATCAATGATTCAATCAAACTGGTATTCTGTAGAATGAATATAAAATAGTCCTGATCATGCTTCAGCGGAGATTGGAAAGGAACCACAAAATGCTGCAGATAAGTGGAAATTCGTGTATTTCCACAACAGAAAAAGCCGATGGCGATAGAACAATGTGAGTAGCGTCTTTTCTGAACGGGGATAGGGGAGAAATGTCCTTTGCCATTTGCTTTGGGCGGTGCTTCGATGGTTTCACCGTAAAAAATTGTAGTTGGCATACTTAACGGTTGGCACGATACTGCTGTAGTTAGTCTGTCGAAAATTTGGAAAGATTCAATATTTGATGAATACTCCGGATGTTCATCTGTGGTGATGAAAACGTCGCACTGGGAAAAATGAGAATTCAAGAGCCTTGTCAAGGTATGTGACAAATCATTCTCATTTTGGTCAAGTTGTGCCAAAACCACCTTGAATGTTTGGATAATCAGTAGATTCGGTATAGTGATTGTAAAAATTAAAGAATATTTTTCGCCACAAAGTGGCATGGCAAATTTGAAAAATTTTGCTTACGTTACAGTATATATTTTTACACAAAAGCGTTTCTCCAATAACGTAATAACAAGCAAGAACGGACAAGATAATAGTCATGAGAGCTTAGGTTGCTTAAGAATCTTCATGTGATATCAGATCACAATTTATGCATTGATAATCTTTGGACGTGAAAGCTCTTTTGAGAAAAGTTTGAATAATCTTCTACAGTTTCTGGGACTCCTTGGCAATAATATGTGATAAAAATGATGAAGAGAAAATACTTTTGAAACGTTTTTAGACTATCTTAAGCAAATGTGTACAAAGCGGTTGTTATCACTTTACTAAACATATATTTTTGTATTTAAATAATTCTATTTTGCAAAAAATCATACTCACTAATCGAAATTTCGTAAACCGTACCCTCGTCTTCCCTGTGAACTCTGGAACGAGGAGGTTCAATAAAAGCCTTCATATACCTTTTACAATTTCGTTGAAAAATAAATTATTGTTGTTAACCCCAATTTTATTTTTATCGATTTCAGAATGCTAGCCAAATACAGAAGTTACTTCTGTGTCATCGTTCTTCAGAAATAACCATTGTGTAAATAGTTTAGGAAGATGGAAACGGAAATGGGTTCTGAAAGTCGTCATTTTGTGTCTGCTCTGAGTATCCACGCGATTAAGTAATGCCATTAGCAGTGAATAGAAATGACGATGACTTTAACTAAAGTGGTTTATATATTTCATACTTTCTATATAATTTATGAGCATAATAATGAATAAAAGCTGTATGAATTTGCAGTTGACTCTTGCGTTAGATCTGCCAAGTTATTCACACCATTCTCGTTAATAACAATCTATTCAACTGATAAAGTCAATATTAAGACCACTTAAACTGCGTATAATAAACTAGTTGAAATATATTTTGCTACAATGACAATTTCACTTGATGTTTTTGAACATTCATTTGTTACGGAAAATATCGGAATTTTCGAAGCGTCGTCTGTTCCATCACTGCTTACTATTGATTGAAACTGACTTCAGTTACTGGGTGGATAGTAGATGATAAACAAATGCAAATTGTACAGTTGGCGTCAAGTGCAAGAAATTATATACGACTCTTTCTAGTAAGAAGTACCATTCTTAAGAAGTGCATTTATAGGTAAGCGTTGCTGGCCTTGAATTTAGCTTATCAATAAAAACAAAGTCAAGAGTAGCAATACACGAATAAGAATATGTGTTTTGTACATAAACTTATCTCCTGTCCATATGAAAGCATTCATATGAAATGAACATGCATGCATGAATGCAATATTGTCGTCACGCAGCCAAGAGTTCTTCTTGTCGTAAATATGCTAACTGTGAACACTGATGACAAGTGATGAGATATCAGTCCTTCTTACCTTGCCAAAAAATCAATATACATAGAATTGATGTGCTATTACGAAATAGCTTTGGTTTGATGCGCATTATGCTAATTAAATAGATAGAAATTGTGATTGTCTGCACTCTACACAAGTGCATCAATCTTGTTTTATTGTTTTTGGCAGTTCCTTACTTGCAAAATGCACAAGAAGTGACGACATGACATATGAGATTATTGAGAGATTTTATATTTATTGCGTACATTTGTACTACAAGCCTTATACATTTTAGTCTGTTGACGACGATTGCGATGACACATTTATTTCACTGTTGTCCTTAACATAACTTGCGAAAATTATATCCTTCAATCCGATAATAATAATTCTGTAAGGAAACTTTACTTTATTTGATATAGGTGTAGGCTAACAAGTTCCGTTGTCAGTGCAAAGTCCGTTTACCACGAAATTCACGTCACACCTTACCTCTATTTAAAACGGGGCAGTGAATCAGTTCATTAATCAATATCTGATTTTGAACATACAAACAGCAGCCAGGTGATTAGTTGGAGTCTACGAAAAGCAGAATTCATTGTTACTAGTTTCGTCTTTCAATTTCCGCCAACATGAAGTTAGCATTCGTGGTTATTTTTATTATTCTGATTGTTCAAATAGCAGTATCAACCTTTTCACCTAGGTCTCCGAGAGAACGACCGCATCTTCCGGGAGGTATTCATTTCATACACGAAAATAGTGTTGTTTCAATAATTTTTGATTTTACGATTTTATTGTATTTTATATTCGCATATTCACAGAGTGTCATCCAATTGGACACAATTATTTAAATGGTCGACGGCCTCAAGAAAGCTGCACGGATAGTGACATATGTAACGAAATTTGTAAGGCAGAAGGGAACGCTGGCGGTTACTGTTCCCATCTAAAATGCATTTGTGTGGGTTGCCCTTGAGGAGTACAAAAATTTGATCCTTCAACTAACCTCTTTCCTGAATAAGTTCAATGACTATGTAATTAAAAGTTGCAGTATGCAATAGCATGAGTTAAAGATGAATTGTTACCAAAAACCACTTCCTGCATTTTCTGTACTTTTTTATAAATTGCTGCTCACCCTGAGGAACATTTGATTTATAAGTACTATATATCGTTGCAATAAATGCCTGCATCAAGATATGCAGTATCCAATATTGTTTCATAATGAACATTGAAAAGTGGACGCTCTTCTATGCAACAATATTTTCAATAATATGTGTGTTTTATTGCATGATCTGTAACTTGTGGTCAGTTCACACCTGGGATTGCAGTAAATTTACATTTGCTGCATCTCGTTCATATGCGATTCAACCAAAATAGGAAATAATTATCATGATATGGTAATGAATTCTTGTCGTGTCAAGTACTTGGATAAATTTATGGGATCAACTACTAAATACCAACCACGAACCAATTTAAGTTTTTGCCCATTCACAGTAATAGCATAAATGCATCCCGTCCCAGATCTGTTGAGATGTTTATAAAATGTTCTATTTCTCAAAACTGACAACAAACAAGGTGTTGATGATTACAAAAATCTGAAAAGTAAATAATATTCCAATAAATTAGCAATTCATGTACTGATTACATTGACAGTAATAAATGTCAATTCAATCAACACAAATGATTTGTCTTGGATTTTCATCACCTGTGCAACAAAACTATAATTCAGTTTGTACATTCCCAAAGACCCGATTCCAACTGGAAGAACTTGTAATTCCTCGAGTATCATTTTCAACTCATACTCATCATTTTCTTCACCGATGTAATGCATTTCCTTTGAAGTCAACTCTCCTAGCCAAATGCAAACACATTCTGTCTAGAAAGCAAAATTTAATATTGTGATTATAAGCACATACTTTATCGATAAATCAATAAATAGTCAAACTGCATGATACCTTTCTGTAAGTTTCCGCTGCAGTAAACAGCGCCAAACCGAATAGTACCAATTGCTCCAGCATGGTTATCAAATTCAAAGGATCATTCGAACTTATCGTGTCATTTAGATAAAATATCATCCACAGTGAATGATCTACTAACCAAATCAACGTCAAATGTGACCACATATGATTCATCGAACACACAAACCCCTTCAACTCGTCAAATGCATGCCTAATATATTTCGTAAAAATCTGAAAATCTTTGTCATTTCCATGTTTCTTCATCTTTAGCTGCTTTATTGATTCAATGTTGTCTTCAAAATGTGAAATGGGAAGCCAAAAGGCGACTGGCAATAATCCAAGAAAGAACAACTCCATCACCGAAAATATTTGAAGATCTGTGAAGCGCATTATGACCTCAAAAATACCAACAGCCAGGTCACTTCTAGATAATGCACTAAAATCTACCGGAATTGTCTCGTTTTGCCCCGATGACAACATCCACCTGTTCCTGCCGTCACGCAACAACTTTTGGAACATGTTCGCCAAGCTTGTTTCAGACATTCCGAGATCGTTGTAGACGTACAGGAAGTTAGCGAGGTTGAGGAATGTATACACAGAATAAATGGTGGCAAGATATAAATGTGCTCTGTCCCTCATAGTTCTGCCCCTCGCTGTAATGGACATGTTTTCTTCAACTTTACCATTTCTGGTAAAGATTTCCTCCAGTTGACTGCCACGCCTTGTAACAATCCAGAAAAGTATGAGGAGCTCCACGTCATTTACAATGGATCGAATCATCAAAAAGTAACTTTTTGCGGAGAGCTTGTTCGATCTTACAAATTTTCTTAAATGATTTTGAGCACCATACAAATGCCTAATGCACATCGTTGCCCAGAAAAATGCGAAGCATATTACCTAGACAGTCAACAGACGGATCATTTTGGAGCTGAAATTCATGAGCAAAATAGAAACAGCAGTTAATGATTTTGAAATGTGTTGGTTACTTGTTGAAACCTGGAATGCTTTATTCTCCAGGAGGATGAGTCGCCATCAAAAACAGGTTTAAATGGAATCACGCCAAAGTAATAACCAAAAGTAAAGAACACTGTGAAAGTTGAGTATTTTCCTTTTATGCATGCCTTGTTATTTCGTGAGTAAGTTTCCATGGGAAACGGTTCATTTCTTGGAGTCGCCAAAAATAGTTTACTAACTGGTTCGGATTGCCATAGATTTTCTTTGTCAAGGATTGGCATTGACATTTTGATGGGTAAAATAGGATTCAAGCCTAAATTATTCCCGTTATTTGTCATATTATGTTACTGAAAAACTACCAACAGTAGGCAATGCTACTGCTTCTGCGTCATCTAGAAATAAGCAAGTAAGTGACAGTTGCAGTAATAAAATAATCATTTTTACACAAGGCGAGTTCCAGTAATTTCGCCTTAGCAAAATACGTTATATTATGTAGGTATTTTCTGTCGGCATCACCGACGCGACACAGTTATATAATTGTAAGGCAGGTTTAAAAAATCTAACCTAATTCTTTCTACTATAAAAAACTTTGTCAAAGTATTAGTTAAGTAAACGTCCATAATATTGATTGAAGTCCCATTTAGATAATTAAATTTGGCAATTGGATGTCAGAGTAATATTACACCTGAAATAATTTTGAAAATTGCAACGAAGTCAAACATCGCCATGAGCCATGAAAATTATGCACTTATCTAATAGCTTTTGAATTCGGTATTACACTTACTAGTACCAATGTAATGCTATGCAAAAAAATATAGCAGCAATAACAACAATAAGGCAAAGTTTGACTTTTTCGTATACAACATAATGCTATCCTTGAATTGACCTAATAAATTTCATGATTAAATTCTCGACTCGTTTTTGTCAATTTGCGTTTAATTATAATTATGCCTCTTGCCAGATGCAAAATTATAAACAAGAAACACAATCAATTAAAACATTATCTCTTGAATTAGAAAGCTGATTTAATATTGAAACATCCTCACCGGAGCTGCACATTAGATAATTGGAGAATTTTGCTTATCTACTATTCAAAGCTTGCAACAAATATAGTTATGATTACTGCGAGTATCTAAAACAGCAACGTAAACATAATTTATAATACATAGTAGGATAATTAAGTAATTAACAATAATTAAGAAAACGAAATTGTACCTGGAAGGCAAACGAATAGTTGAAACTATACATTCCGTCATTGCCCATTCCAATTCCCTCCGCTTTCAATTTGTTCAGCACAATCTGGAATTCCCATTTCCTATTACCGTAGAGAGGAACTCGATTTCTTCTGCAAAGTAGCCACGCTCTGAGCCAATTGATCTGATATAGGTATGTGTCAGATAACAAATGGAAAAATTAAACAAATGCTTTCATAAAAATTCAGAATTAATAGCGTAAGCAACAACTCACTTTTCTGTAAACTTCCGAATGCTGAGCCAATGACCACCCCCAATATCCCAGTGATCCAGCAATGCAAGTAAAATGCAGACCGATTTGAGTTCTCATTGCATCGTTCAAAAGATAAATTCCTACCATGCAGTGATCGGATACCCACAACAACACTGCTTTTGACCAAACATTATTAACAGCATCTGAAAGGCTGTCTAACTGTTCCACTTTAGCAGTTATTAATTTTTGCAATCTAAAGCGATCTACAAAGGAATGCTTAGATAATAGTGATTCTATTTGCTTTACTGTAGCCTCTAAATTAGTTACACTTCCGAGCAACAGTAACGGAAGTGGACAAAGAAAAAATAGTTCAACGAGACATAATATGACTGACTTATAAATTTGCATATCTAAATCTATAACCGCAAGAATCCATGTCAGAATAGTTCCCAACGACCCTGAAGCAACTTCGCGACAATTCGTCACAACATTTTCAAAACGTAAAGATATGAGGTTTGTCAAACGAGTTGAAAGCTTGCACATGAAATCATAAAACGATAAGGTAGATCTTATCCCAGGAAAAATGGGAAACGTGTATACCATGTACACCCCAGCACAACAGAAAAACGCTACTGATAAATGGAGCAGCTCGATTTTAGAATATGAAATTTGTTGGTACATATCATTCTTTAATTTTTGTTCAGGTTGCAGTAAATCAATGAACTCATGACAGGTCACCTGGTTTAGGGTTTGTTCAATGTAATTAGCACGTTTCCAAATAACCAGGCAAAATTGAAGCATTCGGAAAAAGTGTACGCATCGTCCAACGACTAGAACATAATTGTATGGTCGCAGTTTATCTAGTTTATAATGATCTATAAACATTTGCGCGTGATTAAATGTAAAGTATATCCAAAAAGGAATCCATATAACCAGCAAGGAAATCCGCTGAAACAAAAAATAAAATAATTTAATTTATAATATTAGGAATGCTACATGCTCCAAACAAACTGATGTGAAAAGATTTTACTCTTTGAAATCTTGAACTTGTTATCGTCCAAGAGAAAGTGTTTTTATTGTACACTGGTTTAAATGGAACAAGTCCGATGTAATAAGACAGTATAAAAAATATGTTAAGGGAGGTATATTTTGTCGATGGAAAGCGCAAACTCGAAAACATTTCAATTTTCATGCTCCCTTTATATGCCTTCCCATGTTCCTCTCCAACGTTTCTTGCATGTAGTTTCATGCTCTCTTTTCCGATCAAGTGATTACTACCACCTGGTACATTCCAACTTGTTTTATGTTAATTTTTAACTGTTTATGAACAGAGTATTATTCTCCATGGTAGCCTATTTGAAATGTAAAAAAATGCTTATTAGATCAATAAAATGCATCCAGCATAAAATTGAACTAAGTATTTTGTTAATATTTTTGGAATCGGAAAATAAAATCATTACCTCATGTATTTATTAAGCAAGCGTTCTTATGCAACCGGTTTAGCCATGCTTCAATACATTTACATGCTTATAACTATAATCAAAAGAAAAATGACCATAGGTGTATAATGGATTGATTAAACGCAAGGATGATATTAGGGTGATGGAGTAAAATAGTTTATTGCCATTTCCAAGCAATCAGTTTATTTACGTATACCATCATAATCATAATGTCGTATTGCTCAACTAGGTTACTCATTATCTCACAAACACTTCGGCTTAGCTTGTTGTCAACAGTTGATTGTTAAAATGTAAGAGTAAATTCTGATGCGTAAATTGCTGCCACTTTAAAACAGCCATGCTAGCGTAAATTCTTTATTGGCGAATGTAAAGCAATGGCAATAGTAAAGAATAGGATATATACTAATAATAAAATGAACTTTTACATAATACTTAATGATTAACGTACAGTAGCTTAAATGTTTACTAAATAGGTTAGGCTGTTTAAGCCTCACTTGGAAAGTTTAGCACCCCTCGCTTGTATGCATCAATGATAACAGTGGCAAATCGTCGTTTGCTCTCATTCGTACTTTCTTGTCCAGTAACCCAAATTTGTGCCCCTGTCATAATGTGAACAATACTGAAAGCCAGGAATTTGTCATAGTCCTTCGTTATCCCTTCAATGGTGTACTTGAAGTTCATGTTGATTGTTGCCATAAATTTCTCAAACTCATCATGATAAACTCGCAGAGATCTGGAAAGCTTTCCTGTTGACACTTCCAGGTCACAGTTGAGAATCAGGAAGAACGACAAATCCTTCATGGGATTAAGTTCATTGCAAACCTACCACACATTTTAAAACAATGAAATCAAATTCACACATCAGCTAAATAGGTAATGTTTTTATTTTAAGGAGCTAACCTGATAGTCAAAAAGGACGGCCGACGAATTCCCCTCATGCAGCGCCAAATTGTTAGAATGAAGGTCATTATGACAAATGGTGGTGGCCATGTCCCCGGACGACATTGAGGGGTCCGTAAACCATTTCAGGAGCAGGTTTTTATTTTCGTCCTCCTTCAGCTTTTCAAACTGCTCAAATAGACCCTTTGGAATGCCATGCTCACCCACAGTCTCTAGAATCACTTCCTTAGCAATCTCAAATCCCTTCTCCCACGCCATATGAAAGAACGGGCTGACAACGTGATTCAGCTTAGGATAGGCATTGTAGTACGAATCTATCCCATTTTCGATTTTGTATGCAATTCCAGTTGCATGGAATCTTGCAATTTGTCGTATGACCGCCGAGGCTGCATCCCAAGGCAACGGGTCGTTAAATCCCCCATTCCACATGTGAAAGCGGGATAACGGACAAGACAAATTTTCTAATACGAGGATATACCTGTATGTCTCACCTTGCCCCTGTTCTGCCCCGAAGTAGCAAAATGGATGGCGAAAACGATGGGACCAAGGAACATTCCGTTTATCCAGGAAGGTCTCCCATGCTGGAAGAATTTCCGTGTACACGTTCACCTCTCTGCTAGAGAAGCCGTCGTTGGAGGCGTATGCTTTTCGGAAGGGGTCGTTGGGAGATGTTTTGAAAATGATGTGGAGCCTCTCGGTACCTGACGCCTCGTCATTGTTGTTGTCACTGTAAGTTGATGTGAGGATATTGGCCGTACTTTTGACAAGTCGAGTTATCTTCAGTTCAGCTTGCTCCAATGTTCCCATGAATCCTCTGCCATTGCCCGTGTCACCGGTAAAAGTAAAATCTTGTACTTTTATTCCGTGGGACTTGAAAATACGATTCAGCCAATCAAGTGTTACCTCTTCTGGTTTCTCTGGAATGTCCATGTTGCTCGAGCCAATCTAAAAACAAAATATAGTTATTTGACGCTTTATTTGAACAAAGCTATTAAAATATTAAAGGCTTGGTTGATACTTTAATGAGTAAATACCTTATTTTTTTAAATGGTAATCCTGAGTAATAATAAAGGTGGATTTTCGGTTTGTACGTTCTGCTTATTGAAATAGTTATCCCGTCCCAGATTTTACTTGAATGATTACTGATGACTTCCCGGTTTTCCACGCGGGTTTATATACCCGTCATGATTGTCATTATAAAATGTCCGCGTTTTGCCATGAACTTTTCCAACTAACCGGGTATGTACACAACGTGTATTCTGAGTGTGACCGATAACAAAACAACACCGAATTTTAAGCACATGCTTTGGGAACTGTTTCGCACTTTATGTTCTGTCCATGTGAATGGGTGAATGAACTACAAGTAATGTCTCATTCCAAAAAATATCCGTGTCCTTGACGCTTTGTTATTTAACAGCTTTAATGCATCACACACACATGTCCTTGAAATCTGCATTACTCTTTAGATGAATACATGAAAGTAGAATCGCAAAACCGCAAAATGTGGTTAGTGCAATGCTCTCTGGTTGGTATGCATCACATCACTGGGCCAAGTCAAGTGATCTGTAAAGTGGGTACGATCTGTCGATACTTATTTTATTTTTTATTTTCCTGGTTGGCATACTAACACCAACATCACCACATTCAATGATACGCATTATGTATGTGAGCGATGAACTCTTAACTCCTATGGAGCTGTTTACGATCCAAAATTATCATCAAATGGTATGAGCAACATTGTTTGATGTCGCTGATAACGATAACCCACTTAATCTGCGTACCTATATGCATGTACATATACATATATACATACACGTACGTAATAAGTCATAGGTGTTCTTAAAATGCAAAAAGTGTCATCTCATCTATGTGGCACATAAACCCAAGCAGGTTATTGGCATCGTAAATGTTCGGCCTTGACTTTTCATTGCAGCAGTTCATTTTAACATAAGATTTGATACGGAGACAAATTTTGCACAGTTCCTTTGGATTGTTCCGTTCACAAATATAGCGTCCGTTGTAGTATCGTCTAGGTATGGCTCATGTGTACACTAGCAAAATGATTGCAATGAGATGAGCGAATATATTGTGAAATTTAGCGCTTTTTAACACGTATGCCGTGACTATTTATGTTCATGCTAGTCTATCTTTATGCATCTATAATACGAATGGCGGCTGTCGGTGATAAATGCGAAATACATAGGTTTGCAGGCCGTTGTATTCATTAATGGCATACTCAATCTCACTACACTGCTGAATAGTAAGTACATACATAACTATGCCAGGTGTGTAATTTATAACACATTTATAGTGCTTTCGTGTAAACTTAAACTTACTATGTGCAAGGAAGCAATACACCACCATCGCGACTACCAAAATGACTTTGGAAATCTAAAAGGCTCAATCAGAAAATCAAGACCATGATACCAGACGTAGAATTATAGTAAAATGTCTAACTACCTGGTGGAAATGCAAAAATGATTAATAATCACGTTTCGTTACGAACCTTCACGTTCACCCAATCATTACTATCGGTAACCGTTTTAACAAATTAGGAAAGCATTTTTGGAAAAAACGTACAACAAATGTTCAAATTCGATTAAAGCACACAGTTACGCAATACCAATAGCGATTAATATTCTCGTTGTTTCTCGATATGTTCCTTGTCTCAACCCTTTCAGAGACAGCTCCCATTGGCTCACGGACAAAAAGTAATTGTGATAGAGCTCGTGCACGACATAACTACGAGCCACAATTGATATATAATGTCGATATGAATTGCCAATTTGTCATGGTTGACAATGGTACGAAATTTAACAGGAAATAGTCAAATCAATTGTGACTAGGTTTCTTTGTAGTTTAATTCGAATTTAAAATTGCTTCAACATTTGCTGAGACTAACAACATTGGAATGCCGTCACTAACCGACTAATTAGTAAAATGAAGTAGTCTTAATTCAAAACGTACAGGTGGGGCAACTCAAAATCATCAACAGAAAACAAAAAATTATAACCATTGCCGTGACTCTACGAAAGCTTACTAGCAGACATTTCTCAAAAATCTTAAAAATTTACAGTATTGTCCATTACTGGCATGTCGTTCTCATTAGCTTTCACAGCTTTACGTATTAACGGACTTCTTAATGTATTCCCATATTACCTGGAATGGGAGCCCTCTCTTCAAAACTGGCGTTATTGCGCCAACACACGGCGTTTACTCCCATACCATACAACTCAACTTTCGTTACTTTTTACATGGACACTTTACATCATATCCATAAATATTTCTGTAAAATACGGCCCAGAAACATTGGGAATTACTTGGAGTTCACTAATTTTCATCGTATACGTCGCCGCCAATTCCATAATGGTTCTACCTGATAATCATGTGTCAAGGTTGTATGGCAATGATATTAAGAACGCGTTGAATTGGTCATTGCTACAGCGAACTGATTTGAATACATGGGTGACCGTACTCCTGGTGACACTAGTGATTATGTTTACTATTTTTATTGGATGGATTGTTCCCGTTTACCTGGTAAATCAAAATTTGGATTCTCCCTGTTTAATTTTGCGTTTTCTCGGTTACAGTGAAAGTGAGTTATCGTTAACAACGGTCATTATAAAATTAATTCGCTACTTGCTAATGTGGCTAACGTGCCAATGCATGTCTGTATCCTTATGCTATATCACCATGGTCGGCGTTTTGCAGTTGTGGTACGTTCTGTTCATTTTGGACGGAAAAATATTGAACTGCTTTCTTGGTCACTCTTGCATTAAGCAGTACAGAGAATTAAGTGTGCTGATTGATTACTTATCTGACTTTACAAAATCAATTTTAGCTGGATACTACACCGTTGCATTTTTAGCTGTAGTAATCGCATTGAATTCAGTCATTTTTGCATTCAAAGCGCACAGTTTAGCAAGGCTGAGTACGCTTGTTAGCATTGTAGGATTTTTCTTGAATTTGGTAACATTGGCATTTTCGCTGGAGACTGGTTGCAAATTGCAGGAAAAAAGTAATCTGCTGTTGAGAAAGTGGAAGCGTCAAATGAGTATTTATAAAGTTTCTACCAGGAGAACAAAGTTCCGAAAAATTCTTAACAGTACTAAGCCACTGGCGTTGAAAGTTGGGGATGCGACTGTTATAAGTAGGGAAATGGCAATGGGTTATCTTAACTCTGTTATTGTTTACGTTGTAAACGTGCTTGTTGTGTATGGTGATCTGATGTAGAGTAAATATATTAAAATATTTTCAAAATAAATGTGTAATGGATATTACTATGTATAAAATAAAAATGTCATGAATACAAAAAATGCAGAACTTTTAACTGTTCTATTTATTCATCAATGAAAAACTATCATCGATGACCAAAGTCAATACACAAAACGCATAACATTCACCTCACCATATCAGCATTCTGTAAAAAATTGAATCAAGAAACAAAGACTTTTTGATTCTACATTAAAAACGGTCTATTTGTAATGTCATTTCAGTTTACAGGAAATAATATCTAACACCAATATGTACATTGCATTGCTGTTTGAATGAATGACCATGACTCATGCGTAGACCAGGTATATAGATAGGTACACTTGCCCAACATGAAAAGGGAAAAATCGGGATTCCAGAAAAAACCTTGGTACTTGAAAATGCATGCATACGCAAGGCTACCACAAGTTGTACTTGTAATAATGTGATTTCAAGGGCAAGAAGGGTAAGAAAACCGTGCGGCTTAATCCTTTCCATGCATTACATACATCTGTGTTCCTGCCCCTATTTTCAATTACCATTATTATTGCTTCAGTCGCCTTTTTGTTTACAAACATTGCAGTATAAATTATTTTGACAAGTCAAAATGAAAGTTGCAGCAACAATTTAAAATGCATTTAAGCTTTTAGGTAGTTAATTATAGAAATCTATCTATCAATAAAATTGACAACATAGTCTAAACCAAATTCTACAAAATTTGACACAGTATTTTACGGGGTGTTTTCTGCAACTTAAATAAGATACACACTCCTACAATTTCTTCGTGCCATCATTGATCATAAAAAACAAGACCACTAAATTGAAAATGGAAAGCATCATGGAATCTGGTCATCCAATGGATAGTGCCAAGGGCAAGGAATTATTTCTGGATACTCAAGGTGCATGCTTCCTTTGTCTGCAAGAAACGTCAAAGAGTGTTTCAGACGATGGCGGATGTAAAGAAGTTTGTCTACGGGCAATTTGCAGATATTTGAAAATAAACCCGTGCTCCGTACTTTTGAAAAGCTTGAAAGGGAGTCTGCTACGAAATGAACACGAGGAGGACACGGAAACTTTTCAACGGGAAAAGTGCGATTTTTCAGTGATGCTATGCCAAACATGCGCAAATATGACTGAAAATCTTTCCCAAATTATTCGCCAAGTGGAAATTGCAAAAATGATAATGCATCACAACTTAGAATTATTTCATACGACTTTAATGGGATCCGAGCAGAAGCTCGGAGACGCTGGTCATCTTTGGAATAAACTGGAAAGGAAACTTTTGTCTAATGGTGCAAATCCTGTTGAGGCACGGCTTGTGAAATACTTGAGACACGAGACCAGAAAAAAATGTAAGACTCTAATAACTTGAAACAAGTCGATTGGCTCAGAGTAATGGTGAAATAAGATAAAAGAGTGTGTTTGTACTAACATTATAGAATTTTGTATCACTCTCTAGGTTCAAACAAGGTGAAAACGGTAATTGCAGGCAGTTTCCCCAAAGTGATACTCAAGAGAGCCAAGATTGATCTGAAGACTGACTCATGCACTACTGCCACTCCAGAGGTCATAAACCTTTCTTCAACTGAAGTGGAATCACCAATTCCAGTTTCCACAAATGCCGCTGAACCTTATGGTGACGGAACTGCGGGAGAACCTCTTAATAGTAATCCCAATAACATGTCAACTATAACCATTCATCAGGAAGTGCAAAATATTTGCCCACCGACAGAGAACCGCTTGTCCATGGAAATATTTTCAGGTCACTACAAAATACTGGAAACCGGAGACCAACATCAATGCCTCTATTGCAACTTTACAATTAACTCGCATTCAAGGTTAATTGGAAATCACTTAGGTAGTAATCACCCGGAAAGAATTTTCATGAACTTCAAGCTTCCGCAACTATCAGTAGCAACATTTACAGAGTGTTCCTTTGAAATACTGATGTCTGAGAAACAGCGCGCAGAACATAGACATAAAGATATGTATCCTCACCAAAGTTGTGGCTATTTATGTTGGGATGGCTGTAGCCGCAAATTTTATACTGGGAATGACTTTGTTGTCCATTTAATTTCCGAACATCCCGTCATTTTGCATGAAAGTCTGATTAGTCTTCAGAACACGATTCTTTCCGACAATAATGGAATCCCTGAAGCAAATAAAATACCAGACACTGGACAATGTGATGAAATGAATGAAAATGATGATCTGCTTTTGAAGGATGCTTCAACGATATCTTATACAAACACACCGACCTCAACATGTTCACCAACTGCAAACGCCGGAGACCCTGTGAATCCAACACTCAGTCAGTATCCATCTCCTAACCCACAGGAATTTGTTCGTGCCGTTCTTTCGAATCATTTCCAGAAGTTACAGGACGGTCATAGACATTGTCTGGTCTGTAAAATGACTTATTCCGACTCGAAAATCCGCCATCATTTGGTATGCGTTCATCCGGACAAATTTTTTAATCATCAACGACTTGAGCACTTATCACAGAGAGTGTTCAGTGACTGTTGCAGACAACTTCTACGCACAGCCGCTGGTGAAGCAACAAGAATTGCCAATGTTAACCCTGGAAAATCATGTAAATATACGTTACTGTGTTCATATTGCCCCTTGAAGTATTCTGATGGGCAGCATCTCAGATTTCACCTCGTTATGGAACATTATAACATCATGGAAGAGAAGCTAATGCGTCTTCAACAGTTACAGCCTTCAAGGCCAGGTAAATTTCACCAAATGTCGATGAAACATTATTATAAAATGCACGTTCTATAAAATATACGTATGGTGTACCTAAACAATAATACATTTTATATGCTTTCACTTTCAGATTCTGTTCCAGTGTCAGCAGCACCGTCAATAGGGCTACCTAGCAATAATTGCATTCCTCACATTTCTGATCAACGTAATTGGGACATTTTCTATGAACGTGAAGCTGGTCTGCCCAATAACAGAAATGCACGCTTCAGATGTAAAATATGCAGCAGCTTGTATAACTTGACTAGAATGCGGCAACATTTAGTCACAGATCATTCGGAAAAGCTGTTTGCTAACAAAAGGCTCGACCATTTATCAGAGGAAGCATTCAAAGAGCATTGTGCAGAGCTTCTAACACTGCTAACAGCTCAGACACGAAAAAGGGCGACCTTTTCGCGTAAGAAGGGAAAGGTAAATCGACGAACATTTTTGTGCCCCTTCTGCCATTCAGACTATGCTGACAGAGATATTCTGAGATACCACCTTGTGACGACACACTGCAGCGTTTTAGAAGATGAATTGGTCCATCTGCAAAAAGAAGGAACGCTAATGAGCGTGAAAAGTCCACTTCATTGTCAAATGTCAGTAGAATCTATGCAATATGGGAAAAGGGTTTGTGGAACAGTTGTAAGTGACGGCTGTGGACGTGGTTCCATAGTAACAACTTCCGTCCCAACTTCAGCAGTTGGAAATAATGAATATTTTCCTCAAGCACTTGATAACAATTTCCAGCAGCCAAGTGGATTTTGTGAGATTGTATCAATGAATGAGCTGGCTTCTGTGGCCCAATTTACCCATCCGACTGACCAGATATGTACAAATAATTCAATATATGATATGATGGCAGATGAAAGGCTGGAAAACGTGGAAGGAATAGAATGGGAGTATCAAGGAAATGATATGTCGATGGAAGAAATGAATGATGGTGGCAATTGTGATATAGGTTCCTGTTCAAGTGACTTGACCACAAGTCAATTAAGGGTAACTCAACCTTCTGGAGCCAGTGTTATAGAAAGTGAGTTTGGTTGGGTTAAAGGAGAAAGTATTGTTCCGCATTTGTAAGTTTCAGTTCAATTAACACATGTACATGCATGTATTGTTAGCAAATAATGACCTAAGCCAGTCAGATTAGTTTTGCAGGTTCATTGTACCATCCTATTAATATGTTTGTATCAAATAGACTGAAGCAAGTGATCATTTGTGATATGATATGAACTTATGATAGCGATTTTAGTATGTGGTGTTCGTTCAAGAAAAGTAGTTTCAGACTTGTCTCTCAGTTCTGCAGCAACTGACTTTGGGAAGTTCAAGGGGCAGGGCAAGATTATCAATTTAAAAATAAATAATTTTTTATGTTCATTTCAACTGGTTCAATGTGTAAGGAAACTGTATGCAATAATTACTAAAAATAGTATCTAATAGGAATGGACAATGCAATGTTCATTGTCAATAAAACGAGTTCAATGAAACAACACAAAAAATAAGCTTTCACTTCTCCTTCGCTAATGCGTAAGTACGTACTTAAGAATATTGTAAAAATATTTTCTAAAATGATTATATTAATAAATGAATAAATAAATGAAGGAGAACCCAAGATAGATATTTTCCCCCTTCTGTTAACAATACAATTATAAATGAATGGATGTACAAATAATAATTCAAGCAAAATCTATTTCAATTTCCAAGTTCACTGTTTCATTTATTTGATTCGCTCATTAGTTAACATTTTTACACATCAGTTAAACAGACTCAAATAATTTGTCGAAATCAATGATTACTCCAGAAGCATCCGCCCGCTTAAAGAATTGCTGTCGTTCAGCCAAGCCGTTAATCCTTTGTCGCATGATCCTTCCATTCTTCTTGAAGGTTTCCATAACTGAGATCCCCTTTCCTTGAAGCAGATTATTGTACTGGTTGGAAGGTTCCATCAGGTACGGAGCACGTTGACCATATACTCCGGTAGTCACAACTTTCCAAGTGGCATAGGTCCTTTCAAATGACATTTTAAGTTGGTCCAACTCTTCAACGTACTTCACCACCCGAGTGAAAGCGCCGAGCATTGACTCCGGAGCAAATGGGGTGGCCCGTGTCTCCTCGAGAACTGCTGCAACTGCCAATATCTCAAAGATGGTGCTACCCCCTCCAACGTACTTTCCCCCAAAATCCATGGACTTGTACCAGTACTTTGCCAGACGAGCGACGGCATGAGCAAATGAACTCTGCACCTTCATAAACTCCACCTGCTTCTCCACCAAACTGCTGCTGTAGTACCTCCGATTCTTGATGTCCTTCTTGATAATCGCGTAAACTTGGTCTTCCGTCAACTCAGCAGAGGCAGGAAGTAAATCCACTGGCATTCCATTCGAGAATGTGAATTGGATGGAATAAGGGGTCAGGCGAATTGTCGCTGGACGGATTTGGAGACCACTGGCGTCACGGCGGAGAACACGTTCCCAAAAGTTGAGAACGTCGGTGAATGAGGGTCGTCGGTTGTTGATCTTCATGACTATGTCAAAGTCGGGCGTTTGGACATCCGTGTGCTTGCCAATGCTGCCGCCGTAGTAGGTGGAATGAATGGAAAATGAAACTTGACCTCGGCTCACTTCCTGCTCAAGGAACTTGCGAACCTGAAATAAGTGAGAAAACAATCACAATGGGTACATGAATTATTTTGAATATCGGACAGGAGTTAAAAATGACAGTTATCGCTATTATTGTCAGCGAGAAAGTATTTATTATAATAACCGAATAAACACGAACCTTTTCGCAAAGTTGAATCCCCGTGTCATGGTACTCCTCACTTGCCTTCAAGCCATCAGCAAATTTGCGGAGACTGGAGTTTACCTCCCTTTCGAACTGAACTTTTGACAATGACATTGTCGCGTCGTCGCCTTTTCTTCAGACTTACTTAAGTTAATGATTCAAATTTAACCGAAATACTCACGCAATCAACAATCAGTAAAATACCGAACACGCTTTGCAGTGTTAATCTGAATCGAAAAGGAAACTGAATGAAATACAATAGAAAACTGACCAACAAAATTTATAAAATTATTACAAATTGGAAAGCAAGAGGACACAAAAAAGTATTTTTTATTCCAGCCAAAGTCGACAGACCAGGCCCGTACCGCCGCTGGAGAGATATGGAGAGCTCTCTCCAGGCCGGACTAACTGAAGGGCCGGACGGGCCGGGTCCAGTGACCGAAAGAAATTGTACCATCTGAAATATTGTAACATCTGAAAAACTGTACGGTATTAAATAATATACGGCCTTAAATAATGTACAGTCTGAAATATTGTACGGCCTGAAAATTGATCGGTGATCAATATACTTAAGAATCAGTTTAATGTTTCCTGTAATTAAAATAATATATAAATTCAATAACCAAGATATAACGACAATAAACTGCATTATTTGTTCAGCACTCAGGAAATGTAGTCGGCAAAACCATTGAAGCAACGAACGACATGTATCATTGACGTTCATTAGTGCTGGAGCTGTTTATTTTACCGATATATTGCACTTGTTAAAATAACAAATTGGACAGATCCGTCAGGCAATCATCTTTAAACAAACGAATTTTATAATTCTAACGAATCCTGTTAAAATGTACAATATTTGAAATATATGTATAACAAAAATCAAATACAATACAAATACGATTTCGAATTAATCCTATGCCAATATTCGAGTTATGTATGCCAATGTCCTTAATGCAATCAGGTTAATTAAAAACATTTATATTCAAATTTCAAATTAAGCAGAAATGAAATATCACCTCTATACTCTTGTGCGCTATCAATCGTATGCAAAAAACATCCAATAATTATTATTTCTTACCCGAAATTTGGAATGTAGAATTTAATCCACATTCTTAGCGGCCAATGAGAATTTTCTTGATAACACCTTGTAGGAGTTTCAACAAAGAAATACCTTTAAAATCGGAAAATTTCATTTGTGCCAAAACGTAACTATATCGTTAGAATCTGCGACAAAACTCATTCAGGTGCATGTTCTCGTTTATCTCTAAGCCCTTTACACCTTACAACGTTACGGGAACGTCGTTATCTTGTAAGCATACACCTATTGATAGATCGGCCGCATTCACTCATCTGCTAAATACTGATAAATTAAACATAAGCAAATTGAAACATAAATTGATGCAAGCATTATCATAAGACGGGGAAATTTATTGGGAATCTTCAATAGCATATCTACAAACTGCTGTTCTCAAACGACGCTTTAATGATTCAGCGATATTAGAAGCTTACTAACGGGGTCAGATAATTGCATCGTGCGAGACTGTTACTGAATGTTACCAGAGTGAGTTCAATGAACAATGCATTGATATGGAGGATTTAATTTTGACAATCGCCCGAACACGATTGGGAGATAATATGACAATCGAACATACATATACAATTAATGTCATTAACATTTTATTATAATAAATATTAAACATGATGCTTCAAAACCACAAACAAATGAAATTACTCTTGCCCAAATATTTTCAAACAAAAAAGTCTCAATTTTCCTGTCTCGTTTCCAATCGCAAAAGATTTCAGCCTATTAAGCAGCCATTCCTATTTTTACCCATCGAGATGTTGCGACGAATATTAAATATTCCTTTTATCAACATAATTAAACCAATTTCTACAGGGAAATGTTAAACAGTAGTTGTTTGATAATATTAAAGGAAAAACTAAATTTGAAAGCTTCCTGGAAGTTGAAAGGCTGATCTCTTTTATTTACTCTCCAGGCCGAAAATTTGAGTGGAACGGCTCTGCGACAGACTGTTCGTTGTCTTGTAGTTTGCAACCTTTCACAAGACAGAGAGGTGACGTGACAATTACTTATCACTAATGTGTAGAGTAGGAATGCATTTATGATTTTTATCTCAAACTGTTGGTGGGAGCGAGATGCAACGAGACAAATGAAAAAGGAACACGAAATGCCAATAGTCGATTGATTCTCATGAAAGTTGACAAAAAGTGATGAAAGAAGATGAAAGAAGCTGGCATTACCTGTCAACGTTAGTAAACGTTTTACTAATTATAACATGCAATCATCATGCAACAATTGTTCTCTTAATGCTCACATCACAAAAATCCAGAGAACATTCTCGGCATGCACGCACGTGCATGGGTAAACTGTGTGGGCCAAACAACGAGAAATGAAATTTACCTAGTCCCAAAACTCCTTATAGATGGAAGAGTCGAATGGTCCCCGTTCTTGAAACAACGGTGACATGACGCCTGAAAACCAGAAAATGTAAGAAAACAGAAAGACGGCCAGGAAAACAAATAAATGAATGATTTATATTGTATTAATTTAATATAATAGCGTTAATTCTTTCATCATTCATGATCCTGACTCCAAGATAATTCTACATGATCTAAAATTAACGTGTATTGTTGTAATTATAGTCTCCCATAATAAATATTACGACACTGATTACTCGAATGACAGCTTTCAAAAATTGAAAATGGGGCAAAGTGGTGCCGATGAGGAAGGCAATATATTGATTCTGGTGACATGTTTCGAATATTTGTAAGTTGCAAACATTATTATTATTTATAGCTATTTTTTATATATCATCTCAATATTGAGCTCAATTGCACCGGGGTAAGTAATTAGGGAAGGAATATTGGCATAATCTAGTCAAAATCACGGCGCCCAAACTCAAACAATTCCACCGATACATAGGCAATTTTAACTGTTCAATTATCTACGTGTACAATATCTACCTTCTTCTGTTTATGATTATCTTTGCGAAGAATCCTGTCACATAAAAATGGACCGTCTAAGGAAGCCTATTAAATGAATGAATGAAGTTTTGATAACCTCCTCCCAATGACTGATTCCCAGATTTTGATATATTTAAATTTTTACACTCCAGCAGAAATTAGGATGATGAATTAATATGATTTGACACTTCTCATCATGTGAAAGGTTTGAGTAACAAAATTATAATATCTTAGAGGATTAATGAAATTGGTTGAAATAATGTACACTTGTGAAAAATAATTTCGACGGAGCAATAAACATGACGCTTGACACATAAATAACTTTTAATATTTAAAAAAATACTTCATTATAATTGAAAACATTGTTCCATTTGTATCGATGTAGTTACTAATACTAGTCCACTATTGAACGTAATGGTCGTGCTAATTAATTATGGTTTTACAGCCAAATAAAAGGAAAAGTAATTTGATCAACTTAATAAATGATAATAGCCAATCACGCTGTTCACACTACCCAATTACAATTACCAATTATTGTGCTCATATATAATTTTGTCTCTTCTATTACTACTATTGCTTTGCTGATACACTTACGTAATAAAATACCTTTTAATAGCATTGTCCAACTGATATCATTACCCCAACCCATTTCATTTTGCCAATTTAGTTCAATGATCGATTCTATCGATGTTGAGCTTCCTGTACTCATTAAATGTCTACACACTAGATGTAACATTTCTTTAATAATTTTATGTATGACGAAGTCAATGACGGCAATATGCATTATATGCATTAGAACCAACTTTCATCATGGTTTACAATAGTAGACACATTACTTGTGGATAATTATTTACTTACAATTAGTTAACCTTAACTTTAACCTTGATCCACGCTGACTACGACTATATAAACGTTAACAATGTGCGCTGAGATAATTCCTAATAGTAACAATCGACCTCTAAAATAATACATTTCAAATACTCAAGCCGAGGGCCAGTGAAACTGACAGGTTGTCAGTGACAGCTCAGCTTTCACTTGTATGCGTTACAAGCAGGGAAAGTAAAAGGAAGACAAGGGTGCCAAGTACAAGCGTTATATACTTGGTGCGGTCCACATCACTTATTCCAAATCTTGACTTGACCGCGTCTGCGTTAAAAAAATAATAATCAAGCGTTAATAAAGGAGAATCTCATGCAAAGTTTTTGGAGTGATGATTACGAATATGAATGTCAATTTTTAAGCTTACTGGCTGCTTTTTGCAAGTTGTGCGCTTCCAAAACTCTGATTAATTTAATCAGCGTAGCATTCTCTCCTTCTGTACTTCTCCATTCCACCAATATCCTTTTATATATGTCCAGTATTGAAACTCGGCTGGACCTGAGTCTACTTTGGTACGTTTCCAAGGTAACTTTTCTAAGACCCAAACTTAATCCAACTTGTCTCCATTTTCCAGAAATTTCCGAGTAACCGCCGTCATGAATTGCAACAATTATGTCATTGAACCGGCATTCTGGATAGTATTTGAGAGCAATTTAAGAATTTTAATGAATACAATTGTATCATTTTAATACATATGTCTAAAGCGGACGTAATTGTCATTTTTTACCACTGCTGCCAACCACAAGAGAATGTTCCGTGTTTGCATTTTGACTTCCATGAACTTCCTCGCCCTCTGTAACCTGTACTTGCCCATGGATATTTTGTACACGCACGTTGGACATTTTTTCGTTTGTGAAATTTAAGAATATTTCTCAGAAATTTAGCCGAAACCGTCACCAGTTTGTTGACTAAACCTTGTTTGTAGTGCTAAGCGAATAAGTCAGTTCCCAGGTGAGTTGTGGCGGATCGGATTGGATGCGATGCTGCTATTCTGAATGTCAAGTGGACCGTTGACGCAGATAACGGGAATCATTAACGGATCATGATTCTGTTTTGACTCATTCTCATATGTAACAAGTGGAATGGTCTGACTTTTATGATGCTGTCTGTATGTACGTACGTAAACATTTATGGTCAGTTATAAATAATCATAATTGCTATTGTATGTGCGCTAATGTTAATGTCTGCATGGAAATGTTGTTGCCAATGTCATCAAGGACAACCTGAAGTACATTTTACATAAATATGCTGAAGTGTTATGAGTAACCTACTCAACTAAAATCATGACATGGAACCCGTTGCAAAATTGCACGTTTGTTTTCCGCGTCAAATGCCTTATCAGACATCGATAAAGGAGATAGTTTCAAAACTACGATGATGTCAGAAGTAAAAATGTTGTTTTATATTTGAGATAAACGAATCCTATTGCTCAACAAAGGATATAATTGGAATGTTAAAATGTGTACAAATAATATGTACGTGATAATAATAGCAAATCTTAAGAAACAATTGACATTGAACAAGATTGGTACTGGTGTGGCGATTTATACATACTCCTTAGAGATTCACGATAGTCCGAATTTTGTCCTTAGTGCATCTAAAATGAATAGTTTATATATTGATATCACAAGAAAATAACAAAAGAAAACAAGGAGAGAAATAATACAATTCACTTACTGGCAGTTTTGAGCAGTTTATGCGTTTCCAACACTTCTATGAGTTTCTGCAATGTTGCGCCACTTCCTTGACTTGTCTTCCAGTCCATTATAATTTTCCCGTATACATCCATCACGGATAGTCTCTCTAGCGTTAACGCTTGTCCCAATGTTTCCACTTCCAAATCATTTACTCCTAGACTGGATGCAACATGGGGGAATTTGGCGGATACTTCAGAGGATTCGTCATTTAGAAAAGCGAAAATGACATTGCTGAAACGACAGTCTAAAGAGATTTTAAAAGAAATATTATATAGAGCTTCTTTATTTGCAATATTTTGTACTAAATAACTAGCTGTTTAACGACGAAATTTATTCAAATATTCACTACCTGGATTCCCAACAATTAGGCCGCTTCCTTCTTTCCCTGAAACATTGTCCTTCGAGGCAATCTGCTGCCTTTGGTTATTCAATTCGCTAAAGTTCGACATTTTCCTGTTTTGCTTAAATTCCTGGTTTTCAGCAGTGTATACTAATCTACGCCAGAACTAATGCTAAACTGACAGTGATAATGAAAAAGTATTGACAGCGGAAAATTTATCATAATTTGATGTGTTATCACAAGCAACTAAAAAAGATAATGTTTTTTCCTTTAATACACTTAATTTAGGGTCATTCACTGTAATTTGCCTTACGTATGGTACTGTGGGTGACTTCCTACAATTGGCAATTACGTAATTCCGCTTATATGCCACCTGATAGAATTACCTTTATAGTCCATAATTAATATGCATATTATAATAGTGATCATAAGTTTTATTTAATAGGTTCAGTTTATGAGCATAAGCCAATGTAAGTAGCAATACACCTTGAAATGAATCAAAACATAATTGTCATGTTTTTGCTTAGTTAATCCCGTAATGACAACTTGTGATAATCAATATTAAGTGATAACGTGTAGGCTGAGTCGCACCTAGTGATAAAAACCGGTGTACAATTATGCTGCTAACACATCGTTGTATTGACGGAATGGTTTTTAATGCGCAATGCCACCATGGTTTTATGCTATTGTTTCATTGTGGTTCTGCCTTATAAGCCGGTTTACGAATTGATATACATGAAGCGGCAAATCGACAGAGCGAGCAAATGATAATTAATTATTATAATGTCCCAACACAAGTTGAATAATTTACAGCAAATAATGCACGTAGCATGAAAATATGCATTTGCACAATTAAGGATGATAAAATAAATTGTTGAAAGAATGTTGATTGTTATTGTATTGGGCCTTAATATTAATACCCTATACTCTAATGTGAGATAAGTCGCTTTTATTAATAAACATTCAGAATATGATCTTTTCATATTTCCATGTTAAATTGCGTTATGCAAAGAACTTCTAAATTCCTATATGGTGACAGTACGATCACAAATAAATTAGATAAGGAGATATGGTCATAATCGTGACATTGTTGTTGCTAAAATTAATGATAAAGATTCTACATTACACCATATTATACAGCCACTTCCGCATCAGTGCTATTATCAGAACAATAATGCTAGTGTTATTGTAAAATAATCGTACTATTCAACAAATAAATACGGCTGATGATTTTTTCATAACAGTGAAATAAAGTTATGAACAATAAGACATATTTTTACTTAAATTTATATCTTAACATATTGGCAGTAAACAATCCTATAATAACATCAAAATATGTGTCAGCATTCATTTACACTCTGATTTAAAAAATCATATTAGATTTCAAACTAAAACTCCAGCTAAAACTCCATGTTACATGGCAAAAAAGTTAAAATTAATTGAAAATTGAAAATCTGACAAGCGATAGTGCTTAAAACGGAAAGGTCAATAAAACAAAACTTTATGAAAGTAGCCGCTACATAACAAATTATTATCCATGTTAGAGTCCGATTATCAGACCCAATGTATTTTTGAGTATCCTTTTTAATGACCGTTGTAGCTGAGATATTCTCTTATGTTTCATCTCCACCTTTTCATATGCATGATTCTCGTCGAATCTGTTGAGTGCAGGAACATATAGAACCTTGGTCAATGTAAGTTCTAAAAGTAGCTGGTTTCTTTGATGGGTTAATAAGCGAACAGTTTGATTAGTTTTGGTTTTGTGGAATACTTCGGGTAGACTAATGCAGCCGTAGTCCTCAATTTGAAGGGTAGGAAGATGCTCAGGTCTGCTACCACGATTAATTCTAAATAAAGATTTTGGGGTGGCATTTAGAGTTCCTCCAAAAGCCCACGTCAATAAAGAAATAAGTAGTAGGTAAAGTGCAGTTTCAAATTTCATTTTCGGTTTCAATATTTAAAAGAACTCGAGAATGAAGAAACCGTTCCATAATTCGGCAAGAACAGTTTTGAAATAATGCCTCGGAAAATGCCGTTCGCATTTTATATATAAGCACCAGGGCACGCCTACGTGAGTAAACATGTAAATATTGTACTCAAAGCAAGGATTAATACATTGCTCTCGATACACTAAAAGTAAACTTTGCTTCGCTACGCTAATAACAAGGGTATATTTACATTTTATATGGTACATTATAAAAATTCAACAGATTTGTTTTCAACTCCATGAGATTGACAAATAAAAAATTGAATTAATAGTTCATGCAAATGCTTATGGATGCGATGTAATTTTCCATGTCATTTGGATTAATAGCTTGTCACTCAAGAGTATCGTACAGTTGTGGAACGGTGCCTCAACCTCCTCAATAATTGAGTGTATTTAACTTTAATATTGATAATCTGCTTATACAACTCTTTTAGTTTGTGGAATTTTTTATGGTTTCTGGTGCTGGCTAGTTTTTTGAAAGTTCTTCCGGGTATCTATTTTTATTTCTTCGCCTACATAAGCGTATTGACTGAAGGAACTAAAAATTAGCCTTATCGTCCGATCTAATATCGATTGGACGAACATGGATTGGAGCATAATATTTACAAAAACTTGCTTAGGTACTTTTGGTCCGGTCCTTTTGCCAGAGTTGTCATTAGACGCAATAATGCTGTGTTATTTTGGGTTGATGCGTACACGGTTTCATAACAAGTGTAATTACCAACTGTGCGAAACAACTATGTTCGTACAAAATCATGGGTGTCGGTGTTATATTTTTAATAATATTGATTTACGGCATAATACGACGCGACGTTCGCGATATTAATGTCAACTTCATCCATTAAGTTTCAAACATACCTACATAAATACAAAAATCAACAACAGAAAATTACAATCATGAGATTACATGGTTATATCGAGAATTATGCTGAACAGTTTATTAAGAATGATGTTGATACAATGCAATGTTTACCTCTCTATCAACAAAATTTCAAGCATGGGAAACATGGATTCAGCATTGAATTCTCAAGTTATTCTCTGTCAGGATAATATCGCGATTTATTCTAATCTCTCCAAGAAATATGTTTCCAGATTCACTGTAAAACGCATTTAACCGACCTGTCGCATTGTTTACACTATATGTATTTCTGTACTATTTGTTTTACTGTCGCGAATTGGTAACGACTTACTGTGTCACATGAACAGGAAATTAAGTACAAGGCAAGGATGCATCGAAACTCATAAAAATTAACAACATCACTTGGCCAACTATATACCTAATTAGCTGTAAAATACAAAATTCTTGTGCTGCCTGCAACGCTACAAGAATTGACATCCTTTATAATAAAACTGGATTTGAAATGAATGTTAATTGTTTCCAGTGGAATTTTAAAAAATAATTTAGTTTAACCTCATTGGTTTTTGTGCTTGAGTCCAAGTTTACTTGAATTTAAGGTGTAATTGTTTTCTTGGAACATCGAATTCAATTTTCAATCATTTGCCCTATACTGTTCACTAGTAGGGCAATTTATTGTCCTCTATCACTCACTCCTTGTCAATAGTTTACTTCAATTTCAAAATCAGTACAAAAATATGACTGCATTGACAATTTACATAAAAGTAAAATTTGTCTTGAAATCGAATTCATCCACGGTCAATTTTCTAACTCTATGGATAATATTACCTAGAGGTCAAATTAATCTGCAATTTACTGTAAACATAAAAGCTGCATATTGTCGAAAATAACCCATCTCAATGTCGCTCTCATCTTGACATTTTACTTTGCCCTTCAACTCCACTGGTTATCCTGAATTTTTTCAATTTTCCATGTAAGGCCATGCACATGTATACGCACTTTAGCATAAAAATGCTCCATAATGGATGATCTCATGGCAAGGTAAGAAGATATAATTAGACGATAGATATTTGTACTAATTTGTAAGCTCGCGCTTGTGTTGTGTGCTTTATATTTTAGGATGTTGTCGATATTTTATCTAAATAGTCTCCAAGTATCTATCTGCTCATAAACATTACATCAGACCACCGACCAGATCTTTCGTGATTATCTAAAAAATGTTAAGTAATAGGTTTTACAAATTCATTGAAGTCATTCTGTCAGTCTTTACTTCTCTTGGCTCCTGTTCACTGTCCTGGAATCCAGAAACGCGGTTAATGTCCAAAGCAAACAACAACTCCTCGTCTCTTCCTCCAATCACGGTCTTTAATTACTGCGTAACCTTTGCTTGCTTGATTTACTACTGCTTCCAACTCTGGGTTTTGCACCGTGCCAACGATTACAATCAATTCACCCTAGTATTCTGTTTCACGACGGCAATTTTATTGGTGCTCCAGCCACTTATCATGATTACCTTCTTCACTGACGACTTTGTTTTGTGGTCAAATATGTTCTTTATATATTTGAGAACTATTCATGGTAAGACCATTATTTTACGAGTACATAAATATTACGTCGAAATGAATGACCATATATATTTTGTTTTCAAATAATATTTTACGCAGAAATATTTCTTCCCAATCACAACCCAAACTCTGGCTACATGAAACTGATAGAATTAGTCATTGTCCTTCAATTTGTGACCTTTCTCTTGATGATGATAATTGAGTGGATCATATTCTTCTGCTTTCCGACATCTCCAATTCATTTTGGAATGTACATTAGCACATCTTTGACATTTTCCTGGTCACTTCCCTTTCGATTTTTACTTGTCTACACTCCTCCTTGTTACCTAACCATATTCTTGTTCCCGAATATTTGTCTCGCCATAATGTTAATTTTCCTTTTTGGCACTCTCGCAGTCCCCTCCATTACCAAAGAGTTGCGCTTAGGTCGAAAGTCATATCGCTCTGCACCGGAACTCCGTGAGCCGGAAACGCTACGACTTGCCTATAGATCTGTGCAGATTTTGACCTCCGTGACTAATACTACAACGGGTCGATACATTGTACAAGTGCAAAGTATTTGCACGCTTCTCTTTGTGTTCTGTAGCTTTATGGTAATTAAGCACAAGAAGGAAATGAATGTGATGGTATTCATCTTGTTGCTGTCTTGGTCAGTGATAGGACCCATGATATGGGGAATGATGCTTATATTGGGAGGATATGTGCATAGCAAGGGAATCAAAATATTGAATTCGTGGAAATGTTCAAGCTACAATATTAACCATTTTTCGAAAGGGGAACGCTCTCTAATGGCAAAATTTAGGAGATCATGCAAGCCAATTTGTATATGCGTGGGGAAAATGTACACGGTGAGGGGAGTCAGTTTACTCATTTTTATTAGGGGGTTGACAAGGGGTCTCGTCCGAGCATTGCTAACGTTGGAGATGTAATTACTTACTTCAGAAATTGGTGTTAAAATAGGCGCAAACATTCATTTTGTACAGAAGAGTTCCGAGCCCGATTAAACATGGTAAATACTCTACAATTCACAATTAGTTACTAAAATTGACAAAATGGTATGGGAAAACATCAAGGCATTGGTAAAAATAGAGGCATTTCTTATTTCTTTGTTCCTTATTTTCATAAACGTACAGTTTGGTTGGCGAAGGTTAAACATTAGCGACGCTTTCAAATTTGGAAATAAATAATATAAAAGTTAACTATTTTGAAAGTCAGTAAGAATTTATTTCTGCAAATAATACCATCAGTATGAAATGGGAAACAATAAAATGCAGTAACAGTAAATGGCAACCAAAATATATATCAAGGCTTCTGCTAAACTGTCGAATTTAACTTTGATTCAATCAATTGACCCATGTTTTCCATATACATATCTCCAATAAATTGTCATTTTCATGAATGATTACACTACCCACAGTAAATGAAATGTGCTGAAATTGATTTCGGCATTTGAGTCGGAAGTGATGATAAATTGCTGAGAAAATTGTTCCGGGAAATCTGAATGATTACATGTACATTTGTGATCATCGAAGCATTTGATTGCCTGAATAGTTGAACATTTCTTCAAACTTGTCTGTAAAATATTTTAATACTCGTAATTACTCCAACGCGAGGTAAGGCAATGTAAATGTAGCGCACGGTAAACTATGAGAATACAACTAACGTACGTACATAAAGGTCAACTAAACATAAGTCGCAGCGTTTTATTAATAGGTATGATGAATTGATTACCAATGCCTATATAACCACCTAATAAATTAGCAGTTTAATTGGAAAGAGAAAGATTGTTATATGTAACATATGTATTGTTGTCCAATGTCTTAACCGTCGGGCATTTCATAAACATATCATTTGCAGACAAACAGCCAGATGAATATATCAAATGCAAGCGTAGTACGGAAATACGAGATGTATTTGAATAATTGACATATTACAAGCTTCACTTATAAATGTTTGCTATTACGTTCAGGTTCTAAATTGTAAACTCGATTACATAAAAAATTACTCACTCTTCCAAATACGTTATATGACCTCAAGTTCCATTACATTGACAAAACTTGATACAGTGCTTAGTTGAAAGTTGAACTACGCTATACCATAAAAATGATAAGCAATAGAATTTATACAAGTTTGAGATTACTCATTCCGATACTCTACAAACTGGGTATTTTGCCACTTCGCTGGGATCCCCACACTCGCCTTTTTGTTCTTCCTCTCCGATGGAAACCAATGGATATCTTAAGTGTATTTTTATGCTTTGGTTGGATGGTCTTTCTAGCTCTACAATTAACTAGATATTCCGACGCAAGTAATGTGAGTCAGTTCAATTTTATCATTACACATTTCCTCGCATGTTTCATTTCTGCGATATCTCTCACTGCCACACATTTTTGTCGTCATGAGTGTTACTGTGCCGCAAACTTCACATATTCATATTTACGACGAGTTAATAGTAAGTGAGCTACAAACTGTTACTGCACTTGTCAAATAAAATGCATGTTATTTACAAAAATCTCTTATGAATTGTCTTCATCATTGTTTTAGGAATGTATATGCCATCCCACAATCCCGAGGAAAATAGATACACGCAAATTGTTGATGCCGGCCTACTCCTACTGTTCATTTCCTTACTTTTCACGATTATACTACAATCCATGCTCTACATCTACATTCCTCAAGCTCCAATGCTCTTTGGAAACATTCTTCCAGAAACTTTGTCATCGCATCCACTCTCTACTCTCCTGTTTCTACCCAGTACTCTGGTTCACATTTACATTCTAGTTGTTTTCTACTTTAACGTTTACGCATTATATTCCTACTTTGCTTACGTATACTTTGCACTGGTGGCCCCATTCCTAGCCAAGGAGCTACGTCTTGGTGCAAAATTTTACAAATCCGTATACCGCCTTCGAGAACCTGAAACATTAATGTGGGAGTACAGAGCTGCTCAAATTTTACAAATTATTTTTAACAATTTGGCCGGGCAGTTGTTAGTTCCTCTGCAGACATTTTCCACGATAGCATTTGTGCTGTCCAGCTTTATGGTGATTAGACATGGGAGTGAAATTGGACTAATTCCATTACTTTTAATGATTTGTTGGTCGTTTATTATTCTTGCTGCTTGGTCCTTCGTTTTAATTGTGGGAGGCTACTTGCATTCTAGTGGAAATAAAATTCTTAATTCCTGGAGATGTCACACTGGATGGAAATATTTTGGAGCGATACGGAAGAGATTTAATAAATTCAGGGTGAGCTGTAAACCAATAAGGGTCAATCACAGAAACGTTTATACAATTCGGAAAGTTTCTGTGCTGATTTTTATTAGGGGCATTGTGCGGGGACTGATGAGAGCATTGCTAACTATGGGATAACAGATAACCAGTACTCTATTATCAGGGAACTGCTCTATTATGCAATAAACTCAGCAAGCTAACATGTAGCAAAGTGGCGGAGCAGGGACACCCTTAACATGCATCTTTCAAAATAGACCACTGAGTAGGAATCATTTGTTAAAAACAAAATGCATATATTCCAATCCATTATCAAGTTAGAACACAAAAACCAAAAATCAGGTATTTCCGTTTAACGGTAACCGTTACAATTAAAATGCATTCGGATTTGCATAAAGAACACTCAGTGGAGTCGAATGATATGCCACTTGCCCTAAGTGACTTTTAAAAATTTCGAAATCGTAACGGTTTCTAACGGTTACCGTTGGCCGTTATGGCTGCCAAGCTTTTCACATAAAACGCTTGTGGTGAGAAGCCATTTATCAAAAACTGAAGTCCAAACTTCAAGACCATTTAAACAGGACCATTTAAAATCGTCGTAACCGTTAAACCGTAACCGTCACCTTCAAAATGACCGTAGATCTGTGTATTATGTTGTTAGACGAGTCGAATGATATGTCACTTGCCATATGTTGTCATTTAAACATGTTGACCTCTTAACGGTTTCTAACCGTTGTCGTTGACCTTTGGAGCTGGTGAGCATGTCACATAAAGCTCTTGTGAAAAGAAGTCATTTGTTGAAAACAGAAGTGGAAAATTCCAAGCCACTTAAGCAGGAGAGCATGAAGTGTAAAGTTATTTGAAATCGCTGTAACCGTTAAACAGTAACCGTCAACCCCGAAATAACCTTATATCTATGTGCTATGGTCATAGACGAGTTAAATGATATGCCACTTGCCATGTGTTACCATTTAAAAAATTTGACCTCGTAACGGTTTCTAACGGTTACCATTGACCTACGTATTTCAAAATCACGCTGGACCCTTCTCAGGTGACCAGTTATCCATTGCCGAAAACAGATTTCAAAAAAGTCAAACCGTTTTTGAGTTAGAGCGCGCACGGACGGACGGACAGACGGACGGACAGACAGACGGACGGACATCTCGATCTTATAAAGTGGCTCCGCCACTTAATAAGGCAATTTTATGTACATGCATACGTGCTACTTTGGAACAACAATTAAATAATTTAACGAACTGATAAATTCAACCACTTTTATTTTCAGTGTTCCAGCTTATGTATTTAACTGACATGAATGTATTAATCACAAATGATTAATACATAACGACAATTATGAAGGGCAACTTGAACGATCAAATATTTAGGAAGAAAGGACGCCAAGGTCAATTTTAATAATATTTGAGTGCATATATTATGTAACTATTCCGAATGTCTCAATTGCAGTGGCTATTAATTTCATGGGGCTATGGGCATACATATGTAAGTATGTAGTATGCATGTAAATAGTATGTGATTATTGCGATTATTTATTAAGTGGCGGAGCCACTTTATAAGATCGATATGTCCGTCTGTCCGTCCGTAAAGCACCCTCACAGGCCGTAATGATTAAGTAAAATAAAGAGTAAAATAAACAAATATTTCTAAGGGAAAAAATTAACGAAAAAAGTCTGTCCGTCCGTGCGCGCTCTAACTCAAAAACGGTTTGACTTTTTTGAAATCTGTTTTCGGCAATGGATAACTGGTCACCTGAGAAGGGTCCAGCGTGATTTTGAAATACATAGGTCAACGGTAACCGTTAGAAACCGTTACGAGGTCAATTTTTTAAAGTGATAACATATGGCAAGTGACATATCATTCGACTCGTCTATGACCATAACACATAGATATGAGGTCATTTCGGAGTTGACGGTTACTGTTTAACGGTTACAGCTATTTCAAATAATTTTACACTTCATGCTCTCCTGCTTAAGTGGCTTGGAATTTTCCACTTCTGTTTTCAACAAATGACTTCTTTTCACAAGAGCTTTATGTGACAAGCGTGACAGCGATAACGGTCAACGGTAACCGTTTGAAACCGTTACGATTTCGAAATTTTTAAACATCACAAATGGCAAGTGATATATCATTCGACTCGTCTATGACCATAACACATAGATATGAGGTCATTTCGGTGTTGACGGTTTCTGTTTAACGGTTATAGCGATTTCAAATAATTTTACACTTCATGCTCTCTTGCTTAAGTGGTTTGGAGTTTTTCACTTGTGTTTTCGGTAAATGACTTCTTATCACACTCGCTTTATGTGACAAGCTTGACAGCAATAACGGCCAACGGTAACCGTTTGGAGCCGTTACGATTTCGAAATTTTCAAATGTCGCTTAGGACAAGTGGCATATCATTCGACTCCCCTGAGCTTTATGTGAAGATATTTAAGGACATTTTTATAGCAACGGTTACCGTTTAACGTCAGTTACTGTGTGTTTGTTTTTATGTCGTAATTTGTAAACGGATTGGAATATTTTCATTCTGTTTTGGACAGACAATTTCTTAACAGTACTAGTGGTTAGTGGCCTGTTTTGGTTAACGGCGGCGCAGCTCCGCCACTTTGCTACATGGTAGCTTGCTGCGTTTATTCAATATTCGATTTATCCCGGATTTCTGTGGTTTCTTTGGTATCATGGAATGCACGATTTTTAACTATCATATTGTAATTGTACGGTCATACATACATACATTCATATATACATGATACAAATATTATGCTTTTAATGCAATTTCAAATGACGAAGGAAGTGACATATGTAGGTAATTAGGTTAAGAAGTTCGCAATGTTAGCAGGAAATCCTGAAGTTCTAAACCATTACTGCTAATAAATTCTTCCGGAAATACTAAATATACTGTTGGAAATACAGGATGTGTTCATGGCACATGACGTGAATTGCAATTATTTTAAAAAAGTACTACGCCCTAGTCTGGTTTGAAAATTGTGGACTATTTGTAAGTACACCGGATGATGTTAATGTAGTTGGTAATTAAACAAATTTATCAACCGTAGATATACTCAAAATGGCAAGCAATCGTACTTTGCCATAGTCTTCAAAGCTTGTCAACTTTCAACAAAGTACTTTCAGTCAGTGAAAGCACACTGTTATTAACAAAATGCTCAGCGACAGGTTTTACTACGTAATTGGGACAGTAATCCCTTTTCTTAACAAATTTGGATCGTTTCTCCCAATTTGGAATCCCAATACCCGCTTGTTTTCTCTCCCTGAAAGGGCCCCCAAATTATTTGTCATCCATGTAACTTTAATGGCATGGTGGTTTACATTCATAATTTACCAGTTATTTCAACTGCATAAAGTGAGAAGCATTGGCGATTTTGGTTTGGTTCTTACATTTTTCTTGGTTGCTTGTATAATCTTTGAAATGGTTGTTATCACCAGTTATAAAGTGAAGGATTATGTAGTGCTAATCAATCTATTATTTTCCTACCTCCGTCACATAAACGGTAAGATTTCGAAAATTGTTGAGCATGAACATAAATAAACGCGGTATTCATTTTTGGCTATTTGCTATACTTTGAAAATAGAGAAATATTTACAACACGTCAACCCAAATACCGATCGTGAAATGAAATTGATTGAAGCGTCTCTTGCAGTCCTCCAATTTTCTATTATATTCACGGGACTCCTTGTGTGGATTACGTTTCTTTTATTTTCTCGGCTACCCATACTTTTTGCCACCACTTTACCAACCAATACTCCTTTCATGCCTGATTTACTATACAACTTGCCACATTTCCTTATAATTTCGAATGCTTCAATTAACGTTAGCAACCTTGTCACATTTCAGTTTCTCATGGGGGCTCATATCGTACCTTTTGTTGATAAAGAGCTTCGCTTGGGAAGAAACCCAAATTCATATAAAACCCGGAAAACCATTCGCCAATTGCCCAAGCTGTTGTTGGTTTACAGAGAAAACCAAATTTTGGGAAGGGTCAATAATAATCTCATCGGAGGGTTCATTTTTCCAACACAAATCTGTGTCACGATACTGTTCTCACTGGCAGGGTTTATGGTAACAACAAGAAGGAAGGAAATGGCGTCTGTACCATTGGTCCTAATGGGCGCGTTTGCTGCAGTAGTTCCAACAGTTTGGGGTACAATGTTGTACATGGCTGGGCAAATATTTTCTACAGGAAATAAGATTCTGAAGTCATGGAAGTCCCATCCCAATTGTGGTTCACGTAAGGAAAGAAAGTTAATGAGTAGGTATGCAAAATCCTGCTCACCACTCTGCTGTTGCTATGGGAAAATATTGATAGTACGGAAGGTCACACTGTTGCTGTACATTAAAGGACTGACAAGAGCTATGATAAGAACATTGTTAATTTTAAATAAGCGTTTTAGATAAAAATACATAATTAAAAAGTAATCATTAATGTTAGGATGTTGAAATATTCATTCGGGCCAGCGGCATTCATTCAGATACATGTTTGCACTCCTGCATATAACAAAACGAATGACAAGTAAAAAACGGACCTCCCTGTATTTTTAAGTTGATTTCATTTTTTCTTTATTGATTTTCATACTTTTACATCTGTGTAATCAAATCCAATTGTCATAATTGTTACAATTTATTTACTTCAAACACCAAAACACAATTTAAATAAATATAGCAAAATTTGCTAAAAATGTACACATATGAGCATAAATAAATTAATGTTATGGTCAAAAACGTTGCCAATGATTTTCCGTTTGTATTATGCATTAGAGGTCATGCAATTTGGTGATCCCGTCGCCGGAAAATGGAACAACTGTATAAGACGTAGTTGAGATGTTTATTTAAGATTGAGAAATAATTGAAAATTAACTTAAGAATCAAATTTCAAAGAAATTGTTTCCAACGTTTATTTTTAGATAATAGCATTTCCTACTGGAAGCCAATTTACCGTATTCCTAGTAGAGGGTTATGGAAGCATCCATCGCCGGTGGATACATACATGTAACTTAACCACTCGAAATTAATCATTAACATAATGAAAATGTCCATCTGTTTAATATCTTATGTAGGTACGGAATAGATAATTTAATTTAAAACTATTATATGCACACTGTTTTCATTTGGTTATTTTTTTGACCTTCTGTAAATGATTGAAAATGATATTTTTACATTCTAAACTGGTTTCTATAGAAATGTTACTCAGAAAATAATAAAAATAGAAAGTATTTGCTATTTTAGTGAGTGATAGCCCCATAATATTTCATTTGGTCGAACATTGCGAATACAATTCCAGCATTAAACCTATAGTTACGACCAATCCACAACGCTTGTATTTTAGAGTCAATTTCCGAAATTGTAATATTATTAAGGAGTCATGATAAGTGACAGGTTCTACGTAGTGGCAGGGCTTCTTATCCCATTCGGCTTCAACAAGGGAATTTTAAACTTTACTTGGAATGCAAGCCGCCGACATTTCGAGACACCGTTGACAAGGAAACGCATATTCATTGTGAACGTAGTATTAATTCAGATGTGGATACATTTCGTAGCAATACAAGCACATCATTCTTGGAAATCAAAAGACTACAACAGCTTCAATCTCAGTTTACCCTTTCTGATTGGTGGAATCCTTGCAACGATGGCCATGTTGTTAATAAACAGACCCAACGGTGAATTTGAGCAGTTGGGAAATACATTTTTCGTTTACCTGCACAGGATTAATCGTAAGTAAATCATCTCACGCAGGGAAAGCCAGCATTCATAGAGATTTCTAGTTAATTTGTATTTCTCTGCATTGCAGGTATGTATTTACCCAATCATCGCCCCAATACAAGTAGGTTTATAATGCTTCTTGACGCTGCGCTGCTGTCAATTATGTTTTCAGCAATTTCGACATGTCTCATAAATTGTCTTCTTTGCATTTTTCTCCCGAATCTTCCCATTTTCTTTGCGAGTGTCGTTCCAGATTCAACTCCACTGATCGTGCGTGCAGTCATTGTTCTTTACCATTGTTATATTTGCCTTCCCATGTACGGCACATTTTGTTTTGGGATATCAGGTGTATTAATTTATGGAGCACTATTCATCCCCTTCTTCGCTCGAGAGCTCTCTCTAGAGCGGAAAAAGTACACTTCGACACAAAACCTCAGAAAAATGGAGACGCTTGTGATTGAGTACCGCGCTGCACAAATTTTACAGAATTCTTTTAACAAATTCTTTGGCTTCCTCATCATTCCATTTCAAACTTTTGCCACAGCCATGTTCGTTGTTGCTTTCTACATGATTATCAAGAACCAAAAGAAAATGAGCTCCATCTCCCTGTCATTGATGGTCTCGTGGGGGATATCCACTCCGTTTGTGTGGGCATTTATTTTGATGACGGGAGCTTACTTATATAAGAGTGGAAACCGAATACTTAATTCATGGAAGTATCATCAGAGGTACATGCCAAGTGGAAAGGATAGAAAATTTCTGAGAAAGTTCAGAGCATCCTGTAAACCGCTCAGTATTGGATACAAGAAGATGTACACGATTCAGTCAACATCGATTATGATATTTTCGAGAGGACTTATTAAGGGCCTGATGAGAGCCTTATTAACTATGAAATCAAACTGAAACAAGTATGAATATTATAAGTATATACATTATATGATATATATAGGAAAATGCATTATGTTAAAGGTAATTTTACGTTACTTTATTGATTTTTACTTTACTACTGCAAATAATGGTTAGCATTATGCACACACTTGCTAAATTTTTTTGCCTAATTGTTTGCGCGACAATAAACATAGTAATCGGTATATTATTGCATTATAACCACATTTTAAATTATTTCAAATCTTAATATGTTTAACAAATAGTAAACCATAACAAAGATACATGTGACACGGTGAAAATCAAAGATTGGTCGGCATAGTGCTTTTGAACGGCAATTGTAGACACTGATCATCTTTTCCTTCTTCGTTTTGGAGAACTTGTATACGATATATAACGTGTAGATTTTGGATTCTGAAAAGTCAAAATAAGCATACATTGGAATGAGCTATTTATTAACTAATATGTTGCGATGCCAAAAGTATAGTGAAAAATTGTTTCAATTATAATTTGCAATGTCGGGTCACCCTTCTAATTGTGAATGTTCCGTAGTTACGCACTGCAACCTCTACTGGGTGGTTGGGTTGGAGAACTAGCTGACCTGTGTTTGACACGCTTTCCATGCTTTGTGGTAGCAGCTTCCCAGAATGTCCTTCCTGCTCTATCAATTGTGGTTCAGTCATTAGTCCTTGCTAAACACAAACAAATATGTTCAGAATAGCACTTTTGTAATCAGTGTAGCTGCTAAAATCCTTCACGAAACTGCATACTAATAAAAATATATAAGTAGGTAGGCGTATTACTTTCTCAAGAATACTTACGTTTACGCATTTTCCTTTCGCTTTTCGGGTGCAATTTTACCTTACAAGTGATGATGTTCCAGCAATGGGCACAAAATGCTCATTGTCGGCTGGAATAACAACCTCCTCGTTAACGATAACAACTTTCACCTCTTGATCATCTTGGTTCACAACAGGAGAAGTGATTGCCAAAATCACTTGATCAACTCCTGCATCGCCCTCCGCGGTTATCAGTTGTGGTTTGATCTCTGGGCACTCATTTGCTGGTTCCAATTTAATTTTTCCAGTTGAAGTATCGACCAGTATATCTCGTGGTCCGATTAATTTTCGTTTCGAGAACAACTGTTGCTGTTGTTTTTCAGGGAATTGTTCATTTCCCTTATGGGAATTCATTTTTTATCGTTGCCAACAATTTCGCAAAATAATTAGCCAAAAAACCTTTGGTAGGTTCCTGTGAGCACTGAAGTACTTAGTTACCATTTGATTATAACCACATGAAGTTAATAATAGTATACATATTCAATCCATGCGTAGTTTATGTATACTACTAATAGGTTGTATTTTGGCAATAACACAAGATGGTCGGCGCACTATATGCAGCCTTTTTGAATAAAAAAATGACTCGAGTTAACATGAATGAGTCACTATGGAAAGATGGTTTATGCGGTTACACTAAAATATGCTTTGTGAATTGGATAATTGCGCCATGTATAGGTTTATAGGTTTCTGTATATGTATCTGCAAATGTTCCAGATATATGTATACATCATATAGAGCAAAATCAAGTTTGTGTAACTATGTTTTCGCCGTACATGATTGCAGGGAGTATAAAAGTCGAAAATAACGCATGCATTGCATCTTAAAGGAAAAGCCAGTGTGACGAGGGAAATATTATGTCGCTTTGGATAAGTACGAGCCGAATAACTGCATGTGTTTGTCCAAGAGTTTCTCAGTGTTTCAATGTACATCACCCTTATTAAGGCAAATCGTGATAAAGTAGCTAGGTATGCAAAAAAATCATCCATAGCTGTATCTCGTTAAACTTATTATTATACCATAAATAGATACACTCATACTGTTACACGGAAAAAGTAATGGCCATGTGTATAGTTGCGATACCAAGATGTTGACGAAACGTTGTTCTCTGTAAGATTTGTAAAAAAGCGCGTCATAATGTTTTCGCCAAGTACAGCATAATCAAACCTAGTACCTGGTATTAAAAAATGTGTATCAAAAAAATTAAATATGTTGCACATATTAAGCTGAATATACAAAACGAACGAAATTCAATGGCTTTACAATTATTACAAAATTAGTATTGAAAAACTCATGGCTATTGTATGATATACTATTAACGAACAAAAATCCAATCGTCCACTAAAATCATTTCTATTGAAAACTGAAATCCTAACAAGGAAACTAATATGTAAAGTTAACCTCGTCCATGCATAATACTATATTACATGCAGTACTAAACTTTACAAAAATACACTTATTTAGACTTAATACGATTACTATTTTTATCATGTAACATCATGCATTGAAGAGTATAACGACGGTCAGCAAATTTTCCATTGACTAATTGTCAGTAAAGTTATTATTATGGTTTTACAAAGTTTTGAAATAATGAAGTAAACATTATCTATTACAAATCGTATAAAAACTGTTGCATGGTAAATATAATAAAATACAATTCTTATACTGATTCAAAGCCTATGAATTAGCTGGAACCAAGGAAAATTTCGGCTTTTGGTTACTCATGGGAAAGTGCAATTGATTAACATATAGTAAGCGTCATCGTATTCGTGATAATGATAAATTATGACTAGTGCATAGTGGCATGGACAAAATCACGTTCTCATGCATACCAAGACTTTTCAAAATAAATAGACCGAAATGCAAAATTTAATACCTCCTTATTTTTTGCTTCCTGCTTGCAACGTTTGGAACTTTCTGAAATGCTTTGTGGTTGGTTACATCTGACATTTTTTGTTATGCAACTCGAAACTCGAATTACATTATAACAATTCATATATTAGGAAAACCGGGGTCATTCGTCTTATTGCATTTGTGCTAACTTCTGTCAGCAAATTTATGGCTAATCAGTACACTCAATCGAAGTGTAAATAACGTTCCATGATGTACACGTTTACGTGCGCGGCTCTCCTCTTTTGGCTTTCAACTGCCATCAAATGTGTTTTGAGTGATGATGGGGATGCTTTGTCATCCAGCAGTTTTCGAAACACCAATCTTGTCGTTTGGATGGATCCTTTCGTATCAATTAAGGACACCATGCAGCCTTACCCATACAACGAAACTACGTTAACGCCATTGCTGGAGAAAGTGGCCACTCGTTTTTCCCAGATTTTGGTCCATATAACGCTGAAAGAGTTGTTAGGTAGGCATTCTTACCAACAATCATTGTTTCTCATCACGCAACAACATACAACATGTTATTGGGTGTTACTGAACATTTCTAGATAACACATCATGGAACGTCATTGTCTTCAATGCGGTAGCAAAGCTCAACAAGAGAAAGGCACGAAGAGGAAATTCACGCAATCCATACCTTCAAGTTTGGATATCGTTTCATTATGTGAACCCTTCGAACAAGGAGTACTCCAGAAATGTAACTTTTCACACGTCCCTCATATCTGAATTGTGCGCTGAAGCCAACGCAATCTATCCTGGAACAATTTACACCCTTACTATTCACATAGACAGATCAGTGGAGTCTAAAGAGGACTTTCGTTTCAAACGAAATGCTATGAAATTTTTGAGTGAAAGTCGTGCTGGTTTTCCTGCAACATCCTATTATAAACTGGGAGTGATGTATGCTATACACGAATGCTATTATTCACCAGTTAGCAGAATTTCCTATTTGAAGTTTATAGCACAATACTCTGATGTTGTTTTGTATGACATATTTTCTGGAAAAGGCAGTTTTGGAATTAATAGCATTGGAGAGTCTATACAATGGTTAAAAAGTGCAATAAATCAATGTAGCGTCAAACTGAAATTAGTGTATGGTAAAGCGAAGTTTGAGATGGGCATGATTATTGCCTGGTCCGACACAAATACAAGAGGGAGTCTAGATTTCTCTCAGTTGATTTCCGGTTGGAAAGCAGTTTCTTCACTCAGCCGAGAAACTAACACCACTTTCGTCATGGACAGAGCATTCGATACTCCCACTTTGTTTCCACTCGAGCAAAGAACGCAAGGGTGCGGGTGGTGGCGTCTACTGGAAAACCATAATTATAAAGATCCTACTGAATATATCTTTCAGGAAAAGGAACAATTGGCAAAGGATGGGAGCAATGGAAATATTCAAAACATCAGTAAAACTTGGTTGGAAGAACCCGCTAACTTTTTCTTTGACCGGATAGGTGTTTCAATGCCCTTATTTCAGAGCAGAAGTAGCCCCTTTACATACGAGGTTACAGAGATTATGGAACAATCCATGAGACAAATTTCCAAATCCTTTTCAACAGTCATGTTAACCTATGGAGACTTCATGACTAGACAAAAACCCAATCAAAGTGAATTATCAAATGCGGGAGTTAAGATGACTTTTAAAAGGAACATCGATTTTCAGATTATATTATCATTGGACATTGCCTCAGAGACCAAGAATACGTCAGAAATAACAACAATCGCTTATTTGAACTTCATGAACATTTTCGCAGACACGTCAAGCGGTCTCAGTGAAAATGACTTGGATTTGATATTATTTAGACTGGAAGACTGGGAGTACGGCTTAGGAATAATTTCCAACGTGCAAGATTTTTCGGAAAAAGTCAGCAAATCCGTAGATGTTGGTGTCGTTCTTCCCTTGGTTGAATGGTGTCTAAACAATGGCAACTTGACAAATCCTTTGGATAATGCACGTACAATTGGAATATCTACTGAAGTAGACTGGCTCAAACTGACATTCAATATCGAACGTTACTTGTCTCAATTTATTATTCTTTTTGAAATGTGCCGGGACCGACTGTCAAAGAACATCCCCATTTCAAATGCGGACAAGCCTCTTGAGTTAATTTTTATTGTGGAATGGTCTGGAATAAAGTTGGCGAAAGGAGAACTCTACCAAGTCACAAGCTTTGTCCAATTTTGGGAAGGTCTTAGTAAATGGGCAAAGGAACAGGACAAGACCACCGTAATTTTAGGAGTAGCGTTTGACCTGGTCACTTATAAAGACGGCGTCAAACCTGATGGATGGTGGACGGTAAGTATTGAAGATAGTAACGCAGGAATGGGAAAACCTACAATTCACTTTGAAGATAAAAAGAGAGTCGCTCTGAAACTTTTCGAGGAACAAGAAAAAAGTGCAAATTTTGCTGCCTCATTGGTCACGTCAGAAATTATTGGTATTGCCTCTTCCGTTCTAATAATAGCGGTGGGCGTTGTCATTGCATTGCAAATCTATATTTGGAGAAGGACTCGTATATACCAGTTCGTATCGAAGGAGGAGGTAAATGCCTTTTTTAATGGCGACTTAGGTACAGGGGTTAGTAACGTTCGCAGAAACAATGTTGATGGAGGGCCGTCTAGAGGATTGCGTTACAACCGTGACCGCTACGAGATTAGTAAAGGAAGGTTTACAATTGGTAAAAGTCATTATTCATTTTCGCATCAAGAATTAATTCATTCCAATGATCTTCTGAACTTTTCCATTTTAGTTTAATACTTTTGTGATAATGTACTTACAGATGAGCAGCCCGACGCATATTTAGGGGATGGCGAGTTCGGTCTTGTTTGTTAGAGCAAAAGTATTCCGAGATGGTGGTCACGTGATACCAGTCGCAGTGAAAATGGCAAAGCTACCACCAAAACGAGAAGCACTACTAAGTCTCATGTCGGAAATTAAGTTATTGAGTTACATTGGGAAACATGACAATATTGTAGAGTTGATGGGCGCTTACACAGAAGAATTTCATATGAGTAAATCCCGCATACAATTACTAACAATAAGCACTCTTCATATTCGTGACTAAAAATGTTCATCTATAACTATTATAAATTTTGTAGGTATCCTATACGTGTTTATTGAACTTTGTCCCCTCGGTTCTCTGCATGCGTTTTTAAGGAAAATAAAACCTAACAGTAGACGCATATCAAGCAACTACGTCAACAATGTGGATGAGGAGAATGGCTCGGGTTACCAGAATTTACAAACTAAAGAAAGTCTGGATCCAGCAATTTCCGCAGAATTTTTTCAGTGGACAATTGAAATTGCTAAAGGAATGGAGTATCTAGTTTCAAAACATGTAATTACAGGTTTTCGGCAGAAAGTATACAACCGGGTTTCGTATGTATGTAATCATTGGTATACTAATTTTTATTCTTAGGTTGTCCATGCTGACCTGGCTGCGAGAAACATATTACTCAGTTTGGATAGACAAGTCAAGATATCCGACTTTGGTCTTTCTCGGCGATTGTACAATTATCAATGTTACGTCAAAGCTGGGCAAGAGCCGTTACCATGGAAATGGATGGCCCCCGAAACGCTCCAATATTCCCGATTTACGGAAAAAACGGACGTTTGGGCGTATGGCATTACGCTTTGGGAAATTTATACATTAGGTAGCAAAAACAAAATCACATTTTGAACATGTCTTAGTTTTCTTGCGTGCTTCTTTGTCAGGCATGTACAATGTAATAATTATTAAAATTCCAAGGAGAAACGCCTTATCTGGGAACATCATGGGATCCACAGTTTCCTCTGCACTTGGAGAGAGGCTTGAGATTGGCGGAACCCAAATACAATGAAAAGTCAATGTAATAAATGTTTATGTTGAGATTGTACATGAAATATGGGTTACGTTTCCTATTTAACTACTTTCACATTTTAGGTATACTTTAATGTTGGCATGTTGGAATTACAACCCTGATCGCCGTCATGCATTTACGGATATACTTGCACTCCTGTATCTTAGAAACATGAAGCAATTGAAACAGTAAATGAGCACCAGGATCATATTATTGATAATTATAACTTACTCAAGGATTCCAAATTCCAATTGATTGTTATTCCGAATGAAATCTTTTCTTATCTCAATTTAATGACCTACGCTTTAGGTAATACTATCTTATTGCATGAATTTTCTGTATTCATAATAACTTAAAATTAATACATAGATGGAAACTTGAGTATTATGAACACTTCTTCAGTACGATAAAAATAGGGCACAATACATATAACAAAATAAAAAAAAGTTATTTTATAATTTTCAAATTTACATATGTTTACAAAAACACAAACTGACTTTTATTAATCATAGTCTCCATGATAAACACGACTGTAGCAGCGGCACTCCCTGTTCTCGTATAAGAAACATCCAGGAGCACACTGTCTTTCAAATTTTTTGACGCCCTGAAAATATGAGAAGAATGGATTGATAATAATTTATATCGGACAGCCACAAAAGGTATCACATTTATATCAATATTAGCATATTCATGAATAAAGATATAATTTTTCATTACCGTCGGTCGGTTCAGTAAAATGGGCATATTTCCATCTATTAATGTTCTCGCTACATTTAATCGTGGAGTACTTGAAACCTCATTGGAGCAACTGCATTCATCACTTTGTGATATGCGGCATCCAGGAGGACATTTGGTTCCCTCTTTATCGTGCTTTAAGTAAATACATGAAATCATAACAATCTCTAATATTTTACTCTTTAAATGTGTGCCTATATCGTATTCAAGCTATAGAAATGAGTAACAGTTTTTACCACAGTGTCGTTCTGCTCAGTAATCAAGTTTTCGACTGATGTAATTTCCGATTTTTGTTTTGATTGCTTTCTGAAAAAGTTTCGTGCACAACGGCAGTCAGTTCCCAGAAATTTGTAGCATCCTGAGCCACATTTAGTATTCTCCAATTCAGTGTCATCCTGAAAATATCAGATATAGTTCTTCTGATGATCTTTTTGATCGTTTTAATTTTCCATAAATTACATTCACAAAAATATACTCACAAAAATTATATGGTTGATACTTACTGTTTTAGTTACGGAGGCAACAGGAGAGCTAGTTGTAAGGTTCCCATTTGTCAGTGCCCCCTTCCCTTCTTTTACATTTCGATTGCAGGAGTCTGCATTTGTTAATAGCATAAAGACCAAAGCGACGTATTTAATGAAACAGAAGGAAGTCATCATGATCGTCTACCCATTGAACTTAACTTTTAATAAAATAATGTAGATGACTAATAAAGCTTAAGATCGCAATGGAACATTTTGTTGTTTTTTATTCCTTTTACTTTGCATCTACTATATAACATAATATTTTCCCATGATGGGGTCAGATGTCTTGTTAAATATAGTACACGCTCCAGTTGGCAACCTCATGTGATTTCAAGAAAAAATTGTGGATTTTTGTTGAGATCCAGAATGAGCAGATTTTGCGTTGCATGTGGGGAGATTAATCTGAACACAAGTAGACCTTTGAACTCATGAAGTATCAAAAATTGCTCATGAATACAACCAGGGATTGAAAGATACTACTAACATGAGATATTCTTACGACTTCGACAAAACGTTGAGTCAACGTTGTGCACTATCGATGCTCTTTCATAAATTTTTAGCATGCCCACGTATCATATACCTATGCAACCAAGAAGAAGATTCCATTTAATTAGGTTCGCATTTATAAATATTCGATTCTTTCATGTCATATTAAATAGTGCAAACCTTATTTAATAATTTTTCGGTCAGTGCTGAGATTACCTGCATTTATATATCATCACTCACATGTCATTCAAAGAAATTTTTATAATGTATGTTATTTATAGCCTGAGCACGTTTTAATTCCACTACTAGCATCGAACATATAACAGCATATAGTTTCATCAAACATAGATAATTGGCGCATCATAATTATTGAAGTTTGGTCAAATTAGCGACAAACTTGTCACGAATGAATACTCAATTGGCGCCAGGGACGATATATAAAGATTATACTAATTGATGTGCTTTTAAGTTATGAATACAAATTATGTTCACATTCTAAAATATATTCGTTTCAATACTCCCAGATGGAATGGAAGTTTAGTGTGCAAGGGCAACCGTATGCTACAGAAAAAACTTATTATTGGAATATGCCAATAAATTTGTATCGTAAAATAATATTTATACTTATTAAACAATATCATGTTTTTACAATGAAGGTTTGATCCGTAAGATTAATTGAAATCTTCTGTACATCTCATAAGTCGGAGTATTATTGGTCATGGCCACAGCCACTACCTCTGGTTTCGGCTTTGATAGGGTTGAAATTGAGCTAAATGGATTGCCATGTTATCATGGGCATGGCACGCTTTGTGTGTAATGTTTTTATTTTTTATTACTTTTATATTATGCAGAAAAGTTGTCTGAATTGCTAATTACGAAGTTATTACGTAGCTGAAACGAAGTTGAAGCGTAGTTATAATTTTAGTTTGTTTGTCCGTCTGTCCGTCTGTCCGTCCGTCCGTCCGTCCGTCCGTTCGCGCTATAACTCTGATACGGCTTGACGGATTTTGTCGAAACTTGGCACACAGGTTCCTTAGGTGACAAGGAAGACATGGACAGAGTTTCAGGTCAATCGGTCAACAGGGGTCGGAGTAGGGGTCAGAGAGAGGTCACGTGCTTTTTAAATGGCAAATTTTTTTCTTCGTGTATTCTGATAGAGAATTGGACGGTGATCATTTTCTCTTCAGGAACTATGGGTCAAATCGGGTTACTTTGACCTACAGGGGTCAAAAAGAGGTCACATGAATTGAAAGCGCCATTCATAACCGCCATTCATGAACGCCATTCATGAACGCCATTCATGAACGCCATTTATGAACGCCATTCATGAACGCCATTTATGAACGCCATTTATGAACGCCATTCATGAACGCCATTTATGAACGCCATTTATGAACACCATTCATGAACACCATTCATGAACGCCATTTATGAACGCCATTTATGAACGCCATTTATGAACGCCATTTATGAACGCCATTCATGAACACCATTCATGAACGCCATTCATGAACACCATTCATGAACGCCATTCATGAACGCCATTCATGAACGCCATTCATGAACGCCATTCATGAACGCCATTCATAACCGCCATTCATGAACGCCATTCATGAACGCCATTCATGAACGCCATTCATGAACGCCATTTATGAACGCCATTTATGAACGCCATTTATGAACGCCATTCATGAACACCATTCATGAACGCCATTTATGAACGCCATTTATGAACGCCATTTATGAACGCCATTCATGAACGCCATTCATGAACGCCATTTGAAAGCGCCATTCATGAACGCCATTTGAAAGCGCCATTTATGAACGCAATTTGAAAGTGTCGTTTTAGAGCGCCATTTGAAGGCGTCACTTCAAAACGAATTGTTTCAGCTACGTATTCTCCATCGCGGTTTAACGCGACTAGTTATTCTTTACATATTTACATGCTATTTTTATACAATTTATTCCACATACCCATGTACAGACGTCGCTTTCCATTATTTTGGAACGGTTTCAAGCTTGTTACAGTTCCTTTTCAATTTTATTACTAATATCATTACAACGTTGGCATTGAACGAGCTTGTACGTCAACCATGGCCATGTAGCTTGTTGCACTCTGAAGTTCAAAGGAATCAACAAGATTAATTGCACTATTACTTAAAAGATAAGCCAACCATTATACACAAACCGACCAATAATTAAAGATGAGAAGCTCTTTAAACACAGTTGTTGTGATGCATAACTGTTTACTGTCTGGTAGTCTCTTAACTCAGTCCGGAAGACAATTATTGATAAAGCATGTTACTCAAGCTACCTAAATACTCACATCATTCAGACCACACGTGTTCTATACCACTTTATCTACTGTTTGTAGGTAAGTAAGTGGTACTGAACAGTGAGTGAGAAGCAGATTGCAGTTTAATTGCACTTTACTAAACGATACATGTTATTAAGAAATTTTTGCTGTACGCTGTACCATATAATTTTGCGTTGTTCATGGAAAGGAAGCATACCTTAATTTATGTTAATATACGCTACAGCTAAATACCAGCGTTACCACGCATCTAAATATTTTCATCAAGTATATTTATAAGAGGCCATAGGCGTGAATTACACATGTAGTAAGTTAATACCTGCTATTACCAACGCAATAATTATTGCATGTATGTATTTTTGACTCAGCAGCGCAGCGTCCAGTCTAAAAGCGATGATAGGCACAATTCTTAAGATAAACGTCGAAGGCAGGTAAACGCCCTTGTTATCACCCTTTTGTTGTCTGCTGAGGCAAAGCGTAAATAATATATTAATTTAATTTAAATAATGTGCTTGTCTGTCTGCCCACCTGAAATGTAGCTGATGATAGCTTTCGAAACAAAGCACCCATTTTTTATTTGTCGACCAGTAAACTGTAAACTTCATTAGCAAGCCTTCATAGCAGCTAATATGAGAATTAATTAATGCTGTCTCACTACGACCGAAAAGTTATTTCACATTTTCAGCTACGCACTTACATACGTACCGACTGATAGTCTCAGACATCATTACGATGCATTAATTATGTATCTGTAACCATATTCAAGTTCAATGTTGGAATGTGTTCAAGTTATGCACAGCTAGTGGGTGGAAGAAAAACTTAAATTAAAACCTTTTATTTAGTTAAATACCTGCCACCGCCTTCATTTATTGCTTTATTTATGAAAAACATGTTATTCATCCAAAAAATCATTTTTTATACTTTTTTACTGCTCCTGTTGAAAATTTACTGGGGCAGTTCCCAGCCTAAGCTGCTTACTTCCAGTCCAATTTCGCTCTCAGTGATGATGAGTGATGATAGCTTGGATGCTGGATTGTTGCAGTGACCGAAACAAAAATGAAGCGTTGCCACTGTAAAAGTATTTATTACCTAATTCCAGTACTAACCCTTTTTACAGTATTTAGTTTAACAGTTCGAAACTGCCATGGCTACATGGTCGGGAATGATCCGTACCATCGGATTGAAATGCTGGACGGGAGCAACAAGTACCAACTGGAATGGAAAGTAGACTGGACGTTGAAACGGATTACTTTCAACGTGTCGGTGGAAACGAAGGGATACGTGGGTTTCGGACTGACCAACAAAGGAAAGATGTTAGGCGCAGACATTGTAATTGGAGGAGTAATGCCGAGCGGAAAGTGGTATTTCTCTGTAAGCATAATAGTATAATGTCGTGTTTATCCATGTACACATTTTTGCCGAGTAAATATGAAAGTAAATGTATTTGTACAATTTTAATAGGATCGACATGCCATAGCTAATCAGTTGCCGGTGGAAGATCTCAGTCAAGATTGGACTTTGCATGGGGCAAGGGAGACTGAGACACATACTTTCCTCAGTTTCTCCAGAGCTTTTGACACCTGCGACCCACACGACTATCTCATCACTGTAAGTAAAATGAGCATAAGTAAATTTTTTGGGGTACGTTGAGACACAGAAACTTTATTTTGCAGGAGGATAAAATCTCGGTAATTTGGGCGTATGGTGAGCGCGATAGCGAAATTGCTTATCACCACCGGAATCGGGGCGAATATCCAGTATACCTTATCCATCCCGACTACACTCCACCCATTGTCCATAATGAAGCCGTCAAGGCACACCACCACCATCACCACCTTAATGACCATGACCACTTGGCTGTCAATGAAGCCACCTCAGATTTGAAAGTGTGGACCGTAAATACCAAAATGGAAATCCCAGGAGCTGACACATTCTACTGGTGTACCATGCACAAGGCCCCGACACTTCCACGCAAGCATCACGTTATCGGTTTCGAAGCACGGCTTCCAAATGAACAGAGTCGTAAGCACGTTCATCACTTGGGTCTTCATAGATGTCGGTCCCCTGTTGGAGGGCGCGATCCCAGAACAATGTTTCACTCTTATCTCCGACAACGAGGTCAACACTGCTTTTCACTGAGAGCGCCCACGGGCCCAATGCCCACAGAGTACTGCACAGAGTTTTTCTCCGTTTACGGTGTGGGTGGACGCCCAATCTTTTATCCGCCTCATGTGGGCTTCCCCCTTGGGGAAGAGAAGGACGAGTACTTTGTTCTTCAAGTTCACTACGATAATCCAGAAATGGTGCCAAACGTCGAGGTGGAAATTTCCTTAGACTATTACTACACGAGTGAACTGCGACCTCACGATGCTACCATTATGGAAGTTCGCCATACCGCTCCAGGGCTCACCCCGTCGCTTTTAATTCCACCCAGCTCGGTGGACCAAATGGTCTATGGGTTTTGTGGAAGTGACTGCACGAGAGAGTTTTTTCCGCCCGAGGGAATTAACATCTTTACTATACTGCTGCATTCTCACAATGTCGGTGTGGGCATGAAGTTGCAGCACTTTAGGGGAAACCGAGAGCTGCCATGGATTCAGTCGGATGATAACTTTGCATTTGACTACCAACAAAGTCGGGTTTTGAATAGAGAGGCGAGGGTATTGCCTGGAGATTTGCTGGCGACTAGGTGCACGTATGACAATACAGGGGTAAATGGAACGGTCGTGGGAGGGTTTTCATCCAGGCAGGAAATGTGCGCATCCTTCATATTTTATTACAACAAAATAGACAATTTCATGCATTGCAGCAGCCAAATTCAGTCGGAGAGAGCGAGACGGAATTTTCTAGGGATTGGCAATGTCACTTGGTAAGCTAAACTAAAGTATAACTGCAAATTTATCTAAATATATATTTACCCTTTGGAAAGAAAATAGAAACTTGCAAAACAAAATTCAAGGTCAAATCGTGATGTACAATTTGTGGTGAATTCGCCCGGGCCACACGCTGGAATGAGGGTGACTGATGTTTCCGACAACTTTGTCAATTGGAATGTGGATACGAGGGAGAAATTTCAGAGATTCCAGTTGGAAGAAAAACAGGTTGGCATGTGTGAAACGGAGTTGTATGCGCTGCCTGTGTCTTGGGACAGGGAACCAGCACAGATTGGGCCAAGTCACAGTAGACGCATGGTAAGTTATCCTCACAAAGCACAGCCTTATCGTGTGCCCCAGAGGAACTGTTTTCGTGTAAAAAAGGAATATGAAACAAATTCATTTTACATACATACATAGTCTATTAAACAAGTGGATGGATATAGCGATACGTAGGCGTAATATATATTTATTGGAACATTTGCAACACAAAAATGTAAACTAAAATCTCAAGCATATAATATGACTAATATTTATTAAATAAATTATTACTACTATTGATGGCCCATCATGTGGTGCTTAATGGTACATGCTTTCTTGAAAGTTATAATTAAGATTTTTAAGAATTAAATAAATAATTACTAATTAATTTCTTTCCGCAACGCATTTCTTTCATAAATTGATATATAACACCAATGATCAACATTAGTTTTTCTGTCTGTCATTTACTTTTCAATTCCCAGTCTGAACTGAAGAATGACCAGAATGTACGTCGTGACATTTGCTGCAGCAGCGGCAATAAATCCAAGTCCAACATTCGCCACGTTACAAGCAGAGATGATGACAGGTTGACGGGACTGATGTTGAAATTGAGAAAGTTGATATTTGGTATCCTTGTCCAAATTAATCAATGAATGTCTAGCAATTACTTGCGATGCTGATTCAGACTGCGATAAAAAATATTTATTTACAGGCGAACAATATAAGCTTGTTAGTGTATAACATAATAGTATTTCTTACCGCATTTGTAATCAACTGCCCTGGAATTAGAATGATAAGAAGACAAAAGCAACCAGACCATCCGTGGAATGACCAAATAATATAAAATCTTTCCATATTTATGCCTTCGTTGATTTGAATCGCTCCAGAGTACAAGGCAAAGAAATATATTGCGCATGTAATGGAAACTATGGATGTAATCAGAACTGCAATGATGGACAATCCGAAACTCTGGCTCATCATTCGACAAACTTGACTCAAATCCTCGTGACAGATCCTCAAGCGCTCTATCTGACCATGCATATTTTTTGAGGGCGTTGCTTTCTTGCTCCTAACGGTCCCCTTCATTAGAGTTTCCATTTTCGCCTCAATTTCTCGAAAAAGTAGGTAAATTATCAAACAGATTGTTCCGAAAAGAAGTGCGCATCCAGGCTTAAGAAAATCGATCATTGCGTACATGCATTTTTGCATCAGCAGCATAAAATTGTTTAGGGGACAAGGCGGCTTCCCAAAAACAACTTTCTCGTTCTGCTCCACTGCCTCTTCAAAGCAAGCTTGTAGTACCAGATGAAAAAAGAAGCCAATGTGAAAAATGGACAGCGTGAAAATGATGAGGATGCAGACCTGTGAAAATACTTGAAGCCGTTTTAATTGCCTAGAAACATTGTTCCTTCTTTCACCAACTAACTTGCATTGACCATCATCATTTCCATTTTGTTTTGAGTCAGCTTGATCGTCTGACTCGGTTGTTTTTTCTTTTTCCGTTAATTGCTTAAATATTTTCAGCAATAAAGACCAACACTCGCAAAAACTTTGACGTTGGAACAAGGCGTTCAGCAGGACCAAATTGCTTTGGATGTACAAACAAATGGTTTGTGTGCCGAACGTGTACAAATTTGTTCCTTCAAAGTAAACAGTGATGATGGTATGAAATTGACAGAATGCCCAAACGCTTACTCCGGCAAAGATAAGCATGAACACAATGTTGGTGATTGAGGGAATGGAAATCCATTGGGGAGACATTTGGCAAAATCTGGTTAATTTGGTGTTAGAGTGCAAGTGGGTGGATGAGGGGTAAAATGAGACTGGAAATATACCGAAAAACTGGCTGAAACGGATAACTGGAGAGGCCGCTTCACAAATACACAAGTATTTTGGATCTTTGCTTTCACCGGTCATGATTGGATTTGTTCATACGACTTTTGAAATGACTTGACCAATGGAGATGTTCTAGACAACTAGAGAAAACTGAAGATTTAATGGATTTCGACTTTGATGACACAACTTTATATTAGAATACTCTACTGGATTATGTTTTACTTTCGAACTGGCGTTCACTAGGAATTTATTATTTTTGGTATTAATAAAGCAAATAGTTAATGACTCAAGATAATTTGTCACCAACGAAATATTTCATCGGCAAGAAACATATAATTCACTTCAATTTGAAGTCTATATCTATTATGTAACCCGCCACTTGTAGAGGATTGGAAATCCATTATGAAAATGTAACTGGGCGGACCGGTGAAAGAGAGAAAACCAGACAATGTATTACATAAATTTCAGTGAAAAATGTGATGTGCATATCAAACAGATAATATGATATTAGGTACTTAAGACACACCTCTAAATATTTTATTTCAATTTTCCACAACCAGCTAACAAGGAAAATGCATTAGCAGATAACCTAGATTTTTCGATCTAGCATTGTTTCCATATACCAATTTTTGTAATACGTGCATGATAGTAGGGCTACTCAAACCCGAACTGCTTGTTTCTAATTTATGTAGCTTCTTTTACTCTTTATCCGTCTCACTAACCACTATATTAATAATAAGTTGATAATAATATGCAATGCGCATTTTATTGATTTCCTGAGCATGGCCTATTAACCTTGTGTGCTCATATTATTCATACATGTTGTATACAAATATGTATTTACGCACCTATGATTGGAATTTCCAGACAGACCTAGTAAGACACTTACTGAGGAATGAAATTGTTATAATTGACAATATGTGTAACGTGTTACAAGCGACTCGTGAAAACATTTCTTGACAAGTGAGAACTAGCATGCTGACTTTCTAGTTTTAATTGCATTGGTAGCATGGTATTATTTTGTAAACTATGTTCTTTGCATTAACTTGGATAAGTGCTTTGTTCACAAAGCACACAGGAAATGGTTTTATTCAGAGCTTTCTTTTTGTTTTGAAGCTCAGAATGCTAAAATGAGATCAGTTTTAGACATCAGCTCCCCAGCTAAAGTTAAAGGTAACGATAGATTTTAATCTCAACGATCTTTCAACTTGGTCAAACTGGTCAAACAAAACCATGGACTTCTCTGGTTGCCCCAGCTCATTTCAATATTAATCCCTCACACCACAACGAGAAAATTCTAGAACCGTTTAATAAAAAATACATTCGAAGATTATTATCTACTGGTTATTAATGTTGCATGTGTTTGTCGTGGTATCTAAGCACACTACTTTCAGTGAAATTGGATTTATAATTTGAACCCTTCCATGTACATATGTATATGTATGTGTCAGGCACGGTTTAGTAATGAGTGATGAACAAGTTGATTTTGTTGAGACTAGGTATATTAAATATAAACTTCGTATTAGACTCTAGGGAAATGAGGAAAAAATAATTGCCTAACAAAAAACAATTACGTTCCGTGTATATAAATATATGGTAGTACTTTCTAAAAAGAAATATTATAAAATCTTTTATTGTGAGCTGTAAATTAAAATGTAGCTCAGGTATGTAATGTTGATGGATAGATATAAATAGAATGGAAAAGGAACTCCATGCACGTTGTACTATTGTTCCTCCAAAAAATCATGAAAGAAGAAACGTCGAGTTTTTTAAGATCATTTGTGTTAGCTTCTTTTCATTGTTAGCTTTTGCAAAGCATGCGTAATTCATTATGTAGTTCTGATTAAATGTAGAACTCTTTGCCGCTCTTTCTACGAATACAATTATAATTTCTTCTGACATTTTCGCAGAGAATGAAATCACATAAATATTCCATGATACGTATATTGGTTTTTGTTTCATACTTTTGATATTAGATTCTAATGTTTCCATTTCTGAATTTCATTATCAAAAATAATAAATCCCAAGTATCGTTTCACACTGACATGGGAGTTATAACGTGGAGGATTTTTTGCACTTGTGGTACAAAACAATCAATAGTTTATCATTATACTAATTTAGTAATGCTTAATAACTTCATATTTAGTGGACAAAGCAGAAGTTTGAAGTTACCACAGACACTTTTCGATACTTGTTTAGGTGAGTGGAATATTGGGATAGGGATTGATTAAATCATATTGCACATTGCATTATTGCCCGGAATTTTTGTTTGACAGCAAAGGCGTCATAATAATAGTACATTGTACATTGCATTGGGAAGATCTAATAAATTGGTAGTTTCAAGTACTTAAAGTGGAGTAAAATAGGCGGGAGGGTGTGAAATTACACCAAACGAGTTTATCTCTTGGTTATTAATATGGCTATCAAGGTTGACAGTTTCCTTAGCGTTTTCTACTTCACAGCCACGTGCCCCTACAAATTTGCTGTTGTGAAAAATATAAAGGACCCGATTTTGCAGCGACCCACCAAAGTTTCATTATCCTTATGGGGTTTCAATATTCTCAATTTACTCAGTTTCGTACATATTACAAGAGTGGCATATTTTCTCTGGCTCAATTTTATGTTTTATGCTGAACGCAATGACTTTATCGGTATCATTTTCAATGGAGGATGGATACTGTGCTGGATGCTAATATTTTCACAGAATGTTGCTCCACTCTTCATCAGTCAAGAAATGGTACAACTTTCTCATGGATTGGCTTTATTCTCAATGAAAACCGAACAGAGTAAGTTGATAATCCGTCACTGCTCGAACATTATTTTATGGCTTGTATTATTGCAGTAAACATGATTTCTTTACATTTAACTAGAGTTTAGCAGGCACGATCTTTTTGAACAAGCACGCAAATTTCGGAGCCTGCTGAATGGCTCAGCCATTTGCAGTATATCCGTGACACTTATAGTAGTGAGCGGAGCACTATTTTATCTTTTCCGAAACGAACAGTGGCACTTTGGCTCAAACATGTATCGTCTCTTAATCAATATGGGCCATGTGGCGATTCCAGATATTCTGGCATTTTTACTATCTACCATACCAGAAATACTGTACATGATGTGGACATGGGGAACCTTTACTTTTCATATGAATATCAATTTTATGTTTCTGCAGGTTTACTCGAAAACTCTCCGTTTTCTTACTCGGCGTAGCGTATGTATTTCGATTCAGCAGGAAATTCAAACTTATGCAGAAATTCGCGTCTTAACCTGTGTGTACAATGCTTCATATGGCAAATTCTATATAGTACCAATCACTGCCCTTCAACAGCTCCTTACAACCTTGGGAATTGTTGCCACAATTATGTTTCAAGGTCATTTTGACAGCCATTTAATTACATTCCTGGGCATCGTTACTACCGTAACAACAGGGAGTGTGCTGTTCCTCATTATGTGGTTTACTGGTAATGTTTATGAAGAAAGCTGCGAGTTTGGTCACATCTTAAAGAAAAAGGCTCATTCAGTGATTGGTAAAGGGACTACATCTTTTCATTCTTCAGTTATGCAGCTGCAGCAGAAATTGGCACAAAAAATTGTTAATAGTTTTAAGGCGGATGTGATTAAGTTTGGTATGTTTTATGATATCAAGAAGGACACCACATTGCAAACTTTTGACGGAGTGGTTAACATGAGCATAAATGGCTTATTATCATTCAACCTCTAAAATGGGAATCCATCAACGAATAATCCGAGTTGTGGGGTGTTATGTAAATGTGGGCAGTGGTATGACTTGACATTCATTCATGTCCCTAACATTGCTTTCGAACATTTCATATGCATGTATATCATACTTTAAAGTGTAAAGTTAAGCCGAAGCACAACGGAGTCACCCAAATAATTCTGCCAACAGAATTAAAATCCATCCCTTTTAAAAATAAACAAGTACGGTAATGCTACCACATTTTAGTGAAAATAAGCATAGCTAGTAAAACTTTCACATAGGTGTGGAATTCCGATGTAGGTAATTGCTATTCTGACGAAGTATTAATTTATTATGTTATGTAATATCTCCGTCTCCCATCTATATGAAACGACGTATATATATTGTCGACACTAATCAAAGCTGAAGAACCACCGCCTTTATCGAGTATGGTCAGTCAACACGTGATTGAATAATGTAGATAAAACTATCGGTTTTCTATGTCAGGACGTCCTAAGCCACGTGTTCCAAAATAGAAACTTAACGACATACGTCCCACATATTTCAAGCCCGTTTCAAAGAAAATACTCAACTAGTGACTAGGTCATCTCAAATGAAACACGAATCAACAAAATATCTACTCCAAAACTGAGAGAAAATGTACCAATTTACAAATAATCTAGCATCGGATTATTTCTCTGGCTTAAAACTCAACATTAAACTGGCCTCCAGATTGACACTTACGCCATTTGTTTGGGAATCACCTAATGATCAACTGAACCTACTGCAGGAACCTAAAAAAATTTCACGATGGTATGCTTGGATGCTGGCACTTTCGTCGTACACACTGTTAGTTATAGTAGGAACTTTTATGGCGGCAGTTCAGAACAGAATGAACTTGTCATCGTTCATATTACTAACAATGTGGTGTGCCGGTCATATGGCTTCGGTGGGCCTAGATATGTCGTACATACAGAAGAGGGAGGAAATCTGTATCCTGTTCCGCGAAGCACGACGAATTGTGTCAAATCATGACTTCGGTGAGTTAAGAGACCACATCTTATTCATAAAATGTCGAAATGAGATAATGGTGGTGTGAATATTCATTCCTTTCGCAGGTACCAGGAACATGCTAGTGAATCTATTACCACTTGTGGTGAGCATTTCACTACAATTGGTTCCAATTATGGTGCCGCTGATATTTCTAATCAATCCCAGCGTTTCGCAATTAGCCACAGTGTTCATTGGTAGTACCCGCGAAGCTTTTGTTGGCATTTCCTGGAAACAAAGATTTGCGATTTACTTTGCCGAAGCGAGTATCTTTTATATTCATTGCACGTCAATCACTATTGTTTTATTACTCCAGATTTATATGTTGGAATACTTTACTAATTTGCTGCAACTTATCGTGAGAAAGCCATCATTCAAAAATTATGTAGGCCACCATCTTATCCTATACCGTCAAATTCAGTTGCTGGTAGGACTACATAACGAATGCTTTCAAACGTGCGTATTACCTGTGATACAATTCTGCGGCTCGGTTGTTATTATTAGTTCGCTCTATGGAACAATTGAGCTTCTCGGTGAAATTCCAATCACTTCTTATGTCGCACTGCCATTTGCTGCCCTATTTTGTACTATGTATATCGGTTTAGTGTTGGAGGTCTCCAGTCTTGTGATGCAGAAGTCGAAGAAAATACTGCGAAAAACTTGGAAATGCGAAAAATATTTGAGGGATAAAGCATTTCGAAAATGTGCAAGATCATGCCCCATTGTCACAATAAAAACTGGCGGTTTGTATGGAGTAGATAGGGACAGATTTGCAATCATGATGAGATTTTGTTTCCAGCGAACATTATTTTTCGTGGTTTATGGACGTCATGGCTAGTTTAATAATATACTTACATTATATATTTATGCCTAACAACACGCTCGAAATGATTTTATTGAAATGAACTCACTGGAACATAACTCAGGTGAATTCAGTTCATATAGGTGTTTCAATTTCAATTACAATAACTTTACACAAAATAAATTTAGTTGGATATTCTACTGGTTCATTTCTGTCCACATGTCCTTCATTATATCTTCACCATTAATGCATGTTATTTACAATTTAAAAAATTAAACTAAAAAAATAGTGACAACGGTATTTGAAATTTAGCTTCATCACGAGCAACGGAACGACCCATTGGTTTGTCATACCAACTGCAATCATTTCTCCTAGAGGATCGTTCAAAACTTTTACCTCCTCCTCAGTGTCAGCATTGGGGTTTCCCCGAATCATTAATGAATGCATACCATACCTGTATGGGGAATTTTCTACTTATCGAGTTTCTTACTTAACATTTCATTTCATAAAAGCTTGTATCATCGATTTCATTGGTTACGTAAGTAAAGTGCTACCTGTCACAACTACAACACTACTTTCTTTTAATTTAAGCATATAGAATTGAATTTTTCTAACTTCATTGAATTTCATTTCAATTTTTCTCCTGAATATATAATAAATGACATGCAGGAAGAAGATAGCGATCCTGCCATGCCACGGTGCTTATAATATTCTATTCTGAAATAAAGGCATTCTGACTAAATTGTTATTTGGACAGGAATGCGGATTAATTTTCGAAGCTAAACATGTAACGTTCATCCATACATGCAGTTATTCATACGATGAGGCTAAAGAAAAACGACATTCTCTTACTACTTATAAGTGAAATTATTGGTTCAAGATTTTCGTATGCAAATCTTGATAATGCACATTTGAGAATAACGCAGTTCGCTAAGCATCCGTCTCCATCCTTTAATATAAACGAGTTGCTCTCGTGCCCTGTAAATTTAAGTTGCTTCATTGTTCTGGAGAACTTTCACAATATGGACATAGAACCACTCATCTACCCAGCAATCACATTTTTGCCAATAAATGTCAACGCACCAAATAAAAACGGGATAGCGAACAAACCAGCTAAGGTTTGTAATGAATCTTCAATGTTTGCACAAGAATACAATGAACTATTCAGAGAAGACTGGTGCCTGCCGTTCGACACTCTTCGAATATCTAGCTCCACAAAACCATGGAATCAACCTGTAGAACTTTTATTACTTCATTCCGCCGACGATAGAATACGTTATGCAAGGCTATTTCAGATCAGAGGTCGACAAGCAGACGATTCTGATCTTTCACTGCCGACGGATTTCGCACTCATTCACTTTTTAGTTACGCAGGAACATCTCGGGCAACTGGATGATACGTTAATAGACTATTGGATAAGTCACTCAGTTGAAAATCCTATGTTACGTAAAAGTGTTAAACTGGACATCTTCGTTCATCTACTACTCCGCCAAAACAGAAAGCCAAAATGTAAACTTTTACGACAGTGTAACTGGTGCAGCCAAGGCAAAATACATGCTACGTTGATGCCGCTACCTTTACTACTATCCAGGAAACATTTAATTGGACAGTTGGAGTATCCCTATATCAACGATCATACCACTTGGAGTTTTGGAAAAAAGATCGTAGCTTGGAACACCGTGTTCGAAAGTGTACTCATAGATTTGGAAAATAATTGTCACAACGAGTTTTCCCACAGCCATAAGTTCTCCTGGAGTAGACTGGATACATTGAAGTCGGATGAAATTTTCACGCACGCGCAATCCCATCTGTGGATTACCATTTTGAAAAACTATTCGTATGTCGATTGGGGAACAGGCATTTGTCAAAATGGGAGATTACGGCGTTTTGATGGCTTCAAGTTACATCACCAATCACGCACATTGACGTTGAATAACCATTTAAGAGTTGCTGAACCAAAAATCCCTTCATTATCCCGTCGTTATTTCAGACACAGAACATAATCTTCGGTTTGTAAGTTGTTCACCTCGTCGGTATTCAAATGTCCCGTTTAAGGATTTATTAATAGCATTTGAGGTTCCGGTGTGGCTTATAATTCTACTCTCCATTGCAGTTCTTGGTGCGACATTGTCGTATTTCGAGAAAATTCATTTACATACAGGTAGGACATGGCAATATTTGCTCAGCATTGTTAAGCTTTTGATTGAGCAGGGAGACCCATTTCGAGCAAATCTTTCAAATAATTATCGTTTAAAGCCACTTATTGGAAGCATTCTGTTGGTTTCAACTGTGTTAAGTAATTCATACAAGAACACTAATGTCTACCACTTGATATCTCCCAGATCGCTGCTCCCGTACAGAACGTTCCATGACCTAATTCATTACAATTTTACCACGTATATAAGAACGTCCACCATCACGTTCAATGTCATATCGTCTTACAATTATATGTTCAATATACCAGAGCATTTTATTGATGTTGGTGTCCACCACATGCACTATATGAGTTTTACTGATGTAAGGGCAAATGCTGCTTCGGAACTTCATGCGCTTTTACAGGGCATTATCACTCAGAAAATGACCATGAATGTCAGTGAACCAAAAATGCTGGATTTGGTGCACAATACTACGCGCTTACATCCTGAAATGAAGCAAATATTTTTTGGACATATAAATGCGTTAAAAGCCCTTTATATTACAGACGTTTTGCCAAGGCAATCTCGGATATTTCATCTTCTGAATAGTATGTATTTGGATAAAGAGAACGAGTTACTCTATAAGCACCTCAATCAGTGCACCCACACAGCGTTGGTTCTTCCTGAGCACATGTGCAATAGTTACGCTAAACGAATTCAGGTGGAGGATTTCTTGAATCACGAAAGTGTAAAGCAAGTGAATGTGGGTGCTGAGGGATATTCCAAGTTTGTCGTGGGGTACTCCATTAGAGGATGGGTTCCGCTAGGTCTCTTAAAACTGCTGAGAGCTGTGGAAGTTGCTGGACTCTGGGACAGATGGAAGAAAATTGGATCAGAGCGGTTACGGTTTATTAATGAATGGAAACCTTATTCAAAGCTGGGACGACCATCTATGAGAGGAAATATTCTTGTTATCTTTTTAATGCTATTCAGTGGGTATATTATTTCTAGTTTCGTATTTGGACTCGAGCTTCGCAAAGCTTTGTTACGAACTTTGAAGGAGCTTGCCTATTGGATAGCCAGGAAGTTGATACGACTGTTTTGTTTATTACTAAATTGTTTTTCCTGGTTAGCTTTAATGATTATGCAACAATTTAGATTTCCAATTGTGAGAAGGAAACTAAGACGAAAAAGTATTTCAAGCGATTCCATCATTAATGTGCTACCTTGTAGTGAATAATATGTGCATATCGGTAATGTGCAATATGCATTTGGAATTACATATTGCATATACCTATGATATTGTTGAAAAATATTCTTAACGGTCATTACGGTGTTGGAAATTATAAGAGCACATGCCACATTCCATATTAAAAGTATGCATTTCACTTTGGCTTGAATGTGTTGAGAGGCATAGAAAGACAAAGAAGCATCGGGAAAATTGATTATTGTGTGTAACTTACATAGTTTTATCACATCATACTCAGTTTTCTACACATGGATAACGTTTTATATATTTTCGAGATGCTATTAGCAACTTGCTAAGAAATTATTACTTGTGAATGAGATCTATAATCAATACTGGGCGTAAACTTTGATGAAGGTGATATGCATGTACTTATAATATGCTGATGACGTGATGATGATATTATATGTATAAAACAGATATTTATGCCGATTTTTGTTTTATTTTAAATGTAGGTATAAAAAGTATGATTTTTAGTAAGTAAGGAACGTAATTACTAATCACGCTGCTCCGCCATGTTTTATATCTCATGCTATTTAGAACTGCAATTTTGTAAGCAAGAAATTAGGCAGATTATACATTCCTTGTCACGACTAATTTAGCGACTTATTGCACACGGGGAAATACATACCTACTTGTTTGTTGCGTTCATGGAAAATCTATTGACATATTCCATCACCACATACTTGTGGTCGTCTGCTATGCAAAACTAAATTTTTGTTATCATCTAATAACTGCCAGGAATGAATGAATGAATGACATAAAAAAGCGACATGTATCGTGATAATGTAATAAACAGAAGTTTAACCCGTGAAAATAAGCGATTTAATGAGAAACTTATATTGTGCTGCAAATAAACAAATTCCTGTTTCGTGTATATTTACTTTCATTGCTTTAAAATTTAAATCTTACATTTCCCCATGCCATAAGGCGTTTTCGTTAGCAGTACCTATCACTCACTGTTTTGGAAGCCAGGAGGTGAGCTACTTCAGAACACATTTTTAAAAACTGTTTGAAAAACAAAGTGTTTTCATAATGGTACAATTAAAAGCACGCTTACAATCACTGGTAACAAATGATCATCCGAAAATATACCTACGCGAGTTTCTCTTATGTACCTTTTATATCATGATTTGTCGTGTCGCTCATTGAAAGATATAATTATTAGTAGATGCACTTCTGACGACAGAGAGTCATCAATTTAGCATTATGAACGTAAAAACCCGTGAAATGTTTTGTTCCTTGATACCGAGATCCTTTGTTTTTTTTTCTTTTGACCGTTATTTAAAACATTTCCTGCTACAAAATGTAGGTACCTCTTTTAGTTTGATTAGTAATATGTACCAAATATGTACATATGTTGCACCTAAAAACTTTCCACGCTGATATATTCTTCGTTGAGATTGCCTTACATTCTATGGATTTTTGTAAAAGCAACCAATGCTTTAGCTTGCTGCTTGAAAAAATAACAATGGAACGAATGTTTCATTGTTCATACAAGCAAGCCTACACTTAGCAAACCCGTAAATTATTAAAAAACAATTCATATCGGGTGAACATAGGTACATAGTATATATAATATAATCCCTTTTATTTTTCGGCGCAATGTACTATAAGAACCAAAAAATGTGAATATGCATTAAGTGTCTAAATAGGCACTGGCATGCATGTAACTTCAAATTTTGGAATTGCGTACACCGCATACAAATAGTATGCATGATATATTTATCCCAATTCTTATTTCTGACACATACCTACACTACTATCCTAGAAATTGCCGATGAAGTAACTACTGACATGACCAAGGACACGTAACAACAGTCCATTTCAATTCTGATTGCAAAGGGAATATAACTTCTCTTTGTTCTAGGATCCAATTTTTTTAGCCTGTGAATTGTAGCACTTGTTAACACTATAGTGATGTTTAGGGGAATATTTGTGCATGTCGTGTGTTTAGATAGGCAATATGATCTTTTTTATCCTCCCATTTCTTTCATGTTGGGTATAAAAGGATGTGAATGAAACAAGTAAAAGAAGTGAAAGAACGACGTGCAGTCAGTTCAGTCTGAAGCTTGGTGTGAGATCAGCTGTGTGTAGCGTGTGACACACTTTTTATGTACAAAATCGACAAGTTCCAACTTTTTATACTCTTTTGAATCTTCCAGTAAATACTTCACATTTCCATTAAGAAAATTTCTACACTGATTATTAGTGATTATTCTTACAATTTTAAAATGCCGTGCATCAAGTTGAGAAGCAGTGACGAGAGAATGTTCGAAGTAGACGTGTCAGTAGCTCGGCGTTCCGAGTTAATTAAAACAATGCTGGACGATCTCGGTTTCGATGAAAATGGTGGCGACGACGAAATTGTTCCAGTTACCCAGGTCACAGGAGATATTCTTGAAATGGTGATCGAGTGGGCGGAGCATCACAGGGTATGTGTGTTTATCTCTTTACTGCAAAATTGTATATGATTTAATCACTAGTGCCTAGTAGTGCATATAGACTTGTATATGTTAATAATAACACAGTTATTTTGGCAAATAAAATGAGCGGCGATTATATGATATATAATGATTTTTTAAACGATCATAATGGTAATAATGTTTCTTTTTTATGACATTTAACCAGAACGACCCCATCGATGACCAAGAACAAAGAACCGAAATGAGCGAATGGGACTCAAAATTTGTTCAGGTGGACAAGCACAAATTGTTTGCACTTGTTCGTGTAAGTAATTTATAATTAGGTACCCATCATTCATCCAATGTCATCTACATGAAAATAAGTATACCTAGTACATCCCTGTAAACTAAAGTCCATTAAACATTACTGCCGGTTAAGATGAGGTTTTATGTCTTACCTACATTTCAGGCCGCCAATTTTCTAAACGTGAAACAACTGCTGGACATCACATGCAAGGCCGTTGCTAATCTGATTAAAGGGAAATCTCCAAAGGAAATTCGGCAATTGTTTGACTTGGACTAGAAACGTCGCCAGGTGACCCGGCTCCGCTAGTACTAATTGACGGGATGTGCTTCGTGATTACATTATTACTGCTTTTTATTTAAAAATAAAATACTTTTGTATTGAAGTAGGCATTATATTTTCTTATACCTACGCATAATATGTATGTATGTTGGGAAACTGGATAGCCTATCCAATTTTGTATGCAATTAAACGTTAAGAATATTAATTCTCATGTAAGCAACAAGTGTATTTGTATTGTGGTACTCTGTGAATTTGTGGTACACGGAAAATAATAATGTGCAAAAACTAATAGTATGAGTCATGTTATGGGTAGTCGAACATTTCACAATTCCAATTTTTTCATCTCTGTCACTGAAAGTTATAAACAATTCATTGTATCGCCTTAGCATGCTCTTTTAGTTATTCCCTTTCCAATTTTGTTAGTTACAAAATAAAAATGCTGAAAGCGTGTCTTTTTGTAAATGATTAAAACGTAGGTAATTACATACCTACCAATGTGATCGTCTTGTTTAGTGTATGGGTTACTACCACTACCGAATACCGAACATGTTTAGCCACGGAATAATATAACGATAACCAGTTTATGTCACCAATAAATGTAATTGATTCGGGTACACATTATGTACAACTGACAACATAACATTTTTTGTCATTTGGAACTATATCTATGCGTTTAAGAATGTAGATTTGTTGGGTATGCCCTTTTAATTTTATCATCGTTTATGAAGCCTTTGCACATTGTGTGGTGAAATATTTTGTCATTACAGCTAGTACCGAATGTGTTATACGTTATAGAATTCCAAAAAGAGTATCCCGTCATTGGCTTGCATAAATGTATTTACCTCCAGAAAATTTGGGTAACGATATTATATTAAGCATCCGATACGATGTCTTACAAAAGGCCATTCTGAATGCATAAACCGTAGTTCACAATATGAACTTACCCCAATCCCAGCACTTGTAGTCAAAATTATGAGGAGCCACAAGCGAACAATGAACATACATTCAGCGTTGCTGTCATAGAAAATTTTAAAATCACATACAATGTGGGAAGGTGCTAAATCTGTGTTCACAATAATACTACTAATTGTTGTAGCCATCAACATTAACTCAGCGGTCCCTAATTTGAATTTCGAAGCAACTGCATTTGCTGGCACATCTACATCTCTAAATATAAGCCCGCTTTTGACATGCCCGTTTCCATTAACTTGTTTTGTAGTTGTGGAAAACTTCCAAAATAGGGACATAAGTCCCTTCTTGTATCCCATTATTTTGCTGTCGCCTATACGTAAAATCATTCGTGGAAATACTCTAAGCCCACAGGCTGAAGTCTGTAAAGGATCGTCATTGTTTTTGAATCGTGATAAGATGGTGTATAACACCGACAACTGGTGCTTGCCGTTTCACAGTTTGTTAACTTCAAATTCAACAAAACCTTGGAATCAAATTGTGGAACTGCTACTACTTCCTCCGTTGGATGGTGATAGGTACACTGCATTGTTCGCTACTCCATTTCATGAAAGATATACTTCTAACCATTTGTCATTGCCCACATATTTTGCTCCCATCCACATTTTTGTTACAAATCAATCTCTTAGTGAGCTTTCTACCCGAATCATAAATTACTGGATAAATGCTGTGATGGGTGACGAGGGTAGCTATATTAGGTTGGACGTGTTCTTGTATATACAGCTTAACGCCACTGGTATTGAAAAGGGTTTCCTAATAGGTCACTGTAATACGTGCCTCCAATCCATGAAGATTGCTAAAGTATTACCATTGCAAATACAGCTATGCATGAAATATTTAATTGGACAGTTAGCGTACCCCTACACTGACGGTCATATTGAATGGAGCATTAGTAAGTCCAGTTGGGTGCGCAATACTGTGTTTGACAGCGTGCTCATGGACTTCGAGACACATTGTAAAAATACATTTTCGCATACTCCACTATTCAAATGGAGCAAACTGCAAGCATTGCAGTCAGAAGAGCTGTACCAACACGCTCAAGCACACGTCTGGATTATAATCATGGGAAACTATACGTATTCTCACTCAGCAACAAAAAGCTTTTGCAAAAACGGACAATTGGTGAATCCGGTAGTTTCTCATTACCGCACATGGGTACATGTATTGCACTTGGAAACTCATTTCAGAGTTGCCGAGCCAAAGTCCCTGCATTATCCCGTCGTCATTCCGGATACACAACATAATCTTCGATTCGTGAGCTGCTCACCACTGAAGTTTGCTAGTGCTCCATTCAAGGAAATATTTATGGCATTTGAACTTCCAGTCTGGCTACTCATTTTATTTTCGATTGTGGTGTTGGGAGCAGCATTCGCTTATCTAGAGAAAAAGCATATGAATACAAACATGGCATGGAGATATCTGCTTAATATTCTTAAACTTTTAATTGAGCAAGGAGACCCATTTCGCAAAAACGCCTTCAACAATTACCGCCTCAGGCCGTTGATGGGTAGCATTCTCTTGATGTCAAATGTACTGAGCAGCGCTTACAAGAATACCAATGTTTACAACTTGATATCTCCAAGAGCCCTTATTCCTTACATGATATTTGAGGACTTGATTCAAGATAATTTCACAGTATACACAAGAGCGTCAACGCTTTCCTTCAAAGTACGATCGTTCGTCCAGTACATGTCAATATTACCCATTCACATTATTGCTACTGGTGATCATCACCTTGAATATAGAAGCTTGGACAGCTTGAGTGCAACTGCTCATTCTGAACTCTATGCGCTGAAAGAGGGAGTGGCTGCACAAAAATTAGTGATGAATGTTAGTACTCCTAAAAAAATAGACTTACTATACAACAATACAAGTCTTCATCCCGACATGAGCAACATATTTTTTCGCTTGATCAATGCGGCTAAACCACTTGTTAATTCATTGGTACTACCCATAACATTTCAAAAGCTTAAAATATTAGAGAACATATACAGGGAAAGGGAGAATACGTTACTATATGGGCACCTGAATCGATGCTCATTTTCGGCTATGGTTCTTCCCGAGTATATGTGCAATAGGTTTGCTAAAAGAATTCAAGAATCCGATTCCCCGGATAATCATAATAGAAGACAGATTAACGTGGGCACAGAGGTGTATTCCAAATTTTATGTGGGCTACTCCATTAGAGGATGGACTCCGTTAAGTGTACTACAACGGCTAAGTGCAGTGGAAATGGCGGGACTCTGGGACAGATGGAAGGAGATTGGTACGGAGAGATTACGGTTTACGAATGAATGGAAGGTAAGCACGGAATTAAAGCGGCCTTCAATGACTGGCAATATTCTGATAATATTTTTAATATTAGTTTGTGGCACTTCGCTGGCTTGTTTGGTATTTGGATACGAAGCTCGAAAAGTGTTGATAATCACGGTTAAAGATGTAAGCATGTGGTTGGTTGGAAATTTGTTGCATTTCGTGTCCCAAATATGGAAGTATATTGTTTTCCTTTGGCTAATCATGTTTAAAAAAATATGAACTGTTACGAATAATGTCGCAGGAAAAATTAAAGAGTCGAAAGTGTAGAATAATTCACATAGTATCCATCAATGAAGATAATTGAGACGGAACATTGCCACTTGTAATGATACCGTGAACAGTAATGCGTTTTTACCAATAAAACTCTTTTGTCAAGCTAACTAAACACGAAAGAGAAAGTGAATGACAACTGTTGCGCTTGTATGCTAAATTCGGCATATTGGATTTTGAATGCGTATTTGATTTCATATTTGTCTGTAGATAGTTGGCACGTTCACAAGGTTGTTTTATAATTGATCATAATACTAATTCATGATTTGCGGGAACCCAATTTTAAGAACTTACTCATCTGGAAAGTCTCGCTGTATAGTTGCTGCATTGATGGTGCATACAATTAACATTTCCACTCAATTTCCACTCAACCTATATCATATTTGCGTAAAAAATTTATTAGCAAAATTATTTATTATTTATTTATGTCGTGCAAATAATCATGGATAACCAGGGAGCCGAAACATGTTGGGATTCACACTGCCGTGGTTAACGCAATCTATGTACCTATGTATGCATTATGCAAGGAGTAATAATTCGTATGTAGAGAAGTGTAACAAGGTATCAGGACCACGTTGTCGAATTTTCAATGTAAACCCAGATAAAATATTATCTACACAAGTCATTGGCATTGTCAAGAGCATTTTCACCTAGCGATACGCTGGAACAATCTGTAACATTTTATCATATTTCACCGGAATGGAGTAAATACGATTTTAGTAGAAGCTATTATAAACGCATAGATATCCATCATGAAAAGTTGAGGTGAACCAATACTTGTGATACATAATGATATTTTTGTATTCTTTAACACCTTACGAGACTTATGTGCAAACCCAATGCCTTGTAGTAGCACATGTGATTATGACTATTTATTGGAGATTGCCAGTATAACTTTTAAACAGAAAGGGAGAGCATGCAGACTCGGCAGAGCCATTTTACTCAAATAAACCATCGAAAGAATTAAGTTTCCAATAGTTAATTCACAATGAAGAAGCCGTTGCTAAGTATCTTGGTCATATCCATGCTGACAGTTGGTTATGTCCATTCAGCAAATATTTTGGTTTTAACCTTTTTCTCCTTAAAGAGTCACAAGATGACTTACTTGCCTCTCATCGAAGAGTTGGGCAAGCGAGGTCACAACATAACCTTTGTTTCTCCCATCAAGCCAACCAGAGAAGCGAAAAATGTACACGAAATATTTACATTCGATATCGAGGAGCTTCTTCAAGGCACGTTTGACGGATTTGAAACGAAGGAAAAACAAGTCACAGCGAACCCAACGGTGATGAAACAATTAATTCTCGATACCTGCAATAAATCATACGACTTGCCACAAGTGAAAGCTCTGCTCGACAGAAAGTTTGACCTTGCATTTGTTCAGCCGTGGTTCAATGAATGCATCTTTGGCCTCGTTCACCGTCTCCATGTTCCATACGTCTTATTCACGACCATTAGCGTTCCCTCATTTACTGCTGGAAAAGTTGGAGCCAATTTACCATCCTCATTAACTCCCAATTTTCTACTGGGATATCCACTGGAAATGACATTTTTTGAGAGGTTCAAGAACTTTGGAGTGGACGTTGGGATTGAAGCCTCGATGGATTTGTATTTTGATCCAATGTCAGAGGCACTGTATCGGGAAAAGCTGGGCTCTGACATTCCGTCGATCAATGAAATTCTTGCTAACGCCTCTCTGATCTTAAGTAACGGACATTTCAGTTTATCTGGACCAAGACCGTACTATCCCGACATTATTGATATTGGAGGAATTCATTCCAGACCGGCAAAGCCCATTCCGAAGGTGAAACAAATGAACTAAACTCTTAAGCATAAAATCGGGAGTAATATGCATGAATTCATATATACGGAAGAGCAAATTATATTTGAATGTGCAATTTTGTATGAAGGAGCTCGAGGATTTCATCAGAGAAGGAAACGATGGATTCATTTTGTTTAGCATGGGCTCTGCCATCAAAGGTAATTACTACTGATAAAACGGGAATCCCATTGCGGGATGGATCATGAAGTAGAGGAATCATACAATTTCATCTTTTCTCAAAAAAGGTGACAACATGCCTGAGGACAAGAGGAAAATGATTCTAAACGTATTTTCCAGATTGAAACAACAAGTTATCTGGAAGTGGGAATCAGAGAATATGCCAGATTTACCAAAGAATGTGAAACTAATTAAATGGTTTCCACAACAAGATTTGCTGGGACACAAAAATATTAAATTATTCATTACTCATTGCGGAGGTGGCAGTACTGAGGAGGCAATTTATCATGGGGTAAGGCGATACTGTCTGCATAAATATTATCATATAATATCTGAAAAGCATAATGTCGTAAAAATGTTTTCATTTTCTTAATTATCGACCAGGTTCCGTTAATTGGACTACCAATGAGAGCCGATCAACCAACTAACGCGGCACTTGCAAAAAGACACGGCTTTCTAGTTGAGCTGGACTGGACCGAGTTAACTGAGAAAGATATTGAGGCAGCAATAAATGAAGTTTTAAATAATCCCAAGTACTAACATATAATCTTCAGGAACTCCTTGGAAGAAGAAGAAATATGTTGTAAAAATATATATGTATGTTCTTATGTTCTTGTTAGATACCGTGATAACGTGAAACGGCTGTCTGCTTTGTTCAAGGACCGGCCACAGCAACCGATGGAAACTGCAGTGTACTGGATTGAGTACGTTCTTCGTCATCAAGGAGCCCCGCACTTGCGAAATGTTGGCAGAAAACTGAATTTTATTCAGTATCATTCTATTGATGTAATTGCTACATACGCTGTCATCATAAGTATTATACTTTACTTGGTTATAACGCTACTAAAGTTTGCATACAGAAAATGCGTTCTATTGTTCCGAAATGAACATAACTCTAAAGAAAATGTTAAAAAGACAAAATGAACAAGTTTGGTAGGTAATTTATTAAATCTGGATTATGATGACTTATTTCTAAACATTGTACAGTAATAACGTATAGTTTATGTTGTATTCGCACTTCACTGCACTGCTTGAATTTACTGTTGGCTCATGCTAAAAATTATGTTCTCAAACTTCACGGCAAATAAAATGATTTAATTGTTGCAGATGAGACTAATTAAATAACATTGGTATACTTTACGTACATTGTGACTGCAGAAACTAAATACGTACAATATCCGACCTATTACCTTCTCCCAGTCCACCTGCAATCTCATTTTGATTGACGATGTGTTCTGGAACCAAATGAGGACGACATACTGTATCACCTCCCCCTCCTCCATTACTGGGACCACTTGGATTGTCGCCTCGCCATCTCCTCCAAGCATAATAGCCTCCTCCAGTAACTGCGGCAGCACCGATTCCAACAGGTCCCAAAACTGCGAATCCTCCCGTTGCCGCCACGGACTGCAGTCCCGCAAAAACAGATCCGGCCGCAACATTTCCGATTCCTGCTTGTATTCCAGCTGCGACAGAACCACCAACAACACCTCCACTTGTCATCCCCAATGCCCCTAAAGCACCTGTGGCCACCGCTGGAACACCTACAGCTGCGCCTCCCGTAACTGCTATTCCTGTAACGGTATCTCGGCCGTAGTGACTCCAATATTTGTTATACCAAGACTGATCTGCGTTTGCATCATTTAATTGAGTATCACCTGGCTTGTCGTTCGAATTTCCAAGTTGGTCATGCTTATGTTCAGAGACAGAAGCCTTTATGGAAACAATGATTATAAAAGAAGCATTCCTTTTTTAAATACATACCTACTATTATCACGAATAAGTGGAGTGCTTACCATGATTAGGGTACATATACAAATTGCGACAATCACTTTCGTGGAACGAAACTTTCCAATACTAATTAAGTTACTTCTGTAATTCTAGCGCAAAACAATAATTTATTTTGTGTTGAGTTTGAATACAGAACCAGAACACTTAAAACTTAAATTTGTTACAACGTATTACGAGCTCAAGATATTCACAATTTAACTAGGTGTTCGTACACACTGATTATGACTAATATAACTGAGTTATGTATTTCAACATTAGCACTGCTAATTTAGCAGTAATGTTTAGCACTCAAATTGTTCGTTGTGACTGATTACGATAAAGGAATGATCCGTATCACCGGTTCCAACAGCAAGTACTAAAAATGAAATAGAAAGTAGGAAATTCCCACTGGGAATACTGAGCTGTTGGTTGGGTATTATGCATATGTCAATACTTCGTCCATAATTGCACTCAGCAATGGAGCAATTGGAAAAAATCAATTCTAGCATTCACCTTTTATTTACCAGAATGCATTCTTTCCCTTTTTGTCAGCAGGATTTAATTTTATTCTGCAATATATCAGCTGTTAATATTTAATTCATTGGTTCGTGTAGAATTTCATCGGTATTTGACAATGTACGAGCACGAGCAGAGTTTGCTTCATGCTTATATTCAACTTTCACTGAATGCATGGAAGTCATGCGCCTAACACAACTACAACGAAAAATTTTGTTGTGAGTTTAAATTGCATTATAATGTAAACATGAACTTAACACTATCCTTGAAACCCTTGGGCATTTCAATTGTGCAACACACGTATCGCATCGTATCTGACACTATTGTGTGTGTTTCAATCTCAGTTGTAGAAATTGGTTCCACCAGAAGTTACAAAATATGTCGTGCAGAGATATTTATATAATTAAGGCATTTTTATATTTACGGAGAATCTTTCACCGTTATTGACGTTTTGAGTTTAACGTAACTTTTCTAACTTGTTTATGAATATATGACAATGAAATAAATGAAACCATGAAAATGTCAAATACGACGCATGTATTTATTAGTTAGAATAGAAATGAGCTTAATGTTACAGAAATTAAAATTACACATGATGGTTCACAATATTCGCAAAGCTCTCAGCTCATTTCACTTTCACCGTGAACGATGAAAAATATGCCGCCGTCACTGGTCATTTGTGACCAATTAAGAATTAACGGATTACAATTGGCAATCATGATGCCTGTATGTAGCTAATATAAGTATATACGGATATACTTACTGGCTAAAAATAAAATATCTATGCGACGTGGTATCAAATCGTTTATTAGCAACACGACTATATGGTAACAAATGGTTTTCCATAAAATCGGAGCTGCAAAAAATCTGCATCAGCCGGGAATCGAACCCGGGTCGCCCGCGTGGCAGGCGAGCATTCTACCACTGAACCACTGATGCTTCCATGTTAACTCGTCTGAAACAGCGTTTACTTGAAACTAGTAGCAATAATTTCGACAGCGTCGCATTACTCTTTAACGTTTCAGTATCTCTTGTTAATTGTCGTGAAAGATCGTTACTCGTTACATGAGGCAACATAACACACTACAACAATACGCAATCAACTAGAGGACATAAAGCTACCCATGAGCACATCCGACAGTCACAATCACAACCATAATTAGCTGGAATTCAGTTTAATGTGCTTTATATAAATACCATTAATTGTCGCATTAAATTTGACAGGTATGAAATGTATCGACTCGACAATATTCCAGTCCAGTGTATGAAGAAAGTAGGTTATTTTTATACTTCATAGCTTGAGTGAGGTGTTTCCGACCATAATATGGAAGAAATAAAGTAATGTGATAATCTTTACCATCACCACCAACAGAATGAACAAATTATACAAACGAAATCTCATATACACTATAAATAATGCAGGCAGATAAAGTTGAAGCGAAAAATGTTCGAGTTGACATGAAATAAGATTAATTCTCGGGATATAATTATTTAGTTAGTTAGATATAAAAATGATTGTAATTACAATTATGTTTGTTGAGCCGACATAATAACTTTAATTCCTAAATCATGACATGTCGCCCATATAATACATTTATTATAAAGCACAATAATAAATGCAGATGAAACGTATTGTTCCTCCTCTGCCATGATGAAGCAACAAATATGTTTTTTTACTCAAACTAAAGTCATCGTATATTATAAAACATACCCATCGACATCATTGGTAAAAGAATTGTGGAATAACTTATCATTTTAATTTTTATGCTAAATTGTAAATGCTTCTATAGCCCAAATTGGTCCAAACGTCTACACATGTCCAGTGTATTGATTTCCGTACAACCGAATGAGAGAAATCGATGTGTAATATATAAAAAAGAAAGTCAATTTCGTTTGAATGAAGCAGGTGTAAATGAACTGAAGTAGAAAACAATTTCAATTATATGAAAGATTTTATAGTCTTCCGGGCAATTCAATCAATGATATTACATATGTATATATGCTGCAAAGGTATTGAAACCTAGTATGCAATTTATTATAGGTATATGACTAACGCAAGTCGAATTAAAAATGGATACAGTACCAATTTGCAATATTGAAGCTTATGATGACAACATAGTACATTATTCCACACGCGCCGTGTTTAGTAGGTCAATTATTTTGTATTCAATGTTTTAAGATTTAGCTTATGCATGGTGTACATAATTTTTACACTTCTGCCGGCAGCACAAAAGATTTAAATAATGTAATTTATTAACTTATTTATTGGATATAGACAACACAAATATACATACGATGAATACATTTACGGAATATATAATGTTATAGCATCTGTTTGGGTGCGACCATATCAGAAACACACATTGTGAAACAGTTGAATTAACACATGTTCTAATTTTCTTCACCGTTAGAATAATTGACAATTCTGGTAATTACACTATGTTTGTAACTAAAGCCATGATATTAATGAATGTTCTATATTTTGTGTTCACTGGAAATGCAAATGTACACACCACTGAGTGTTCCATTACCGATATACAGGGATATTGTGAGGCGCCCCGGGTATCTGTAAACTGTTGAATGATCTACAAACAAACATGACTCCAATTGAGGCAATAAGGTGGATTAATCAGAAACAGAATTATGAAAACTGCCTAATAGCAGCTCTGATCATACTGTCGATGGTTTTCGCAGTTTGGCTTCTTTGTTTTTCACTACGTTGCCTATTGGCTCATCTGGATTTGTTAGAGGATGACGAGGATGTTGTCAAAAAGTATAAAATTGGATGTGTCGCTGGTAAAATAACCATCTCTTATTGATTATATTGTGTTCTTCCATTTGTATTGATTTTTCTTTTTTTCCATCGCCACTGAAGTATTATATTGTTGGTTACAGAGTCACGAAGGACATCCGATTTTAACGTTGGGTTCATCAACGCTAGTGTGTCAACGGAGCAGAACCTGGATGTTACCTGGAAGCAGGAAATTGTTCTCGACATTGAGCCTCGATTTTAGATGTGTCTGTTAACACCTGCTGTTACCAAATGTGTAAAACAAAGGTGCCTACTATAAAATAATGTAATTACTAAATTTTAAGCATATGGTGCAATTAAATTTGTAAATTTTATGTAGTTCCGTGTTTATACACGAATGTGTTTGAATACGCAAAATTCGCAGTGATTCATATAGCGTAATGGAAAAAGTTTAGGTTTTCATATAGTGACTTAAGAGAAAGAATAACAAAATAGCAAGAACAAATTGACGACCTGTTTTGAATTTATTGCAAACATTGTAAGGTTGTCGTGATTGGCCAAAACTTAAAATTGTCAGGGAAAGTATTATTTTGTCGATCGCATCGTAGAGGTTGGATCAGATTGATTTGAAGGTAGTAAGATAATCAAGGATATTTTCCTTGCCTGGATAATTTACAAGCCGTCATTGCCTGTATGTCGCTGTACCGACATGATGAAACATGTCATCAAATATATATAACACGTACTTCAAGAAATATAATATTAGAATTAATAAAATTACTTTATTCAACTCTCAATAGCGTTTTGTACTTTTTCGGACGGTGCATTGTTCTATTTTATCTGCCAGTGTAAGCATTATTTATGGAATTTATAATAGCTTCACATATACATAGTACATCATGTATCTATAGTACATAGCGTTAAGGACTTGTCTTGAATAAATGCGCCCCCATTTATAATATTATAGGTGACACAGTAGCCATAAAGGGTAGCGCCAAGCTACAGCAGCACTGCCGCAACATGGGGAAAATGAAATTGCTATTTAAAATGTTTAATTGTAATTAAATTTAAATTCGGCTTTCCGGAGTCGATAGTCCAGTTAATTGTGAATCGATTAACACCAAATTCTACAAGTTTTCTCCACTCTTTGTAGGAAAATAGACGTATTGATTTAATGCAAAAATGGCGAACAAAAGTACGTCTATTTTCCTACAAAAAGTGGAAGAAAGTTGTAGAATTTGGTATTAATGGATTCGCAATTAACTGCAAAATCGACTCCGGAAAACAGAATTTAAATTTAATTACAATTAAACATTTTAAACAGCAATTTCATTTTCCCCACGTTGCGGCAGTGCTGCTGTAGCTTGGCGCTACCCTTTATGGCTACTGTGTCACCTATAATATTATAAATGGGGGCGCATTTATTCAAGACGAGCCCATAATGTATCTATGCTTCTTAGTTCTTGTGCAGCATCGAATATTGTAAAGTGCAATGTTAATGGCTAGGCATTGGGCTGCATAGTCAATGTATAAGGAATACAATATACAAAAGTCCCAGATTAGATTTCATTATTAATGTTCGAATTGTAGTGATCGATTGAGTCAAAAAGAATCAATAAATATATAATCGTTTAGGGGTATAATATAACTGCTTAGAGTATATAACAGAATTGCAATGCTTCATTATTGTGAGTGAGTGTATGGATGCATGATTGTTTGATTGTGCGACTTGGTTGACATGCTGTTTACCATCGATTCAATCTCATTACTTATTAGAGATAGTAGCAACCATAGTGATTTCATATGCCTATCATATTTTGTCTTAAGTTCTACACAATATGGATTACTAATATTATGTAGTAGTACAAGGACACCTAAATTATGTGCTCCAGGAAGATTTACACAGGGACACATTGTTGTGAAGATAACTAGAGATCGAAAGTAAATCTGAAAATTCTACATAAATCATAAGGTATTAGACGTAGCACAATGAAATAAAACCATCAACAAAGAACAGGATTATGACAATAGTATTTTCGGATACGCTTGCTTTCTGCCTTCCATTTTTACGCTGTACGGTAATAGTGATGTTCGCAGCAATACAAATGGGTCTACCGTATGTTAAAAGATCAAATAAAGGAAATTCCTCAATGTGCATCGAAGTGTGCTGAACTCTGTACTGAAATGATGAAGAACGTTGTCATCAAACTGAGGCACTGTAATGATAAAGTATACATTTTAAGCACAATTTTGTAGTAAATTTCAAGAATACAGCATGAAGACCCACCCCTGCTAAAAATGAAAATGTGATGGTAAACACGTTGCTTCCATGAATACCAATGTCTTTGATGATTATCTCGTGAAGTACTAGATTAGCTTCGTGATTTGGGGCGTAGTTTGCATTGTCATTATTTGTCAACCATGACTTTGCAGCTGCCATCTACAATATTTTTAGCATTTACGTAAGTTGCGCTTATAATTTCAATTTAAAATGAATTCGAAGAAATCCAAAAAGTCCTGAATGGTATCACGCATTTATTTCCGTAATCTTACCTGTTGACATATGTCAGCTGCTAGGTACAGTATGCAAATTGTGTGGACCAAGAATGTGACATTGGTGAAACTGACAAGAGAATCCTTTACTGCAAATACTTCATTCAAATTTATGGAGTAGTACATAAGGATTTCCGTCAAATACCAAGTAGCTTGACTTCCCATTGCAACGTTTACCACCTCAGATAACTTCTGAATAGCTTGAAAATTCCTATATATTTTCGACCATATTTCAAAGCGACCAAATTCGTTTCCACTATGTCTTTCGAAATGAGTATGTTTCGAGAACAGTGGCCGCTGAATAAACTCATGACTTTCATCCCATTCTGCATCAACATCCTCAATATCGGTATCGGCAATGTAATCTTTTACGTCGGCAGCAAAAGAGCATGCCGCAACCCACAACGTCAGGGTAAGTGAAAGGATGTATAGGTCGGTGAATTCTGCGAGAACAAATCTACGAAATATAAACACTTATCAAATAGAGTTTTGCTCACAGCAAGGGTAAAACATTACTACTTAATGAGCATTATTATTCACAATATCTATTGCATACCTTGTGTAGTTGGCAAGAAAAGTGAATAACGCTAAAATGGCATCAAACATGGTAATACTGTTGAGCTCTGGGGCGTCTGTAGACTTTGCAAGTGGCGAAAAACAGAACATGAACTTGGACTGCTGAACAAGTCGACGCAGCCACCAAGATGGTTTCCATAGCGAAACCGGGGTTACGAAACTGGCACCGAATACAAGCCGAGAAATAATCTTTATCGTAAACATTCCATATAGGATATAGAGAAAGAATGGTTTAGTCACCTGTTGTCAAACACGACATGGAATACATATGAATTTTTGACGTTAACTAATGTCGCCATATTAGATCGTAAATTGATATTAATATTACCAATACGTTTCTGACAGGAAGATGGTTCTTCCTTAAAATTAGAGTTAATACTGACAGAAAGTCGTGACTGTTAATCCATATTCTCTTTAGCGTCACGACTTTGTAGATTGATGCGCAAAATATAAGATAAATATTAAAATATGTTTTGGGATTTTTCATGAGAGCAGTTTTGTCTGTGCTATACTGGGATTCCCGTGCAGCAGCAACCAATTTGAATATAACCAAAATATGGAGAATTGCACAAGTGACCTATTGAAATGAGACTGAATTTCGTTACCTCTCAAAACGAAATGGAAAAAATATAAGCTAGCAATAAGTGTTACATTATTCACCTGTTGTGGTATCCATGTTCTTTTGCAGAAGCGTCCTTTCTCATCTCTTATGAACCGAAACGGAGATGTTCCAAGATAGTAAGTAAAATTAAAGCAAATGACGATAATGTTGGTCAATTTTGACCTGCATTGCCGGTTTACATCATCTTGTTGGTGATTTGAAACAGATGCGGAAATAACGTTCATTGGAATGGGCATTTTTGTAGGATATTTGAAACCCATGTGGTCCAAATTCTAGTTTTTTGTTGGATAATGAATCAAACGAGAAACAGTTACATTTGTTCCTTCATATTGTCTATGTCTATAACACTAAAATATGTCGTTTGAGATGCAACGGAAACAGACTTGTGTATAGTACAATGAAGGTAGTACAGTGTAAACATAAACATATTTAACGATGGTTGAGTCAAGGCTGATGCATATCAACATTCTTTTTATTATGATTATGTTTGCTCTCCGAATTCCAGTTAGATTCTGTTGTGCGTCCTTTTGATGTAAGTCTTTACTTTGTTTTTCATTCACCGTTGTATGGGTTGACGAGTCCGATTGTAAACTAATAGTGTTTTCACAACTGAATCATTACTGTAACAAACATGAAGGCGTGGATCAACTTCTTATTTAGTGAACAAAGACCTTGCTTAGTCGTACTTATGCGTGGCAAGGGAAATAGCAAACCGAAGCAAACGCACTCATAATTTTCATATTTGCAATACGAACACTTTTCTTGATGATGAAACACATTTTTGACTAATTGTTAATAGTCTGATGAAAGATATGAACTAGATGGCGAACGCAAGTTGTCGCCTAACAACGAGTTCAATTATGTTGTTCCTATGATGAGCGTCAGTGTTTAGGATATTACTACATTTACAAAATTAAATGTTTTTGACAACCGATAATGCGTTTACCGAATACAATGAAAAAGGTGAAAATACAACAAACAGAAAACACAAATTGCCGAGTGTCTTTTTTAAATAGAGCACAGTAGCGAAATCAACGCAAAGGTGAACATGGTATTGACTAGGATGCAGTCATTTTAATCTCGGCTGTTGTATGCTTTCCCAAAGTCATTCTTATAATGCCTAACGAAAATCTGAGAGAAGAAAGCAGATAAGCAATTAAAGTATAGAAAACGGTATAAATTTATTACGTTGAATAGCATACAAAATGCCAAACAATTAGGGTATTATTTCTGAATATTAAGTAAGTGGAACAATTTTGTAATTATATAGAAAACAGAAAACGTTACGAGTGCTGCGTATGAATAAAGTTTGAAACTCACAGAAAGCTCATAACGAATTATTTTAACTGTTATTTTCTAATACAATAATATGCATATGTATAGGTACCTAGAATAGATTGCCCAGTATTTTCGGACGTTAGCGTTATATACGGATGTGGTAATTCATTTCCAGTTTAGCTTTTAGTTGAGTTTACGGTTGCTAAGCCATCGACCGTCTCGACCAGACCATTCAAAGACATGCAGCCAACAGAAAATTTTCGAAAATCGTTTTGTTTTTAAAATTCCTAACAAGTTCTACCCTTTATACTGCACTTAAAAGTTTCTATTCTGCATTACCGTAAAGCTTCTGCCATTATTGTTAATAAAATGTATTACAGTGCAGAGAATGGAATCGAACATAATTAGGAAATTAGCTATGGTAGGTACACCACGAAAGAAAGCATAATCACAACACAGCGTTACCTGTGAATGTTTCTACGACAATTTAATTTCCATAAACTTGCGCTTAACTTTGTTCGCCGCAAAAAATAAGTTGCCATGGAATTCAGAAAATGTAAAATGGTGTGAGATGCGGTAAAATGAAATAAACATTTGCTCTTCAATGGATATCGATGTATTTATTAGGTTAACTACTCATACAACAACATAAGCCAAATTCCGCTAGATCGATATTCAATAAATGTATTATTTTCACTCACTCATCCCTGTGCTGCATTTAAAAAAGATTCATGTGGCGCAATAAGAGTTACCGTTCAATATTCCCAGTAGACATCTGTACATTTATATTGAAACCATTGACTAAAATATGCACTAATATATCACGTTGTACTCTGCACTGAAATGATGAAGAACGTCGCCATCAAACTGAGAAACTGCAAAAATGAAATTTTAAAATATAATTTAATTTGCACTTTAAAATCATTAATGGTTACAGGAGAATGCAAACGTATGAATTTACCCCTGCAAGAAAGGAAAATGTGATGGTGAACATATTAGTGCCATGAATACCAATGTCCTTGACTATTATTTCGTGGAGTACTAGGTTGACCTCGTGACTTGGAATGGAGTTGGCATTGTTATTCTTTGTCAGCCAGGTTTTTACGACCTCCACCTAACTCATTGTCAGTGTCATTATTTAGACGAAGGAGGCATTAAATCAGCAATGAGTTTTTATAGAAAGCATAAGTTGGTGGATATTAATTTATTCCATGAACTCTTACCTTTGTACATATGTCGGCCGCTAAATACAGTATGAAAATTGCGAGCACCAAGAATATGACGTTACTGGTTCTTTCAAGCAGGTCCTCTGCTGCAAATATTGCGTTCAAGTGAATCGAGTAGTACATCAAGGCCTCGGCTAGGAACCAGGTGGCTTGACTTCCCATTGCAACGTTGACCACTTCAGATAATTTCTGAATAGCCTGGAAATGTTTGTAGATTTTTGGCCACATCTGGATAGGTTTACATTCTGTTCCCTTTTTTCTTTCCACGCGAATAGGTTGGTTGGATGGCGGTGACATAAAATCACAATTTTCAGTCTGTTCTTCATCGTCATCGTCAATATCATTATTGGTTATGTCATTGTTTACGTAGATAGCAAAGGCGTTTGCTGGAATCCACAGCGTCAGTGTAAGTGAAAGAATGCATAGGTCAGCGAATTCTCCTAGAACAAATCTAAAAAATGAACAGTTTCACAACTCACGACAAAACTGTGTCTATCTATTTGTAAGCCTCTTTTACGTCGACAAATTTTGCGGAAAGACATTGAAACATTGCCTTATTTGCATACTGCTTGTCATCCGTTTCTTCAATAATGTTGTCGGAAGTCATTTCGTTTTTTATGTATTTTGCGAACGCATTTGATGTAATCCACACCGTCAATACAAGTGCAAAAATTACATGGTCACAAAATTCTGCGAGAACAAATCTACGAAACGAAAGCACAAAATAAAATATTCATTTGCTATAAAGAAGATAAAGTACAAATGTTGACTTGCATGTCAAATATGAATACCGAGTAAAATTTGCAAGGACAGTTAACAGAGCTAAGAAACCATCTAATATTGTAATGTCTTTCAGCTCCGGAACAATTGTTGACTTTGGAGGTGGAGAAAAATAGAATACAAATTGTGATTGTTGTACAAGTCGGCGCAGCCACCAGGACGGCGTCCATGATGAAATTGGACTCACAAAAGTTGCACCGCAAATTACTCGAGAAATTACCTTCATAGTAAAAAGAGTGTATAATCCATATAGGAAAATCGGCCTAGTAACCTACGAATAATTATAAAATGGAAAGATGCTTTTACTAATTTCACTTTATATATTCTCATTATAAATCGTTATATCTAACCCAAATGCTTTTGGAAGGGAGATGCTTCCTCGTCATAATGAAATTTAGAACTGCCCGGTAGTCTTCACTATTCATCCACATTCTTTTTAGCGTCACTGTTTTGAAGGCGAGCATAGCCAGTTCCCTGAAAATTTTGAAGTATGTTTTTGGAATATTGGCGAACGCAGATACATCTGTCAGTGATTCACGAATTCCAGCCACCAATTTGAACATGACCAAAGTATGCAGAATGGCGCACATGACCTATTCATTGATTATACTTGTTGGATAAAAACAGTACTTCAACTTTAATGATAATTGATAAATACATTTTGAAATGAAAAATACCTGTTGCGGCCTCCATATTTTTCTTGAGAAATTAGAATGGCCTTCCCTTGAAAATTGAAACGGAGATAATCCAACATAATAGGCAACTTTGAAGTAAATAGTAATGATATTTGTCAAGTCTGACCTCCATTGCAAGTTTATCACTTCTTGTTGCTCTTTAGAAACAGGTGGAGCAACGTTTATTGGCATTATGATTTTAACATGTTTTTTCATACGCATTGTTCCGACTTCCGGAGCAATTCCAATAAGCAACAAAGATGCATAGAAGATGCGTTTTTGTATTCCATTTGTCCATCCAAATTGAATACAAATGAAACAAGTTATTTTAAGGTGAGACGGCAGCGACAGGCTTTGTCACCACGTCAATCGTGCTATTATTACAAAGTATTGATTACCGTCGGTACTAAAATTAAGTTGTTAGGCCGCTTTACACTAGCCATGAACTTGTTTGATCTAAGTTGTTTTATGTAGGTTTATATATGTGACAAGATACGCTATGTTCATAAATTCCGAGAACATTTCGTCTATCCCGTCATATTATCAATAATACTGGCACGCGCGGAGCAGGATATAAATTTGAATGCTTGAGCTATTCGTATGTCTTGAATTTGCTACAAATGAAAAAGCGATGACACAGTAATCATCATCATTATTTCTTGTCGTCGCTAGATATGTAGAAAGCCAATAAAAGTACTACAAAATTGACAAAGCCACATAATGACATCAATCTCATCGCAGAAAATAAAGTCTGCGCAAGAATTAATAACGATTTCTGTTAGGACTGAATTTATTCAAGCATTTGCTTATGGGATACCGGATATTAATTGCATTTTTACATAACGGTAGAATCCAGCTTGCTAACAACTTGATGATCATTTCCGAATTTGAAGTAAGGTAAGTTTGCGATCCCTCTTATGGACTATTTCAAATGTGATAGCAAAAGTAAATGATAGTAACTTTGTGACTGGTTTTACGTTAAAAGAATTATTTTATGGAGAACATGATTTATAATGTCCATGACTTTATGTCTAATCCATATTCCTTCCTAAACGTGCAACCGAATTTTTGCGTAAGACGTGCAACAAGGTTTAGGATAGACATACTATTTGAGTACGTACATTTGTAGTAAGGTCAGTAGATTATTTAAAAATGTCACTAGCTTATCTTGACACTTTTAAGAACAGACTGAAACATGCATACCATAGAGAAATTGCCCTCAAATAAAATAATTATTGCTTTTAATGAAAATTAATCTATTTATTCAATACAAAATTCATTTGTTTAAAGCGTACCATGACAAAACATTTTCAACAGTTTAAATGATTCTCTATATCGTAAAAATGTTCTAGCTAGGACATAATATACATAACATATAATACACAAAGCTGACATGTGCAATCAAACTTTCAAACACTCGATAGGATCAAAATGCATTAGCTAGATATCCGTTGAGCTTTGTAATGTGGACCATATAAACGTCACAACTCTGTCCCTATTGAGAATACCAACAATTCCGGCATAAAACCCCGTCGACCTTACGAAACGTGACACTTTCTTAAAGTAAAGCCTACTCTCATGGCCGCATCTGCGGTTATTAATATTAAAAAGTTTAAAATGATTAATTGATTCCTCGCTAAAGTGAAAAGACACGTTGCAAGTTGCAACACTAGTTGCAAAGAAGAAGTTTAATATTTGTCTACAAATTTTTAATTCATACATTAATTTAATCTGTTTACATAATGCAAGTTTAATATGCCATTTAAGATTGATCTTTTCATACTACATATGTCTACTTTATCAAGTGTAGCTGTAGATTTTGATCAACGTAAACAGTAAAAAAGAAAATTGTGGACATACGTAATTTTACATGTATTTGGTTTATCAGTCAAGTAAGAAAAAGATTCATTGAAATATATTTTTTATATGTCATAACATTCATAAGCAACTCGCATGTGACGTTTTAGATATACGATTGTATTAATTGTACAGAGCGGATACCATGAATAATTTTTATTTCATTCGAAAAATAAATAAGCATACATAGGTATGAATGTGCGTTATTTTTTGCCACGAAAATGATAACGCCAATGTCATCATAGACTTTAAATAAGTTAAACTAACTAAACTCTTCGCCATCCTGCAGAAAAACATTTTTGTAGAAATCTGTGAAGAGCCGCGACACAAAAAATTGTCGAAATGTCTGATCCTCCAAGGTATGTTTCAGTTTTTCCCCTTTTGTACAAGGCATCTGCCTGCCATCCACCGCGTTTTTCACCTTCTTCACCAATCTTCTGCATTTCCAGCAGAATTTGGCAAATCTTGCCTGCGCTTGCACTAACATCGATGTCGCTCAATCTATTTAAACTGGTTAATGATAATATGCAACTTGCATAATCCATCGGATACCGTTTGTCTTTAGGCTGTTCCAACAGATTATCCATTCTGACCTTGATTTGTTCCAAAAGTGGCCCCTCGAAACGTACCAACGATCTCTCGTCTTTGCTAACTGCTTCGGCACAAAAGAATAGAAATACGTCCGGGGAAGGGTAGTAGCGAGTCCCGTTAAGATATTTTCCAGAAACTAGCCAGTCGTAAACATAATCCTCACTTTTCATAAACATCTCGGAATCAGTCCCGTAGTAGTATAGATATCTCAGGGCATTGATCATGGATCCTGCATCAGTAATTCCCCAGCGTGCTTTCTCCAGTGGGGGAAAGTACATTTGGATAAGACCGTTATCCTCCACAGCAAGATAAGTGAGCCTGGCAATATCCCCAAGTCTTTTGTCGTCTTTGTCCAATATTTTGTCACGCAAGTAAATGTAGTGGTACAATGCAGTATCTTCCGTATCATCAGGAATAACTTTCTGGTACTTGTTGAAATTCAAAATGCCAGTCCACACAGGTTTGCTCGTGCTGCCGTCCACACAAAAGCGTCTCTCGTGACCTGGCTCTTCCGGAGCGATGAAGGTCCTCAAAGTTAATTTTGTCTGGGCTGACAATAACTCTGGAATCAAATCCAATGCCATCAGGTTTGAAAATATGGACTCTGGAAAATATTTTGGCTCAAGGGTGCTCCTTGAGCCACCAATGCTGTCGGTCTGAAAGCCTGTGTAAGGTCGACAATTTCGCTCCAAGTACTCCAGGCCTTGGACGAGACCTGAAGTGACTTTGTCCTTTGTAACTACAACACAATCCATTTTGATCTCTTATTTTTTCAGCTATGAAGAGTACGATTTAAATAAAACTACACTCCTGTAGCTGAAATGCAAAATTCGTTATGTGAATGCACTGATCACCTTGACTGTAATATATACGGGCAGAAATTGTATTGCAACTACCAACGTCAGAGAAAAGAGAGCACTGGATATAAATGGCTGTCATAATAATTGAAACGAAGCACTTTGAAACATAGTTACTTTTTGTATGTATGTACTATTGCTCATAATCATAAAAATACGATGCGCATCATTTATGTTTTTGCATTATATTTTTATTTCACAAAACAATGTTTTGCAAGAGAGTAGCTTCAATGTTTTCTGCAATTGTAATAATGAAAGTAAAGTATCAAATTGGGAAATAATTCATTTCTTCATGTCGTTGGTATAAAATGTTTGACGCTGGATATTTGGAAGTTGTGGTCAACATTCACGGACATTTGTAGATGTGAATTGCAAGGAGCAACAATAAGTAGCGGTAAGTGTTTCAACTGAATTCACTATTTGCACCGACGATGCCTTCCCGTTTACAATTTATGGGCATAACCATAAAAATAAATGTAGTATTCTCAGATGCATTATCATCAGAAATAAGATAATACACACAAATGAGCTATCGTTGTTAGGGGCGATCCATAAAATACGTAACACAGTAGGATGGGTGTATGGGTTGTACCACTGCGTTACGGTAGCGTACGGGGATGGGAGTATGGGGTATGCTGGAGCGTTACGTAACGCATGAACTTTCCCCAAAATAAAATAAGAATGCATAAAACCTTGATAGATCTCGCTGCCATTGCACACAACCACACGACTGAATGCAATGCAGTCGGCGCCGACTGATGCAGAATGCATGTGTTTTGGCCGAACTCTGTTGAGCTGTTTTACTTCTCTCCATTTTGGTCTCTGGGTTCTGAACATCGCTCTAATTGTTATTTTTAGTTTTAATAGCTAAAAGTTGTTGGCCATTGTTTCAAGTATCAAAAGTGCATAAATCACAATGGCTGATAATAAAAAACTGTACAACGACCTCTTAAAAGCGTACAAATTAGCTCATGCACAATCCAGCCACTTCACTTGTGAAGCGAAAGTTTCCAAGATTTGGAAGAGCCTGAAGGAGGATCGTACCTTTCCTTTAAATGTTTTCGAAGAAATCAGGAACTGGAAACAGAAAGCAGTGAACTCAAGAAATACTTTGGATCAACTTTGGGTAAATTGTTTAATATTAGTATTACATTAATATCGCTTTGCGACTTGTGAGAAAAGAATACGTAAGATGATACAGAACGAAATGATGAATCAGTTATTTTAAATTTAAGGCGTCACTCCCAAAAAAGCAGGAATCTTCGGTTGTGTGTCTGACCCCGCTGCCATCAAATTCAAAAAGTGAAACTGCCATCGGCGCCGATGAGGACAACCTACCAGCAAACACCTCCGTTGAGAAACTCTACACAACTCCAAAACAAGACGAAATTAAGAAAAAAATTACGGAGCTGTCTCTAGAATCAACGTATTTGTTAGCAAAGGAAAGCAAAAGACTAACAACGGTTGACGAGGAGTCTAGACTCAAGGAGATCCGGAAGTCGCTGCTAGAATCTCAAAAGGAATTGAAGAAATTAGAAGATGGTCAAAAACGATCGCAGCGAAAGCGGGAACATGATAAAGAAGTATATATGCAACTGCAAGAAACGGATCCGGAAGCCGCAGCAAAGCTACGCCGCCGTGAATCCAGAGGAAGGCCACGCTTAGAGGAGGATCATCCTGACCTATTACGAACCATAATTGACATCGCTACTTTTGGAAATAGTGCCTCCGTTGACGAGCGGCGCCGCTCGGAAAAATTACGAACGATTAAAACGCTTTCTGATCTGACTTCTGCATTACAACAAAAATATACAGTAATTTTGACACTTAATTTTATTAGATTAAATCTTATAATTATAATTACTTAACCACTGTGACCAAAACTATAACCAGTTTGTTGCTATTCGCAGATTTCTCGAAGTGCAGTTTATCTGCGCTTGCTCCCAAAACGGTCGGATACCGCCGAAGGAAAACGACACGTGCGTACAGTTCCAGTTCGACTTGCTAGGGCGACTAATGATCTTCATAAGGAACATTCAGACACATCTTTCTGTAAGGCATCAATTAATTACCTTGAAGAATTAGCTTCAATTTTGGGACCGGAGCATGTTACGTTCATCAGCCAAGATGATAAGGTACGAGAAATATTAATATTTTTATTTAATAATCCATCAAATAAATTGCCACTGATTAGTGTAGTGTAGCTGATTAATCAACGAGCGCTCGTTGTCTACAGGCGAGGGTTCCAATCGGTTTGACAGCAGCTAATAAACAAAGTCCATTACTCATGCATATGGAATACAGGGTCCGATTACCTGACCACGATTTTGTCATTGCTGAAAAGCACAAGCTCATCCCCTCTGTGTATGCCATCATGGAAGTGTCTCCTGGAAAACCGGGCAGACTTGATGCTGTTGGTTACAGTGGACCAATGTTTATTGGAATTCGGAGCGGAAAACATTCCAGCAGTAACGCTTTCTCACATGGACGTGATATTCATACTTTGTATGAGAAGCAAGAGTTTGCGGAACATTGCAAACTTCCAGACGGGTCTTTCAAGCCAGTTCTCATTATTATAGTTGACGGAGGGCCAGATGAGAATCCTAGGTATGACACTTGAGATTAACATGAATAATAAATTATATTTATTATTTGTATTTATCTATATTGGTCATACAATTTAATTATAAGCAAAATGCAAACGGCGCCGTTTGATTCATCTTATTACAGGTACGAGAAAGTGCAACGCGTGGCTGTTTCACACTTCCGCAGGTTCAACCTAGATGCTATTTTCGTTGCAACCAATGCTCCCGGACGAAGTGCATTTAACAGAGTAGAGAGACGCATGGCCCCATTAAGCAAAGAGCTGGGTGGTTTAATTTTGGAACATGACCACTTTGGGTCACACTTAAATGATAGGGGGAAAACGATCGATGCTGAACTAGAAAAAAAGAATTTTAGTCACGCTGGAAATTGTCTCGCTGAGATTTGGAGCGGAGTCGTTCTCGATGGTCATCCTACAGTCGCCGAGTACGTTGTGCCAGAGGATAGCGAAATGGACGATGTGGAATATCCTTCCGCAGAATGGAGACGTGATCACATCCGAGAAGGGCATTACTTTTTGCAGGTAAGTTAAAGCAATACTAAACCAATCGATTCACTGCTACACTTTCTTTGTAAATTGTTTTTTAAATCGGCGCCGATTTGTATAGGTTATGAAATGCCAGGATATAAATTGTTGTTCGCCTGAACGTAGTGGGATTCGAAGAATCCTTAATGGGTTTCTTCCAGCACCTTTGCCCATAGTTCAAAGTCCAGCAATTTCTCTAAGCGACGAAGAGTTGGGGAAATCCTCCATTGTCCCATGTCTTTCTCTGCGTTTACTCTTAAATGACGGAGACTATCGGATTGGAACAACCAATGAAGTTCCCTTTGATAAGGCATGCCCTTCACTTTTGGATATCTGGAGTAGTCGCTCTTGTAGGATTTGTGGATTGTATCATGCTTCTCAGAAGAGCTTAAAAAGTCATCTAAAAATGTGCAAGGGACATGGAAGACAGTCGGCGCCAACTGATGTCCACATCCCAATTCTTGGGATAGAATTACAACGAAGACCAATCCGGGTAGCGGCTACAAGGCAGAGGGAGAAGATGATTGTATGGACTTCAAGGCTGAATGACCAACATGCAGATTGGGTGGATGAAGATGATTTAAATGAACTGCAAATCGTGGATTCTGAGTCAAATATGATTAACGAAGATATTCCAATTATAAATTTGAATAATTACATGAATGAACCATGGGAAGAGGTGTAGAATCAATAATTATAAACTGATTTTCCGAATGTGCTTGTTTGAGATGTTATTATTATTGCTTTAATAAAATTTATGCTTTAACGTTATATTTTTGAGCATATATATATACATATATATGGATAGATATGCGTTACGTTACGATAAGGGGTGTATGGGTTCAAATGACCGTTACGACAGCGTTACGCCAAGGGTCTATGGGTCCAAAAATCCGTTTTTTTGCGTTACGTATTTTATGGATCGCCCCTTATGGTTGTTAAACTAGCTCAATGAGCTTTGCTCATCATACAAACCGTCATTTCTTCTTCAAAAAATGCTAAATAAAACATTCGCAAAAATGTATTGACGCACTTCCGTACTGCATACATTAATTATCCGTATATTAGTACTATAAATCTGTATTGTATGCGAATTGAAAAAAATACCGAAACTTACTGTAATTGAGAAATTGTGTGATAAGTTTAATTGTGTTGGATCCTTCCATACCTATTATCAACATTTATGTTGGTCGATGTAAAACATTTCAAAATATTTATTGCCGAAAACGAAACGCAATGCCGGGCAATAAAATGCGTGGCTATGGTACAAATACATAATACTGAACTCTCACTTCCTATAACCAATGACATGTTCAATCCAAGAAATTAAGCATGTGCTGAAGACAGACTGGGACATGAACTGTCTGAAAATGATTCCACTGGATAAGGTTATCATGACAACAATTCACAACATTTTAGGGATGTCTTGATGCACTGTAATTGGAAAATAAAATTTCAAAATCGAAAAACACCTCAAATCTTTTGAAACTTTTCCATGTGTTTTAATCATATGTCAAACATTTAATAATAGTAATACCAACATATCCGTTAGTTCAGCTTCCAAGCAGCAACGAGTTCCAAATTAATGCACATACCTAGTTGTATTCTTCATGCCAATTTGTTAAGACCAAGATCCCGATAAGATAGTTTTGCGCATGAAACATTTGTGCATGTGTGCAAATCATGAAACTTCACTCCATGTGGTATATCCTAATGCAAATTGGTACATACATAATGAAATTTCATATTTACGCATCTACGTTTTGTGCAAAACTGGCTTCACTGTTGATTCTTATGGAACGTGAAAAACTTGATAATGTGCGAAATTTTCGTAATCCTCTTTTGCACTATAACATGAACATACATTATTGCTCCTTATTGGCTATTAAAATATGTTTCAAGCTTTACACTTTCCCGTGTATCACTTCATTTTGCTTTGATTAGCTATTAATGATGCTTTTATGATCTTGACCTGGTAACAGCAAATTTAGCAAATAAAATTACTCTTTTAAACAACACAAAAACATAATTTTCAGAAGGGAACATTATAATGTTTTGTGTTTTGACTAAAGATAATGATGTAGGTAAATAAAGTATTGTCAGTCACTCAAGTAATGTAAGTCTGTAAGTTGGATTTCAAAGCATAGCTCATTAATGGCTCTTATGGATATATATATATGGATTGTCCAGTATTTTTATTTTCATAATTTATTAATTTAAAATAAATGATCGATGGATCATTCACAACAACATGAGTACCTATTCATACAATTTCACTGATGATCCAACTGAAATCAATGATCAGTAATTGATTACTCGGCCAGTTTCTGAAGCCAACATGACACTTGTTCTTCCTAGTCCTATTAAACGTTTTACGATAAGAGTAAAAAATAGATAATATGCTACTGTCAAAAGGACACTTTGATAGTGCTAATTTAATCAATCAATCTGAACAAGCTGTATCTGGTAAACATGTTGAAAATACGATCAGGCAGCCATTATTATTGGGAACCTTGGTACTATTCTCTTTGGTGAGGTGCTCGGGATAGTATTTCTTCTTCGTGTTGCAAACTGAAAATTTCAAATAATTTGAGAGGAAAAGCTATGAAAAAAGTCGTGTTTAGTGGAGCTGTGCTCCTCCTTATCATAAAGTTGGCTGCCGCCCAACAATGTAACCCAAACCAGGTATCACATGCATATTTGATCATATTTCCTGTAGTTGTGAGCACAAATGCCTTCTCAATAATGTAACACTAAGGTAAAATATTTTTCGAAAGTTTCAATGCGACAACGGGCGTTGTATTCCACAAGACTGGGTCTGCGATTTATACAATGATTGCTTAGATAATTCGGACGAACCCGGAAACCGGGAAGACTGCCCACCATGTGAAGGCGACAAAGTAAGCAATTGTAATCAAAAATGGTTTGAGCTATTCACGATGTATTTCTTACATTCATTTTACTCATTTTAGTGGCAATGCGCGAACGGATATTGTATTGGCAGGTTGGAAGCATGTAACGGTAAGTAGAACAAACTTTCCAGTCACCAGTATTATCTGTTGCCAAAGTATTTAACTTTGAAAATTTAACGGTTCGTGATTAGGCCGAGACGATTGTGAAGACTTTAGCGATGAACCCGAGGATCCAGCAGAATGCCCGGCTTGTAATGATAACGAGGTATCCAGAGTATCCACAATCTTATTTATTGCCATGTTATTCCTGAACTATCAAATTCCAAAACTTTTCAAGTCTAACGAGACAAAACATATTCCAGTTCAGATGCAACAATGGAAGGTGTATCAGATCTAGCTATGTTTGCGACTTGAGAGATGACTGTGGCGACGCTTCGGACGAGCCGGGCAATCGGGATGATTGCCCAGCCTGTAGTGATGGCCAGGTATACCATGATCATATATCCTTGCCTAATTATCATGTTACCCTTGAAACATGACCCGATACACATTATCTTGTGCGAATAATTTCAGTATCAATGTGAAAATGGAAAATGCATCAATGACCGATATATTTGTGACGGATTCGATGACTGCAAAGACGGCTCGGATGGTACAACAATTTATTAATTTTTTGTTTATAAAGTTGATTTCGTTTGGTAATAATTTGGTAATAAATTTGATAATACAGAATTTGGGAATAAAGATGACTGTCCACCTTGTGAAGGCGCTAACCAGGTATATATTATGTCAACATCAAATTGAATTTCATATTAGTCTTAGGTGATAGCAGAATTATAATGAGAACTTTCGAAATCATAAAGTTTGTCAATTAATTTAGTGGCAATGTGACAATGGAAAATGTATCAATGAGCGGTACATCTGTGATGGCAGAGATGACTGCCGTGATAATAGCGACGAGGC